>CAKJTW010000011.1:39160000-39905625 GCA_917880005.1 Nanger dama
ATCTTTCCCAGTATCAGGGTCTTTTCAAATGAGTCAGCTCTTCGCATCAGGTGGCCAAAGTACTGGAGTTTCAGCTTCAGCCTCAGTCCTACCAATGAACACCCAGGTCTGATCTCCTTTAGAATGGACTAGTTGGATCTTCTTGTAGTCCAAAGGACTCTCAAGATCTCCAACACCACAGTTCAAAAGTATTAATTCTTTGGTGCTCAGTTTTCTTTAATTGACAGATATTCCCTAAGATGAGAGCTTATATTATATAATGGGAATATATTTGGTTCTCGTGTGTTCTACTGGGGCATCTATTAGCCCCAGTAGAACACAGCTCTGTGCTGAATTTTAGCTGTATGTGGGCAAGGGTAGCAACCACAACCTGTTTTGGCCATGGTCACCAGTGACTCAGATCACTCCAGAGATGATGGCCTGGGACACTTAAGCAGACCAACCTAAGTATTAATAGACAAGGATGGCAACTAGTATCAGTGGAGGAAGAAGATAACTGAGCATAATTTACTGTCCCAGGACCAACTGCAACAGTGGACATTGTGGTTCATTCCATCAAATCTTTTTGTAAACTTTCCCAGGAATTGTGATCAATGAGGACCCTAAAGAATCTATACCTAGACAGGGTGAAATTAATACAAGGAGCAAGTGGATTTGACCAGTACATAGAGAGGACAGAGTGGGTGCTCTTGATGTCTCAGATCTCCTCTAGGGAGCTGGTGACTCAGTCACATCCCTCTGCCTTATTGGCTGTTCAGTCTCCAAAGAATTTTCTTTAGCCAATAGGAGCTGCCTCAAGAAGATATGCCCTCCTATCTCTCCTCCCCATAGGAGCAATGTGAAACAAATCACTGACTGATACAGTACAAAAAGACAGTCCCCTTGTCTTGGTGGGCTTCCCTGGTGGCTCAGATGGTAAAGAATCTACCTGCAATGCAGGAGACCTGGGTTCAATCCCTGGGTTGGGAAGAGCCCCTGGAGAAGGGAATTACAATCCTCTCCAGTATTCTTGCCTGGAGAATCCCATGGACAGAGGAGCCTGGCAGGCTACAGTCCATGAGGTCACAAACAATCAGACATGACTGAGTGACTAATACTTTCACTTGTCCTGCTGTAGGATAAATGATGTGGTGAAATTCATGCTCCAGAGCATCTCTTGGGATCAGCCTCAGCACAGGCTGAGGCTTCATCCGTGCCTAACTTCTTCCCTTGTTCTGTCCTGCATGCTCAGGGAACCCTTTCCCTTTCCTGAGAATACTCTTTTATCATATCCCTTGCATAAGAACCCCCATCTCAAGTTCTGCTTCTAGGGTGACCCCAAACAGTCACCATTCACGTTACTTAAAAATACTTTCTGATTAATTAAATTGTAATTCAGTTCAGTTCAGTCACTTAGTCATGTCCGACTCTTTGTGACCCCATAAACTGAAGCACACCAGACCTCCCTGTCCATCACCGACTGCCGGAGTTTACCCAAATTCATGTCCATTGAGTCGGTGATGCCATCCAACCATCTCATCCTCTGTTGTCCTCTTCTCCTCCTGACTTCTATTTTTCCTGGCATCAGGGTCTTTTCAAATGAGTCAGCTCTTTGCATCAGGTGGCCAAAGTATTGGAGTTTCAGCTTCAACATCAGTCCTTCCAGTGAACACCCAGGACTGATCTCCTTTAGGATGGACTGGTTGGATCTCCTTGCAGTCCAAGGGACTCTCAAGAGTCTTCTCCAACACCACAGTTAAAAAGCATCAATTCTTCAGTGCTTAACTTTCTTTATAGTTCAACTCTCACATCCATACATGACTACTAGAAAAACCATAGCCTTGACTAGACAGATCTTTGTTGACAAAGTAATGTCTCTGCTTTTTAATATGCTGTCTAGGTTGGTCATAACTTTCCTTCCAAGGAGTAAGCATCTTTTAATTTCATGGCTGCAATCACCATCTGCAGTGATTTTGGAGCCCAGAAAAGAAAGTCAGCCACTGTTTCCCCATCTATTTGCCAAGAAGTGATGGGACCAGATGCCATGATCTTAGTTTTCTGAATGTTGAGCTTTAAGTCAACTTTTTCACTCTCCTCTCTCACTTTCCTCAACAGGCTCTCTAGTTCCTCTTCATTTTCTGCCATAAGGGTGGTGTCATCTGCATATCTGAGGTTATTCATATTTCTCCCGACAATGTTGATTCCAGCTTATGTTTTTCCAGCCCAGCATTTCTCATGATGTACTCTGCATAGAAGTTAAATAAGCAGGATGACAATATACAGCCTTGACACACTCCTTTTCCTACTTGGAACCAGTCTGTTGTTCCATGTCCAGTTTTAACTGTTGCTTCCTGACTTGCATACAGGTTTCTCAAGAGGCAGAGGAAACAGAGATCAAATTGCCAACATTTTAATTAGTGGCATTTTAATTGTGCTTCTGTAAAAAGATACTTGTCACCCATTAAAACTGGTATATTTGCATCATTTTTTTCTTCCAGTTTTAAAATTTCTCTAGGGTATGCTTTGTGGAAAACATTTCTCAGGATGATTTGACACTCAAGAAAGAAAAAAAAATTGGTAAAATATTTTGTGTTAAGTGGCAGATTTGTGTTCAAATCCTAACTCAGCCACAAATCATTAGTTAGGATCATCGTTTAACTTTTCTGATCCAAGGTTTCTTACATATAAAATTTACTAGCACATGACTGATAAATACACTGCAAGAATGAAATGACAGAATGCATAAAAGGCACTCAGCACAGTGTCAGGCACAAAGTCAATCAGGACAAGTAAGTGAATAAAAGTAAGTGCCTTGGGTTACAGGGGCAAGAGAGGACTTTTTACTATTCTTAAGCAATAGAAACCTTTCTCTTTTTAAATGCAACACAGAGAAACTCCACGAGTTACATTTTACAAAATACCGATTCAGTAAAATTGAACCATGTTTACTCATCACAAAGTGGAGAGTATTATCTGAAGAATTTGAACTGAGTAAACAATTAAGCAAGATAACTTTGGACAGATATCCCTATTGACAATCCTGAGATCTCTGCACTAAAAAAAAAAAAGAATTATTATTTTAATTCTAGGAAAATTAGCATCTACCTTGCTAGTGTTTTCCAAATCAACATCAATTTTCCACCTTGGCCACATAACATTCTGGCAAAAATACTCTTGACTTTTGTTTACTTAATAACATATGTGTTGATGTGAAAAACTGTAGTCCTCCTGCGTCTCAGCTCTGGGTGACCCTACCTTTACAGTATCCCCTGAACTCCTGAGAGTAATCCCAGGGTACATGGAAACCAGAGTAAGAGGCTCCACTCTCAGATAGGAGAGTTTGGCCCAAGGTACATACATCAGGAAAAGTAATTAGCCAGAGCCCAAGACAGCCAGGTGAAGGTTCTTGTACTTTGTTTAATAGAGAAAGGAGACTTCAGACAGAATATTTTTTTATAGAATTAAGACAATAAAATATTTAGAGGAATAATGAGTAATTTTTAGATAAGAAGATTCAATAGATATTGTATTCATTTCTTAGGGCTGCCATAATAAAACATCCCAGACTGGGGGCTTAAATAACAGGAATTTACATTTCTATATAAATTTGCATTCTCATAGTTCTGGAGGCCAAACATCTAAGATATGAGCAGACTTAGTTTCTCCTGAGGCCTCTCTCCTTGGCTTATAGATGGGCGCCTTCTCACTGTGTCTTCCTATGTCTTCCTCTGTGTGTGCCCATCCCTGGGGTTTATTCTTTTTCCTATGAGGACATCATTGGAAAAGACTTTGATGCTGGGAGGGATTGGGGGCAGGAAAAGAAGGGGACAACCGAGGATGAGATGGCTGGATGGCATCACTGACTCGATGGACTCGAGTCTGAGTGAATTCCAGGAGTTGGTGATGGACAAGGAGACCTGGTGTGCTGCAATTCATGGGGTCGCGAAGAGTCAGACACAACTGAGCGACTGAACTGAACTGAACTGATGAGGACTTCAGACATATTAGATTACTGCTCCATTCTTATAACCTTCATTAATTACCTCCATAAAGCCTCCATTTCCATTTCTAAGGTACTGGAGATTAGGTTTCAACATATCACTTTGGAAGGAACTCAATCAGGCCCATAACAGATATTAATATAGATCAAACATATTTTTTGATGTACTGCCAAAAATTCTATCTCCTGAAAAATATTTATTAACCTTGAACTCAGACTATAAATATTTACTTCTGTGGTGTATAAAATACATGATTTCCCTCTCTGCACTCCTAGGAAAATGCTATTGCTATCTGCATTTGAAATACTTGTTGTAATAAAATTTAGAAGAGAGTGCATTTCCTGTCTCACACAGGCTTCCCCCAAAGGCTATATGGATCAGATTTATTTATTTCTATGTGGAGAAAGGGGGCTTCCCTGATGGCTCAGTGGTAAAGAACCCACATTCCAAAATGGGAGATGTGGGTTCAATCCCTGGGTCAGGAATATCCCCCTAGAGAAGTAAATGGCAACCCACTCCGGGGTTCTTGCCAAGGAAATCTCAAGGACAGAGGAACCTGGAGGTTTTCCATGGAGGGGTGGGGAATAGCTAGATATGACTTAGTGACTAAGCAACACTAACAGTGTGGAGGAAGAGCCAATCAGGCGTTTGGGAATCAGAGTTCTAGACATGGTTTTACCTCTATCTAGGTCAGACACGACTGAACGACTTCACTTTCACTTTCATGCATTGGAGAAGGCAATGGCAACCCACTCCAGTGTTCTTGCCTGGAGAATCCCAGGGACGGGGGAGCCTGGTGGGCTGCCGTCTCTGGGGTCACACAGAGTCGGACACGACTGAAGCGACTTAGCAAGCAAGCAAGGATAATCTAAGGAAAATTACCCTGCCTCTTTAGGGCAAGGCAAAGTCACCCTGCAGCATTCACTTGTGAAAGAGGCTCCCTTTCAGCATTTTTTACTTAGGTTCAAAATATTTCAAAGATCATTGGTGCATTACTGTTTTCGTGCAGTTTCTTTGTCATTATTCCTAACATTTGGATGGCATACAAAGCAGCAAAGCAGATTACTATGGCAAGAGTCCAGGCTCCTTCCTAAACAAACAACTTAATTGAGACTTGATTTCAACAGAGAGAAGAAGAGAACACAGAGGTTTTTTCGTTTTTGTTTTTTTAATTGGCACAGATGTGGTAGGTTATTTTTCTGTTTCCTAACTGTTTCTTTAAAGGAGAGACTATCTCTTCCAAGTTTTTCTTTTTCTTCCCTAGACGAATCACCTTGCAGGTTACCTTTTTTGTTTGTGTGAGGTTTGTGTTGTTGTTGTTGTTGGTTTGGGCTTTTGTCTTAAAAATGAACATTTATTTCTCACAGTTCTGGAGGCTGGGAAGTCCAAGATGAAGGTTTTGGCTGACTTGGTGTCTGGCAAACGTGTCCTTGGTTGGCAGACAGACAGACATCCTCTTGCTGTGTCCTCACATAGTACAGAGAAAGGTCATCTTTCTCAACACTGTTTCAGATGTACAACAAAGTGATTCAGTTATACATATATAGTTTTTTCTGATTCTTTTTCACTATACATTATTATAAGATACTGAATATAGTTCCCTGTGCTATGCAGTAAAACCTTCTTGTTTATCTATTTTGTATAGAGAGTTGTATATTTGTTAATCCCAATTCCTAATTTATCCTCTTTCCCTTTGGTAACCACAAGTTTGTTTTCTATGTCTGTGGGTCTGTTTTATGTATTCACTTGTAAAATAGCTTAGATTTCACATATAAGTGGGCTTCTCTTGTGGCTCAGCTGGTAAAGAATCTTCCCGCAATGCGGGAGACCTGGGTTCAATCCTTGGGTTGGGAAACTACCCTGGAGAAGGGAAAGGCTACCTGCTCCAGTACTCTGGCCTGGAGAATGCCGTGGACTGTATAGTCGATGGGGTAGCAAAGAGTCAGACACAACTGAGCAACTTTCACTTTCACATATAAGTGGTATTGTACAATATCTGCATGATACACTACATACAATATTTGTCTTTCTTTAACTTCACATGATAATGTCTAGGTCCATTCATATCACTGAAAATAGCATTATTTCATTTCTTTTTATGGCTGGGTAATATTCTATTGTATATATGTACCACATCTTGTTTATCCATTCTTCCATTGACAGACACTTGGGTTGCTTCCATATCTTCCATGTCTTATGTGCTGCAATGAACATTGGGATGCATGTATCTTTTCAAGTTAGATTGTTATCTTTTCTGGATATATGCTGAGGAATGAGATTGCTGAATCATATGGTAACTCTTTTTAGTTTAAGAAAACTCTGTACTGTTTTCTATGGTGGTTACACAAATTTAGTTTCCCACCAACAGTGTAGGGGTGTACCTGTTTCTCCACACCCTCTCCAGGATTTGTTATTCGTGCACTTTTTAATGATAGTCATTCTGATCAGTGTGAGATGGCACTTCATTATAGTTTTGATTTGCATTTATTTAATAATTGGTTATGTTCAGTATCTTTCCATGTGCCTGTTGGCCGTCTTTATGTCTTCTTTGGAGAAATGTCTATTTAGGTCTTCCATCCATATTTTGATTGGGTCATTTGTTCTTCTGATATTGGGCTGAATAAGCTGTTTTTAAATTTTGGAGACTAATTCTTTGTCAGTTGCTTTGTTTGCAAATATTTACTCCCATTCTGTAGATTTTCCTTTCATTTTGTTCATGGTTTCATTTGCTCTTCATTTAAAAATTTTCTTGTGTTTTGAGGAAGGCCTGGGGCTTCCCAGGTGGTGCTAGTGGTAAAGAAACCACCTGCCAACGTAGGAGATGCAAGAGACACAGGTTTGATCCCTAGACTGAGAAAATCCCCTGGAGCAGGAAGTGTTACCCACTCTGGCATTTTTGCCTGGAAAATTCCATTGACAGAGGAGTCTGGTGGATTATGGTCCATAGGGCCTCAAAGAATCAGACACAACTGAGCGTAAAGTCCTGCTATAAACACCCATCTTAAAACTGCTTTTGCTGCATCCTATGGAATTTTTATGGTGGTATTTTCAATGTTGTTTGTCTCAAGCTATCTTCTGATTTCCACATTGACCCATTAGTATTTTAGTAGCATGTTGTTTAGTCTCCATGTAATCTTTTCTTTTCTCATTTTTCTTTCTGTGGTGGATATCTAGCTGCATACTGCTGTGGTCTCTTCCTGGAATCCCTATTATGTGTAGATTGGAGTCATCATTGGCATATAATACTATATAAGTTTCAGGAGGTTATCTGTGCTTTGACAGCCTTCTGATGGGCAGGGTATAGAGAGAGCTGTTGTATGGCAATTCATCAAATATGAGAGCCTAAAAGGAGTGTTTTTTCAAATAAGGGACAAAAACACGAAAACCTGAGGTCCTGAAAATTTGTTGATCAAATCCAGATATAGTCAAAGGTAGCACTGTGTCATTGCCATGTCTCCCCAGTTAAAGTATATGTTATTCCCCATCAGACAGTGAGGAATGGTTCTTTGCATTTTCTCTAAACCCCAGGCAACTGCTGGGCACATGTAATACTCTATAACTACTTGTATATCAGCAATGCCATTATTCTAAAATGGTGTTGAGGCTAACAGCATTAAAATCCTCAAAAAGGAGAGGTATTAACTTAATAACCACAGAACTATGTAAAATTATTTTAAAAGATCAATGTAGTTTGGCAATAATTGGTATATCCAGTGGTACCATGAATAAAAGCAACCATGTTATTATACAGCATAGTGTGATATAGAATATAATATATCTTTTGGATCTGGAGAGAACCATAGGGATGATCTTATACTAACTCCTAATTCTGAAGTTAAGAAAACCAAAGAAAAGACAAGAATATCCAAGACTATCTTGAAGAAGGTGAGAGGGCCTTCTATCAAACATGCTGGCATTCCCATGGCAACAAACAAATAAATCAATGAACAAAACTGGGAACTCAAAAGACTTATGCATATAAAGATGCTCAGTATGTGACAGAGTTAGTATTTGAGATAGATAGGCAAAGTGTGGATTTATCAATAAAAGATTCTGAGATAGTTGGCTATCCATATAAAAGGGACTGAAATATCCTACCACACTCCATACCAAAAAATAATAATGTGTTTGCTTGGTTCCTCAGTTGTGTCTGACTTTTTGCAACCCCATGGACTGTAGCCCACTAGACTCTGTCCATGGGGATTCTCCATGCAAGAATACTGAGATGGATTGCCATGCCATTCTCCAGGGGATCTTCCCAACCCAGGGATTAATCCTAGGTCTCCAGCATTGCAGGTGGATTCATTACTGTCTGAGCCACCAGGGAAGCCCCCAAATAATAATAAATTCCAGGTGATTGAAAACATAAATATCAAGACCTGAGTAAATGGAGTTTCATACCATAGTCACAACTTGGAGACAGAGAGGGTTTCTTAAACAAGACATAAAACACAAACCATAATGGAATAGATTAATAAATTTGACTACATAAAAATTAGGACTATCTGCTTATCAAAAGGCATTATTTAGAGAGTGCAAAGAAAATACAGAAAAGTACCAGATATCTACAACATATACAAACAACAAAACACATGAATCCCAAATATATGAAGATTTTTCATGAGCCATTAAGAATAAAATAATCCCACAGAAAGAGAAGGTTAAAAAATAAACTTGAACAATCACTGCACAGAAGATGGATCTGTAAATGAATAATAACATATCAAGAGATACTGAGTGTTATTGTAAGGAAATGCATATTATGTCACAATAGCTTCCCATTATGCATCAAACAGACTGATAAAAAAAGACTCCTACAATGTCAAGTATTGGTGAACTTTCAGGAAGTCTTTTACCGCAGATGGAATTACCAATTGGTACTAGCATTTGGAAACTTTCCCTGTTAAAGTGCCGAGAACATAACCTATAATACAGATAAATGGGCATGTGCATCAGAGCACCTGTGTGTAAGAATGTTCATGGCAACACTATCAAAAATAACCCCAAATCCTTTTAACAATTAAGTGGATAAATCATCAAATTTTTACATAATGGAATATTTTTAAGTGGTGAGAATTTTATCAAACTGCAGCTTCATAGGTCACTATGAATGAACCTTAAACATAATATGACTGAGTAGAAACAACTCACAAAAGAACATTCACTATATGATTCTATGTACAGAGAACTCAGGGCTTCCCTGGTAGCTCAGCTGGTAAAGAATCTGCCTGCAATACAGGAGACCCTGGTTCAATCCCTGGGTTGGGAAGATCCCCTGGAGAAGGGATAGGCTACCCTCTTCAGTATTCTGGCCTGGAGAATTCCGTGGACCATATAGTCCATGGGGTCGCAGAGACTTTCACTTTCTAGAAATAGAAATAGAAACCAGGCAGTAAAACTACATATTTTTTAAAGCAAGAAACTAAGTATCACAAAAGTCAAGATAGCTATTTTCTTTGGGAGCAGTGAGAGCACACAAGGAGTATCCAAGTTACTGGACAAGGTAATAGACCTTTATAGAAAAATGTTTAACACCCAGTAGACTTCTTTATATGAGGAATAACCTCCCACATCTTTCTACAGACAATGGGAAAAGAGACAAACTTCTGGGAAAGCAACTAAGACCAGGAATCTATCCAGTTGTTTAAAACTGCTGATCAAATCTGAACTGACAAACTCTTTGTTAATAGAAACCATTTTGATGTTAAAACATATTAAATGGAATCATAGACTAAAGATGTTCTGGGGAGAAATTCAAATGAGAAAAATTACTATTACCAAGTTTCTCTTTTTCCTAATACCTTTCCACAATGTTGCTGTCCCTAATCTCTAAGGCCAATGCTGACATAGTCTTCATTCATTCCTTTCCTTTATTTTCCTTCATTTTATAGGTGGTTAATATATAAGATTATATTCAGTAAGTTTGGAAATGGCTTTAATCCCACCAATAACCCTTGTCTTTGATCAGCAGAGAAACAAGCTGATTAGTTCAGTTATAAATACACTTTCCAACAAAAACAAATATGTGTCCCATTGCTTGTTTAGCAAGAATTTTTTTTTTCATAAAACATGTAGTCTTATAACATCCATTTTTTCAAAGTTTTACTGAGAAATAATTGACACATCTCACTATATAAATTTAAGGCATACAGTGTGATGGTTTGATTTATATATACTATAAAATGATTATTATAATATGTTCTGTTAACATAGACCTTATCATATAGATACAAAAAAAAAGAAAGGGTTAAAAAAAAAGGAACAAAAATCTTTCTCTGTAATGAATGAGGACTCCTGGGATTCACTCTTTTAACTACTTTAGCCGAGTTGGCTCTAGTCATCAAGTTACATATTTCACCCCTAGTACTTATTTATAACTGCAAGTTTATGTTTTTTAACCACCTTCTCCCAATTCCCCCTCTCTATATCATCATCTTCTGGTAACCACAAATTTCATCTCATTCTCTATGAGCTTTTTTTTTTTTTTAAGATTCCACATATAAGTGAGATCATACAGTACTTTTCTTTTGTATATGACAATCAGTTTTAATTAAAATAGAAATTTACTAAAGTAGACTAAATATAATGTGGATAAAATATAGATGTTTTATGTTGTTTTTAAAAGAAATGGCATTTATGCATTCATAAGGTCCCATCACTTCATGGCAAATAGATGGGGAAACAGTGGCTGACTTTATTGTTCTAGGCTCCAAAATCACTGCAGATGGTGACTGCAGCCATGAAATTAAACAACGCTTACTCCTTGGAAGGAAAGGTATGACCAACCTAGACAGCATATTAAAAAGTAGAGACATTACTTTGCCAACAAAGGTCCATCTAGTCAAGGACATTTGGACTATAAAGAGGGCTGAGTGCAGAAGAATTGATGCTTTTGAACTGTAGTGTTGGAGAAGACTCTTGAGAGTCCCTTGGACTGCAAGATCCAACCAGTCCATCCTAAAAGAGATCAGTCCTGGGTGTTCATTAGAAGGACTGATATTGAAGCTGAAACTCCAATTCTTTGGCCCTGATGCAAAGAGCTGACTCATTTGAAAAGACCCTGATGCTGGGAAAGATTGAGGGCAGGAGGAGAAGGGGACGACAGAGGATGAGATGGTTGGATGGCATCACTGACTTGATGGACATGGGTTTGGGTGAACTCCGGGAGTTGGTGATGGACAGGGAGACCTGGCTTGCTGCAGTTCATGGGGTTGCAGAGTTGGACGTGACTGAGTGACTGAACTGAACTGAAGTGAAACAGAATATAGTAATATCTGATGTGTTTCACTCCTCGATACAATTTGTATAGAACATGATTTTCTTCTCCTGAGGATGTAGGGTAAGCATGACCATTTCTGTCTGCACCAAGGCAAGAATATTAATCTCCTCTGAACCAAGAAGGGACTTTGAGACTGAAAAATGAACAGACCACTCCATAAGTGCAGTTTTGGAGTTTATTATGAGTAACTTAGATGCAGGCAGGATGGAGCAGAAGACAATCCAGAGGTATTCACAGCTGCATTCCATGTCTTAGAAAGAGATACAAGGGTATTCCAAGGGACTGAAACTAAAGATAGAATCTGACTACCAGTGAGAGTTAGAAGCACCTCCGGCAGGGTGTCTCATAACCATTAGTCATCTGCATCAGCTAAAGGTGTTTTTCCAGATTTCATATCAAATGAAAGCAAGGGTAAAATCTGATAGGCACATCTCCAGCCTGGGAGCTTCCCTACAACTAGTCTAAAGCTCAGGCATGGAAAGAAAGAGGGAGAGGTAGGACTTTGGGCCTCTTGTGGGGCTAACAAAATGAGGTTGTCACCCATACATATCCTGGGAGCTGAAAAAGTGAAGTGAAAGTGAAAGTTATTCAGTTATGTCTGACTCATTAGTCCATGGAATTCTCTAAGCCAGAATCCTGGAGTGGGTAGTCATTCCCTTCTCCAGGGGATCTTCCCAACCCAGGGATCGAACCCAGGTCTCTTGCATTGTAGGCAGATTCTTTACCAGCTGAGCCACAAGGAAAGCCCAAGAATACTGGAGTGGGTAGCCTATTCCTTCTCCAAGGGATCTTCCTGACCCAGGAATCAAACATGGCTGTCCTGCATTGTAGGTGGATTCTTTACCAACTGAGCCATCAGGAAGCCCCAGGGAGCTGAAAGGTCTATTTTAACCTGTTTCTAGTCTTGTTCCAAAACACCTGATGTTTGTCAAAGATGTTTATCAATTACACTTCAGAGGAAACTTGACAGTCAACTGCCCTCAATGGATCCAGCATAACTGCAAGAGCAGTTCCCGTGCAGAGAAAACCTAGGTGTCTCCTCAAAGCCCCTTTGCTTTATTATCATGCTAAGAAATCTGATCAAAGTGCTTGTACTTTTCTAGGCACATTGAGTGCCTTGTGCAAGGGAGGCTGAGAGACCCTGATGCCCTGGCTACTCATGGAAACCTCTGCCCTTTCCCTCAGCTTCTGATGATGCACCTGCCTTTCACCACTTAGAAACCACCCCCCTCCCCTTCCACCCCCACCATCCCCCTGGGAGAAGATAGCTATAGAGCATGAGCTTTCCCTTCTGTATCCTTGATCAATGAATAAAGTTTCTGCTCTGCATTGCTGAACCTAGTCTCATGTAATTGGTGGGAGCTACACCAGGCGTTGGGAAGATCCCCTGTAGAAGGGAATGGCAACCCACTCCAGTATTCTTGCCTGGAGAATCCCATGGATGGAGGAGCAGCCTGGTGGGCTACAGTCCACGGGGTTACAAAGAGTCGGACACCACTGAGCGACTTCACTTTCACTTTCACTTTCACACCAGGCAAGGGAAGGGCCCAGCTGGGGTCTACTTGATCCAGGAGGATCAGGGACAGAGTCAGTATGATTCAGTCACACACAGTCATTCCAGACAATGCATTCTTCAATGATGGTGCAGTCTTGATGTTATCAAAAGAAATGTTTATTTCCCCCATCTTTAGAGCTATTTTACTACTAATCCTAGAAACTGTTTGATTTTACAATCACTGTATTGCTTTCACTGAGAGATTAACCAAAACCCACTCTGTAAAGGATTCAGTCACACCTTCTCATTTTGTTTACCTCAATTTTGCTGCAAAGGCTCCTGCTACTGTGACAAATAAGATTGCTAGCGGCTGGAGTCACATTATGACTTTCCTGGACCCCAGGTGCTTCTGCTTTCCCAGGCTCCTTATTTTATATTAAAAACATGGTTTATGACCATATTAGTAAAAAGACAAATTATAAGCCAAGTGAATTCATTATTATCATATTCATATTTTTCCTTCCAATTCTAAAAGAAATTAAACCATTTTCCCAGGCCCTTCAAAGTTGTGTGGTCCTTAGGTACTATGCCTGCTGTGGCTGGTAGCTAAGCCAGCCCTGCTAAAAGCCCTGAGTCCTTGTAAGTGCCAGGCATTGTGTCAACTCAGTTATATGCTTTGTCTTACTTAACCTCCACACAACGCGCATGACAGAAATATTAGCGCTATTCCCACTTTATAGATGAGAAAACTACAGCCTAAAGAAGTCCCAGAAGGCACTTCCCTGGTGGCACAGTGGATTATTATCCTCCTGCCAATGCAGGGTATATAGTTTTGATCCCCGGTGTGGGAGAATTTCACATGCCATGGGGCAACTAAGCCCATGTGCCACAACTACTGAAGCCTGCATGCCTAGAGCCTGTGCTCTGCAGTGAGAAACCTGAGTGCTGCAACAAAGAGCAGCCCCCCACTTATTGCAACTAGAGGAAGCCGCATAAAGCAAGGAAGGCCGAATGCTGCCAAAAATAAACCATATGTTTTTTTTTTTAAAGTCCTAGAGGAAGTAACGGAGAAGGCAATGGCACCCCACCCCAGTACTCTTGCCTGGAAAATCCCATGGATGGAGGAGCCTGGTGGGCTGCAGTCCATGGGGTCGCAAAGAGTCAGACACGACTGAGCGACTTCACTTTCACTTTTCACTTTCATGCATTGGAGAAGGAAATGGCAACCCACTCCAGTGTTCTTGCCTGGAGAATCCCAGGGACGGCGGAGCCTGGTGGGCTGCCGTCTCTGGGGTCACACAGAGTCAGACATGAGTGAAGCAATGCAGCAGCAGCAGCAGAGGAAGTAACCACAGGGCCCCGAATCAAACCCAGAATCTCCTGTTTACAAACTCCCACGGTCTTTATCACTACATCTGATGACCATCCAGGATATGACATTTAAATAGTTTACTAATGCAGAGTGGCCGGTGTAGGTCAACAGTGAGGCACCAAACAAGCAGTTTACTTCACTTCTGAGATCAAACTCTATGCCAACTTCTTTACCAACTATAAAACCCTGCAGTAACCACAGACTGACTGCCAGTGATGCAAATATTGGATTCAATTCATGTGTCATCAACCTGGCTTTTCAGACAGCAGAAGTTTTCCCTGAGAGACAAAACCTAGAGTTGCTGCATTTTATAATAATCTTAGAACTGTTAGTATCTTACGAATAAATACTCTTCAGATATTCTAAATTGAATTCACTTTGGAAAACAAAGATGTTTTTAATGTGCAGATGGGATTCCAGACATCCCTCTTCCCATCCCCTCACAGAGGTCTTCATATCATTGCTTGCTGAGTGATTCTTGGTCAAGAAGAGGAACTAGTCCCTGTGCAGAGCTACCTGGTGGGAGACGTCAAAGTGGAATCTGTGAAAAAGAGGAAAAGAAACCTCCTGGGAAACAATAAATTAGCTGCCATAACCCAAAAGAAATAAGACTGTGATCCACTTCACTCAAGGGGCGAGCAAAATAACAGCCCTAGTCTCCATGAGTACGTCTGACAGACTCATTAACCTTGGTCCCCAACTGGACATAGTGACCTCCATTAGTTAAATAATGGAGGTGCAAACAGATTGAGCATCTTTATTTCCTGGCCAATTACACAGCCCTATTTTCCTCAGTGTTCAGTAGAAGTGACCTAAAAGCCTTTGAGGCAGACTCAACAGATGTCTGGATATAACCATTCAAAATTTATTCTTCTCGCACATTTTGCTGTGGAGAAAATATCCTTCAGCTCAAAGGCTACCATTTTACAGACAGGCAAAGGTTGTTTACCCAGACTCTTGAATACAGAGAGGAAGATCATTTTCTCCTTGGTGTTTGTAGTAGAATTTCCTCTTTTAGACAATACTGGATGTCGTGGTGGAACTGGATGCCCTGACCTTAGTTTTTTGAATATTGAGTTTCAAGCCAGCTTTTTCGCTCTCTTCTTTTACCTTCATCAAGAGGCTCTTTAGTTCCTCTTTGCTTTCTGCTGTAAGTGTACTATCATCTGCATATCTGAGATTATTGATACTTCTCCCAGAAATCTTGATTCCATCTTGAGCCTCATCCAGTCTGGCATTTCACATGATGTACTCTGCCCAGAAGTTAAATAAATAGAGTAACAGTATGATGTACTCCTTCCCCAATATTGAACTAGTCTGTCGTTCTATGTCTAATTCTAACTGTTGCTTCTTGACCTGCCTACAGGTTTCTCAGGAGGCAGGTAAGGAGGTCTGGTAGTTCCATCTCTTCTAAGAATTTTCCACAGCTTGTTGTGATCCACACAGTTCAAGGATTTAGCATATTCAATAAAGCAGAAGTAGATGTTTTTCTGGAACTTTCTTTTTGATGATCCAACAGATGTTGGCAGTTTGATCTCTGCTTCCTCTGCCTTTTCTAAATCCAGCTTGTACATCTGGAAGTTCTTGGTTTATGTATTGTTGAAGCCTAGCTTGAAGGATTTTGAGCATTACCTTGCTAGCATGTGAAATGGGTGCAGTTGTGTAACAGTTGGAACATTCTTTAGCACTGCCCTTCTTAAACATTTATTTAGGGCCACCTTAATGCTGAGATCAATAGCAAAAGTCTCAGCCCTGAAGCAATCTCCCAGCCTGTCTGGCGGGTGTTCGAAGCTTGATTCTGCCTCCCCATGATAGAACAGAAAAGGGGCAGGAACTAACGTACTGGAAAGCGACACTAGCCCCAGTGCTCCTTTCCTACACTTCTATGCTCATCACCAACTTTAAAAAAACCTTCCTGGCCTTCAATTCTCTACCAGCTTTTCCTGGGATGCTGCCAGCTGTGGTATCTGGGACCTGGAATAGGCTGAACTGTCACAGGCGGTGTGTTGTGGAAATTTCTCACCCTCTTCAGCACTGTTCCCTCTCCCTGACCGAACTTTCAGGCTTGTGCTCCAGGGCCAGGGCTGCCAACGAGGCACACATCCTCCAGGAAGCCCTCTCAGCATCCACACATGCCCAGTCCCTTGCTACACCAGTGCCGTAGCATGGGGCTTCTGCCAGTCCTTCAGGCTCCCCTGGTGGCTCAGAGGTTAAAGCATCTGCCTCCAATGCGGGAGACCTGGGTTCGATCCCTGGGTCGGGAAGATCTCCTGGAGAAGGAAATGGCAATCCACTCCAGTATTCTTGCCTGGAGAATCTCATGGACGGAGAAGCCTAGTAGGTTACAGTCCACGGGTCGCAAGGAGTCGGACACGACTGAGCGACTTCACCTTCACCTTCACCTTTTGTCTCTTTCCCTCTCTCTCTCCATCCCTTCATATGAACAGGTGCTGCTTACTTACTAAATGCTAAGAATTCATAGCACTGGAAACCAAAGACACGAGAATGGGTCTCTGACTGTGTAGGAGACAGTCTTGTGAAGGAATCCAACCTGTGATGAGTTTCAAATGCAGTAAAGTATCACAGATTTCTTGAAAACTAAGAGACAAAGAATGAAACAAGGATTCTACATGTATGGGTGGAAGGATAGAAAACTGTTCCCACGGGAGTATGGAGGTTCTTTAAAAAAACAAAAACAAACAAACAAATAGAGCTATGATCCTGCAATCCTAATACTGAGCACACCTCTGGAGAAAAACATGGTCCAAAAGGATACAAGCACCTGTGTTCATTGCAGCGCTGTTTACAACAGGCAAGACACGGAAGCAACCTAAATGTCCATTGGCAGAGGAATGGATAAAGATGTGGTGTGTACACACATATATACACACCACATCTTTATCTATTCCTTTTTCCAGTTCTCAGCACACACACACACAGACAGACACACACAGAGAACGGCATATTACCCAGCCATTAAAAAGAATGAAATAATATCATTTGCAGGGACATGGATGGACCTGGAGATTTTACTGAGTGAAGTAAGTCAGACGGAGAAAGATAAATATCATATGATATTGCTTACATGGGAAATCTTAAAAAAATTAAAATGAACTTATTTACAAGACAGAAACAGACTCACAGACTTTAAGGGAACAAACTTGAGGTTGGTGGGGGAGGGATAGTTAGGGACTTTGGGATTGACAGGTATACACTGCTGTATGTAAAATAGATAGCCAACAAGGACTTACTGTATAGCACAGGCGGCTCTACTCAATTTTATGTAAAAATCTAAATGGGAAAAGAATTTGAAAAAGAACAGATACATGTATATATATATAACTGAATCACTTTTCTGTATACTTGAAAGTAACACAACATTGTTAATCACCTGTTGTCCAATAGAAAATAGAGTTAAAAAGTGTTCCCCCAGAAGTTTACACTTGTATTGCCTTCTGCCTCCTCCCATCAAGTAAACTTCTGGTCCTTGTTTATCACCCTCTTGGGGTTAAACTCACTGAACCTGTCAGTGTTCTGAGCTGCTGGGCTAAAGGCAGAAAGCTTGGAAAGGGGGAGGAAGCCACTCATATATCTCATTTGCATCCTTGGGCCTACCCTGAAAGCCACACAGGTGCTAGAACTAAAGCTTTCCTGAAGAGAAATTTCCATCAGGAAAATTAACAGGCCTGCCGAGAGTACACACAGCTCCTTCCGAAAGGCATGACCAAACCCACTGAGGCATGGAGTATTTCCCGCCATATCAGTAGACAAAGGATGTCGCAGTCATCAGCAACTGCAGCCACCATGGATCGTGAGGCATTGAGCCCTGAGGAAACTCAAGTTGTGAAAACACAGAATACTTGGCTCTTCAGCTGAGGTGCATACCAAAGGAATGATTTCAGTGAGCCTAGACTCTTGCGTCTTCCCATACACAGAAAAGTACTAAATTCCTTAACTTGGGCTATCTGGTTTTGATGTTCTGACTACCTGCCCTTTGTTGTAAAACTTCTATATAACCTGGCTCCCAGCCCCCTGCCCCCTACTCGCCTTCTCGGAGCAGTTTACTCTGGCTTATTTGAGATGCTGTCTCCCAGGCTTGATGATGATGAAAGTCGCTCAGTCGTGTCCGACTCTTTGTGACCTCATGGACTATACAGTCTATGGGATTATCCAGGCCAGAATACTGGAGTAGGTAGCCGTTCCCTTCTCCAGGGGATCTTCCCAACCCAGAGATGGAGCCCAAGTCTCCCACGTTGCAGGTGGATTCTTTACAAGCCAAGCCACAAGGGAAGCACTTCCCAGACTCAAAGTACTAAAAATTCCCACTCAGTAAAACATAACTCTCAACTTTTAGATTGTGAGTACTTTTTATGTCCATAATGTCTAAACAGTCTTACAGGACTACTTACCTTCTTTTATCCTCCACACTCACTGTGTTTGCTGCATGACAGGCCAAAGAATCCAAGATGAGGTGTTGAGGCAAGGAATATTTATTCTTTTTTTTTTTTAGTTTAAATTTATTTATTTTAATTGGAGGCTAATTACTTTACAATATTGTATTGGTTTTGCCATACATCAATGTGAATCTGACACAGGTGTACACATGTTCCCTATCCTGAACCCCCCTTCCCACCTCCCTCCCTGTACCATCCCTCTGGGTCAGCCCCAAGCATCCTGTATCCTGCATCGAACCCGGACTGTAATTCATTTCTTATATGATATTATATATTTTTCAGTGCCATTCTCCCAAATCATCCCACCCTCTCCCTCTCCCACAGAGTCCAAAAAACTGTTCTATATATCTGTGTCTCTTTTGCTCTCTCACATACAGGGTTATTGTTATCATCTTTCTAAATTCCATATATATGAATTAATATACTGGATTGGTGTTTTTCTCTCTGGTTTACTTCACTCTGTATAATAGGCTCCAGTTTCATCCACCTCATTAAAACTGATTCAAATGTATTCTTTTTAATGGCTGAGTAATACTCCATTGTGTAAATATACCACAACTTTCTTATCCATTCATCTGCTGATGGACATCTAGGTTGCTTCCATGTCCTAGCTATTATAAACAGTGCTGCAATGAACATTGGGTTACGCATGTCTCTTTCAATTCTGGTTTCCTCGGTGTGTATGCCCAGCAGTGGGATTGCTGGGTCATATGGCAGTTCTAGTTCCAGTTTTTTAAGGAATCTCCACACTGTTCTCCATAGTGGCTGTACTACTTTGCATTCCCACCAACAGTGTAAGAGGGTTCCCTTTTCTCCACACCCTCTCCAGCATTTATTGCTTGTAGACTTCTGGTTAGCAGCCATTCTGACTGGTGAAATGGTACCTCATTGTGGTTTTGATTTGCATTTTTCTGATAATGAGTGATGTTGAGCATCTTTTCATGTGTTTGTTAGCCATCTGTATGTCTTCTTTGGAGAAATGTCTGTTTAGTTCTTTGGCCCATTTTTTTATTGGGTCATTTATTTTTCTGGAATTGAGCTGCAGGAGTTGCTTGTATATTTTTAAGATTAGTTGTTTGTCAGTTGCTTCATTTGCTATTATTTTCTCCCATTCCAAAGCCTGTCTTTTCACCTTGCTTATAGTTTCCTTTGTTGTGCAGAAGCTTTTAATTTTAATTAGGTCCCGTTTGTTTATTTTTGGTTTTATTTGCAATATTCTGGGAGGTAGATCATAGAGGATCCTGCTGTGATTTACGTCAGAGAGTGTTTTGCCTATGTTCTCCTCTAGGAGTTTTATAGTTTCTGGTCTTATGTTTAGATCTTTAATCCATTTTGAGTTTATTTTTGTGTATGGTGTTAGAAAGTGTTCTAGTTTCATTCTTTTACAAGTGGTTGACCAGTTTTCTCTGCACCACTTGTTAAAGAAATTGTCTTTTCTCCATCGTATATTCTTGCCTCCTTTGTCAAAGATAAGGTGTCCATAGATGTGTAAATTTATTTCTGGGCTTTCTATTTTGTTCCATTGATCTATATTTCTGTCTTTGTGCCTGTACCATACTGTCTTGATGACTGTGGCTTTGTAGTAGAGCCTGAAGTCAGGCAGGTTGATTCCTCCAGTTCCATTCTTCTTTCTCAAGATTGCTTTGGCTATTTGAGTTTTTGTATTTCCATACAAACTGTGAAATTATTTGTTCTAGCTCTGTGAAAAATACTGTTGGTAGCTTGATAGGGATTGCACTGAATCTATAGATTGCTTTTGGTAGTATACCCATTTTCACTATATTGACTCTTCCAATCCATGAAAATGGAATATTTCTCCAACTATTAGTGTCCTCCTTGATTTCTTTCACCAGTGTTTTATAGTTTTCTATATACAGGTCTTTAGTTTCTTTCAGTTCAGTTCACTTCAGTCACTCAGTCATGTCTGACTTTTGCAACCACATGAATCGCAGCACACAAGGCCTACATGTTCATCACCATCTCCCGGACTTCACACAGACTCACGTCCATCGAGTCCATGATGCCATCCATCCATCTCATCCTCAGTTGCCCCTTCTCCTCCTGCCACCAATCCCTCCCAGCATCAGAGTCTTTTCCAATGAGTCAACTCTTCACATGAGGTAGACAAGGTACTGGAGCTTCAGCTTCAGCATCATTCCTTCCAAAGAAATCCCAGGGCTGATCTCCTTCAGAATGGACTGGTCGGATCTCCTTGTAGTCCAGGGGACTCTCAAGAGTCTTCTCCAAGGACTCTCAAGAGTCTTCTCCAACACCACAGCTCAAAAGCATCAATTCTTTGGCGATCAGCCTTCTTCAAAGTCCAACTCTCACATCCATACACGACCACAGGAAAAACAATAGCCTTGACTAGATGGACCTTAGTTGGCTAAGTAATGTCTCTGCTTTTCAATATACTATCTAGGTTGGTCATAACTTTTCTTCCCAGGAGGAAGCCTCTTTTAATTTCATGGCTGCATTCACCATCTGCAGTGATTTTGGAGCCCCAAAAATAACGTCTGACACTGTTTCCACTGTTTCCCCATCTATTTCCCATGAAGTGATGGGACCAGTTGCCATGATCTTCGTTTTCTGAATGTTGAGCTTTAAGCCAACTTTTTCACTCTCCTCTTTCACTTTCATCAAGAGGCTTTTAGTTCCTCTTCACTTTCTGCCATAAGGGTGGTGTCATCTGCATATCTGAGGTTATTGATATTTCTCCCGGCAATCTTGATTCCAGCTTGTGTTTCTTCCAGTCCAGGGTTTCTCCTGATGTACTCTGCATAGAAGTTCAATAAGCAGGGTGACAATATACAGCCTTGACGTACTCCTTTTCCTATTTGGAACCAGTCTGTTGTTCCATGTCCAGTTCTAACTGTTGCTTCCTGACCTGCATACAGATTTCCCAAGAGGTCTGGTATTCCCATCTCTTTCAGAATTTTCCAGTTTATTGTGATCCACACAGTCAAAGGCTTTGGCATAGTCAAGAAAGCAGAAATAGATGTTTTTCTGGAACTCTCTTGCTTTTTCCATGATCCAGCAGATGTTGGCAATTTGATCTCTGGTTCCTCTGCCTTTTCTAAATCCAGCTTGAACATCTGGAAGTTCACGGTTCATGTATTGCTGAAGCCTGGCTTGGAGAATTTTGAGCATTACTCTACTAGCATGTGAGATGAGTGCAATTGTGCAGTAGTTTGAGCATTCTTTGGCATTGCCTTTCTTTGGGATTGGAATGAAAACTGACCTTTTCCAGTCCCATGGCCACTGCTGAGTTTTCCAAATTTGCTGGCATATTGAGGGCAGCACTTTCACAGCATCTTTCAGGATTTGAAACAGTTCAACTGAGATTCCATCACCTGAACTAGCTTTGTTCGTAGTGATGCCTTCTAAGGCCCACTTGACTTCACATTCCAAGATGTCTGGCTCTAGATTAGTGATCACATCATCATGATTATCTGGGTCGTGAAAATCTTTTTGTACAGTTCTTCTGTGTATCCTTGCCACCTCTTAATATCTTCTACCTCTGTGAGGTCCATACCATTTCTGTCCTTTATCGAGCCCATCTTTGCGTGACATGTTCCTTTGGCATCTCTAATTTTCTTGAAGAGAGCTCTAGTCTTTCCCATTCTGTTCTTTTCCTCTATTTCTTTGCACTGATCGCTGAAGAAGGCTTTCTTATCTCCTCTTGATAGTCTTTGGAACTCTGCATTCATCTTTCCAAAAGAAAGATGCTTATCTTTCTTTTTTTCCTTTGCTTTTCGCCTCTCTTCTTTTCACAGCTATTTGTAAGGCCTCCACAGACAGCCCTTTTGCTTTTTTGCATTTCTTTTCCATGGGGATGGTCTTGATCCCTGTCTCCTGTACGATATTACAAACCTCATTCCATAGTTCATCAGGCACTCTGTCTATCAGATCTAGGCCCTTAAATCTATTTCTCACTTCCACTGTATAATCAAAAGGGACTTGATTTAGGTCATACCTGAATGGTCTATCGGTTTTCCCTACTTTCTTCAATTTAAGTCTGAATTTGGTAATAAGGAGTTCATGATCTGAGCCACAGTCAGCTCCTGGTCTTGTTTTTGTTGACTGTATAGAGCTTCTCCATCTTTGGCTGCATAGAATATAATCAGTCTGATTTTGGTGTTGACCATCTGGTGATGTCCATGTGTAGAGTCTTCTCCTGTGTTGTTGGAAGAGGGTGTTTGCTGTGACCAGTGCATTTTCTTGGCAAAACTCTATTATTCTTTGCCCTGCTTCATTCCGCATCCTAAGGCCAAATTTTCATGTTACTCCAGGTGTTTCTTGACTTCCTACTTTTGCATTCCAGTCCCTTATAATGAAAAGGACATCTTTTGGGGGTGTTAGTTCTACAAGGTCTTGTAGGTCTTCATAGAACCGTTCAACTTCAGCTTCTTCAGTGTTACTGGTTGGGGCATAGACTTGGATAAATGTGATATTGAATGGTTTGCCTTGGAGACAAACAGCGATCATTCTGTAGTTTTTGAGGTTGCATCCAAGTACTGCATTTCGGACTGTTTTGTTGACTATGATGGCTACTCCATTTCTTCTGAGGGATTCCTGCCTGCAGTAGTAGATATAATGGTCATCTGAGTTAAATTCACCCATTCCACTCCATTTTAATTTGCAGATTTCTAGAATGTCGACGTTCACCCTTGCCATCTCTTGTTTGACCACTTCCAATTTGCCTTGATTCATGGACCTGACATTCCAGGTTCCTATGCAATAGTGCTCTTTACAGCATGGGATCTTGCTTCTCTCACCAGTCACATCCACAACTCGGTATTGTTTTTGCTTTGGCTCCATCTTCATTCTTTCTGGAGTTACTTCTCCACTGATCTCCAGTAGCATATTGGGCACCTAATGACCTGGGAGTTCCTCTTTTGGTATCCTATCATTTTGCCTTTTCATACTGTTCATAGGGTTCTCAAGGCAAGAATACTGAAGTGGCTTACCATTCCCTTCTCCAGTGGACCACCTTCTGTCAGACCTCTCCACCGTGACCCGCCCATCTTGGGTTGCCCCGCAGGCATGGCTTTGTTTCACTGAGTTAGACAAGGCTGTGGTCCTAGTGTGATTAGATTGACTAGTTTTCTGTGAGTATGGTTTCAGTGTGTCTGCCCTCTGATGCCCTCTTGCAACACCTACCATCTTACTTGGGTTTCTCTTACCTTGGGCGTGGGGTATTCTTCACGGCTGCTCCTACCTTGGAGGAGGGGTATCTCCTTACCACTGCCGTTCCTGACCTTCATCATGGGATAGCTCCTCTAGGCCCTCCTGCACTTGTGCAGCTCCTCGGGTTGCTCCTCCCGGCCGCTTTCCCTGGCCTTGGGCGTGGGTGTCTTCTCCCAGCTGCCACCCCTGGCCTCGGGCTCGGGGTGGCTCCTCAGGGTCACAGCCCCTGGCCTCGGGTGGGAGGTGGCTTCTCCCGGCCTCCCCTGACCTCAGACGTGGGGTGTCTCTCCCAACCGCCACCCCTGACTTCGAACACGGGGTAGCTCCTCCCTGCCGCCACTGACCTCTGACGCAGCGTTGCTCCTCTCGGCCACTGCCTCTGACCTCGGACACAGGGTAGCTCCTCTCAGCCATTCCTGCGCCGTCGCAGCCTGGCACTCTAGGCCGCTGCCTCTGACCTCCGACGTGGGGTAGCTCCTCTCAGCTGCACTTAGTGTGCCAGCAGCTCTCACAGCCGCCTACACTTAGTGCGCCAGCCGGCTCTCGGTAGATATATTCCTAAGTATTTTATTCTTTTCATTGCAGTGGTGAATGGAATTGTTTCCTTAATTTCTCTTTCTATTTTCTCATTATTAGTGTATAGGAATGCAAGGGATTTCTGTGTGTTGATTTTATATCCTGAAACTTTATTATATTCATTGATTCAATTCAGTCAGTCACTCAGTCGTGTCCGACTCTTTGCGACCCCATGAATCACAGCACACCAGGCCTCTCTGTTCATTACCATCTCTCAGAGTTCACTCAGACTCGTGTCCATCGAGTCCGTGATGCCATCCAGCCATCTCATCCTCAGTCGTCCCCTTCTCCTCCTGCCCCCAATCCCTCCCAGCATCAGAGTCTTTCCCAATGAGTCAACTCTTCGCTTCTGGTGGAGTCTTCAGGGTTTTCTATGTAGAGGATCATGTCATCTGCAAACAGCGAGAGTTTTACTTCTTCTTTTCCAATTTGGATTCCTTTTATTTCTTTTTCTGCTCTGATTGCTGTGGCCAAAACTTCCAAAACTATTTTGAATAGTAGTGGTGAAAGTGGGCACCCTTGTCTTGTTCCTAACCTTAGGGGAAATGCTTTCAGGAATATTTATTCTTAATATTAACTTTATTTGAAGAGCCGGCAGATCAAGAAGGCATCTTCCCTGGGTCTTGATGCTAGGTTATTTTATGGATCAGAGAAAGGGAGGAGAGGAAAGAAAGTAGAAAGGCCATTTAATCTCACAATATCTCCTAGAATGGCAAGCCTCAGGCAGGGGGATGTGTTAGTCTCTTCTTATAGTCATTCACAGCAAGCAGGGTCAGATTATCTCCTTGTGAGCTAAACCAAGGCACTTTTAGTTTAAAGGTCAGGCAGTGGGGCGGATTCTCTGAGGCAGGCCATTGTGTATGATTATAATAACAAAAGTGGCAAAAAAAACCAAGGGTGAAAATCAAAGAAATAGATCCAGCATGGAGTCAAAATTGACTCTTGCTTGTTACACAAGTCTATGGCTCTTCTGCTCTGAAATGGGGATAGAAGACAGCTGTAGCCTGAGGAGTAGGGGCATGGCAGGGTTCATCTTCTGTCAGGAGTGACAGCATACGGTCTAGGCTGGGGTCTGTACCTTGTATGGGTGGGGAAGGTGAAGCATAGAACCACTTCCTCAGGTCCTGATAGTTTCACTTTCACATTGTTTCTGTTTTTATCCTGTAGGAGGTATTCCCTGGGAGCTCAGTTGGTAAAGAATCTGCCTGCAGATCGAACCTAGGTTCAATCCCTGGGTCAGGAAGATCCCCTGGAGAAGGAAATGGAAACCCACTCCAGTATTCTTCCCTGGAAAATCCCATGGACAGAGGAACCTGGCAGAACCCGGGTTGCAAGAGTCAAACATGACTTAGCAACTAAACCACTTACCAAACCACTGCTTTTATCTCTTTAAACATATATTACTATTTAACAAGAACCATGTTTCTTTAAAATTAGTGTGAAGGGCTACTGTACATAAAATAGAAAACCAACTAAGTCCCTACTGTATAGCAGAGGAAAAGAATCTTAAAATATATATGTAAATATATATACTTACATATATATGTAAATAAATATAAATAATAACATATTATAATATATATACTGTATATTTATACTTATATATATACTAACATAAATATATATATACAGACATAAATATATATACTAATATATATATAGCCATTGTTGTTGTTTAGTTGCTCAGTCATGTCTAACTGTTTGTGACCCCATGGACTGCAGTATGCCAGGCTTCCCTGTCCTGTCATCATCTCCCAGAGCTTGCTCGAACTCATGTCCGTTGAGTCAGTGATGCCATCCAACCGTCTCATCCTCTGTTGTCCCCTTCTCCTTCTGCCTCAGTCTTTCTCAGGGTCTTTTGCAGTGAGTTGGCTCTTTGCATTAGGTGGCCAAAGTATTGGAGCTTGAGCTTCAGCATCAGTCCTTTCAATGAATAATGAATATTCAGAACTACTTTCCTTTAGGATTGACTGGTTTGATCTCCTTGCAATCCAAGGGACTCTCAAGAGTCTTCTCCAACACCACAGTTCAAAAGCATAAATTTTTTGCTGCTCAGCCTTCTTTATGGTCCAATTCTCACATCCATACATGACTACTGACTAGCTTTGACTGTATGGTCCTTGTTGGCAAAATGATGTCTCTGCTCTTTAATATGCTATCTAGGTTGGTCATAGCTTTTCTTTTAAGGAGCAAGCATCAGTTATACATACAAGTATGAATAACTGAATCATTTTGTTGTACACCTGAAACTAACAACATTGTAAATCAATTGTTCAGTAAAAATATATATATATTAAAAAAATTAGTATGCAGAACCCACTCACCTTTCCAGAGCCCCTTATGGATACATATTACCTTTTAGTGTCTCATGGGGACATTCCCGTGTGGTCCTTCCATGTCCTACATAGTCTGCTTATCCATTATCCACATGCGTGTTCTCTGTGTTCCACTAATGTCTGCTGTGAACAATTCCATGTACCTCTTCAGTGTCCAGTTGGACTGGTGTTTTCCTTTTGTCTCATCCAATTTTGTAGCCATCCATTATCCCATGTGGATGTTCCCATGATCCTTCTAGTGTTGCATGTGGACGTATGAATACTCCTTCAGTAATGCAGAGTCCACTGGTGGACCCCAACATGAAAGCTGCAGGTCCTGGAGGGTTACAGAGTAGCAAGGGGTCCTTGGGTGCATATATGTACAGGGGAAATTTTGTGAATGGTTAAAAATGGCTCCTCTCTTTTAAAAACTTTTTATTTTGAGTTATGACCAATTAACAATGTTGTGATAGTTGCCAGTGAACAGTGAAAGGACTCAGTCATATGTATCCATTCTCCCCCAGACTCCCCTCATGCTAAGGCTGCTCTATAACTTTGAGCAAAATTTCATGTGCCATACAGTAGGACCTTGTCGGCTATCCATTTTAAATAAAGCAGTGTGTAATTTTGATCCCAAACTCCCTAACTATCCCTTCCCTACATACTTCTCTGAGCAACCATAACTTCATTCTTTAAGTTTGCGACTCTGTTTCTGATTTATAAGTAAGTTTATGTGTATCATTCCTTTTTAGATTCTACCTATACGGGGCGTCATATGATATTTGTCCTTCTCTGCCTTACTTTACTCAGTCTGCCAATCTCTAGGTCTCTCCATGTTGTTGCTGCAAATAGTATTATTTCATTCTTTTTAATGGTTGAGTAATAGTTCATTGTATATGTACCACATCTTTATCCATCCCTCTGTCAATGGACATTTAGGTTGCTTCCATGTGTTGACTATTGTAAACAGTGCTGGAATGAATATTGGGGTGCATCAGATCATCTTTTTATCCAGATATATGCCCAGGAGTGGGATTACAGGGTCATATTATAGCTATATTTTTAGTTTTTTAAGGAACCTCCATACTGTTCTCCATAGTGGCTGTACCAGTTTACATTCACAAATGTACATTCACTAATTTATATTCACTACACATGTACCAACAATGTAGGAGGGTCCCTTGTCTCCACACCCTCTCTAGCATTTATTGTTTGTGGATTTTGTTGATGATAGCTATTAAAAATGACTCATCTTGTTTAAAAAAAATTCTATCTCAGAGCTACCTAGTAAATTTGTATTTTTTGATTTTTTTTAAGTAGACTCCTAGAATTCATTTTAAACCTACTGAATCTGAATTACTAGAAATGAACCCAGGAACTTTCATTTTAAACATGTTCTCTGGTGCTATGGTCTGCATGTCTGTATGCCTCCCAAGTTCAGATGTTGAAGCTTAGTACCTAATGCCATGGTACTAGCAGGTGGGCCTATGGGAGGCTATTAGGCAGAGTCCTCATGAATAGAATTAGCATTTTTATAAAAGAGGCTCAGATGAACTCTTTCCTGAAGAGGGGGGCAGTTAGAGAGCCCCCTGTTAGGGCAGTACTCACCAGTCATCAAGCTGGGGTCAGCCCCATGGCCCCAAACAGGTAGAGCCACCAGGTCTGCAACAGGAACTTCAGGCACACCCCCAGGCACAGAGCCCATGGGGGCAGGACCACCCACAGCCATGAGGTCCGGGCCATCCAGAGCCTTGGCAGTGTAAGCTCTGCCCTGGTGGAGCTAGAGAGTACTGGATTTTAATTGGTATCTTAAAAAGGATGCTTTTGATGTGGAGTTTGAGTTGAAAACTACCAGTTGGCCCTCCTTTCTTCTACTATCTCTCCTCACTATGAAATATCTTCTTTTCCTTCCTCACAAAATTCTGATCTTGTTCGTTTATCTATCCTTATTCTGCATGCTCCATGCAGTTCCTTTCCTCAGAGGAAGCTAATCCCACTCTTGACTGCAGGAGTTATTTCTTATTGTTATAAGAACAACTTGAGACTCTTCCCTAACTGAAGAATTTCAGTTCATCCCTAAGAAGAACGTGGTCAAAATAACAACATGCACACACAAAGGTCAACTTAAAAGATGTTAAACATCATTAGTCATTAGGGAGATGCAAAAGAAACCTGTAACGGGAGCCACTTCACATCCACTTGAGCAGCTAGAATTGTAAAAATGGTTGATATCAAATGTAGGTGAGGATATGAAGTGACTAAAACTCTCGCCCATTGCTTATTAGAGTGAGAAACGCCTCAATTCACTTGGAAAGCTGCTGGCTGTTTCTTAAAAACTTAAATACATATGCTGTGACTAAAAATTACATTCTTAAGAACTTATCTGAGGAAAAGCTTTTGTGCAAAAAGGCTTATCTGAAAACACGCAAGGAAATCAGTCCTAGCTGTTAATTGGAAGGACTGATGTTGAAGCTGAAACTCCAATACTTTGGCCACCTGATGCGAAGAGCTGACTCATTTGAAAAGACCCTGATGTTGGGAAAGATTGAAGGCAGGAGGAGAAGGGGATGACAGAGGATGAGATGGATAGATGGTATCACCGACTTGATGGACATGAGTTTGGGTAAATTCTGGAAGTTGGTGATGGACAGGGAGGCCTGCCGTGCTGCGGTTCATGGGGTCACAGAGTCCGGCACAACTGAGCAACTGAACTGAACTGAAAACATGCAAAGCACCTTTGTTCATAATTACACAAAACTGAAAACAGTCCTAATGACCAACAACAAGAGAAAGGATAAGCAAATTATGGAAGACTACTCATCAACAAATGGGAACTACTAATATAGAAAAAACAGGATAAATCTTAAAAACATTATAGTAAGAAAAAAAAAACAAGCAAGAAAGAAATTTGCTTGGGTGAATGGGTGGAATTTAACTGGAAAGCTGTATAAAGGCACTTTCTGGAGCAATGAAAATATTCCATTGTTTTGAGTAGAGTTTACACAGATGTATGCAAGTCTTTCAAAACTTACCTAACTGAACATCTGGATCTGTGCATTTAATGCTAATTATACCATACACACAAATGCACACACACATAACACCTTCTGTTCCTTTTGCTGTCTCAAATAAGCCAGACAAAATGCATACTGCATGATTCAATTTATATTAAATTCTAAGCTGAATATTAATGTGTGGTGATAGAATTCAGAAATATCTGCTATGGATGTGGGGTAAAGAGTGGCTGGAAAAGCATACAGGATCATTTTCTGGTCATGTTGATTGGAGTGATGGTTACAGTTTCATATATCAAACTCACTGTCCTTTTGTGTCAACCTGGCTGGGCTATAGTGCCCAGATATTTGGTCAAGCATTATTCTAGATGTTTCTGTCAAAGTGTTTGGGGGATGAAATTAACATTTAAATTGATGGATTTTGAGTAAAACAGATGCCATCCATAATGTGGGTGGGCCTCATCCAATCGGTTGAAGTAATTAATAGGGCAAAAACTGACCTCCCTAGGCAAGAAGGAGTTCTGCCAGTTAATGGCCTTCGGATTCAAACTGCAACAACAGCTCTTTCCTGGGTCTCCAGCCTCCCAGCCTACCCTGCAGACTTTGGACTTCCATATTCCCTCCATAATCACATGAGCCAATTCCTTAAAAGAAATCTCTCAAAATGCACATTCTATGGGTTCTGTTTCTCCAGAGAATCCTGACTAAGAAAACTCTTATACTAAAAATCTGTACATTTTATTATACAACTATAATTTACTATAATTGAAAAAGATCAAAGAGGATACAGAGTGTGCAGGAAAAGCATGTCTTTCTCTCTTTTAGAGATGAATAAGATGGCATATAGTCTGCTGGCAAATGGAAGTATAACGGAGTCATGACAGTTCAGGTATATAAAAATGAAGTCTGGTGGCCATTGAGGATCTGGTCTCAGAGCTCTGCATCATTGAAACTTGAAAATTCTTTGAGCTGTACTAGACTCAAGGATGCCACCAGTCATATTCAGAAAACCTGCCACCTACAACCTTCTGGTTTCAAGGTCTCCCCTTGAAACCACTTCAAACTCCAACCAATCCTTACTTGAAAAGCACTCTTCTTGTCAGCTCCAATTATAATTCTTCTTTTGGGGTGCTGGGGGGACATGTGCACGGTGCTTTATTTATTTATTTCTGGCTCCACTGGGCCTTTGTTGCTACACGTAGCCTTTCTCTAGTTGCAGAGAGCAGACGCTGCTTTCTAGTTGAAGAGCACAGACTTCTCATTGTGATGACTTCTCTTGTTGTGGAGTACGGGCTCTAAGCACACAGTCTTCAGTAACTGGGACTTGCTGGCTCTAGGGTGCATTGCTGGCTCTACAGGATTCAGTAGTTGCAGCTCATAGGTTCTAGAGCCCAGGATCAATAGTTGTGGTGCACGGACTTTGTTGCCCCGAGATGTGTGGAATCTTCCCTGACCAAGTATTGAACCTGTGTTCCCTGCATTGACAGGCTAATTCTTATCCACTGTGACTACCAGGGAAGTCTTCCAATTATAATTCTTGATAAATAACTCATGTAATTAACTGCAACCTTGCAGTTTTTGCCTTAATAAGCCTCCCCCAATTTTTAGTCCAATGGAACACTACTCAACTTCTTGAATCTGTGTCTCCCAGGCTGCAGGCCTAACAAGTCTCAAAGAAACTCTTTTTCATTTCAATCAGTTATCTGTGTCTAAAATTTTGGTAAACAAGCCCAATTTCTTTGGTGTTCATTATATAACTATCTTTGTTCATTTGAACGGCTATAGTAAAATGCCACACACTGGGTAGCTTATCAACAACAGAAACTTACTGGTCACAGTTCTGGAGGTTGGGAAGTCCAAAATCAAGGCACTAGCATGGTCACATTTGGTAAGGACCCTCTTCCTGACCCAGAGCTGGGAGCTTCTCTCTGTGTCTTCACTTGGTAAAAAGGGGCAAGGGAGCTATGTGGGGCCTTCTTTGTTGTTGTTGTTTTGCCACTAAATTATGTCTGACTCTTCGGGACCCCATGGACTGTGGCGTGCCAGGCTCCTCTGTCCATGTGATTTCCCAGGCAAGAACACTGGCACGGGTTGTCATTTCCTCCTCCGGGGCTCTTCTGACCCAGGGATCGAACCTGCATCCCCTGCATTGGCATGTGGATTCTTTACTACTGAGCCATCTGGGAAACCCGGGGCCTTCTTTAGAAAAGCACTGATCCCATTCTTGAGGGCTCCACCTTCATGACCTGATCACCTCCCAACAACCCTATCTTCAAATAACATCATCCTTGGGGACTAGAATTTCAACATATAAAGTGGAAGGGAGAAAACATTCAAACCAAAGAACTAATTTTGAGGGGAGCCACCTTAGGATAAAACCAGACTGTTGAGCATGTGAGATGAGAACCTGAGTCTGAATGACGCTGTGGATTTCCAGGGTCAAGCACTGGGGAAAACTGCCCTACATCCAGACATAGTGTTAAATTAGCTAATAACTTCCATTGTTTAAAGTTAGCATTATTCTTTGCTTTGGCTTTCCAGCATGTCATCTCTTTCCTATGAGAGAAGTTCCCCGCTTTATGAATAGCCCACTTCTCATCAGAGAAGCTGATGATGTCAGATATATAATCACCTTCTCATTCTCCCTTGAAGTTAAGGTGCAACATGAACCACAGAGATGTACAAACACACACATTAATCAGAATCAACTGGTGAATCATGGAGTTAAAGCAGAGGCTGGACGTTTCTGTTCTGTGGGTTCTGGTCAGTGGCCGCTGTGTTCAATTTCTTGTAACAGCAGTATCATTAGCATCTAGTGTGGGTGACATCTGTGGTGTATGTATCCTGTGATGATAGCAGTTATAGTGCAACCGGAAAGACTGTGGCTGCTGCTGCTGCTGCTGCTGCATCACTTCAGTCATGTCTGACTCTGTGTGACCCCAGAGACAGCAGCCCACCAGGCTCCCCCGTCCCTGGGATTCTCCAGGCAAGAACACTGGAGTGGGTTGCCATTTCCTTCTCCAATGCATGAAAGTGAAAAGTGAAAGTGAAGTTGCTCAGTCGTGTCCGACTCTTAGCGACCCCATGGACTGCAGCCCACCAGGCTCCTCCATCCATGGGATTTTCCAGGCAAGAGTACTGGAGTGGGGTGCCATCGCCTTCTCCGAAGACTGTGGCTGGATTTTGGTAATCCTGAGTCTGACATCTCCAAATCTGAGTTTTCAGCAAGCCCTGCTCCCACCAAGATTCTAGATATCTAATAGCCTTTTAATAAATTGCCTTTTCTGTTGCAATTTGTCTGGTTTGGTTTCAGTCACTTGACACTAAAGTGAAAGTCGCTCAGTCGTGTCTGACTCTTTGTGACCCCGTGGACTACACAGTCCATGGAATCCTCCAGGCCAGGATACTGAAGTGGGTAGCCTTTCCCTTCTCCAGGGGATCTTCCCAACCCAGGGATTGAACTCAGGTCTCCTGTATTGCAGGTGGATTCTTTACCAACTGAGCTATCAGGGCAGCCCCTTGCCACTAAAACCCTAACTGAAATTTTGTTGATGCTCTCTTAAGTGGCATTCTCGATTACTTGAAGTTAAAAGTATTCTAAATGATGCCCCGTCCTATATTCTATTAGTTATCTATTGCTATGATGTGCTATGGCCAACAACTCATTGGATTAAAACATTTATTCTTGCTCATTTGTCTGTAGGTTGCCCGAGAGTCAACTGATCCAGGCTGTGTTCAGCTGACCTTAATTCTAAAAATGTAAATTGAGTCTAGCTCAGCTCCATACATCTCTCTTTCTCCTTGGACTACCCAGGGCTTGTCATCTTATGGAAATGACAGTGGTCAAGATAGCAAGACCAACTGTGCAATTCTAATTCACCCCTTCCCATGTTAGGTCTACTAATATCCCAATGGTCTACAACCAAGCCCAACATCAATAAAGCAGAGAAATATAGTCTCTGCTGCTGTTAAATCGCTTCAGTCGTGTCCAACTCTGTGCGACCCCACAGATGGCAACCCACCAGGCTCCCCTGTCCCTGGGATTCTCCAGGCAACGCTGGAGTGGGTTGCCATTGCCTTCTCCAATGCATGAAAAGAAAAGTGAAAGTGAAGTCGCTCAGTCATGTCTGACTCTTAGCGACCCCATGGACTGCAGCCTACCAGGCTCCTCCATCCATGGAATTTTCCAGGCAAGAGTACTGGTAGTCTCTACTGACCTGCAAAGCACATGGCAAAGGGTGTGACTAGAGAGTGGAATAAAGAATTGGAAACAATAACGAAATCTACACCAACCTGCACCCCATTCTTATCCCTCAGTCAAATCAAAGTGTTAGCTAATGGCTCTGTATGTGTGTGTCTGTGTGTGTGTGTCTGTGTGTGTGTGTCTGTGTGTGTGTGTGTGCATGCTAAGTCATTGCAGTCATGTCCGACTCCTTGCGACCCTATGGACTGTTGCCCTCTGGACTCCTCTGCTAGCTAGTGATGGTGTAATAGTTTTTGGTTTATAGCTATTGAAGTCTTGTCATAAAAGATCTTAGACACACTGTTTTCAGGTAAAGAACTGAATCTCTATTATGTCTCCATGATGAGGCAATGATAGAATCATAAAATGATCAGGTTGTTATGGATGTTAAAGGCCCCTGTTGACATATTTAAGATCATTTAGAAATCAAAGCAGAGCAACTATTGTTTGTGCATCTAAAATGGAGCTGGATATTGTGGTGGATGTGGTTTCAGACACATTTCTGCATCACTGAGAACTTGAATTTTCTGAACAGTATCAAAGTCAAGGATACCACCAGCCATTTTAAAAATAATATCTGCTAGCAGCTGCACACGACCACACAGGACTCTCCCTCTGCTGCTTTTTAATCATTTGGAAAGCAAACCAGTCCTTGCTTAACAAACACCTTACTTCTTGCCAGCTCTAATCATTACTTGACAATTCATGTAATTGTGGGGTTTTACCTTTACAAACTTGCTCCATTTTGTGGTCCAGCTGAACACAGTTCAAGTGCTATCTGGGATTTGTGTTTCCAGGGCTGCCAATCTAACAATTCCCAAGCAAACACTTTAAATTTTGTGGGTTGTTTTTTTTGTTTTGTTTTGTTTTGTTTGCTTTTTGCCTCAACCAGTTCTCTTGGAAACCTTGATTAACACCCTTTAGTAAATTCTATTGCTTCATTGATAAGGAAACTAAAGCATTAAAATATGAATGCCTTAGTCAAGGCTGTATATCTTGAAAATGGCAGAACAATGAATGTAATTGGTATATTATGGATGTATTTCAATACATCAAGACAGCAACAGAATGCACATTGATTGACTCCCAGATACATGCCTCTGACCCTTGTCTATTTTACTAACATTATATTGGGGCAGAAAATTTTCTATATTCTTCAAATCATTTCTTCCTTCCTCCATATTATGCCAGATAGAAGACTGGATATGTGTTTTGGATACCTCTGTCCAACTGCCCACACTCTACCACTCAAAGTCCTGCTGATCCAGGTTAGAAATCTTCTAGGATTCAAGATAGCTGAGGACCCAAACTGATATGGCAAAGTTCTGCCTAGTGAATCCTCCTGAGGAGCACAAGTTGTCTGTGCTCTATTTACAAATGTGTTGGCAATTACAGCCCTTATAATAAAATCCTATGTGAGAGAGACATTTTTTGAAATCTTTACAAATCTTCACAGGAGACTCCCAGTAACAACAGCTTCTGTTTTTCCTTTCTTATTAAATGTGAACAGAGTCAACCTGTAGCAAAATTTAGTGTGGGAAACAATTGATCTTTTAAGGAAATTCCGTAGATGGGCAGATAAGAAGTGAAAGTCACTCGGTCGTGTCTGACTCTTTGGGACCCCATGGACTATACAGTCCAGGGAATTCTCCAGGCCAGAATACAGGAGTGGGTAGCATTTCCCTTCTCCAGAGGATCTTCCCACATTGCAGGTGAGTTCTTTACCAGCTGAGCCACAAGGGAAGCCCAAGAATACTGGAGCGGGTAGCCTATCCCTTCTTCAGTGTGTTTGAGGACAAGAGGAAGATTTTGCTGAGTTTAATTAGGGAGGGTTATGATCTGATTCACATCCACTTCAGGGCTTGTCCAGTTCTTCCTGACATAGAAAAACAGGATTCCAATAAATAGTTTATACAGTTTAAAAAAAAATGAAAAACAGGTTTCCTCCTTCCCAGATCTATGAGGGTCCAGAGAGCTTTTGGCCTTGAACTTCACATTCACAGAGACACTCTAGTGGACAGTTCAATGTTCATATAAACTTAGACATACAATCCATCAATTTTCAATCAATATTCTTCCATGTTAAAAGCATTAATTACTAACATCATTTAAAATATAGCATAATTTGTGAAACTCTATTTAGCCTTTTCTTCATATTTGAATACATTCAGAGCTTCAAAAGACAGAGAGTCCTGAACCTTCCCTGACTCTTGCAACCCCTCTAAACATCCTACCCCTTACCTTCTCTCCTGATCTGACTGTACTTGGCCTCTCATCCTTATTTTCCTCTTGTCCCCAGTATAGATGGTGACTTCCAGCACATTTAACATCACTCTGTTGGTTACGTGTCATAACCATAATTCTACTTCCGGTTTCTAGCAATGTTTTTAAGACAGTTTTTCTTTGAAGTCTCACGTCTTTTCTTTGCTATCTCTTATCTCTTCTCACTTCTCTGCCTGGCTATGTCCTGAGCACTCTAGTTATCCCACTCATCTTTATTCTGTTTCAAAAACTCATTCACTCTAGGACCTAAAAGTTTGTAAGTATGTTTAAAAAGTATCAGATTCACATAACGTCTAAAACTTTTAGGTGGAAAAATGCTACCTTGGCAATTCACCTGTGTCCAAAAGGAGCTTACATTTTAAAATCTGGTGTTTTGACAGGGGAAAAATTAAGATTTGAAAAATATTCTTTTAAATGTAGATGGTTGATTCATCCACAGCTAGAAGGCCAGCGTAGGAAGTGAAAATTTGAGGATGACTGAACTCAGGGCAGTGGCTGAGGTTCATCCTAGAGCAGGCATCCTAAACTCTAGGTTCCAAGGGGTCTGTGCTTGCTGAAAATGCAGATTCCTAAGCCCACTGCCAGAAATGTTAATTCAGTGGATCTAGAATAGTCAGGAAATGCTGAACAAGATATAGGGACCCTATATATAGCTGGGTAAATGTATAACTCCTAATAGCCTGGTTCATGGGCTAGATCCTGATTCTGAGTGTAATGGACTGTATATCCTCAGCAAGGCAGATGAACTTCCCCTTTCCCCAATTTCCTAGTCTGTAAAAGAAGCCTACTAGCCATGAGACACAGAATGTGAGGGGATAATATTTTGGAAAATACCTGGTTTTCTCTTCTGCATTTCTGAGAATGTTAATTACTCCCTACCTCTCTGGATTGACCCAAGTGTGTTTGTCTATATCTACAATGTATCTATATTTATAAATCTAAAATCTCTGGTAAATCTAAAATCTTGTTTATATCAAAGCTCCTTTGTTGGAAGTGGAATGGGAGTGGGGATAGGGGTGGTAGGGGAGGAGATTATTATTTGTTCCAGAAAGTGAAGAGAACAAAGGAATTTATATTTAGACTCTGACATTTAAAATAAGATTATATGGCAAGACAATAGCTGTGAGAGGGTATTTCTACTTTATCCACTCTCACCCCACTCTCTCCCCACACCTCACAGGGGCATAGGAAAAATCAAGGATGGAAGTTTCAGTTATCAAAAGTTCTATCGATTAGAAACTAGCCCTTCTGCCTACAGCAGCTGGACCATGAAGCTTGGCGCCCTAAGGTAGGATGAGGCTGGATAACAGGGGAAGTTAAAATCCCCCTTCTTTGGCTGAGGGGATGATAGAATGATAGAAAGAGGAGAGAGCACAAGAAGGACCTGGATGAGTGAGGGAGAAAGGACTGCGTAAATGCTGAGGGCAGGGGGAGATCTTCTCTTGTGTCCCCCTCAATATCTAATAACCTGCTCCCCACAATTCCCAGTGATGGAGACAATAGATGAGGACCTAACTGATTAATCAGTGTTGCCCAGGTAGCAACACTTTTCAACAGACTTCTTGATGACTTTAATGTGCATTCGGTTAAGAACCACTGGACTAAGAATTAAACAGAATGAACATGTATGTTCCCCCACCCTGCTTCTTCATAGGAAGCCCTCATGAGAATAAACTGATTAAACAGAGATAAAATAAAGAAGTTAGTTCTCAGAACACCTGAGCACAGTACAGATTCATTTGTCATACAAACATACAAGTGGAAATACTCTATGATTATAAAGAGCTCTCTTCTGGAAATTATCATTTTTAAAATTTTATTTATTTATTTAATTGAAGGATAATTGCTTTACAGAATTGTGTTGGTTTCTGCCAAACATCAACATGAATCAGTGATAGATATATATATGTCTCTTCCCTCTTGTAGCCAAGTTAAAGCCCAGAGTAGAAAAGTTCAGTTCAGTTCAGTTCAGTCACTCAGTCATGTCTGACTCTTTGCGACCCCATGAATCCGCAGCACGCCAGGCCTCCCTGTCCATCACCATCTCCCGGAGTTCATTCAAACTCACATCCATTGAGTCGGTGATGCCATCCAGCCATCTCATCCTCTGTTGTCCCCTTCTCCTCCTGCCCCCAATCCCTCCCAGCATCAGAGTCTTTTCCAATGAGTCAACTCTTGGCATGAGGTGGCCAAAGTACTGGAATTTCAGCTTTAGCATCATTCCTTCCAAAGATAATGCTGTACTTAAGACACTGATGCTCTAGACAGCATCACCAGCTTGGTGCGTTTGAGCAAACTGCTGGAGATAGTGGAGGACAGAGGAGCATGGCGGTGTTACAGTCCATGGGGTCACAAATAGTACAACACGACTTAGTGAGTGAACAACAATAACAACAGTTAAGACTCCAGGAACCTGGGAAAGGAAACTAGATGAAGGTTTTAGCTAAAATGACTACAGAAGAGTTATGTATTCTCTCTCTAGTAGAATAAAGTGAATTTTCCCCCTAAATTAAAGTGAGATGAGCCAGTTGAACAAAATCACTTTCTTTTTAAAAATTTTTATTTATTTATTTATTTTAAAAACCAAAAACATTTTGTATTGGGGTGTACATGGCAAATACTGTGCTACTCCAGTATTCCTGCCTGCCTGGAAAATCCCATGGACAGAGGAATCTTGTGGGCTACAATCCATGGGTCACAAGAGTTGGACACGACTTAGCGACTAAACCACCACATAGCTGATTAGCAATGTTGTGATAGTCTCTGGTGAACAGTGAAGGGACTCAGACATACATATACACGTATCCATTCTCCCCCAAAACTCCTCCTATCCAAGCTGGCACGTAACGTTGAGCAGAGTTTCATGTGAAAATCACTTTCTAAAGTAGCTGATTTCTCTGGAGTCAGAATGAGTGAGGTTAGAATCCTGGGTCTGCCCTTAGTGTGTGACATTGGAAATTTTACCTAATTCCTCTAAAGTTCAGCATTTTAGTTATTAAAACAGGCCTTATTATGTGGTCTCCCTTCACAGGGTTGTTATGAGGGAAGGTAATGCATATCATGTGTTTAGGGCTAGGGTAGGAATTATTAATTATTCCTATAATTATGAATTATTATTATTAAGGTAGGACTGTTATGACTCCCTTTAGCTAAGAATTCTTAAAAGCAGAGAGACCTCAGCCACATGGTTTGCTGCTGCTGCTCCTGCTGCTAAGTCACTTCAGTCATGTCTGACTCTGTGCCACATGGTTTGAACCTACTGAATAAGAATGTCCAGAGGTATATTTTTAAAAGCCACAGAGGGGATTCCTGTGCACATAGAAGATTGTTCTGGAGCAGGGGATCTCAGATTTCAGCGTGCATCAGCATTACCCAGAGGGTTTGCTGGGCCTGCTCCCAGAGTTTCTGGTTCAGGACGGCTGGGGTGGGGGGCCTGAGAATGTGCATTTCTGACAAACTTGCAGGTGGCTCCAATCCTGCTGGAGACCACACTTTGAAAGCTTAGTCAGCCAACTAGGCTGCTTAGAAGTTAGCCTAATTAGACTATTGTGTCTAAGACTGAAGTGTTGTGTTTCTTCAAATCTTACTCTTGTTCTATTTGTAAATTTACACATTTTTAGAGTGAGTAGTTAATAGCTGGCTCTGTAATTCTAATAAAAGTTATATGAAAGATTAGTATTGATAATGCCATCTATTCCATTTTACTTTCTGTTCCTGTCTAATATTAGCTTAACTATCTATTAAGATGTCAATAATTTATTAAGAGGGCTTCATAACAGAATAATGGGTCACCTGGGGGAAATTTTTAAGAAATACCTGGGTCTTACCTCTGGAACTTCTGATTCAAAGGATGTGGGGAGGGACCTAGGCACCGAGGTTTTTAAAACCCTCCAGATAATTCCAGTATGCAGCCAGGTTTAAGAATCATAGAGTGTGTAATAGTTAAAAGACGATTTGCTGATCGTGTTAGGCTGGGTCTTCCCAGTTGGCTCAGTGGTAAAGAATTTGCCTGCCAAGCAGGAGATGTAGATTTGATACCTGGATGGAGAAAATCCCATGGAGGAAGATATGCCAACCCATTCCAGTATTTTTGCCTGAAAAATGCCATGGACGGATGAGCTTGGCAGGCTATAGTCCATACGGTGGAAAAGAATCAGACATAACTGAGTGACCTGTCACTCTGACTACAAATTGACACCCTGCCATGGCCCCTGGCAGTCTTGTTAGCAAGCTTGCCCACCAGGGCTGGAGTTACCACCCAGTCTCTTATCCATGCCACATCCACAACACAGGCTCTGCTCTTCACATTATGGAGGCTAGAGGTTGATTTTCACTGGGACAAGTAGTGACGTGTCAATGGTGAATGTTAGAAATGGTATCTCTTTATTGGAATGAGTTGAAATTAAGGTACGTAAATAGGGTAACCTATTTTAGAAGTAGTCACCTTGCTCCACAAAGAAAGTATAAGAATGTAGTGAAGCAACCAGGCTAGAGGTTAATACTCTTTCTTTAAAGTTCTGGATGATAGATCTTTTTGTGGGCCAAAAGCAAATCAAGTTATGTCTGCACCTTGGAGATGTGTTGTGTGTGGAGCAGCAGGAGGAAGTCATGAAAGCACCATGTACTGTCTCATCCCAACTACTCCATCCCTTCGTTTCTGTGTGATGCTCAGTCCTGCAATGCAGAACTGCCCTAAGCAATATACAAACAAATGAGCAACGCTACTCAAGTTTTTATCATTGTCGTGTTCACAAAAGTATATTCATCTTTTGATTTCTTTTCAACCATTAAAAAATGTAAAAGTTGGGCTTCCCTGACAGTCCAGTGGTTAAGATTCCAGGCTACCACTGCAAGGGGCACAGGTTCAATCCCTGGTCAGGGAACTAAGAGCCTACATGCCACAGATAAATAAATAAAATCAGGAAAAGAGCCCCCATCCTGCCCCAAAATGTAAAAGTTAACAAGAAAAAAATTAAAATCATTCTAAACTTGGGGTCATACAAAAGAAGCAGTAGATCAGATTTGACCTGCAAGCAGTAGCTTGCCAGCCAAGGCTCTAGACTGAAACCTTACAAACCCTGTCTCCTGCATTGCAGGCAGATTCTTTACCGGCTAAAGCACCAGGGGAGCCATTAAGGACATCTTAGGCTAAATTCCTAACTTTATGTTCTATGTCTAGCTGTGAATTAAGATTCTGATTGCCTGGTGCCAACTAAAAAGTTAACAGAGTCCAGCCAATGAAATATAGTGACTGCTGCCTTCAACAAACCTTTCATGCAGGGCGATAGTCTGTGAATCTAAAACTTTTAGAGGTCAGTTGTTCTCAACTTTGGTTGTCTGCTGGAATCATCGGAGGAGATTAAAACCCCCATGTCTGAATCAATTACATCAGGACCCAGAAATCAGTATTTACATCTCCTCAGGTAGTGCTCACTTGGACAGCTCTCTTGGGCAGTCCCCAGGTATTTCAGTGGATAGACAAGCCTGAGAGCACTTTTATCAAGAGAGGCAAAGGACTGGGCTTCCTCAAACTGCAGAATAGGCAATATGGTTATTTCTGTTTGCTTATAAATGTTTGTTTAGTAGTATCTTCATATGTAGGAGAAATTGGTCTGAGCCTTACTTTCATTATAAAAGGATGACGAGGTTTCTCGGGGAGTAGCTAACATGCACATACACCTCAAGTATAGCAAACAAAGCCATCGAAAAATGAAAAGGAGACAGCCAACGGAAGGGGAGAAAATATTTGCAAATGATGTGACTGAAAATACAATGCTGTGTTGTATATTTGAAAGTTGCCTGGAGTGTAGATCTCAAAAGTTCTATATGTGTGGTGTGGATGTTAACTAGACTTATTGCAGTGATCATTTTGCAGTATTTCAATAATTTCAACAAATATCGAATTGTCATGTTATATACCTAAAACAATTACCGTGTCAATTATACCTCTATTAAAAAAATAAAATGAGCCAGATATTGCAGGTATGGAAACTTATACATAAAAAAGGTTACACATTTTTAGGAGAGGAGCTGGAAACCTAAGTTTGTCTGATGGGACCACAGGCTGTTTACCCACTAGGGTCTGCCATGTCAAGAATGGGGACTCAAGTCTAATACTCCTGCTCACCACACTGCCTAACTTTCTGAAAGTACTGCAAGAGGACCTAGAAACAAATCTGTTCCAATATTCTTTATTTACGAGCAGAAATACATCCAGAGAGGTAAAATGACTTCTCTAAAATGACCAAGAGAGTTTGTGTTAGAAAGGAGGGGCCATTCATAGCCTGGATTTTCCAAGGTTCATGAAAAGAAAGAAAAATGTAGCAATCAAATTTTTTCCTTGGAACCAAAACATGGGGATTGAGGGGAAAGAAGAACTCCTTTTTAAAAATTTGTATATATGATATTCCAAGTTGGTGATGGACAAGGAGGCCTGGCATGCTGCGATTCATGGGGTTGCAAAGAGTCGGACACGACTGAGCGACTGAACTGAAGTGTGTCTAAATGCATTAAAACCATTTTTCCAGGGGACCCCAACTGATGGTCCACAAGCCGAACCTAGATGTGCTTTGATTTCCTCCCCAGAGCTCTCCTGGCAACAACTGTCCAGAGTTGAGAGGGAGGGACTCTTTTTAGTTGATACATGCATGCTCAGTTCACTACAGCCCCCAGTGGTCCCCCATTTTTGTGTAACTCAACTTTAATTGTCTGTGTGACCTTGGAAACATCTTTTCCTCTCCCTATAGACCAGAATCTTCATCCTTTGAACTGGGATGGGGGTATTGATTATATTGTATTTTGTTGATCACCTGCCTCCTCTCCCTAGAAGGTAAGCTCTGGGAGGGCAGAGATTGTAGTCTGCTGTTCAATGATGTCTACCACAGCACCCATGCCTGCAGTGTAATGGGTGTTAAACAAACATTTAAGGAAAGAATAAAAAAAGAACTTAGGCAAAGGGGATAGAGAAAACTTTTTTTAATTGGAGTATTGTTGCTTTGCAATGTTGTGTTTGTTTCTGCTGTACAGCAAAGTGGATCAGCTGTATATATATATATATCCCTGTTTTTGTATTTCCTTTTCATTTAGGTCAACAGAGCATGGAGTAGAGTTCCCTGTGCTATGCAGTAGTTTCTTATTAGTTATCTAATTTATGTGAAAAGTGAAAGTGTTAGTTGCTCAGTCATGTCCAACTCTTAGCCACCCCATGAATTGTAGCCTGCCAGGCTTCTCTGTCCATGGAATTTTCCAGGCAAGAATACTGGAGTGGGTTACCATTTTCTTCTCCAGGGGATCTTCCCCACCCAGGGACTGAACCTGGATCTCCTGCATTGCAGGCAGATTCTCTACCATCTGAGTCACCAGGGTATCTAGTTTATACATAGTATCAATAGTATATATATGTCAACCCCAATCTCTCAATTCATCCCATGCCCCTTCCCCACTTGGTGTCCATACGTTTGTTCTCTGTGCCTGTGTCTCTATTTCTTCTTTGCAAATAAGTTCACCTGTACCATTTTTCTAGATTCCACATATGTGTGTTAATATATGATACTTGCTTTTCTCTTTCTGACTTACTTCACTCTAGATGACCATCTCCAGGTCCATCCACATCTCTGCAAATGGCACGATTTCATTCCCTTTTATGGCTGAGTAGTATTCCATTGTATATATGTACCACATCTCCTTTATCCAGAAATGGAAAAACTAAGGCAAAGTAGCCATTCTATATCATGATGGTGATGGTTACACATTGTGTACAATTACCAAAAGTTATCAAACTGTTCACTTAGAGTTGATAAGTTTTTATATACATAAATGATAACCTAAATAAAGAAGATGAAGCTAATATACATTCATAATTAAAATTAATTTTGCCAACTTCCTGATAGTTTTTCCTGACCTTAGCAGTTATCGCCTTGTAGTGGGGGTTATACATGTCAGGGGTGTGCTGAATGGTTTATATTTCTTATCTCACTAATTCTTGGGTGTGAGTGTGAAAGAAAGTGAAAGTGAAGTCGCTCAGTCGTGACCAACTCTTTGTGACCTCATGGACTGTAGCCTACCAGGTTCCACTGTCCATGGGATTTTTCCAGGCAAGAATACTGGAGTGGGTTGCTTGTCTAAACCACTCAGGTGCATTTCCTTCGTCTTTCTATCACTGTCAATAAAATTTTACTTAGGATCAACTAGGGTTTAATTTTTAAGTGCATGAGCAGGCTGTGGCTTCACCTTCTTGCCTAGAAATGTTACTGCTGCTGCTAAGTCACTTCAGTCATGTCTGACTCTGTGCGACCCCATAGACGGCAGCCCACCAGGCTCCCCGTCCCTGGGATTCTCCAGGCAAGAACACTGGAGTGGGTTGCCATTTCCTTCTCCAATGCATGAGAGTGCAAAGTGAAAGTGAAGTCACTCAGTCGTGTCTGACTCCCAGCGACCCCATGGACTGCAGACCACCAGGCTCCTCCATCCATGGGATTTTCCAGGCAAGAGTACTGGAGTGGGGTGCCATTGCCTTCTCCGAGAAAGGTTACAGGATGTATTTATTAATTGCACCCAGGAAGCCAGTCATGAATAATTTATTTCATCCTCCCAACAACTTTTGAGGAGGTTCCGTCATCATTCTCACTTCCCAGATGCTGAAGCTCGAATCAAGCCCTGGTGTGTCACCAGCCAGAGCGACACAATGGGAGGCAACAGGGCAAAGATGTGATCCCAAGCAGTGTGAGCCCCTGGGGTTGTTTGCTTAATCCCCACACCAGACGGCCTCTCAACCAGTGACACAGTCAGACTGCTGAGCTGGTGTGTGTGGGAACCAGGACGTGACCCTTGCAGAGATGACAAAAGATGATTTTCCTGATGCAGTGGGCATTTCCAGACCAGGTGGCCTCAGAAAGTGGTCAGAGCTGTGGTCTGTTCCCTGCCACGTTATCCCAGTCTGTTGTGGCAGCTAGGGTGAGATACAACATGGGAACCTAGGAATTGGCACCATCACTGGGCAAAAGCCCATCCGCAGGACCCCAAAGCACCTGAGGATTGAGAAAGGGGCTGTTTGACATAAGCCTCAGCTATCCTTTTCAATACTGAAAAACGTTTTCAAGGTGTGTTTACCTCCTTGGTCCTTAACATTGCTGTAGAGTGGAGAGAACCTTCAGGAATTTCACTGGTACTCTTCAGGCCAATCCAGCATGCTGTTTCTGTCTCTCTTTTTAAATTTTACTGTAGAGCATCCTGCTCTTCCCTCCCAAAGAACAATTAGTTGACGACACTTTTAAACTCTTGAGTGTCAAGGCCTGATTGAAATGCAGGCCTATCCCTCTGTAACAGACAAACACAAGTTCCCACATCTTAACTCCTTGTGAAGGTAATTGGGACAAATTAAACCTGTAATGACTTTCTCCAGATAACTTGAGATTTCTGTATCCTTTGCAATTACCAGAAATAATGCCATAGTAATTCACTCTTTTGGAAATGCAAAATGCACAGCTGTGGAAGAAATTGCATGTAAATGATATTATCAGCACAGGAGGGCCACCATGTACAAGCATACAGAGACTCAAGTATACATTATTTGGCTTACTAGTTTAGACAGATCAGGAAACATTATCCCAGATCAAACAAGCTGAGTTTAATTGACATTCCTGGGTTCACACAGTATATCAACTCTGGATCAAACTAAAACAATCTCATTTGGCACAATGTAAAATGTTAGGACTGATGTGGAAGCTGAGACTCCAATACTTTGGCCACCTGATGTGAAGAGCTGACTCACTGGAAAAGACCCTGATGCTGGGAGATTGAGGGCAGGAGGAGAAGGAGACGACAGAGGATGAGACGGTTGGATGGCATCACTGACTCAATGGACATGGGTTTGGGTGGACTCCAGGAGTTGGTGATGGACAGGGAGGCCTGGTGTGCTGCAGTTCATGGGGTTGCAAAGGGTCAGACAGGACTGAGCGACTGAACTGAACTGAAAAAAATTAATAGAAGACAAAGAGGACAAACGACTGATTAGTCTGGAAACTATTGTTGCCAAACCAAACTTGGGTCTGCTTGCCCCATGATCAGTAAAAACAATCTACTGACTCTGAATTTGGGGTGAAGGAAAGTGCAGCGTTTATTGCAGGGCACTAAGCAAAGAATCCAGGGCAGCTTGCACTTAAATCATGGATCAGGGATTTTGTAGAAACTAAATCTTGTGGCCAGCAATTTTTATTTTGGCTGACCAAAAATTCTGTTATTTCACTAACACTTTGCAGATTATTCATTCAGTCGTTACACCTGACACATCTATGATGTCTTCTCCAGCACCCTGAGTTTCATTTTCACTTTTTGTATCAGAATCAATCACTAAGGTTTTTTGTCTTTTGTTGGTCTAATATTCACATCACCTGAAACAGAAATATATTCTGAGGAACTATCTCCTGAGGCATTAAAATATATGTTGCTCAGGCAATCAAAGAAAGTATCTGTATACAATTCACCGAAAAATTCTTGACTCAAAATTTCTCAATGTCTCATTTTTGAAAATTCAATGGTAATAAACTTGCATTTATAATATGTAACACAAGGTTGGAACAAAAACCTAGTGGAATAAAACATGAATGATAACAATCATAAATTGCATAATGAACCCTTGATCATTTTTAAGCTCCACCAGCTTCACGTAGTGATGTTAATTGTATCAGTCTCTAAAAATGTATTGGTGTGTCTTTAGTCAATAATGTGTTTTAGAAGCCTGAACTTCCCTCCTCCCTGTCCACACACACACAAGGCTTTCAGGAAAAGTTTTTAAAGCCAGTTCGAGGGAGGGAGGGAAGGTTGTGGGGTGTCTGGTCAGCTCGTGGACATTCTTCCAATTGGTTGGTGGTGAGGTAATTGGGAGTCAATATCATCAACCTAGCTATACAGTTAACTTCTTCTACCTGGTTGAGGTTTCAGTATCTGCAAAACAGCCCAAAAGATATGGCTCAGAATATTATCTACAACCCTTGAAAAGAAACGGAAGGTCCTTGACTTTGTTTAATGGCTAAAGTAGTACTAATTTATCTTGGTTCACTGTTTTCCTTTCTGTGTTTTCTCACTTTGTTAATCTTTGACCGAAGTTCTACAGACAAAGGTCAGGTAAAGGACATATGGGGAGAATGGGCTGTTCTGGGAAGACCCCAAAAGGTCCTGCTTTGTTACCCTATGGCTTATTTTGCCCTGGAGGGAAAATACATACCTTTTAGCTACCATGTATGCTTTTCTTTTGTGGCATTTAATTAAAACATTAAGTCAGTGTTTACTGAGCACTAACTATGCACTCAGGTACAAGCCAGTCAGCTGCAAACTAAAGAGACAAAAACATGTGTCTTCATAGAACTTAAATTCTAGTTGGTAAAGACAAGCAATTAGTGAGTAAAATAAATAGAATGCCGGAAAATGTAAAGTGCTGTGAGGAAAAATAAAGCAAGCTTGGGGCCAAGACAGGAAACAGCAGATTGCAGTTACACATGAGATGGCAAAGAAAGGGCTTGATGAAGAGAATAAAAATATAGCGATTAGAGCATCATTTGTGATAAAGATAAATATTGGCAGCGACCTAAATATCCATCTATAGGAGACTGGTTAAATATTTTCTAATATTAAAAATATTTTTAATATTATTTTGGAAATATCTGGCTTATTTTTGGCTGTGCTGAATCTTTATTCATGCACGCAGTCTTTGGCGGCTTCTCTCTAGTTGTGCATGAGATTTTCTCTGTGGTGGCTTCTTTTATTTTGGAGCAGGGACTCTAGGGTGTGCAGGCTTCAGCAGTTATGGTATGTGGGCTCAGTGGTTGCATTTCCCAGGCACTAGAGCACAGGCTCAGTGGTTGTGGTGCCTGGGCTTTGTCGCTCCTTGGCATGTGAAAAATTCCTGGATCAGGGATCAAACCCATTCTCCTGCACTGGCAAGCAGATTCTTTCCCACTGAGCTACCAGGGAAGCCCAGTTAAACATTTTTAATGCATCTATATAGTAGAGTATTGTATAGCAAAAAAAAAAAAAAAAATCCTACAAATACAGAATGAATTCCCAAGATATATGAAATGATTAAAAAGGTTCAGAATGATGTATAAAGTATGCTACCATTTAAGTCTATCATATACATTATATATATAGATAATATATTTATAAGTGCATGGAATCTTAGTGGAAAGATACATAAAAACTGTTAATAATGGTTGTCTTTGGGGTGGAGAACAGGACAATTCATGGCCAGGTAGGGTGAAATACTTTGTATCCCATCACTGTGTATAAGGACTGCTAGATGGTCATCCTTCAAGATGGTTGTTCTCTTGTTCTCTTTTCATCCATCACTCTACCAGACCCTGCTTCATTCATATGACTATTCACTCCTCTTAGTGAAGTCGCTCAGTCATGTCCAGCTCTTTGCAACCCCATAGATTGTAGCCTTCCAGGCTCCTCTGTCCATGGGATTTTCCAGGCATTAGTACTGGAGTGGGTTGCCATTTCCTTCTCCAGGGGATCTTCCTAATCCAGGGCTCAAACCTGGGCCTCCTGCATTGTAGTCAGATGCTTTACCCTCTGAGCCACCAGGGAAGTCCTCACTCCTCTTAATATAGGGCTTAATCCCTGGTAGCTGATGAGCCCACCTGATCTCAAACTCCTATAAATCATAGCCTTATTCTCCCCCTAAATAGCAGAAACTGTTGCCACCACCTGCCTGTTGCCAGCCACACAAAGTGGGGATGTCGCTACAGAGTTTTTGCCTCAGACATACAGGATCCTCCTTCCAATAAACTGTTGATGTCTCTGACACTGTCTCTAGGCTCTTTCTTCGTTTGCAAGGCTTTCAGGCCTGCAGCTCAACAACTGAAGAGTCAGCCAGAAGGCCAAAGAAACTCTTGTGTGAGTGCAGAGATGCAGGGAAACAAGGGCAGGAACAGAAAGTTAGAGGAATGATTGTGCAGAGGCTGTCAACTAGCATGTGGGGCCCTGTGGCAGTTGCCTTCCATCATAATGACAATATCCTGTAAACCCCAGAGTCTCTTTCCACTTTAAAAGTAGCAACCCCGCACTCGTGGCTCATCTGACTTGCACAAGGATGTCTGGGGAATGCAAACAGAAGACAAGGACCTGGATCATCTTCAAGATACAAACATAGCCCCCCCAATGCACCAACCCTAAACAACTAGGAAGGTTGTTTAGGCTTTAGGCTTTAGGGATGGTAACTTAGGGACAGACTTGTGAATTGGACATGGCCTGTTACCCAGAAAGGTTTGGCTGGGGCCTATGGCAACAGCAAAATAATGAGTGCCCTTGGGCTTCCGGTCCCATCTGTGGAAGGGGGCAGAGCAATGAGTCAGTGTGATGGAGCAGCAGGCATGTGTGTCTACAGTGTGTCACAACAGGGTCATGACGTTACAAAAGGCCTACCTGAGTCGTGGAGAGATGCAAAATCCTCAATTCAGGATCCAGAAGAGCTGTATGTGACGCATGGGACCCTCAAGGACATCGGGATTGACCAAGGAACCCACATTACTGGCCTTGAAGTTCAGGAAAGGGCTGCTGGAAATGACCAGCCCTAGTGCTGCTAGGCTAACCCAGAGGATGAGTGGGGTCACATCAGCAACAAGTGAGATGGGAACCCCACTCTCAACATGTGGACACACCCCAGGAGCAATGGTCCCAGTGCCCACACCATGTGAACACAAAGGCTATTTGAAGGTCACACCATTCAAGTTCAAGGCACACTGCCATTAGGACTACTCATTAGGGCAAAGCTTGCTTTTGTCCGGGGCCACAGGATCTAACCCCAGGAGAACACATTATAAGCCAGCCCTGGGACTGGCATGTGAGTCCCTGGTGGTTTGGGTTTGCCACCTCGTGGGGAATAGGATAGAAAGGGATTTATAGATCTCACCTGTCTGTTAACTGCTCCACCAAAGACCAATAAGATAATTAATCCAGGCCCCAGCTGGAGGAAGGCACCATCATGTTAACCCTGAGGGCCTCTCTAGGACTCAGTACGGCCTCTGGGGACTGCAAGTGAATAGGCAGGATGGTACTGCCCCCAGGACAGAAACCTCAGGCAAGGGTGGCACTATCTCAGGATAGTGCTTGTATGTTGGTTAATGGTCGTAATTCGTAATTTTCCCTGTCTTGTGCTTGGTAAGCATATTTAGTCTGAGTGGAGGCAATCTGTTTGCAGACTGGGCACAGTGGTGGCCTCACTGGGAAATGAGCCTGCTTGCTGGGTCTATAGCAGGATGCCATTGTCGTCCTCCTCTGGACTTTCAGGAAAACTTGAGCCTGTAACCAGCTGGCTTGAATGTTTGCCCACCTCTTAGGCTCTTGCTACTCTTTAGCTGCTGTTGTCTGTATTGCATTTGTGGTGTCTGGTTGCAGTGCCTCTGTACATACCTGAACCCAGGGATATCACAGAAGAGGGGTAGACCAAGATTATAAGGGTCGTGCAAGGTGTGCAGGGGTGGAGTGTACTGTCAAGCCATTCAGGATGGCTGTTTTCTTCCTCCCTGTTCGTCCCCTGCTTGACCAGGCCCTGCTTGACCAGGCCCTGCTTCAATCACATAACTATCCAATCCTCCTAATTACAGGACTTCATCAGTAACTGCCTGCAAGCTTGCCCCCACCCCATCTCCTGGTCTCCTTGGTAACTGATGAGCCCACCTGAAATCAATTTCCGCCCTGTCACTCCCACCCATACATGGTAGCCTCCTTCTCCCCCAGGGAGCAAAGACTGCTGCCATGTCCTGCCTGCCATGGTGAGATGTCACTCCAGGACATTTTGCTTCAGACATGTAAGATCTCCTGTCCACCAAACTATTGATGTCCCTCCCCATCACTGTATCCAGCCTCTTTCTTTGGTCTGGAGGCTGGGCAACCACAAGCTTTCAGGCTGGTGGGGTGTGGCCCAATAACTACCTAATCAAAATAAATAAAATGTAAAGTAAGAACATGAAGAATGTTTACACAATCAGAAAATGATGGAAAGACACATCCTTATAAAACCTGGTGACCTAGATAGCCTAAACAGTGAATGAATGGAATAGTTCACAGAAACATGGGCTTGCTGCTGGTGCCCATGTTGACAACGACCTTTTCAAAACAAGCCCCAGATTTTGTTTTAATTAATGGATTGAAGTTATTATGATTGTAACGCTTACAACTTTTTCACTTTTCTAATCCAGTGGAAGCTATATTCACTTCCTAAGGCTGCCACAATGAAGTAGCACAAATGGAATTGTGTTGTCTTGCAGTTCTGGAGGTTAGAAGTCCAAAACCAGAGACAGAGAGCCCTGTGCCCCTGAAAACCGGAGTGGACCTGCCTTGCTTCCCCTAGCTTCTAGTCGTTTAGGATTAGTGGACTTGCAACTGTTTTTTCTCCTCTTTACAACTTTCAGTTTCAGTTTGACTTGCTGCTTTTCACTAAGTAAAACTTACAAATTTGCTCCACCCAACCGCAGTCCTAATCTGCTGCTTGACTCACTCTGCAGGAGTTCCATCCTACAGCGATCATGGCCCTGATGCAGGCTCCGGGCTCCAGACTTGGACAGATCTGCATGCTGATCCTCATCTTCACGGTGCTGCTGCAGGCTTTTGGTATGGGCGTGTTTTACATGTATCTCAGCAAGAAGCTGAAGCAGGTCAGTACAATGCAAACGCTCCCTGACAGACTGCCTCTGTTGGCTCCTCTGTGAAGACTTTACAGAGGAAGAGAAGCCTCTCTTTCTCTGCCCTGCCCGGGGACCCTAACTGCTAATGCCTATCATTACTGAGAACTTTGCAAAAGTAAATTGAAGGGATTATGTGCGCAAAGTATAGCTACAGAATTGGCTCGACCAGATTCTAGCAGATGCAGGAAATGAAACCGCTGAGGTCGTTTTGTATTTAACAGTATGTTATAATATTAACTGCTGCCATTCCTTGAGATCTTTCTGCTTAACATTTTAGAGTTCTTGACTCAAATTCTTGGGCAAGAGAGGAGCTGCCTCAGAGGAGGACTGCGCCTGCTTTTGCTTTCTGTGACACCTCTAGGAGCTAGCACAGAGCTCTCACACTTCTTGAGTGAGTAACCAACCTTCACAAATGTGGTTCTACTGGGACATAGGGTACAGTCAAGGCTTAACCCAAAGGTGAGCTCTAAGTCACCTGTAATAATGCTGTGGTGTGTTCCAAATGTTGCTAGTTCCAGTGGATTTTGAATGCAAAATTACTGAAAATAAGCCAAGTTCAGCTTTTGGCTTTCTATGTAGTCCCTGGTACCTCAGCTAGTAATGAATCCACCTACGATGCAGAAGACCCTGGTTCAATTCCTGGGTCAGGAAGATTCCCTGGAGAAGGGATAGGCTATCATCTCCAATATTCTTGGGCTTCCCTGGTGGTTCAGATGGTAAACCATCTGCCTGCAATGTGGGAGACCTGGGTTCAATCCCTGGGTTGGGAAGATCCCCTGGAGGAGGACATGGCAACCTACTCCAGTATTCTTGCCTGGAGAATCTCCATGGGCAGAGAAGCCTGGCAAGTTACAGTCCATGGGGTCACAGAGAGTCGAGCATGACTGAGCAACTAAACACAGCACACACGTACCCATATATATTTAATGTATTTTTTATTGGCATATAGTTGATTTACAATGTCAGTTTCTGCTGTATAGCAAAGTGAGTCAGTTATACATAGCCACTCAGATTCTTTTCCCATATAAGTGATTACAGAGTACTGAATAAAGTTCCCTGTGCTATACAATAGGTTCTTATTATTCATCTGTTTTATATATACTATATATTTTTACACATTTTTATTGTTGTTCAGTTGCTCAGACATGTCTGACTCTTTGCCCCATGGACTCCAGCATGCCAAGCCTCCCTGTCCCTCACCATCTCCTGGAGTTTGCCCAAATTCGTGTTCATTGCATTGGTGATGCCATCTAGACATCTCATCCTCTGTCACCCCCTTCTCCTTCTGCCTTCAGTCTTTCTCAGCATCAGGGTCTTTTCTAATGAGTCGGCTCTTCACATCAGATGACCAAAGTATTGGAGCTTCAGTATCAGTCTTTCCAGTTGTGTATGTCAGTCCCAATGTCCCAGTTTATCCCTCCCCTTGGTAACCATAAGTTTGTTTTCTGTATCTGTGACTCAACTTCTATTTTTAAAATAGATTTATTTCTACCATTTCTTTACATTCCATATATAAGTGATACCATGTGATATTTGTTTTTCTCTATCTGGTTTAACTTCACTCAATATAACAGTCTCTAGGTTTATTGCTACAAATGGCATTATTTTGTTCTTTTTCATGGCTGAGTGCTATCCCACTGTCTATATGTACCAGATCTTTATCCATTCCTCTGTTGATGGACATTATGTTGCTTCCATGTCCTGACTATTGTAGATAGTGCTGCAGTGAACACTGGGGTGCATAAATCCTTTGGAATTGTGATTTTCTCTGGATGTGTGTCCAGGAGTGAGAATGCTAGATTATATGTTAGCTCTATTTTTAGTTTTTTTAAGGAATCTCCATACTGTCCTCCATAATGGCTGCACCAATTTACATTCCCATTAACAGTGTAGGATTTTCTGTGTACATTTTGACTACTTGCGTATTATATAGTCGAGAACTTTGAGCTGAAAGAAATTTGGGACACCTCCATTTCATAGATGAGGCTTGAGACTGCCAGAGAAATGACTTCTCTGAGCTCAGGCAGAAATTTGGAAGCAGAGCTGGACCCAGGTCTCCTGCTCAGCTCATAGGTAATGCTCCTGCCGTCACAGCAGGGGGTCAGTAGGGTTAGTCTATCTCCTCCTCATGCTCAGCACAGCACCCTGATGCATGGTGGCAAAGAAACATCAAATCTGTCAGCTGACTAGGAAATGCAAGGCTAAGGATCTTAGGCAAATATAAACTGTGCCAAAACAGTGTTTATCTGTTAAGGCAATAAATGCTGTTTGTATATCCTGTGGAGTATAAACTTGGCTCTCACTTGGCTGGGAATTGCATTTGGAAATTAAGCAAATAAATGAGTCTACAAGTAATTATGAAAATGATCACTACTGTTAGATGACTAGTAAAGTCGAGTTTGTTACAGGGCAATTTCAAAGAGTTTGTATTTGTAAGGAAAAAAAATCAACATAACTCTAATCATGCTTTTAGTTCTGTCTGCACAAGAGACTGGAATACTACTGCTATGTTCTCCAATTTGGAGCCAGTATGTCCTAAGTTTTATTTACTTCGCAGTGTAAATAGTGAATTTGTGTCTCCATATACAAAAGGTTCCCTCAATTTGCTCATATTAAAAGTTGGCCTCAGTTTAAGACTGAACCAACTGGTTCTTTACTGATCTAAGTCATGCAATTATCTGTGTATGTGGTCAACTTTTTTTTATTCTAAACAACAGAAGCTTCAAAGCTTAACATCTTCCCAGCTGCACACATTCTTTCTGATTACATGTTTATATACTTGCAATGGCAGCTCAGCTGGTAAAGAATCCACCTGCAATGCAGGAGACCCAGTTTGACTCCTGGGTCAGAAAGATCCCCTGGAGAAGGGATAGGCTACCCACTCCAGTATTCTTGGGCACAGTAAAGAATCCACCTGCAATGTGGGAGACCTGGGTTCAATCCCTGGGTTGGGAAGATGTCCTGGAAGAGGACATGGCAACCTACTCCAGTATTCTTGCCTGGAGAATCCCCACAGACAGAGGAGCCTGGCGGGCTATGGTCCATGGGATCACAAAGGGTCAGGCATGACTGAACAACTAAACACAGAAATGTTCATATGTTTGTACACTTCTGTATAGATGCACAGAAGAATTTATTAAGAGTATCAAAAACAGGAGAATTGAGATACTGAGCAAATACTATGTTTCAGAAACTTTCAAAATATTGTTTTATTTTATCCTCATAACAATTCTATAAAGTAAATATAATTATCCCATTTTATAGATGAGCAAACTAAGGCTCAGGGAAGTTAAATAAAAGGTAAAATCCAGTTTTGAACCAAGGCATTAAATAGGTGCTCAGTAAGTTGTAATTAGCATGGAGCAGTCTCTTGAAGTTGTTACCCTCTTCATCAGAAATTTTTACAAGGGAAAATGAATTTGAATCTCTTTGAATGACTGTGTAAAGTTCGGAAAAACATATTCAACACAAGTATTAATTTCCTAAATCAGATCACAGGTTCTACTCTGACAAGGGAAAATTTGCAGAAGATACAGTGGATGAGAATTATAGGGAATGTGGGTTGGGTAGGGCTGAGGGATGTTGGATTGAACCCTCACAATGAAGTCTCAAGACCAGTAAGCACAAACAATAAATATGGGCTTAGCCTCTGAAGTCTATGTCTCTGAGAAAGTTTGACAAGGGGATACCTATTGCTGTGTCATCATAGATGGTGAAGAAAAGGAGGAGGAGCCCCTTATCCACTGGGCTCCATAAATGATCCTTTATGCTATTTGGGATTTGCAGAAACTGATTGTCAGGGACTAATGGCTGGGCAGCAGAGAGAGTCAGGACTGCCACCTTGAGGTCTCTGAGCCAGCCAGCCAGCAAAGGAGTCCACACAGCTGACCTCAAGCCCTGCCAAGGACTGGTTGTACCTGGCCTGGACAACCACAGTGTTTGTGATGGCACCACCAGCAGTTGAGTGGAATCCACTTCTCAGAACCAAGGGCTCCTGGAACAGGAGCGCAGGCACCCAGTGCCATAGCTCTCTCTCCTCCTGCTGCTGCCACTGCCAAGTCTCTTCAGTCGTGTCCAACTCTGTGCGACCCCATAGACGGCAGCCCACCAGGCTCCCCCGTCCCTGGGATTCTCCAGCCAAGAACACTGGAGTGGGTTGCCATTTCCTTCTCCAATGCATGAAAGTAAAAGTGAAAGTGAAGTCTCTCAGTCGTGTCCAACCCGAAGCGACCCCATGGAGTGCAGCCCACCAGGCTCCTCTGTCCATAGGATTTTCCAGGCAAGAATAACTGGAGTGGGGTGCCATTGCCTTCTCCGGTCTCTCCTCCTAGAAGTGTCCAAATTTAAAAAGCACACTTATCCCCTTGCCCCCAATATCCAGATGTGGTTAGCAAGAGAACAGTCCCAGCCACTGAAGCACTGTAGGAAATTCCTTCTCAAAGTGTGAATGGGTGTGGAAAGGAAGTGGGGAGAGAGATTAAGCATCATTAATCATTCCTGGAATAGCCACAGCACCCCCTTGCCCATGTGTCATTCACCTGTATTGGCCCAGGTGTGTGAAGGAAACTACCAAATAGGAAGCTCGGGGAAGGGGTGCAGGGTGGCTGTGGCTTTCTGTTGTTCAGAAATCAATACATATGCATAAAAATATCTAGGAGGAAAAATAAGTTGTGATCTCTAGATGATAGGATTACGGTTGCCTCTTTTTCCATTTTATTTTTCTATATTTTATCAATTTTCTACAATGAATGTTGTAAAACTATCTATGCCATCCATATGACTGTCATACAGATCTGAAGAAAATGACATTTTTATATAGTCTTAAAAGTAAAAATAAAAATAAGTAAAGTGAATGACTCAGTCGTGTTCGACTCTTTGCAACCCCATGGACTGTATAGTCCATGGAATTCTCCAGGCCAGAATACTGGAGTGGGTAGCCTTTCCCTTCTGCAAGCAATCTTCCCAACCCAGGGATCAAACTCAGGTCTCCCGAGTTGCAGGTGGATTCTCTACCAGCTGAGCCACAAGGGAAGCCCAAACCATATGCAAAATTGCCCACATCCAGTCTGATCTTAACCCTATAAAAAGAGATCCTCCAAAGATAAACTAGGAAGTAGAATGAGGGTGGATCAAGGAGGATTTTACTTGTTTTACTTTTAGAAAAGTATTCTATAATTTTCTGTTTTCCAGGGTGTCTGTGTATCCTCAACATCTTCAGGCTTCATTAAATCTGGGTTAACAGTGGAGTCACACTAGCTTGTCAGACTCCCTCCCATGTCTCCTTAGGACCTTAGTTTTCAAGGCAATCCTTCCCCACCTCCTGAAAATGTTTCTGGAAAATTTCCAGAGGATCTCCAGAGGCCAGAAGTTGGTCCTGATCTGGGCTGGCCTCTGGTCTCTTCCACCCTCTCAAACTCCAGTTAACTTCACAGGGGCTGTCAGCTACCCTGACTACCTGATCCCAGCACCTCTCAACTCTGCCCTGTCCCAACCCTGACCCCACCTCCTGGGCACTTTCCAACTGCTATGGTGTGAGAAGGTGAGTTGCTCTCTCCGTTCTGTGTCAGGCACATTGTTTTATCCCAACAGGTTATGAAAGTTAGTTAAGCCTTTTTTTTTTAAATCTTTTGGCTGCACCCCACAGCATGTGGGATCTCAGTTCCCCAACCAGAGGTCAAACCTGTACCCCTGCATTGGCAGCTGAGAGTCTTAACCACTGGACCACCAGGGAAATCCTAGTTAAGCTTATTTATTCAGTTTCATCAAATCAGTACCTGATCAAGGAATACCTAGTCTTGTTGGACTGGACAATGTCTAATAAAACTATTCTTCTGGAACTTTCCTAAAGCCTTGCTGCTAAATCCAGCTCTTTTCTCTGATCCTCCCTGCAATTTACTAAGCATGCTCTTATATTTCTAAATTGAGTTCTTTCCTTGGAAAGGCTTTTTAAGCTCCCACATAAATTGCAGATTACAGCTGAAGAACATGGAGGTGGATAGGGACAAAGGAATGGTGCCTAATTTCATCTCCAGTCATAATTTAGGTGGCCCCCATCTGTCATCTCCACTACATCTCCTAGGCAAATGTTTTACTCCTGTAATCTTAAAAAGGAAGAAAGAAAATAAGCATTTACTTAAAAGTAAATGAATGTTCTATGCCAGTGGGGAAGGAATTAAGTCAGGTTTGTCACTTCTATGCTTGAGAGACCTGATCAAATGTCCAAGGAGTATGTGGCTGATAGGACAGACCCACATGACTCTCGCTGAAAGTTCTCATCAGTATTTAAGTCATTTTGATTTGGAATGAGGTTGTCTTTCTATAGAAGGAAGCAGATCATGCTTACGTTTGATCTTTCCTTCAAGCTTTGAAGTCCCCTTCATTCAGATAACAGATAAGATGACTATTTTCCCACTTATTTCTCCAGAGAAAGGCATTTCAGTGGATTTGTATATAGAAATAACATCTGAATCCCAGTTGTTAAAAACAAAAACAGGAAAAAAGACCGATCTGAACTTGCATGAACATCCTGTTTTTCTTCATGAGGTTAATCAGGTGTCATCCTGGAGTGTTCCAGATGGATTGGAGTGTGTGTGTGTAAGTTGTGCACATGCATGTGTATGCGTGTGTGTGTAACATCAAGTGCAAACTTTGCAGAAAATGATCTAGTCATTGTAAATATTTACCCTCAACCAGAATGAGGGAGCCTTCAAATGGTATTTCAAGTCTCTGCAGGTAAATCCCTAACTGGTGTAAACTTTTAATGAGGCAAGATTCAAATATCTAATAGCAATGTAGTCCTGATTCTGCTATCCAGAGGAGCAGACATCACAACAATAGCTAGAATCTGCCAAGACAGTTGGATTATAAAGAAGGCCGAGCACCAACAAATTGATGCTTTCGAACTGTGGTGCTGGAGAAGACTGTTGAGAGTCCCTTGGGCAGCAAGGAGATCAAACCAGTCAATCCTAAAGGATATCAACCCTGAATATTCATTAGAAGGACTGATGCTGAAGCTCCAATACTTTGACCACCTGATGTGAAAAGCTGATTCACTGGAAAAGATCCTGATGCTGGGAAGAATTGAGGGTAAGAGAAGAAGGGGGTGACAGAGGATAAAATGCTTGGATGGCATCATGGACACGACTGAATGACTTCACTTTCACTTTTCACTTACATGCATTGGAGAAGGAAATGGCAACCCACTCCAGTGTTCTTGCCTGGAGGATCCCAGGGACGGGGGGTGCCTGGTGGGCTGCCGTCTGTGGGATCGCACAGAGTCAGACACGATTGAAGCGACTAAGCAGCAGCAGCACAGACTCAATGCACGTGAGTTTGACCAAGCTCAGGGAGAGGGTGAAAGACAGGGAAGCCTGGTGTGCTGCAGTTGCAGAAAGGTGATACAAATTGGTGACTGAACAACAGAAACACCAAGACAGTCAAAGCTAAGATCAAGAAATGGAACACTGCCTTTGCCCTAAAGGGCCTGATTAATTTGGTGGGGGATCCTGGGATGTAAACAGACTCCACTGCCTACTTTGTACCTGCGTGGGTTTCCAACTGTAGAGTGGGAGTCATACCATGTCAGAGCTGGAAGGGACCTCAGAGATCACCACAGGGAACCAGCTTGAAATGCAAATGAAGAAGATTTTGAAGTGAAGAGGCAATTCGTTGGGTGACACACAGCTATCCAAAGGCAGGGGCCACAAAGACATTGTGACCCCAGATGCCTGGCCCACACCTGTTTCCTCTCTCCCACATCCAATTGCTTACCTTTATTCAAAGGATGGAAGACCCCATGCTTACTTTTACTTCAGACAACGTACTTATGCAAGGTACTAAGAGTTCTCTGAACATGTCATCAGTTTCTGTTATTTTAACTTGTAAATGAGCAAAAAGAAAAAGCACTTGTGTGTAAAACTGTGTTATATCCATCTCAACCCAGATGCAGGACAAATACTTTAAAAGTGGCTTGGCTTGCTTCTTGGAGGAAGATGACGGTTCCTGGGACTCCAGAGATGATGAGAGTATGATCAGTCCCTGCTGGGAACTAAAGTCACAACTCCATCTGTTTGTTAAAAAGGTAAGTGAACCACAGTGTCACTTTACCAGTGGGCATAGGAGGTTCAGAGGAGAAAGAATAGTTTAGATCATGAAGTCTAGAGTCCTCATTTTGTAAAGGAGAAAGCTGGAATCCGGAGTGTTTAAATGATTGTCCTCAAATTCACAGAACTAGGAAAAGATGGTATCCACCCCACAGTGGGTCCTGACCAAAGCCTGCTCTAGAGTTTATTCCTCTCTTCCAGAGAGCTTCCTCATCTAGTCTAAATATTTTATCTTACCTTGTGGAAATGAGGCACAGACAGAACAAAATGTCCAAGGTCACACACTAATAACGGATGTGCGTGGGGTTTCTTTGTTATTCAGAAGACAAAAGAAACCAAATAATGATATTTTATATTTTTCCTACATTGTTGTTCTCTGGAATTAAGTCTTTTATTTTTGTACACATATAGAGCTGAAGAAAGAGGGAAAAGGGAAAAAAGATACACTTTGAGAAACTGAAGGTGATGGCATCTCAATTCACAGTAAAATTACACATTACAAAATATTATTTTCTGCTTGTGAAAACTGCTTACATAGGCTCTCTAGCAGAAACATTATGGTAGCTAACAGTTTATTTCACTAGATGTGATTATATAATTATGCTCCAAGTGACATGACAGGTCAAACAGAGTTTCTTTTCTCAGGCTGCTTTCTTATTTGTAAGATGGCATTAGTTAACGTTTACCTTCTGCATATCTGGAAAGGTCAGCCAAGAATACGGATATGAAAATACCTTGTAAACTAGGATACACAATCATTCTTTAAACAATTACTGGGGACACTCCCAAAGTAGAAGGAGGATGTGTTTTAAATAAATGATTATTAGTCTATTGTCTGGTGCTCAGTTGCCTCTCTATAGGCTCCAGTTTATAGCCCTAAGCAGCCCTCACAGTAAAGCCCAGACATCCCCTGTGATGCTATTTCTATGACAAATAAAATCAGACCTCCACCTGGTTGTCTTAGAAACCCATCTGCTCCATGGCTGCCCTGGAAACACAGGTGGGGCGCTCTGCACACAGGCAGTCCAGAAGCAGCTGGAACGCCATTGCCCCAAGCGACAAGGACCCGGAAAGACCCTGGATTGGGAAAGGGTCCTGAGGAAGCTGAGGAGTGAGATCCCATGGCCCTAGGGATCAGAGAGGGTGGCAAACCCATTGGTGGCAGAGGAGCGAAACTCAGAAGTAGAGTAGAAATCTGGAAACAGAGGAGGGGCTGGACGCTGGGGCAGGAAGTGGAGAGATGAGAGAGCAGTGTGGCTGGGGTTTCCTGCTCTTCCCCTCTCCCCCATTCTCACATCCTGCCACTAACTAGAGAAGGGAGGGGACCCAGGGCAGGGGAAAGTGTAGCATAGGAGGAGGGAAGACTTCCCCATATTTCCAGGTACCATATAAACAAACAGATCAGTTTCCATATATGTCCTTTATGGACATTCCACATGTTATTACTATCTCCCCCAATTTTCAAACAGCTGTGAGAAAGGAATACTTATTATCTTCTTTTTTCTAAAAAAAAAAAAAGATCAAGAAATTAAAATAGTCCATATCAGTTAAGTAACTTGAGAAAAGTTTCCTGGGGCTGATAATGAACAAGTTTTAATCCAGTCCATCTGCTTACATTCTAACCATTCTGGGTTTTTGTTGTGTGCTTTTGTTTTTGGCTGTGCCACGTGGCATCTCATTTCTTGGGCATCTTTTTTCCCTGTTCAGGGATTGAACCAGTGCCCCATGCTGTGGGAGGGCCGAGTCTTAACCACTGCACAACCAGGGAAGTCTCATTATAATCGTTCTTTTTTTCTGCCAACCACACTGTAAGAATTAGCCTTTTCCTTTTCCTGCTCCTCCTGTTTCCTTTCTGGCTCAGAAGGCCCGTGACAGAGCTAATGCACCAGGCCCTTGCTTCCCCTCCCACACACCAGTGTGCTTTATCTGTTATCTGTGGTCAGGGCTTTTGACAAAGGAAAACGTAGATATGGGGCTGGAGTACAGAGGAAGTTTCTGACAGTTATGTGATTAACAACGTGTGTGAATGGAAAGGTGGGCAGGGACGGGTGATAGGACTGAATAGAGAGGAGTTTAAAGCCATGGGGGAGTCATGTCAGGGTGGGCTCATTGAACAGAAGGGCTCAAATTCATTCTTTCTTACTGGTTTTCCCCACTGTAGCAAGTGGGGAAAGAAAATGATATGAGGTGAGAATGTCTCAGCCACATTCTCAGAAATGAGAGAGTGACATGGTGCTAGCAGGTCACCACTGGATGGGCTGTGCGTGTCTATGGGTGTCATGAGAGAAAGGGAATGTGCTCTATACCTTCAGTCTTGGGTATGTCCAATAATTTAAAGCCCCTGGGATCTAACACATGCATACATTCAGAGACACACAGTGCACTTGTACACATGCTTGCATGCAGACACACCTCCCAGAAAGTGAGGTGACGTGGCCTTCACATTTATTAGCCACAAGGAAGTCTGGGCACGTTAGGCTGACCTGACTTGGAGAAAAATGACTCCTCCTTTCTGTGGTGCTCCAGGCATTTCAAAGACTTCATCCAGAAACAGAAGTCTCTCAGACAGAGGACCATCCTTTCATCAATAGTAGGGATAGCTGCCTCCGTATTTACCCCAGCTTCCACCCTAACCCACATGTTCTTTGCTTGAACAACTTAAAGCTGCCTAAATTGATATCTTAAATGCAGAAATTTCCTGTTAGACATCAGCAAGAAGAGCAATAGAGCAATAATCAGTTTAAATGCTTAGGGAAATTAACAAGCTTTATTCAATACTATTTGCAGATGACTTTGAGAACCTTTGAGGAAATGATTCCTACAAATCCAGGTATTACTTTTTGTTGTTGTTTTAATTTTCTAGTGTCAGTCTCCTGATAAGGTGAGTACTTCTCCATCCTCTTGCTCTCTACTCCCACCCAAACATCCTACCTCTGACTGATGCTCAATAACTCAGTTCAGTTCAGTCGCTCAGTCGTGTCTGACTCTGCGACCCCATGAATCGCAGCAAGCCAGGCCTCCCTGTTCATTACCATCTCTCAGAGTTCACTCAGACTCTCGTCCATCGAGTCCATGATGCCAGCCAGCCATCTCATCCTCTGTCGTCCCCTTCTCCTTCTGCCCCCAATCCCTCCCAGCATCAGAGTCTTTTCCAATGAGTCAACTCTTCACATGAGGTGGCCAAAGTACTGGAGTTTCAGCTTTAGCATCAGTCCTTCCAAAGAAATCCCAGTGTTGATCTCCTTCAGAATGGAAGATGCTTGATTCTGTTTCCTTTTGGCATTGGCATTTGAACCAAATCTGAGGCCATCCTCAGGTATGAACTTTATTTCATGGGAATTTTATTCTTCCAATGTGGATTTACCTTTCATCTCAACTTCTTCCATTCTTTGTTTTCACCTTCTAGTGTGGGTAGCTTTCTGGAGCATAGCTGGGAAAGAATAAGGGGTCCAAAGTTACCCATCTTCTCTGCTTCTGACCATGCCTAGGCTCTAAGCCTTTCTTTAAGCAAAAATTTTGCTCCATCATCTCTCTCCCAGCAATCCTTCTCCCCACCCAAAATCCTCATTCTGCAGTCCCCACACCTTTGCCATCTCCACTGACGGTCAGCCAACTCCTCTTAACCCACATCCCTTTTCAGTGGGTCTTTCGGAGAAGACCAAACTGGCTTCTCTGGTCCTCTGTCTGGCTTCTCCCATTCTTGGATTTTCACATCTCCTTCTCATCCCATCATCTCTTCAGAGAGAACTTCTCTGATCAGCTTTCTAAGAAAGTTTCCCCACATCCTGTTTTTCTGTCATACTTATTTTGTTAGTTTCCTTTGATAAGTACATGTGTATAAATCAAAGAAAAAAACATATATATATATTCTCTGTGTTCTGATTCCCTACTACATAAAAGATCTACAAAGATTGAAAACATGCCTGTTTCTCTCACCTCTCTATACCTGGACTTAACTCTATATCTCAAGCCTAGTAGATTCTCTTTTTATCCCCCTGGGCCTTACCCGCACCACCTTTGGCGTGCATGTGCACGTGTGTGTGTGTGTGTGTGCCTGCATGTTTTGACTGAGGTGAAATTCACATAACATATGATTAACCGTCTTGAAGCATATGATTTGGTGACAATTCGTGCATTCACAGTGTTGTCCCACCACCATCTCTGTCTACATACAAATTCTTAATACAGATTTTGTTAATCAAGCCATAAGTAAATGTAACTGATGAATTAAATTTGCTGCTCCTTCACATTTAGCTCACCACAACCCCATTTTCCCCTACTAATGGTCATACAGGCCTCCATACACGTACCACAGACTTAGAGTCTTGGAGTACACCATCCTAGCAGAGAAGAAACAGTGTTTTTAAAATAGATATTTGGTTAATGATGTATTCCTACTTTTCAGCTATCCTTTCCCATTATAATCAGCTTCCTCATCCCTTGATAACTCCCACCATCCTTTATTAAATATGAAGGCAAGACCTGGTCCCAGGATCTAAACATTCTTTCTGGTCATTTCCCCAAAGCCAAAGGCAGTAGCGGGAATGTTGAACATGCCATCTCTTCTTTCTTAAAAATCTTTGTTTACTTGGCTTCCTCGCATCTTCGTCGTGGCACACGGGATCTTCACTGCATCATGTGGAATCTTTCCTTGCAGCACATGGACTCTCTAGTTGTGGTGCTCAGACTCAGTAGTCGTGACACATGGGCTTAGTTGCTCCATGGCATGTAGATCCTAGTTCCCCAACCAGGGATCGAACTGCATCCCCTGCATTGCAAAGCAGATTCTCAACCGCTGGACCTCCAGGGAAGTCCCTCCAGCTCTTCTAATGAGGAACACCAGATCCATGGTTTACAGAAGGTGCATGTACTATTTTCAGTTCTGGGAGAAAAATATTCTTTTTATATTCATCCCAGTGGGGTGCAGAAATCACATACTTCTCGGTATACCAAAATGTATCCATGACACCCAAATATACATATTCATAGGCTTCTTGTCTGGGAGTTGTTTGCTATAGTCTGTAGGAAATTTCCTCTCTTCAAATTTTGCTCTTATATCTAGGCTTTCCTATATCCTTGCATTGACCTCAAATGCAAGATATTTGTAACTGGATTCCATTACCGAATGTTTTAAAGCAAAGTGTTAAAGTCTCAGAGCAGTCAAGACATTATGAATTATTTATCGCTGGAGGTTCAAAGTAAATGAACACATTAACTTTGAAAGCTGAGCATTCTGAGAGTAACATGTCATTGACCGTACATCCCCAAGCTGTGTTGGGTCTTCAGTATAGTACAAATACCCACTATCCTGAATAAGTAACAATACCAGACAGATAAAGTCTTCTTCCTATTTCTTTCTCCCCTGTGGAATTTTGTCACCTCATTTCAGTTTCCTCTACTACTAGTCTAGATGGAGGCTTCCTATTCACAGACCTTGATCAATTACAACTGTCTGCTAACTCACCAATCTCTAGCCCTCTCGGTTTCTAGCATCAGACCTTACTATGAGTTAATTTAGCCTAAAGCACAACACATATCTTTTTGCTTCCCTGATTAAAACTGTTTAAAGTCTTCTCATGTCTGTAAAATCCAAATCTCTTAGCCTAACATTTGAATCCTCTATAGTTTAACTCCTCATTCAAGCCCGAAACTAAACTCCTCTGATGCCTGTGTCCCAGGAATGCTGTGTGCATCTTGTCTTGGGGACACTGTTCTAGATCTCTGCAAACGCCCTTCTCCCATTGTTGTGGACTTTAAGCTTCTCCACCCTCCCTCATTTCAGATAATTGTCCTCCACCTCAAATGCTTTCTTGCTTTCATTTGTTTATAGTTATTTCTCTCTGTTCCTAGAAGAGTGCCTGGCATAGACGTAATGGGCACTTTGGTGTGCTGGGGTAAGTGAATGAAGGGACCTTAGTCCAAAACTTCCCCTGACTCAGCTTTCCAACAAATAGGAATCTTTCATCACCCTTCCTTTCTGTTTCACATGGGTCAATTTCACTTTCTAATTTGTATCTTCCCTAAACACTGTAAGTCCCTTGAAGGCTCAGATTATACTATCAGTGATTAATCTTTGAATCCCCCATGGAAGCACTGCCTTGTCCATGGACATATTTGTTTGATGAAACCATACAATTGATCTTAACAACCAATGTAAGCCTCCTGAGAAATTTTAGCTGATTTTTAAAAGAGTAATTTGTTGAATTTGTAGTCATTTAGTCTGCTCTAGAGTACTTCAGATGGTGGTCAGTAAATGTGATTTGTTTATTGTGATCTACAATATGTTCATACACTGATTATCATGACCATTATGTCATTCCATATACCTTTTGGGAGGTGAGAGAAGTGACTGCTGGATACCAGTTTGTGGCATCTATGGACATGTAAACCATGGAATCCTGTGGCCACGAAGAAAGTTGAGCCATAAACCCCATCTGAGATAGTGAATGATGTTTTGTAATTGCTATTCCTTTAGAGTAGATAAGAGGAAAAAATAATTGAAATGATGAGAATTGGTATCAGTCTTTTTCTGCATACAGCTCAAAGTGGAAAGTTGCCAGTACCTGGTTATTTGTGCACTTTTAATGCCTCAGCAGGAGTATTATATGTCCACAGTTTGATTACTATTATTGTTTAGTAAAAGTGTCAGGATCTTCACTTTGTTATATTCTAGTAGAACCTTACCCCTGAGATGCCAATAAATTATAGCTAAAGATACTGCCTATTCCTCCTATCTAAAGTACTTTGTGAATTAAACATAGGCTGAAGTAGACTGCTCATAATACTAAAATGTAGGTTGGTTTTATGGAAACCCATAGAATCAACTTTGGGAGCCCAGTGTGTTTACTATGCTTGATTGACAAGGGCTGTGAACAGCAATGTATTTGTGGAGTAGCTTGACAAATGCTGATTCTTTGTTACTTCTCTTTTAGAAAAGCAATATAATCCTTACCTAGAGAGAGAAAAGGGTCCTAAGAGAGCAGCTGCTCATATAACTGGAAACAATCGGAAAAGAAGTACATTGCCAGTTCCAGGTAAGAGAAATTATTACTATATGGTTTAAAGGAAGGGAAGGGAAGAATTTGTTCTAAATAATTTATTTTTGTATCCGAAATGTTTATATGGCTATCTACAAAATGGTCAGTAGTAATCAAGTCTCAGATTGACTCTTTTCAGAAGCAAGATTACAAGATGAGTAGCTTAGTTACTGCCCGGCAAAACTGGCCTCAAGAAAATTCTGAAATGAGAGAACTTAGAGTTTCTCATGCCCCCATTTTTACTTTTCTTATTTTTAAAAGTAACTTCTCACTCTTTCATCAAATCTTTCTCCTCTGCAAAGGTTCTAAATCAGTCATCTACTTTTCCAGTGAGTCACCAAACCCTCCCAGTGACATTTGCATTAGGTTGAATCACAAAAAGAAAAAATGGCCAATATTTGACCACTTTGCACTTAAGGAAATGTCAGTTTCATATAGTGTAACCAAATAGGTTAATTTATTTTCAAATAGTTAACCAATAGGTTGGGCCTAATTTTAACTGGAGAACAGGTGTTCATATATTGCTGAAGTTAGTGTGTGAGTCTTGTAATCTAAACACCCACATGGGAATCCCAGCTCCTCTTTACCAAGTTCTTCATTTTGAGGAAATTACTTAACTCAATCAAGCTTCATTTTCTTTCTCTTTTTTTTAAAAAGATTTTTTTGATGTGGACCATTCTTAATGTCTTTAATGAATTTGTTACAATATCACTTGTTTTATGTTGTGGTTTTTTGACCATGAGGCATGTGGGATCTTAGCTCTCCAACCAGGGATGGAATCCAAACACCCTGACTTGGAAGGCAAAATCTTAACCACTGGACCACCAGGAAGTCCCAAGCTTCATTTTCTTCACATAAAAAGTAGAGATAATGTTTAACTCACAAAATAGTGAAGATGAATACAAAATGCTAGTGCATTGTAAGTACTCAGGAAGTAGTGCTTTTATTATTGTGAGAGATTCTGTCCTAGGTTAAAGGCATTTCAGGCATCAGTTAATGAGTGAAAAGTTTGTTGTGTTTTTTGTTAGCTGGTTGGCTTTTGTCTGGTTTTACTCTGAGCAGTTGCCTTCATGGTATTCCTGAACTGGTATTTTTAGAGGTAATTTATGTGTTCTGCCTATTTGTGAGATTATTATTTCACTATTCCTATTTACAGTTCATCAGATAATATGATGGTTGTTTTAAACTCTTGAAAAACTAAATTTTGCACCAATCATAGAGATGAGCCCAAAGTTTAAAGGAATATCCTATCTCAGTAAGGCCCATCTTCATTCACAATCTTCAGGACTTAAAGATCCAAAGATCTGAAGATCTGTAAATCTGGGCATTTTTGCCAAACCCTATACTTTGCCTTCTTGGACCCGAGATGCCTGCTACTTGGAACATGCTTTTGACACTGGGTTACTGAGAAAGACCAAGGAGGAATCCAAAAGACCTAAAAAGATTAGCAGGAATTTATGAGCTCTAGGCTTGAGGAACAGATATATTTCTTTTGGTTTCCTTCTACATTGTCAATCTGAGCTCACCAGCACAGGAAAGGAGGCAGGGGTTCTGGACAGAAATTCTTCCCAGGAATAGACTGCTGCTCTAATGAACCATTCCCATGGCACCATTCAGAGCTGAGTGTGACAGTCGAGATACAGCAAAATAGGGGACTTCAAATAGGTCACAGCGTTGTCTAGCCACAGCTATCGGGAAACTCCTTGCTTTACTACAAGTTAATTTTATTTTTCTCCAAACTTCATCCCAGGCTCCAAGAATGAAAAAGCTGTGGGCCATAAAATAGAGTCCTGGGAGTCATCAAGAAAAGGACATTCGTTCTTGATTAATTTGCACTTAAGGAAAGGAGAGCTGGTTATCCTTCAAACAGGATTTTATTACGTCTATTCCCAAACATACTTTCGATTTCAGGAACCTGAGGAAGTTTTGGGAACTATTTCAACAGAAGAGAACAGAAAAAAAAGCAAACAAATGGTACAATATATTTACAAATACACAAGCTATCCTGACCCTATACTGCTGATGAAAAGTGCTAGAAATAGTTGTTGGTCTAAAGATTCAGAATATGGACTCTATTCCATCTATCAAGGAGGAATATTTGAGCTTAAGGAAAATGATCGAATTTTTGTCTCTGTAACTAATGAACGATTGGTTGACCTGGACCAAGAAGCCAGTTTTTTCGGAGCCTTTTAATTGGCTAAATGATCTATAAAGAAAAAGCAGTGCCCCCAGAGTGACCTTCCACTTTTCAGAGTGAGGTACTTCAAAAATGTGGTGAAAGTAAGGCAGCCTGAGCGGAACAACTTCAACCAAAAGACCTACAACACAAGCTTTTTGGTATCCTGGATCCTTTACCACTTAGCTACCTGAAATCCTTTACCACCAACCACCAGAAATCTAGAAGATTTTCCATTTAGAAATAATTGTGCAGCTATTAGCATCTCTGCTTCTTTACCGTCTGCTCTTGTGAAGATACCAGAATACAGAAATGTCGCGGCCATTGTGTGCAGCATGCGAGGGGTGTGGCACAGGGCAGGGCCTTGTGGAGGTTGTCCTGGACTCTCAACTTGGCAAGAAGAAAACTCCATTGTATTTCTCCCTTGTCTGTTGTAACTGCCCCTTTTTATTTCTAATTTTATTTAGATTTGAGTCTTTAGATTTTATTTGATCTGAGTCTTCTCCCTTTTTCTCTTGATGAGTCTAAGTAATGGTTTGTCAGTTTTATCTTCCCCAAAACCAGCTTTTAATTTTATTGATTTTGCTATTGTTTCCTTCATTTCTTTTTATTTCTTCTCTGATCTTTATGATTTATTTCCTTCTACTAACTTTGGGTGTTTATTTGTTCTTCTTTTTCTAGTTGCTTTAGGTATAAGGTTAGGTTGTTCACTTGATGTTTTTCTCATTTGTTTTTTACAGTTTGAGTTTTTACAGTTTTTTTCCTGATATCTATTTTTTCCCCTGATATCTATTTTTTTTAATTGATATCTAATCTTATATAAGCATCTCACACAGCTCAATATCAGAAAAACAAACAACCCAATTAAAAATTAGGCTGAGGACTTAAACAGATATTTCTCCAAAGACACAAAGACAGCCAATAAACACAAGAAAAGATGTTCAACATAGTTCATTATTAGAGAAATGCAAATCAAAACTACCATGAGGTACCACCTCACTCCTATCAGAATAGCCATTATCAAAAAATCTACAAACAGTAAATGCTACAGAGGATGTGGAGAAAAGGGAACCCTCCTACACTGTTGGTGGGAATGTAAATTGATAAAGCCATTATGGAGGACACTATGGAGGTTCATGGAGGTTCCTTTAAAAACTAGGAATAAATCTACCATATGACCCAGCAATCCCACTACTGGGAATATATCCTGAGAAAACCACAATTGACATCTACCTCAATGTTCATTACAGCACTAATTTACAATATCCAGGACATGGAAGCAACCTAGATGTCCTTTGACAGATGAATGGATGAAGAAGATGTATACAGATATACAATGGAATATTACTCAGCCATAAAAAGGAACTAGTCTGAGTCAATGGTAGTGAGGTGGATGAAACTGGACTCTGTTACACAGAGTGAAGTAAGTCAGATAGACAAAAACAAGTATTATACGTTAGTGCATATATGGAATCTAACCTGGAGGAAAAAAATGGCAACCCATTCCAGTATTCTTGCCTGAAAAATGCTATGGACAGAGGAGCCTGGCAGGTCACAGTCCCTGAGATGGTAAAGAGCTGGATATGACTGAGTGACTGAACAGCATGGAATCTAGAATAGTACAAATGAACCTATTTACAGAGAAGAAATGGAGATGTAGATGTAGAGAATGGACTTGTAGACACAGGAAGGGAAGGAGAGAGGAGGACAAATTGAGAAAGGGGCGTTAACATTTATATATTATCATATGCAAAATAGATAACTAGTGAGAAGCTGCTATGTAACACAAGGAGCCTAGCCTGGCACTCTGTGATGACCAGTAACAGTGGGATTGGGGGAAGAGGGAGGGGGTACATATATAATAATTATGACATATGTAATTATGATTGACACTGCTGTACAGCAGAGACCAACACAACATTGTGAAGCAACTACCTTCCAATAAAAAGGTAATAAAATAAAACTGTGTTACTTTTTCAATAAAAATGACTAAAATATGTAGTTTTTGTGTATTTTGTACTCAACATTTTATAGTAACAAGATTAGTAACAATGGGGAAAAGAACTTCTAATGTCTTTTTCATGGTATCTTTTATCTAACATGTCTTCCAGAAGAAAGAAAGAAACTGCTCATTTTTGTACAATGTGATTAAAATATTAATGTTTTTGTTACAAATTGAATGTGTCCCAACAAAGGATAATGTCAATGTGCTTCTCCCCAGTACTTCAGAAATGTGATCTTACTTAGAAATAAGTTTGTTGCAGATATAATTAGTAAAGATGAGGTCATAGTGGAATAGGTTGGGTCCTTCATAGAATGTGACTGGTGGCCTCATTATTTAAAGAAGGAGATTTAGTAACAGAAAGACCCACAGGAAGAAGTCCTCGTGGCAGCAGAGGCAGAGATTGAAGTGATGAAGCTGCAAGCAAGGAACCCCAAGGATTGACAGTCCTCATCAGAAGCTCAAGAAACAAGAGAAGATTCCACTCAGAGCCTCAGAAATCTGCTGACACCTTGATTTTAGACTCCTGACCTCCAGAATTGTAAGAGAACAATTTTCTGATGTTGAAAACCATCTGGTCTGCGGCACTTTGGTTCAGCAGCCCTAGGAAGTTTGTACAGCTTTCCATACCATGTTGAAGAAATCTTTTTGTACTGATGTCACACAGATGTTACCATTAATATTTTTTTTCTGAAATTCTGAAGTTTAGTCTTTTGTGTTTGATAGTAGGATTCAACAATAATTTAATTCATGAATGATGAAGGGATATAATTTTATCTTTTACCATATCAATGGCCAGTTGTCTAACACTGTTCAGTGGCTAGCCCACTCTTTCCCCATTGATTTTAATGTCTAACATCATACACCAAGCTCCCAGGGGGTCTGTTTCTGTGTTCACTTCCCACCCTTCCCCCAACCCTGCATTGGATTGGTTGTCAGTTCTTACACCCATTTTCTAAAAATTGTGGTAAAATATAGGTAACTTAAAATTTACCATTTAACCATTTTTTGATCATGGAGTTCAGTAGCATTACGTACATTCACATTATTGTGTGACCTTCGGCACTATTCATGTCCAGAACATTTCATTATCCCAAGCTAAAACTTTGTAACCATTAAGCAATAACTCTTCATTTCCCTTCCTCCAGGCCCTGGTAATCACCATACTACTTTCTTTATGAATTTGACTGTGTTAGGTAGCTCATGTAAGTAGAATTATGCAGTATTTGTTCTTTTATGTTTGACTTATTTGATTAACATAATGTCTTCAAAGTTTAATCCATGTTGAAGCATGTGTCAGAATTTCTTTAAAAATATAAATATAGTTGATTTACAATGTTGTATTAATTTTTGCTGTTCATTTCTTCTTAAGACTGAGTGATATTGCAGCATTGGAAAATAGATACTACATTTTGTTTATTCGTGTATCTTTTGATCATACTCTCTGGCTATACTGGTTACCATTTGCTTTTCTGTAAATCTTAACGTTCTCCTTCTTTAGTCCTTGGTTCCCAAACAACCCAGGCATTTGGATGTTTAATTCACAAACTTTGAGCAACATAAGTGCCTTTCATTGTGACATTTTAAGGCAAAATTTAGAAGGGAAAAGTTACATTTGCATGTACAGAATTCAGTTGGCAGTTTAAATAAACATCCTGGGAAGTCTCAAATTTCATTCCAAGTACAACTGATACAGTATCAGAATTATATGTAAATTTTTGAACAGTGTGAATAATGACTGCTGCTGCTGCTAAGTCGCTTCGGTCATGTCCGACTCTGTGCGATCCCATAGACGGTAGCCCGCCAGGCTCTCCCGTCCCTGGGATTCTCCAGGCAAGAACACTGGAGTGGGTTGCCATTTCCCTCTCCAATGCATGAAAGTGAAAAGTGAAAGTGAAGTCACTCAGTCGTGTCTGACCCTCAGCGACCCCATGGACGGCAGCCTTCCAGGCTCCTCCATCCATGGGATTTTCCAGGTAAGAGTGCTGGAGTGGGGTGTCATTGCATATAGCCACTCAAAAGGAAAACAGCCCATCTGACCTGAAGCAGAAGGAGATAGGAAGGAATGAAAGAAAGTAGTCAGACTTCTGAAACTTTATAGGAGAGGCACATAGAACTGTTGAGCTATGGATATGTGGTATTCCTCAAAACAAGGGAAGAAGGACCCCAAAGACAATTTAGAGATCATTAAGGCTTCCTCTTTGGTATCAAAAGTTGGGAATATATCACTTGGATTTTGACAGACCAGACAAGCCTTGCCCATGAATGTGGGGGTGGTGCCGCCCAAAGCCATGGGAGCAATGCTGCCGAAGCTGTGGAGGCCAGGCCCCTGCCCCGCAGAACCCTCAGAGATGCCTGCCTCTGCCTAGGTATCAAGGAATGGAGCCATCTAGAGATGTGGGCACTCGACCCAGGCAGAAGACCACAGAGAGGGTGAGGTTGCTGCAGAGAATCCCTGCCAGGAAAATGCCCAGTGGAGCCATGTGGATATGGCTTCTCCCATGATCCCAAGTCAGCAGATCCCCTCCAGTTCCAGACAGAGACAGCTACAAGCATGCAAGTTAAGCCAGTGAGGACTGCCATGTGGGTTGCCTGCAGTAAAGCCATGGGGGCAGGTATGCCCCAGGGTGCATAGAAAGTCATTTCCATATCCCAGTGGGCCTAGCAGGGAGGGTATCTGATGAAAGGTTATTCTCAAGCCTTGAGATATGATGTTTGCCTTGTTGGGTTTGAACTTGCTTGGGACCTGCCACCGTCTTCTTTCCTATTTCTCTCTTTAGGCTGGGAGAGTTTGCCCTACTGCCTGTCCCACATTACATTTTGGAAGCACATAATTTTTTTTATTTCACAGATTCACATCTGGAGAGCAATTTTTCTCAGAATCAATTATACCTTGAGTCTCATGCACATCTGATTCAGGTGATATGTATATGGGACTTTAAACTTAGATTTTCTTTTAGTTGATGCTAGATGAAATTAAGACTTTGGAAGCTGTTGAGATGGAATGATGATCATAAGGGATTTGATTTAGGTCATACCTGAATGGTCTAGTGGTTTTCCCTACTTTCTTCAATTTAAGTCTGAATTTGGTAATAAGGAGTTAATAATCTGAGCCATAATCAGCTCCTGATCTTGTTTTTGTTGACTGTATAGAGCTTCTCCATCTTTGGCTGCAAAGAATATAATCAGTCTGATTTTGGTGTTGACCATCTAGTGATGTCCATGTGTAGAGTCTTCTCTTGTGTTGTTGGAAGAGGGTGTTTGCTATGACCAGTGCATTTTCTTGACAAAACTCTATTAGTCTTTGCCCTGCTTCATTCCACATCCCAAGGCCAAATTTGCCTGTTACTCTAGGTGTTTCTTGACTTCCTACTTTTGCATTCCAGTCCCCTAGAATGAAAAGGATATCTTTTTGGGTGTTAGTTCTAAAAGGCCTTGTAGGTCTTCATAGAACCGTTCAACTTCAGCTTCTTCAGCATTACTGGTTGGGGCATAGACTTGGATTACTGTGGACTGCAAGGAGATCAGTCCTGGGTGTTCTTTGGAAGGAATGATGCTATACCTGAAACTCCAGTACTTTGGCCACCTCATGCGAAGAGTTGACTCATTGGAAAAGACTCTGATGCTGGGAGGGATTGGGGGCAGGAGGAGAAGGGGACAACAGAGGATGAGATAGCTGGATGGCATCACTTACTCGATGGATGTGAGACTGAGTGAACTCCAGGAGTTGGTGATGGACAGGGAGGCCTGGCATGCTGTGATTCATGGGGTCGCAAAGAGTCAGACACGACTGAGTGACTAAACTGAACTGAGATGGAATGATCATGTTTTGCATGCAAAATGGACATGAATTTTGGGGGGCCAGAGATATAATACTGTGATTTGAATATTTATTTCCCTCTAAAATTTCATATGTAATTTTCAAAATTCATTGAAATCCTAATACCTTATATGATGGTATTAGAGCCAAGGTGTTTTGAAACTGACTAGGTCATGATGGGTCCACTCATGAATACATTAATGTCCTTATCAAAAGGTTTGAGATAGGTCCCTTACCTGTTCAGTTGTGTGGGGATTCAATGAGAAGTTTGTTACCCAGAAGAGGGTCTCTATACAACCAGGCTGGCACCTGGACCTTAACTTCTAGCCTCCAGAACTGTGAAAAATTAATTTATTTATAAACCACCCAATTTGTGACATTCTCTAATCAGAAGACAAAAAGTGGTTGAATGAATTAAAAAATTAAATCTAGCAATATGCTGTCTACAAGGGATTCACTTTATTTTTACGGCCATTACTTTTCAAAAAATTTATATTTATTTTAATTTTTTGGCGGTGCTGGGTCTTTGTTGATGTGCGCAGGGCTTTCTCTAGTTGCGGTGCCCAGGCTTTTCATTGTGGTGGCTTCTCTTGTTGTATGGCACTTGAGCACTAGAGCACATGTAGGCTCTAGAGCACAAGAGAATAGCTGTGGCACTTGGGCATAGCTGCTCCAAGGCACGTGGGATCTTCCTGGACCAGGGAGTGAACCAGTGTCCCTTGCATTGCAAGGTGAATTCTTAACCTCTAGACTACCAAGGAAGCCCAAGGGACTCACTTCAGATTTAAAGATACAGATAGATTGAAAGTGAAGAAATAGAAAAAGATATCCCATACAAAGATGACCAAAACCAGCATGGGGCTAAGCTTGCATCAGGCAAAACAGACTTTAAGTCAAAAATTGTCTCTAGAGACAAAGTCGTTATATAGTGATAAAATTCAATTCAACAGAAAGATAGAGCAATTATATGTACATATCCAGCATCAGAACCCCTAAACGTATAAAGCAAATACCAATAGATCTGAAGGGAGAAATTGACAACAATACAATAATGATCGAGACTTCACTATTCTACTTACAACAGTGGATAGACACCAGCAGGCAGAAAATCAGTAAACAACTGATTATTGTTTGACAGAACATTGATGAAGGAAATTGAAGACGATACCAAGAAATGGAAAGTTGTCCGATGTTCTTGGATTGGAAGAATTAATATTGTCAAAACGTCCTTACTACCTAAAGCAATCTACATATTTAATGAAATTGCTATCAAAATTTCCATGACTTCTACCTTATCCTATACAAAAAAATAACTTTAAAAGGATCATCTTGTTGTTTTTTAGTTGCTAAGTCAAGTCTGACTCTTTGCAACCCCATGAACTGTAACCTGCCAGGCTCCTCTGCCCATGGGATTTCTTCCCAAGCAAGAATATTGGAGTAGGTTGCTATTTCCTCCTAAAGGGGATCTTCCCAACCCAGGGATCAAAGCTGAATCTCCTCAATTGGCAGGTTGATTCTTTTCCACTGCACCACCAGGGAAGCCCTAAAAGGATCATAGACCTAAACATAAGATCAAAGACTATAAAATTCTTAGAAAACATACAGGCAAGTCTTCTCTTTTATTTGTATTTGACAATGGATTTTAGATATGACACCAAAAGTATGAGCAACAGAAGAAAAAATAGGCAAAGTGAATTTCATCAAATTAAACACTTTTGTACATAAAAAGACATTATGAAGAAAGTAAAAAACCAACCTATAGAATGTGAGAAAATATTTGAAAATCACATTTCTGATAAAGGACTTATAGTGGACAACATAAACAACTCTTTCAACAACAAAAAGACAAGGCATGTATTCTCAGTCATGTCCGACTCTTTGCAACCACTTGGACTGTAGCCCGTCAGGCTCCTCTGTCCATGGAATTTTCCAGGCAAGAATACTGGAGTGGGTTGCCGTTTCCTCCTCCAGGGGATCTTCCTGACCCAGGGATCAAAGTCACTTGTGTCTCCTGCATTGGCAGGCAGATACTTTACCAGCTGAGCCTCCAGGGAAACCCTAACGAAAAGACAGATGACACAATAAAAAATTGGACAAAGATTAAAACCACAATGAAACATGAATGTACCCTATTAGGATAACTACCATTAAACAAAAGGTAATAACAAGTGTTGGTGAGGATGTGGGTGTATTGGCACCATCACACTTTGCTGTTGGGAATTTAAAATGGTGCAGCTGATGTGAAAAAATTAGTGATTTCTCTGAAAGTTAAACATAAAATTACCATATTACCCAGAAATTCCACTCATAAGTATACTTTCAGGAGAATTGAAAACAGATACTTTAAATGAATACTTGCACGTAAAGTATTTCATACTTTTTCATATTTTATAGCAGCACTATTTACCACAGAGCAAAGGAAGAAGCAATTCAAATGTACATTTTAATTTAGATGATCAAATAAACAAAATGTGATATATACATACAATGAAATATTACTCAGCCAGATATATATTGTTTAAGGTGAACATGTATGAATCACCATAAAGAAAATCACCAGTATGAAGAAGACAGCTCCAGAGTAAAGGGAGGGGAGGAGTACAGAGGATCTCAAGGGAGCACCAGAGGTAATAGTAATGTGCTATTTCTTAATCTGGACATGGGTTCACACTGTTGGTTCTCGATAGCATAGTTTTTCATATGTATACATATATTACTAGTATTTTATAATTTAAATTTTATCTGAATGGTAATGGTAATCATGCCAAACCAGATATTTGGAGGAAGAATATACTACTCTTTGATCCACCAATGTGTTTTTAAAAAATAATTTATTGGACTGCCCTGGTGCCAGTGGTTGAGACTCCATGCTTCTATTGCAGAGGGCATGGGTTCAATATCTGGTTAGAGATTTAAGACACCACAGGCCACTCGACATGGCCGATAAAAACAAACACAAAAACACTTTATTGGGTCTTTTGGACTACCAAAAAAACAAAAAATTTCACATTGGTTGTGATGAGTGAAATGTGGAAATGTATAAAGAAGTTAAAAATCCTCACACTCCTCCCACCGTGAAGATTTCAATGATAAAATTATGTGTTCCATCTTTCTACTGACACAAATATATGTCGTCAATATTCCAGCTTTATTAATTTTTTCCCTTATAAATGGGAACATACGTGTATATATATATATATATGCACACATGTATGTGTGTGTATATAAAACTCAGCAGCTCATTTATTTAACAGTATCTGCGGGCTTCCCAGGTGGTGCAGTGGTAAAGAACCCACCTGCCAATGAAAGAGTCACAGGAGACGTGGGTTCAACCCCTGGGCCGGGAAGATCTCCTGGAAGGTGAAATGGCAACCCACTCCAGTATACTTGCCTGGAAAATGCCATGGACAGAGGAGCTGGTGGGCTATAGTCCAGGGGATCACAGAGAGTCAGATACAGCTGAGTGCACGTGCGCGCCACACACACACACGCACTGTGTAAAAAACATTCCACCTAATTGATTCTTAAATACTGCAGAATACCTCACTGAATGACTAGATCCTAGTTAGTCCACCATCAGCTCATCCCCAGGTGTTTGTCACTACAAGTAATACTATCAATACAATGGACTTCTTTGCCCTTGGTCCTAAATTGGGATTATAAGCTGATTTAACATTTTAGATGCTAAAATTAACTGATGACTTTTTAAATCTTTTGCTGCGGTTCACAGACTGGGCAGCAGAAACAATAGCGCAGTGTCCCTCGTGGCATCATTAGAAACGGATATGGACTACTGCTCTTCTGGTTTGCCAAGCTGGTGAGTGAAAACTTTCTGATTTGTGTGTAAAGCACCAGCACTCTTTATTATGGTCAGTGAAAGTGAACTCATTGCTTCTCAGTACCTTCTGGGGAACATTTAGAAATGCTGATGCCTGGGCTTCACCGCAGACCTACTGAATCAGCATTTTTGGAGGAGGGCCCAGGATACCACAGTGTCTGTGTTTTAATTGCCCAAAGCGACTCTGATACAGCTAGTTGAGCACAGGTCCATCAACAGACAATTAGAAATCATGAATAGAGCCTCTATCTACAATTGAGAAAACTGAATTTCAAAAGCTGAGAGTTATTAAGTGTTTAAGAAAACAATGTACCCTGATAATGATTATGGTGAGAAATTCCAAAATTCAATTTATATGCAACATTTTAATTCCATGAATTGTTTGAAATAAGGGATATCTACATGTATCTTTCTCGGCTTTACAGGTAAAACCCAAGATAGGAGGCAGCTATGAAATGGATATTTTAGAATGACAGTTTTCTGGCCAACTGTGCATCTCTTCTTAAAGAAAGTATGAATACTGAATATCTGATCTATTTGAAAATGAAATAAAATCAGGGGTGTTCTGGCCCATCATTGTTGGACTCTGTCCCATGAAACTTCCTCACTTGAAGAAAGAGAAAAAAACTACTACTTCAGTTTCTATTAGGATGTATCTGGGCAGAACAAGGCAAGTGGTTTTTAAAGACAATCACCCTAGAAGAGAGGCCAGCTCAGGTGTGTGAGAGGTGCCCAAAGAGATTGGAGCGGTAAGACAGAGCCCTTCTTTCCTCTTCTTGAGACCAAAGAGATTCATGTTGATGTATGGCAAAACCAATACAATATTGTAAAGTAATTAGCCTCCAATTAAAATAAATAAATTTATATTAAAAAAGAGAAAGAAACCAGAGGGGCCCCTTTATTGTCACATACCAGGAGCAGCCACCAGGTGGCGAGATTCTCCCATTTTTCTCAAAGATCAAAATGTTTAAAAGTGGCAAAGATTGAATGACTTCAAATGACTTCAAATTCTCTACCTTGATAAAACTCAAAGTGAAGGGGGCAAGAAGGCCCTCGGTGGCAGGCCCTCGGTGTCTCAGATAAGAGCACCCACCTTGCATGGGGAGTTGTGAGGAAATGTTTAATATATGTGAAGCCCTGAGACCCTGCCTAGCTGGTTCTAAGGACTCAGTAAGCTCCTTTTAAAATATGTTAAGTTAAAAATAAGAAAACCTCTAGGATTATAAACTCATGATAATTGTTTTTGTGCTGAATTCCAGTGTAAGTTTCTGTTTATTCTTCAAATCCTCTACAAAGTCATATCTATGTCAAAATTAAAATGACCTAGATGAAATAGATATGTAAGTGTTATAGAAAACAGGGTTTAACTATTTCCTCTTTTAAGTGAAAATCAATCAGTATACAAAAGCCCAAGTTTATGTACCAGATAAATTCAAGAGATGGCCAAAGAGTCTTTATTTTAAAAGAGATTCATCACAGACTTCCTTAAAAGCTAACTTTTCTTTCTACCTTAAGAAGTTGATTCCACTTGTTGAATTTGCTTCTGACTGCTCTGTAAAATGAACTGAAGGTATCCTCAGAATACATTGTGAGGTTGATTATTTGGTTTCTGCATCCTTTGCTTCCCCTGTTGTAGGGTTTTCCCCTTTCCTCTAAGCCTCCCATGCTTCTGTCTCCAGACCCTCTCCAGGAGGGGTGCAGAAAGTGCATGGAGATTGAGCGGCAATACAACACAAAAGCCCTTCACCCTCAGGACTGGAAAGTGAAGTGTGAGTTGGATGTGGTGCTGTTTGTAGTTGGGCAGCCTTCCCACTGGGGCCAGCTTTCACTCTACTGAGATTAAAAAAAACAGAGAAAAAGGGACCATTTATTGAGCACTTTCTCTATTTGGGGTACTCTTGTTTGTATGCTCACTTATTTCCTATAGGAACCTTGTGATGGAAGGATGGGGATAATCATCCATTACATATGAAGAAACAGATCACAGAGCTAAACAGCAAGGTTGGGACCTTAGGTTGGTCTGATTCCACAGCTCAAGTGTTGAACTGCCGTGGGGTTGGATTATGTTAGAACAGAAGGAGTTAGGTGAAGATGAGCCTTTCTATGTAATTCTGGGAAAGAAACAAACAAAAATAGCGTTAGCAAATTTCCACCAGCTTGACTATGAACATAACCTCCTTCTGTGACACTTGCCCCCACACATAAACAGAGTCCTTTGATACTACTTCATACATCTGTTTTGTGCAGTGTACTAGCATACATACATTGGTGTCAGGCAGATCTGATTTTCCATATTTTTATGCTAGCAAGATAATTATTTTATTATTTTTTGTGACAGTGCAATATGAAGTCATAGTCACCACATTTTGGGGACTCAAAAATATGTCCAAGCAAAAAGAATTAAAGCACTTATTTGACATACACAGCATAGAGAAGAGGCTTTGTAAAAAACTGAAAATATTTCCTGCTAGTAAAGCTGGGATAATAAGAACAAAACTGCTCTACCAAAAACTGCTTGTCATATTTTGCTTTGACAGTAAGGAATGCTGAATTAAGTAACAAGTCACCTGAAAATGTGAGTGGAACAATGACAAAAATTATCTCATAAAAATTTTTCTATATTTATTAAGAGATTTCATTATCTTAATAAAATCTCTGGCGCAAATTTTAAAGTGATTGACTTACCAGCCTGCATGTACTCTAAAGCATGGGCTTCCCTGGTGGTTCAGTGGCACAGAATCCACCTGCCAAAGCAGAAGATGTGGGTTCAATCCTTGGATTGGGAAGCTTCCCTAGAGAAGGAAATGGCAACCCACGCCAGTATTCTTGCCTGGGAAATGCTATGGACAGGAAAGCCTGGCAGGCTACAGTCTATGGGGTCGCAAAACTGCTGGACACCACTAAGTGACCGTGCCCAAGCACTGTAAAGAATATATAAACTTAGACTTGTCCTAGAAGTATAAAATATCCTGGCTTATTCATTAGGTTGGCTTATGTGGCCGAGAGGAGTTACCCCACACCTGAGGTCAGGGGAGGTGGCCAAGAGGAGCAATCCCACGTCCAAGGAGGGGCAGCCACACAGGTGCAGGAGGGCCGAGAGGAGCTACTGAACATTCAAGATCAGGAGGGGCGCCGTGAGGAAATACCCCTCGTCCAAGGTAAGGAGCAGCAGCTGTGCTTTGCTGGAGCAGCTGTGAAGAGATACCCACGACCAAGGTAAGAGAAACCCAAGTAAGACAGTAGATGTTGCGAAAGGTTATCAGAGGGCAGACACACTGAAACCATCATCATGGAAAACTAGCCAATCAGATCACACAGACCACAGGCTTGCCTAACTCAATGAAGCTAAGCCATGCCACGTGGGGTCACCCAAGACAGAAGGGTCATGGTGGAGAGGTCTGACAGAATGTGGTCCACTGGAGAAAGGAATGGTAAGCCACTTCAGTATTCTTGCCTTGAGAACCCCATGAACAGTATGAAAAGGCAAAATGATAGGATACCGAAAGAGGAACTCTCCAGGTTATTAGGTGCCCAATATGCTACTGGAGATCAATGGAGAAGTAACTCCAGAAAGAATAAAGGAGCCAAAGCAAAAACAATACCCAGCTGTGGATGTGACTGGTGATAGAAGCAAGGTCCAATGCTGTAAAGAGCAATATTGTATAGGAACCTGGAATGTTAGGTCCATGAATCAAAGCAAATTGGAAGTGGTCAAACAGGAGATGCCAAGAGTGAACATCAACATTCTAAGAATCAGCAAACTAAAAGGTACTGGAAAAGGTGAATTTAACTCAGATGACTATTATATCTACTACTGTGGGCAGGAATCCCTCAGAAGAAATGGACTAGCCGTCATGGTCAACAAAACAGTCCGAAATGCAGTGCTTGGATGCAATCTCAAAAATGACAGAATGATCTGTGTTCATTTCCAAAGCAAAATATTCAGTATCACGGTAATCCAAGTCTATGCTCCAACCAGTAATGCTGAAGAAGCTGAAGTTGAACGGTTCTATGAAGACCTACAACCTTTTAGAACTAACACCCAAAAAAGATGTCCTTTTCATTATAGGGGACTGGAATGCAAAAGTAGGAAGTCAAGAAACACCTGAAATAACAGCCAAATTTGGCCTTGGAATATGGAAAAAAGCAGGGCAAAAGCTAATAGAGTTTTGCCAAGAAAATGCACTGGTCATAGCAAACACCCACTTCCAACAACACAAAAGAAGACTCTACACATGGACATCACCAGATGGTCAACACCGAAATCAGATTGATTATATTCTATGCAGCCAAAGATGGAGAAGCTCTATACAGTCAACAAAAATAAGACCGGGAGCTGACTGTGGCTCAGATCATGAACTCCTTATCACCAAATTTAGACTTAAATTGAAGAAAGTAAGGAAAATCCCTAGACCATTCAGGTATGACTTAAATCAAATCCCTTATGATTATACAGTGGAAATGAGAAATAGATTTAAGGGCCTAGATCTGATAGATAGAGTGCCTGATGAACTATGGACAGAGGTTCATGACATTGTATAGGAGACAGGGATCAAGACCATCCCCATGGAAAAGAAATGCAAAAAAGTAAAATGGCTCTCTGGGGAGGCTTTACAAATAGCTGTGAAAAGAAGAGAAGCAAAAGCAAAGGAGAAAAGGAAAGATATAAGCATCTGAATGCAGAGTTCCAAAGACTATCAAGAAGAGATAAGAAAGCCTTCTTCAGTGATCAATGCAAAGAAATAGAGGAAAAGAACAGAATGGAAAAGACTAGAGCTCTCTTCAAGAAAATTAGAGATACCAAGGGAACATTTCATGCAAAGATGGGATTGATAAAGGACAGAAATGGTCTGGACCTAACAGAAGCAGAAGGTATTAAGAAGAGGTGGCAAGAATACACAGAACTGTACAAAAAAGATCTTCATGGCCCAGATAATCACAATGGTGTGATCACTCACCTAGAGACAGACATCCTGGAATGTGAAGTCAAGTGGAGCTTAGGAAGCATCATTACGAACAAAGCTAGTGGAGGTGATGGAATTCCAGTGGAGCTATTTCAAATCCTGAAAGATGATGCTGTGAAAGTGCTGATATTCAATATGCCAGCAAATTTGGAAAACTCAGCAGTGGCCACTGGACAGGAAAAGGTCAGTTTTTATTCCAATCCCAAAGAAAGGCAATGCCAAAGAATTCTCAAACTACCGCACAGTTGCACTCATCGCACATGCTAGTAAAGTAATGCTCAAAATTCTCCAAGCCAGGCTTAGGCAATACAGGAACCGTGAACTCCGGATGTTCAAGCTGGTTTTAGAAAAGGCAGAGGAACCAGAGATCAAATTGCCAACATCCACTGGATCATGGATAAAGCAAGAGAGTTCCAGAAAAACTTCTATTTCTGCTTTCTTGACTATGCCAAAACCTTTGACTGTGTGGATGACAACAAACTGTGCAAAATTCTGAAAGAGATGGAAATACCAGACCACCTGACCTTCCTCTTGAGAAACCTATATGCAGGTCAGGAAGCAACAGTTAGAACTGGACATGGAACAACAGACTGGTTCCAAATAGGAAAAGGAGTAAGTCAAGGCTGTATATTGTCACCTTGCTTATTTAACTTATATGCAGAGTACATCATGAGAAATGCTGGGCTGGAAGAAACACAAGCTGGAATCAAGATTGCAGGGAGAAATATCAATAACCTCAGCTATGCAGATGATACCACCCTTATGGCAGAAAGTGAAGAGGAACTAAAAAGCCTCTTTATGAAAGTGAAAGAGGAGAGTGAAAAAGTTGGCTTAAAGCTCAACATTCAGAAAACAAAGATCATGGCATCCAGTCCCATCACCCCATGGGAAATAAATGGGGAAACAGTGGAAACAGTATTAGACTTTATTTTTGGGCTCCAAAATCACTGCAGATGGTGACTGCAGCCATGAAATTAAAAGACGCTTACTCCTTGGAAGGAAAGTTATGACCAACCTGGATAGCATATTCAAAAACAGAGACATTACTTTACCAAAAAACATCCATCTAGTCAAGGCTATGGTTTTTCCAGTAGTCATGTATGGGCATGAGAGTTGGACTGTGAAGAAAGCTAAGCACTCAGAAATTGATGCTTTTGAACTGTGGTGTTGGAGAAGACTCTTGAGAGTCCCTTGGACTGCAAGGAGATCCAACCAGTCCATTCTAAAGGAGATCAATCCTGGGTGTTCACTGGAAGGACTGATGCTAAAGCTGAAACTCCAATACTTTGGCCACCTCATGCGAAGAGTTGACTGACTGGAAAAGACTCTGATGCTGGGAGGGGTTGGGGGCAGGAGGAGAAGGGGGACGACAGAGGATGAGATGGCTGAATGGCATCACCAACTCAATGGACATGAGTTTGGGTAAACTTCAGGAATTGTTGATGGACAGGCATGCCTGCCGTGCTGCAATTCTAGGGGTCACAAAGAGTCGGACACGACTGAGAGACTGAATAGAACTGAACTGAATATTTTAAAATAAGTCTGCAGTCCATACAGTCAGTTCAGTTCAGTCACTCAGTCGTGTCTGACTCTTTGCAACCCCATGAATTGAAGCACGCCAGGCCTCCCTGTCCATCACCAACTCCCTAGGTTCCCTGAAATCACTTGCCAGGGCATCTCTGAGAGAGAGAGATCAATATAAAAGAAATAATCATGCTCTTCCTTCTTAACCTGTTTAAACAAGTGGAGGAAAGAAAATGAAATCAGCCCAAAGCAACTTATTAGTGAGCACTTCAGTTAGTGTGGTTTCACAAGCTTTTAACAAAAGATCCCCTCAGTTGGCAGCAATAACATAAAAGCTTGAGGTGAAGTGATTCTGGGCTTGGTTAAGTCAGTGGCTCACTGTCATCACTGAAAAGCCAGGTCTCTTTGTTCTTCTGCTGCACTTTGCTCGTAATATTGGCTTTTGACTGGAAGCTTGCAGGATGGCAGCCTCACACTCAGGTCCTTCACAACACTAAAAGCTTTCTTGTATCCCCTTTTAAGACCGAGCAAAACTCTTCCACACTAACTGTTCAGAATTATTTATCCAAGTCCTTTGTGGGTTTCCCAAATTGAAGACCCCTATTCTACATCAGTTCAGTTCAGTTGCTCAGTCATGTCTGACTCTGCGGCCCCATAAACCGCAGCACTCCAGGCCTCCCTGTCCATCACCAACTCCCAGAGTCCACCTAAAACCATGTCCATTGTGCAGGTGATGCCACACAGCCATCTCATCCTCTGTCTCCCCCTTCTCCTCCTGCCTTCAATCTTTCCCAGCCTCAGGGTCTTTTCAAATGAGTCAGCTCTCTGCATCAGGTGGCAAAGTATTGGAGTTTCAGCTTCAACATCAGTCCCTCCAATGATACCTACATAAAGTCAGATCATTGACACTCCCAACCAATTCATGCTGCTTATACAGGGCCCATCCAGTCGTGTGTTGGATCCAGTTTGTACTCTCTTGTAAGAGCCATTTGCTTGTTTGGCTTTCAAACTCTGCCTGCAGTGGCCTTAATAGTGAAATTGACCATGGTGGGGAGTAGAAATTGGGAAACATTTAAATTGAGACTGTTGGTTGTTTTTGTTTTGTTTTTTTTCCCCCAAAGATCTAGTTGTCAAATATTTACCAGCACACTGTGGCTCCAGCAGTGATCACTACATTTCACATATGTATCTCTGTTTTATAAACCACATAACAGAGAATCCCAGTAGTGATCAGGGCATTGCCAATACATTATCAGTTTGAAATGAATTTGTCATCTGAAATAGTCAGTTAAATCCCCCTTGTAGTGAAGTAATGTAGCCTGTGTTTTAAGTTTTAAGCTTATGATTTGCACAGAATTTTTTTCTAAATAAATATTTCCCTTAGATAGAACTTACAGATGAAATAAATGGAAGCAAAATATCTTCCCCCAAACTATCTGAAACTGCAAGCATATTTATATTTTATAATTTATGTAAACTATTCACGTGTGAATAAAGCAGAACATAGCTATCGATGTACAAGGATCAAGTGATCTAAATTCTCACTTTGTTCTGGAATGAGTATGCACTAGAAAGTCCTAGGTTTAGAGAGTACTGCCTAAATAAAAAGGGCCCTCATTCATTCAAACAAGCATTTATTAAGAATCTAGTAAGTCCCAGGCAACAATGACTTACAAAAGACCTGGGCCCTGCTCACATAAGCCTTAGAATCTTAGAGGGAGAGAAATGTTAAATAAATACATAAATGAGTACAAATTTAACAGTGGAACAGTAGGAAAGAAGTAGAAATCTTTTTAAGCTTGGGGAACTAACCAACTGGGTTTCAGAGAGTAAGAGGGAAAGAGCTCCAGGTTAGAATCTATGTTCTGGGGAAATCTGTTTTCCAAGAGATCCTGGGAAAACTTGCAAGCCATTGTGGCCTCAAAAATAATGGGGAACCATTTGAAGGGTTTTAAGCACAGAAGTGTCAGGATTAGATTTGTATTTTCAAAAGATTGCTAGCTGAAGAGGCAAAACGATCTTGGCATGGGAAGAATAAACAGAGAGAGAACAGTCCTTTGGCTATTGTAGCAATTTTAGTGGAGTTGAGGGGCTCAGACCAGGGCATTAATGGAGGATATGATAAGAAGTGGCTGAAACACGTCTGAACTGACAGGGTTGCCCATGAAACACTTTAGCTGCCTTCAAGGAGCTTATAATATAATTGAAGAGGCAAGTCACGGTTATAAAATCACAGAAACAGTGTATAATTAGGAAATAAACTAGAAAGTTCAAATTCTGAGGGGCACAGGAACTGAGAGCAAGAATGGGGTCAGGACTCCATGGTCTGGATTTGCGGAGAGAAGCCAGAGGTGAGAGGTGGCAAGAGTTAGGGCAGTGAGAGGAGGGGCAGGGCTGGCAGAGTGGAATGAAGAACGAATCTTATTAGATATGTAGGGTAAGGCCAAATGATGAGCTCTTGAGAAAGTCAGAGTTTGAAAGACTTGATGTAAGATGAAAATGAGTCACTAAAAATGTTTTACATAGGAAGGATACCAAATGAAAGTAAGCTTTAAAGAAGTTTAGTTTTACCAAATTCTTATAGTTAATTAGACTGAGAACTTACCGCCTACATGGCTGTTGAGTGGGGAAGTGGACTTAGATGTTGATGATTAAGATTGGAGTTGAGGCCTAGGAAATAACATAAGCAGAACACTCTTCAATATAAATTGCAGTAACATTTTTGGATCTGTCTCCTATAGTAAAGGAAAAAAGCAAATACAAACAAATGAGACCTTATTAAACTTAAGTCTTTTGCACAGCAAAGGAAACCATTGACAAAATGAAAAGACAGCCTACTGAATGAGAGAAAGTATTTGCAAATGATATGTCAGATAAGGGATTAATATCCAACACATAGAAACAGCTCATGCACCTCAACTCCAAAAAAACAAACTCAGTTGAGAAATCGGTAGACAATCCAAATAGACAGATAGTCAACAGGCACATGAAAAGATGCTCCACATTGCTAACTGTCAGGGAAGTGAAAAGCAAAACTATAATGAGGCCTCGATTCACACCTGTCAGACTAACCCTATTGTGAAAAGGAACACAAGTAACAAATGTTGGCGAGGATGTGGAATAAAGGTAATCTTTGTAGATTGGTGGTGAAAGTGTAAGGTGGTGCAGCCACTGTTGTGGAAATCAGTATGGCAGTTTCTCAAAAAGCTAAACACAGAGCTACCATGTGACTCAGCAACTCTACTCCTGGCTATATCTCTGAAAAAAAAATTACTAACTCAAAAGATACAGGCACCCCAATATTTATAGCAGCTTTATTTATAATTCCCAAGATATGGAAGAAACAAGTGACCATCAACAGATGAATAAATAAAGATTTGGTGTGCGTGTGTGTGTGTGTGTTTTATATATATATATATATATATATATATATATATATGTATGTAATGGAATACTACTCAGACATTTAAAAAAACACAAAATTTTCCCATTTGGAGCAACAGGGATGGACTTGGAGAACATTACATTAAGTGAAATAAATCAGACAGAGAGAGACAAACACAGTATGATATCAATAAGCTACAGCAAATACAGTACATATAAGGAAACAGAAGCAGACTTAGAGATATAGAGAACAAACTAGTGGGCAATGTAGGGGTGAGGGAATGGGAGGTACAAACTATTGGATAGAATTATAAAAATTATCAAGGATTTTACCACCCAGGAAATTAGCCAATATTTTGTAATAACTGTAAATGGAAAGTAACCTTTACAAGTTGCATAAAAAAATTTTTTAATGGAGATGAGGGATGGATATTAGGAACACTCAGTGGGTTGGAGATGATGAATTTGCTTAAGACATAAAATGAGCTTGAGGTGGTGATGAGCTCTCCAGTTATAAATGTCCAGTAGGCAATACAGACTGAGTAGTTTTTATTTGTGTTCTTCTGCACTGCTTACACTTCCAGGTTGTCTTTCCTCATTAGCGTTCTCAAAAGTAATGTTCCGTGATTTGTACAAAGGAAACATTCTGCTTTCTAAAGCACCTGGCAAGACTTTACATAATGAAATATCTTGATATATTATCTTAATAGCATATTAAATAATATATTGACATAATAAAATAGAATTATGCAAATGGTCACAGATTTTTTGGTATTCTTTTCTAGTCTTAATAAGTAATTATGGATTTTTAGACAATTACTAAAGGTAGACTCCTATTTTAGTGATCTTGGTGAGATAATTTATAGTATTTCAGTTCAGTTCAGTTCAGTCGTTCAGTCACGTCCAACTCTTTGCAACCCCATGAATTGCAGCATGCCAGGCCTCCCTGTCCATCAACAACTCCCCGAGTTCACTCAAACTCATGTCCATCAAGTTGGTGATGCCATCCAGCCATCTCATCCTCTGTCGTCCCCTTCTCCTCCTGCCCCCAATTCCTCCCAGCATCAGAGTCTTTTCCAGTCAGTCAACTCTTCGCATGAGGTGGCCAAAGTATTGGAGTTTCAGCTTTAGCATCAGTCCTTCCAATGAACACCCAGGATTGATCTCCTTTAGGATGGACTGGTTGGATCTCCTTGCAGTCCAAGGGACTCTCAAGAGTCTTCTCCAACACCACAGTTCAAAAGCATCAATTCTTCGGTGCTCAGCTTACAGTATTTAGCTTTCATTAAAATGAATATATATTGCAATCTATGGCAAACAGTTTTAAGATATACTGTTTATTTTTATAAAGAAACTCATATATTCATGTTTCACAAATCTTGTCTAGTTTATTAGCAATCTACCTTTTTGTCAGAGATTAATGTCCTCTTTATCCCTCCATCCTCCTACCCCTCAACACTCCTAAAATAAACTGCCACCCAAATATCAATAGATTATTTTGTAGAAAGTCTAGAATTTCAAAGATCCAAACACTACAAATAACAAACACCGAAAAAAAAAGTCTTTGCTTCAGAGATTAGCTTCAGAGAAGACAACAATTATTGAAGGCATCTGCTAAGAGGATTTTTAATTTAATGGAATTTGTTGTAACTCAATCAGTATAGCACAATTGCTGTGCACCATCTGTTGAAGCTTTGAAACTGCCTCGGATGTTACAGTCATATCCATTAAAATGGAATACTACTTTTTACAAACTTTCCTTCCTCCCATTTATTTTCCAATGCTTTCAGAATCATTAGAAGATGAATTGACAAGGAAAAAAATCTCAAGAGTCAAAAGGACAACTCAACAGGAAAAAAAACCTAATAACCTGATTTTCAAATGGGCAGAGGACTCGAATAGACATTTCTCCAAAGAATATATACAAATATCCAATAAGTATGTGAAGAGGTGCTTAGCATCACTAATTACTGCTGCTGCTGCTAAGTCACTTCAGTCGTGTCCGACTCTGTGCGATCCCATAGATGGCAGCCCGATATACCATTTCATACCCATTAGGATGACTTTACAAGACAGAAAAATAAACAACAGGAAAAAAAACAGGGGATAGATATTGTCAAAGATGTAAAGAAATTGGAATTCCTGTGCACTGCTGGTGGAAATGTAAATAGAGGCACTGCTGTGGAAAACCATATGGCAGGTCCTCAAAAAATGAAATATAGAATTACCATATGACCCAGAGATTCCAATTCTGGGTATATACCTGAAAGAATTGAAAGCAGGGAAGCAAACAGATGTTTGTGTATCAGTGTTCATAGCAGCGTTATTCACAAGAGCCAAAAGGTAGAAGTAATTCAAGTGTCTATTGGTGGATGGACAGATAAGCAAAATGTGGTCTATGTACACAGAGTGAAATATTACTCAGGAAAGAATATTCTGGTACAAGCTACAACATAGACAAACCGTGCGGACACTATGCGAAATAAAATAAACCAGCCATGAAAGAACACTAGCAAGGGGGTGACTAGAGTAGTCAAATTCAGAGACAGAAAACAGATTGTGGTTGCTTGCCAGGCTGGGAAGAGAACATTCTTCTTTTTATTCAACTGTCATTTCATCTTTATGTTATTCTGTACTATACCTGTCAACATATAAAATGCCACATTATTTATAAGAGTAAAAGATTATTAAAAACATACAAGCAAAAACAATAAAATGTTGGTTGAATAATACTAAGGTACATCTTCATAGTGGAAACTATGTAATTTTCTCAAGATGGAGTACTACAAAAACATCCAAAAAAGAATATTGGTATTAGAGAACTCCAGGATACTGTGTTACATTAAAAATGAAGACAGTGGGCAGTGTATATAGTAGATTACCCTTTATGTAAGCTATGTACACACACATACATATTTACAGAAACACACAGGATAGGTAAACCAGAGGCTAAATTCCTTTTAATGATGTCAGTTGAGGAGTATGAAGAAGGTATAATATGTTGCTGAATATTCTTTGGTTTATCGTTTTAAATTTAAGACCATGCTTTGTTTTAAAATTTTAATTGGCAAATCACATGTCAAATTTTAAATAATTCCTAAAATTAAAAGTAACTAAAACAAATCTAGCTGTGTCAAATTTGTCACTTAACCACACATAAAAAGCATTATTTCAATTAATCTTAGGATACATAGTTGTACACATTTGTAGACTCATGCATATGTGCTCAGTTTTGTCCAACTCTTTGCAACCCTATGGACTATAGCCTGCCAGCCTCCTCTGTCCTTGGGATTTTTCAGGAAAGCATACTGGAGTGGGTTGCCATGCCCTTCTTCAGGGGATCTTCCCAACCCAGAGATCAAACCCACATTTCTTTGTCTCCTACATTGGTAGGCAGGTTCTTTACCACTAGTTCCATCTGGGAAGCCCTGTACACACTTAGTGGGGTATATTCTAAGGACAAAGAGAACTGCAAGAAATCTCAAGCTTTATTTGCCAAGTTTACTATTAACAGTTGTGCCAGTGTTATTAGTTTGAAATCATTTAATGCATATTACAACATAAATAATCATGCTTATGTTGTTAGAAGCCAGGATATCCAGTAGGAATATAAAACCAAGTACATTAAGTAAATAATCAGAAGTTGAATTGAAATATCTCTAAAACTAATGACTTCTTAATATTTTATATGGGAATAATTTCAAACAAAGAAAAGTTGCAAGAATAGTACAAAGAAATTCTTCTACCCCTTCCCTGGATTCATTTATTATTCATATTTTTCCCCATTTGCTTTATGATTGGAGAAGGCAATGGCAACCCACTCCAGTACTCTTGCCTGGGAACTCCCATGGGTGAAGGAGCCTGGTAGGCTGCACTCCATGGGGTCGTGAAGAGTCGGAGACGACTGAGCAACTTCCCTTTCACTTTTCACTTTCATGCATTGGAGAAGGAAATGGCAACCCACTCCAACGTTCTTGCCTGGAGAATCCCAGGGACAGAGGAGCCTGGTGGGCTGCCGTCTATGGGGTCACACAGAGTCAGACACGACTGACGTGACTTAGCAGCAGCAACAGCTTTATCATTGCCTCTGTTTATCTGCTGCTGCTGTTGCTAAGGTATATCTGACTCTTTGCAACTCCTTGGACTGCAGCCCAACAGGCTCCACTGTCCATGAGATTTCCCAGGCAAGAATACTGGAGTTGGTTGCCATTTCCTCCTCCAGGGGATCTTCCCAACCCAGAGATCAAATCCAAGTCTTGCGCTTGGCAGATGGATTCTTTACTGCTGAGCCACTTAGGAAATTCTCTGTTTATCTACACACATGTAATTATTATTCTAAAACAGAAGCATAGATCATGGTTAAGTGTATATTTTTAAGAATATTTTCTTTCACATAGTTATCACTTCCGGTAAACTTAACATTGATTCAATACTTCTATCTAATCTATCATCCATATTCTAAGTTTGTCACTTAACCCAATATTGTCCATTATAGAAGTTTTTATCTTCCAGTTTAGGATCCAGTCTAGGATAGAAATTACAGTTAGCTGTTACATTTCTTTGGTTTTCTTTTGTCTGAAACATTTTCCCAGTCTTTCTTTGTCATATATAACATTGACAGTTTGGGAAAGAATTTTAAAAATAGAATATTCCTCATTTTGAGTCTGTCTGATGTTTCCTTGTGATTATTTTGAGATTGTGCATTCCTAGCTTGAATTCCATGTAAGGGACTTTGTGTCTTTTACAGAGCATCACACTGGATGTTAATTATGATCACTTGCTAAGAGTGTGTCTGATTTATCTACTGTATTATCGTTATCTCATGACACTGTCAAAAATCATTTATCCTAGCTCTGTCAATAGACAGGGTCTAGGCCATAATATTATAGGAGCAATAACCATCCCTACTGCCCAAACTTAAGTTTCTAAATGCCATTCCCCATTATAAGATAGCAGGAATTCTTGGAGGAATAGCTGTTCCCAGGTCTAGAGTAGGGAACTTACACGGTAAGTTACTTACGAGCGGTGTTTTACTGTGCCACACATTTTGGCAAGGAAATGTGGCAAGACTTTTTCAAAATCTAGGCAAGTCATGTCAGAGGCCCTTGAGCCAGCTTGAAAGGGATCTCATTAGCCAAAGATAGAATAATTTAAGCATCAAAAGAAAAAAAATACTGTAATTTGGACTGCTCCTCACTGAATATATGAAAATCTATGAATCCATAATAATACTCCTCAAAGGATAAGGTATGCTGGGTTTTTATGCTCCAGTGTGCCTTTGTGCCTATCTGAACAGTTTAGCATACTCTGCTTCACCTGTTGGAACTCAACTTTAAAGATCCAGCTCAGGTGGTTCCCTAAAACCTCTGTGCAGTTCATTGTTTCTCCATATTTCAGCAGAGCTCATTGTACGTGCCTCTTTAAATGCACATATCAGACTGTACTAGAATTGCTTGTTTAACTGTACTTTTCTCTCCATAATGTAAGTTTATAAATACAGGACCTTTCTGATTTCTTCTTCTTCTTTTTGACTGTAATTTCCTAGTAATAGAAAGTTTTATATATTTTTATAATATTGTGTTGTAAATGAATGAATCAATTTCAATAGTATCCCCTGGTTTTTTTTCATCATCACACAATACAGATTTGTCTTTATTTTAGAAAATAATTAAATGCAGTTAAAATATGGCTATTTTGGCCAATATGCCAAATTTTTGTTATAACGATTTTTAAGAAGAATTTTACCTATTTATTAGCTATTGCTTTTACACTCAGTAGATTAGAAATATGTCCCCACAATCTTTTCCTTATTCTTATTCTTAGGCTATAGCCTCCTGTGGTATTTTTATTTATCCCACTGTTTTCTCCCCCTAGAGATTTGTCTGCACACAGAAGACTGCTGATAATGTAGAGTGCATGCTAAGTCACTTCAGTAATGTCCAACTCTTTGTGACTTCATGGACTGTAGCCCACCAGGCTCCTCTGTCCATGAGGTTCTCCAGGCGAGATCTTCCCGACCCAGGGATGGAACCCACGTCTCTTAACCTGCTGCATTGGCAGATGGGTTCTTTACCACTAGTGCCATATGGAAAACCCAATAATGTAGGGTAGGAAGTATTAAAGTCAAATCTAGTTGCTATGTGAGGGCTTCTCATTTTGATGGCTTCTCTTGTTGCAGAGCATGGGCTATTGACTTCAGTAGCTGCCCCCTGGCATGTAAGATCCTAGTTTCCAGACCAGGGATTGAACCCGAATCCCCTGCATTGGCAAGCAGATTCTTAACCATAACCACCGGGACCATCAGGCACTAAAATGCCTCGGGAAAGTCAATTTAGGCCACGGATAAATGAGTGTGAATAGGCGCAGTCAGCGAAGCCACTTAATATGAGTCTGTGTTTGGGAGGAATCTCCCGCTCCCTCGTGGAGCTGGTCTGAGGCGCTGAGGCCAGAAGTGAAAAAGATGAGAGCCGGCGGCGGACCTCAGCCGGGTGAGCAGTGCCGCGAGGTAGGAGGAGCCGGTCGCTGGCCGCGGTGCTGAACACGCTTGTGAGCTGCCCCCAGGTTGGCTCGCTGGAAGAGGCCCGGAGGGTTAGTAAGTTAGAGGGTGGAAGAGGCCCGGAGGGTTAGTAAGTTACAGGGTGGAAGAGGCCCGGAGGGTTAGTGAGTTAGAGGGCAGCCTCGAGCTTCGCTCCTTAGTTTGCGGATTCCTGGCTCTGAGCAGAGGACACAGTGACTGCGTCCAGAGAGAGTCACCTGGAGAGCATAGAGGCAGCCTCCGACCCATACCCACGAAGCGCAGCTCCTGCCCCTCAATAGCAGTAACAGCAACGCTGCTGCCTATATTTATGTATTGAGTGAGTGAGTGAGTGAAGTCGCTCAGTCGTGTCCGACTCTTTGCAACCCCGTGGACTGTAGCCTATCAAGCTCCTCTGTTCATGGGATTTTCCAGGCAATAGTACTGGAGTGGTTTGCCATTTCCTTCTCCAAAGGATCTTCCCGACCCAGGGATCGAACCCCGGTCTCCTGCAGTGTAGACAGACGCTTTACTGTCTGAGCCACCAGGGAAGCTACAACTTTGTCCCCAACACTCGACATCTGTTTTCAGTGGTTCTTCACAACATCCTCGAAATGTGAAGCAAAAAGGTTGATGATTTACCCAAAAGCTAATCTTTCTTATCCATGCCTCAGAAAATGTTTACTGATCACCCTCAATGTACCAGCCTTAAAGCCTCTGCTACGCCCCCTTTACCAGCTCCCCCCACCTCCGCCACGCTAGCATGCCCCTTAGCTTTTCCTCCTCCTCCGAGGTTTGCTGCAGCAAAAGTAATCTCCTACACTGCATATGCCCCACCACCGCCCAGTTGAGAGACTGCACAAAGGGCTGGAATTCACAATAATTTATTCACACATCTTGCTCCTTCGTTCTCAGAAGTCCACCAGATGGGATATTCAAACCTAGTACCTGAGTCCCCAGCTCGCTGTGTGACCTTGGACAAGTGGCCGCACCTCTCTAAGCCTGCTTCTCCTAGCGAAGACGGTGGTAGGTTCCAGGACTGTGTGAGGCTCTTCCCAGGTGCACAAGGTCTCCTCTCCTGTCGGAACACTCCCTACCTCCTTTTCCCAAGCTCAGTTGTGCACTCAGGTTTCGACACCAGGTTTGTAGCCATCTCTAACCCCAGTTGAGGCAGGTCCTGAGAACTGAAGGTGTTCGCCCCACTATCCCCGCCCCCATCCTCGGGTGCGATCTGCCTTTGGGGGCCACACCGGGCACGCAGCGCCCAAGGCTAGTGGCGGAGCGCTCGCGCGCGCTCCAGCTTCGCAGTGCCGGGTCTCCGCTTCGCAGCGCTTTGGGAAATGCGAGATGCAGCTGGAGCCTGAACGCAACAGGGAAGCAGAGTTGGTGAATCTACCCCAGTGACAGGTACCTGCGTGGAGGCCGGCTGGAGGCTGGGTCGGGAGAGAGGGTCTTTGGGGGAGAGAAAGGGGTAAACAAGAGGTGCCAGAGCTGTGGGTCACTCTGTCCATCTCGCCACCTGTGTGTGTGTGTGTGCGTGTGCATGTGTGCGTGTGTGTTTTCCTGCCTCCATCCCTCGCCCTCCTCCCCGCCTCAGGCTCTTAATCTCACCTTCTCGCTCAGCTACTGCCTCTCCTCTCTCTCCTTTGCAAGCATCCTCCCTGAGAGCCCGCGCGCTCCTCCCTCGCACTCTTTTGAGCCTAAAGAGACCTTCTCTCGGACCAGCCGGATCCAGCCTCTCAGCGCAGTCGCATCCATGAACCAGTTAAGCAGAACCGGCAGCATGTGGAATGCAACGCGGAGCGAGGAGCTGGGGTCCAACCTCACGCTGCCGGACCTGGGCTGGGACGCTGCCCCCGACAACGACTCGCTGAGGGACGAGCTGCCACCCCTCTTCCCCGCGCCCCTGCTAGCGGGTGTCACGGCCACCTGCGTGGCGCTCTTCGTGGTGGGCATCGCGGGCAACCTGCTCACCATGCTGGTAGTGTCGCGTTTCCGCGAGCTGCGTACCACCACCAACCTCTACCTGTCCAGCATGGCCTTCTCCGACTTACTCATCTTCCTCTGCATGCCCCTCGACCTCGTGCGCCTCTGGCATTACCGGCCCTGGAACTTGGGCGACCTGCTGTGCAAACTCTTCCAGTTTGTCAGCGAGAGCTGCACCTACGCCACGGTGCTCACCATCACCGCGCTGAGCGTCGAGCGCTACTTCGCCATCTGCTTCCCGCTGCGGGCCAAGGTGGTGATCACCAAGAGCCGGGTGAAGCTCGTCGTCCTGGCCATCTGGGCCGTGGCTTTCTGCAGTGCCGGGCCCATCTTCGTGCTGGTCGGAGTGGAGCATGAGAATGGCACCGACCCTCGGGACACCAACGAGTGCCGTGCCACCGAGTTTGCCGTGCGCTCCGGACTGCTCACCGTCATGGTGTGGGTGTCCAGCATCTTCTTCTTCCTGCCTGTTTTCTGCCTCACAGTGCTCTACAGCCTCATCGGCAGGAAGCTGTGGAGGAGAAGACGCGGCGAGGCGGCGGTGGGCGCCTCGCTGAGAGACCAGAACCACAAACAAACCGTGAAGATGCTGGGTGGGTCTCAGCGCGCCCTCGAGCTCTCCTCTCCCCGTGCCTTCCCCTTCTCCCTGAGTCTCCCTCTCTCTCCTGTTTCTTGAAAAATATGTTGTCCTACAAATCTCTCAATTATTCTCTCCAGTTTTGGTCTTCAGCCCTCTCTTTGGTCTCTAGTTTCTCTGTCCTGTGTCTATTTTTTTGTTTTCCATTTTTTCTCTGTCTATATATCTCTGTTTTCCTGTCTCCTTTCTCCTTCCCTCCTCTCGCCACTTGACTTTCTCCTTTGGTCTCTTTCTCTTTGTGTGTGTCCCACTGCTGGTCTTTCCTCTCTTTCATGGAAAAATGTCCCACCTTTGTATTTCTCTACAGTGTAGTTCGTATTAGCCTAGAAACTTCGTGTCAAAACTGAGATCTTTCATTAAAGAATCTATTGTGGTCTTGAAGCATTAAAGTTAATGTTAAGCTTCCTGCCTCAATATGGAGATAACTAAGTTGCATTAAGAAAAGCAGGTACTGGGAGTGAAAAAATCAGGCATTGACTCTAGAAAGCATTTATTGGTAAATTTAACCAAAGATGTGATCACTTGGATAATTCTGTCAGAGAAGGTTCATTTTTCTTTCAACATTGTGATTTGCTTTCTGACTTGTATTTTTTTCAGATAATTGCCTCAATTCTGTTTACCCTGATGCTGTTTATACAGCTTTGGAAGGAAGTACTGGGATCTCTGTTTTCGTACTTACCTTTCTCTCCAAGTAGGAAAGACTAGATAAACTAGGATAGGCAGGCTTCCAGCATGAGAAAAGGAGAAGGGGTGAAAGTTGGTAGGACTTACTGTCTCTCCCCAAGAGAGGCTTCAGAAAACATCTGGATGCAGTGCCACACTGGAGTGTGTATGGAATAGTTATTCCATAAATTCAGCTTCTGTAACTATATGTGTTTGGTACAAGCAATACAAAGTGTGTTCATATCCAAGTGAAATTGTAATTCTACTTGCTTTTTCAAAACCAGAATCTTTACATTTTATTATTTGGTCATTGTAGTCAACATTTTGTACTGATTTGTATATTTAGTGCTTCTTAGAAGTCATTCCAGGATGATTTTGCATTGTAATTTTACAGTTCCTGAAATCCTATATATTAAATTGATAGAGTTTATTCAAAGAATGTCAGTTTTTGGGGTTTTTTGTTGTTGTTCTTTTAAGACCAGTGATTCTCATAATATGACTAACAGATCGAAATCTGCTGGTGCTCCTGAAGGGACTCTAAATTCGTGTTGCTGCTGGGGCAGTCAGTTGCTACTATGCAACTTAGTTTTAAGAGTACATTTAATAATTTCCTCTAATTTATTTTTAAACTGTTAATTATCCTCACTGGTGTCTCAACAGCAATGCTAATTTTGTTTTGCCTTGACAGCTGGAAGGGAATCAATCACTTGAGTGATTCCCTAAAGTGGTAAAAGGACCAGAATTTTTTTTTCTGTTATTCTTCCTCTGATTTCTGAATTTTAAAAACTTAACCTAGAAATGCAAAGGTCTTGGAAAAAAAAAAAAAGGCTACCTTACATGGGCAAAATTAAAACTTGGATGGAAGATCATTAATGTTAGTTGGTTTTATGGCCTTTTATTCCTTACTTATGTCTATTTTAGGTGGAAAAGTCTCATTCATCTCTATGGTTCTCAATCCTAACTGCATATTCAGTCTTTTATGAAATTTTAAAAGAAAATAAAGAGAACAGGTGTCCTGGTCTCCTTTCTAGAGAGTTTAATTTAGTTAGTTTGTATTATATCCAAGGAATCTGTGCCCCAGGAAACTCTGATACATAACTGTGGCTGATTACAACCACATTATCTCATATAGGTTTGATCTAGGTGAAGGTGAAGTCGCTTAGTCGTGTCCGACTCTTTGCGACCCCGTGGACGGTAACCTACTAGGCTTCTCCATCCATGGGATTCTCCAGGCAAGAATACTGGAGTGGATTGCCATTTCCTTCTCCAGGGGATCTTCCCAACCCAGGAATTGAACCTGGGTCTCCTGCACTGGAGGCAGACACTTTATCCTCTGAGCCACCACACATATAAAATGGTGGACTATTGAGACTAAATTGTCAGGTTACTAGAGTCAATATGTCAACTCAAGCACAAAATTACTAAAGTAGTTGTTAAATAGAAATGATTGGAAAGCTTAGTGAAAATGGTTGAACTGTTGGTCCAAACAGAGTCTAATCTTGCTTAAAATATAGGAATGAGGAAGAGCAGAACATGATATTCTTCTGAAGTCAATTATCATGCCACACATAATCAAAACAAATCCATGTCTTCAAAAGAGATTGTGGTTTGCTATGACATATCTTGAACTGATGTTCTCTTTCTCATTGTCTTTTCAGCTGTAGTGGTTTTTGCTTTCATCCTCTGCTGGCTGCCCTTCCATGTAGGACGATATTTATTCTCCAAATCCTTCGAGCCCGGCTCAGTGGAGATCGCTCAGATCAGCCAATACTGCAACCTTGTCTCTTTTGTCCTCTTCTACCTCAGTGCTGCCATCAACCCTATTCTCTACAACATCATGTCCAAGAAGTACCGGGTGGCAGTGTTCAAACTTCTGGGATTTGAACCCTTCTCCCAGAGGAAGCTCTCCACTCTAAAGGATGAAAGTTCTCGGGCCTGGACAGAATCTAGTATTAATACATAATCAAGCACATTGCTCTGTAAAGTCATCGCTCATTATTCTATACCAGAAGCCATAGCACAGCAGAACTTGGGAGGAAGTTGGGAGGTTAATTTTGGAATTAGGGACACATAGGTCTGAAGACAATTGGGAGCAAGAAAAGAGAGACTTTGTAGTGTGTGAGCAGTTTGATTTGATTGCACACTCATCAGTGCTGTTGTACACGATTTCTGCATATTTCACTGCCTATCATTTTTGCATTCTGCTGTTGGTGCTAGCAAGGGCTCTGCGGTTCAGAGAAGGGAGGTAGTGTAGAGAGGGCAATTAGGTCACTTTTTACTAGACAAATTCTAACTCTAACTTCTTTTTCATAATGATAATTTTTATTAAAATAATAAAAATGTAAAACATGACTTTCAGAAGCTAGAAAATTTCATAGAGTCCCAGATCAGTGCTATCCAAGAGAAATATGATGCAAAGTACTTAAGAAATCAATATAAAGTTGTTAATGAGAATTTTATGTTTTTATGTTAAGGTCTTTAAAATCTGGTTTGTTTTTTAAATTTTAAATTCATCTTAATTTGGACATTGAGTGTTAATTAGTAATACTTGATTTATTGCAATTTCATAAATTTTGCAGAAGGAAAAGTAGATTCATTAACCTAAGTTGTCTAAACATACTTAAAATTTCTCTAATAACTAAAACAACTAAAAGTTCTTAACTTTAAAATTAATTGAAATTAGAAACTTAGTTCTTCAAGTTGCAATAGTCACATTTCAAGTGTTTCAATAGCCAAATGTGGCTAATGGCTACCATATTGGACAATGCAGCTCTGGAGTATATGGAAAATTATTGTTAATCTCATAGAAATGCTAAAAATAAATACTCATTTCCTGAAATGCTTTTATAGTGAAATTAGCATAGGAGAGTGTTAGAGTGATAAATTCTAAGGATTATATCTGAATGCCCTGTAATTTCTGCTTGGGAGAAAATGGATATGAACTATAATATGCATGCATTTTTAATCAAGTTGGTTGCAAGTGTTAGTAATCAGGAAATGAGACTTTTTAAAAACTGTAGAAAATCACAAATTACCTTATTTGGCTTAACAAAAATACTTAAGCCAATCATAAGCCTTTGATTTGTGAATAAAGAATAATTTACAACTTATTCTGGAAAGTTTACAGAAACTTAGTAAACATAGTAATTTTTCAAATGGTGAAAAATTCACAGTCCTTTCAATGCTACTGTTGATTGATATTCAACACTTAAAAGAAACCCTTATGACCATTTATTTCAAAATGCCAATGCCATGCCCTGTCTCCAGATTAGTTGTGCTCTTTACATCCCACTGCTTATCTGATAGAAATGTTTACTTAGATTTCCAGTATTCCTCTTAATCATAACTATGAATGATTAGACACTGTCAACTAAATATTATACATATTGGTTATAAATCTAAAACTTTCATTTATATTCCTATTATTCCTCTTATAGTCAACTCTTTTGTACTAAATATAATATTCCAAAAATGATTTTTTCATAGTCCTCTGTAATACTAAGTCATATAAGCAATTCCTTCATAAAGTTATTGGTTCAGTATGGGACTGATTGAACTAATTAGGGAAATTATTGCCATGACTGGTTTTCCCCACCCAAAGTATAGATTATTATGCCAAAATAATCAATTAACTATTTTTTTAAATGAAAACATAATCATAATTAGAATAATTTCTCCAAAGAAATATTTCTAAAGTTCTTCCTGACACTAAAACTGTATTATCAATATAGTCTAAATGCAGAACTTCAGCAAATTGATTACTCAGTTAATTCTTTTGGAGTGTATCTTTTTAAAAAAATACTGAATCATTTAAGCCCATTGAATACTAATTAGGTCATTCAACATTATTGTTCTAAATAGGTCCCAGTAAATCTCAAAGAGGTAATTCAATTTCCTGAAACCTTATTGTTTCTTTCTACAAATATATACTATTTGAGAGGAAACAAGCAAAAAAAAAAGGCTTGACTTGATCACATAGTTGATTGCTCTGGAGAAAAACAACCCAACTTTTAATTATTCAGTGCACCCCACTCTCCATCCCCCACTCTCTTGCAGATTCATGTCCATAGTCTCGGTACAACTCGCAGGGAATAGTTTGTGTAGCAGGGACCACTATTGTCCTTCATTAGAACGCAGAGAATAGTTTTAGGAAAAGGAATTGTGAATCGTGCTCTTATATGATTGCCTTTTTATTTTTGTAACTTCTTTGTTTCATCATGGTCCATAAATTATCACAGACTCAGGGAAAAGAGGAACGTGTATGAGGAAAAATGTTCCTGAAAGTCCTTCAGTTCACATTTAGTATGTGCCTGGTATGTTCTAAGCGCTAGAGATTCATACGTTAAGTATTTTTCTCCTTAATAAATTCATGACCACTTGTGTGTTATGTTATAGCAGGTAATTAATATATTTAAATTGTAAAGTAAACATCTTAAGTTGACACTGTGCTGTGCACCTCCCTCTATTGTTGTGTATTTGGCTCTAAATAAATTCAGAACAGGCTGCTAGCACACAAACTAGTCAAATTTGTAGATGTAGTTATTGTCTGCCTGTGCATTCTTTTTCAATGTAAAAAAAGTAAAGAAATTGGTTTTGGTTATAATCTGTGTTTCTATTTTTCTGCTTACCTAGAATCAAGGTTACCACACCTTACACTGTGTCACAAAGTCAAGGGTTGGATTTTTTTCATTTTTGGAACTGACTATTGTATGAGAAAGAACTTTTGAATAATTGCTTTTAGGAAAATACTCATTGCCACAAATTATTTAAAATTGTAAGTGTTGTGGAAATGAGAATGAGAAACACTTCTAATGTCTGGCTGGACCTTGAAAACCATTTATTTATGGTCAGTTTTTTATTGCAGTGAAGTTTCTTGTGATGGGATTTGACTTGAAATTCCACCTTTTCCACTCCAATGCTTTTACTAAGAACCTGAAATCATTATAATTTATAATTGTTAGTTCAACATTGACAATTTTAGCTGTAATTATTTTGCTGTTTTTCATTTATTGATGTACTTGAATTTAACATTTTTTAAAACTGTGAGACTTTTTTGCAAGATTGGTGCCTGCAAAATACTGCCCTGTCTTTAAAAAGTGTGTTTTTAAAAAGTGTGTGTATCTGTAAAAATGTGACATATATACAAACATATATCAAAATTTCTTGTCACCGTGTCTAAGTTAATAAAATAGAGCATTCTGCTTTCAGAAACACTGTCTTCAGTGTAAATAATGCCCTTAAAAGATAAAGAGAGTGTCACTCATGGTTCATAATCTAATGATCCTTCTATGATTTATTTGCAATTTAAATTACACATTGTCATTTAAAAACTGTAAGTTAAATTTTGATTTAAATTATCCAAGCCTGGATATATATATTGGAACCTAACTAGATGATTAGTGACCGATGTTAATTCACTGAATTGATAACATATTTTTCATCCAGAGAATGATCTCTACGTCCAAGCCAACAGAAAGCAATGTGCTGCTGGTGGTAAATGCTCACCGCTGTCAGTTCATGTCACTTATTTATTCATATTAAATGAATTCAGCCATGTCGATGCTTGACAATAATCTCTTTGAAGCAGGTGGTGGGGAAGGTTTGGGCGAGGCTTGTTTTGGGTTTTTCCTTTTTGAATGCAAACTCTGGCAGGGTGTTGGAGTTTAGCCATTTTGGTTGAGAGAATTATCATCACCCTTTGAAAAATAAAAGCTGCCCTGTCTATGTCCCTCCCAATTGCTTGGATATTTGCTGGAATTCCAATGAATAATTTATGTTGTGACACATACCCTCAAAGGACTACTGACTACCCTTAAAACTGACAAACCATTAAGGCCTTCCGAAAGCATGTCTCATATCAACACTCAGAAAATTCTCCCAGAATGTTCATAGATTTTCTTTCCAGAACTATTCTGCCTCCCAGCCCCAGAGAAAGTGTTTGGGAAGAATAGTTTCAAAGATTTTCTGTGATTTAAGCATCTCAAATCTAAAGATTTCTCTGGCTCAAACAACAAAAATATTTATATTTTTCAATTTTAACTCGGTAAATTTAGGATACTAAAGAGCACTTGCTCATATAAATATGTTCATACAGCATAATCTCCCTGTTCACTTATACCTGCTGTACTCTATGTTTGTGTAGAATTTACAACTTGGTTGATTTGTGTTGTCCCAGTATAACCTAAATGTGACTAATGATATTTTGTTTTGTGATTCTTTTTATTTAAGGTTTTTGTGGATATTACAGAGTTTACTTTAGCCCTCCATGTACTTGTATTATGAAATTAGGCATTGGTTTTCCTTTCTTTGGGTGTCCTTAACCAAATAATTGCTTAAAAAAAAAAAAAAAAAGACTACAACTAATTTCTTACACTTACAAGGATAAATCTTGGTGTCTGGGCTATTTAACCTCTACTTTTGTCCTTGACTCAGTCTAATTTTGTCCTTTTAATTTCTGAAATATGTATTGTGCAACTCTGAGGAGGTGTTTGTTGTAGTGAATTTTATTTCCCCAGGGACTCCAATAAGGTATACCATTCCTCTAAGTATTAAGACTTGAGGACCCTGTGATACACTGTGATTCCCATGTTCCCCCAGCTTTCTGTCCTTTACAGCCTGTCATCCCCAGAGACAATGGTGTTGTAGCTTCATGGTATTATACTAATGTGTGACCCAGAGATTTCTGTTCCTCTTGCACACAGCATCCACTCACTGAATGCTGATTGGACAAATGAAAGCTTCAAGACTAGCTTATGTGTCACTTGGACATTAGCTTCCAGATGTATGGATTCCAGGTACCAGTAAAATTTAAGACTAAAATTAGAAGGCCAATAAAGTGGCCAACTTTTATTTGCTAATTAAAAGACTTTAAAATACCCTACCACCATTACCATTATTTCAATTTTAAAAGAACTTTAAAAAGAAAAAAGTAGCAAGGACATAATCTCAGAATAAAGGATCACCACAGTATAAAAATTCAACATATTCAATATCCCACAAAATTCTATACGTCTGCTGTTAATATGAGTTAATTACAATTTGGAGGTAGTGTCTAAAAATGAATAAGTAGCACTTGGCAGTAGTTAATAACACTAAAGTAATCCAAAGAAAATCATGGGATTTGTTTTTGTTGATCTGATAAGGCTTTTGCCACTGTCTTCTAATCTCTTTGTCTAACTTCCCCTCAGTCTAAGGCCATTCAATGCCCATTGCATTCTCCCAGGTTCCCTCCTCTGGCAGACCTTGGATCTGATTCAAGGTAGAAGAAGAGAGGCCAGCAGGCCTGCCCAGGATTTGGCAGGTATTATGTGCTTCTTGCTTCCCTACTTATAACTAACTCATCATCGGTTTCTGATTTCATAGCCACCTCTTTCAAGGGGCCATCAAATTAACTATAAATCAACACACATCTCTTAAAGAATAGTTTGACAATGTGTATCAAATGCATTTAAACTCTGCATACCTTTTGATCCAGTAATTTCACATCAAAACATAATTATGGAGGACCACAAAGATCTATATGTAATAGTGTTCCTTACCTCTTATTTATGATAGTGAAAACCTGAAAAACTCAAATGTTGGAGAATATGAAATTGGTAAGTTTCAGAAATGATAATAGTTTGCATGTATGCAGCACTGTAAGGGCTTTCAATTCCATTTCTGATATGATTGTCCCAGCATACCTAAGAGGAGGGTCTGTTATTCTCTTCATTGGGTGTAGGGGTTTTGTCATATGGTCAGGAAAGGGCAGAGCTGGAATTTGACCCCAGGCCAGTTAGGCATTTGGTCCTCTCATTCTTGCTATTTGGAGCACTGTGTAGGCATTAAACATGTTATTGTTTAATTTAGAACTTAATAAAATGTGGGGAAATGTTTACATAGTATTAGAAAGTGAAAAAGCATATTATCCCATCTTGTAAAAAAAAAAAATGCATGTTCAAAACTTGAAGATACTACATTCTAAACTTCTAAGAGCGAGAGCTACCCCAAGTCTGAGGTCAGGGGCAGCGGCCTAGAGTGCCAGGCTGCGATGGCACAGGAACGGCCAGGAGGAGCCACCCCGAGTCCAAGGTCAGGGGCAGCGCCAAGGTCAGGGACAGCGGCCAGAAGGAACAACACCACGCCCGATGCCAGGGCAGCGACTGGGAGGAGCAATCTGATGCCCAAGGCCAGGGGCGGTGGCCGGGAGGACCAAGCCCAGGTCCAAGGGAGTGGTGGCTGCCTGGGTGCAGGAGGGCCTAGAGGAGCCATCCCACAAAAGTCAGGATGGAGGCCGGGGGAGGAGACAGCCCTCATCCAAGGTAAGGAGCAGTGGCTGTGCTTTGCTGGAGCAGCCGTGAAGAGATACCCCACGCCCAAGTTAAGAGAAACCCAAGTAAGATGGTAGATGTTGCAAGAGGGAATCAGAGGGCAGACACACTGAAACCATACTCACAGAAAACTAGTCAATCTAATCAATCTAGGACCACAGCCTTGTCTAACTCAATGAAACGAAGCCATGCCCACGGGGCAACCCAAGACGGGCAGGTCATGGTGGAGAATTCTTACAGAATGTGGTCCACTGGAGAGTTCAGTTTAGTTCAGTTCGGTTGCTCAGTAGTGTCCGACTCTTTGCAACCCCATGAATTGCAGCACGCCAGGCCTCCCTGTCCATCACCAATTCCCGGAGTGCACTCAGACTCACGTTCATCAAGTCCGTGATGCCATCCAGCCATCTCATCCTCTGTCGTCCCCTTCTCCTCCTGCCCCCAATCTCTCCCAGCATCAGAGTCTTTACCAATGAGTCAGATCTTCTAATGAGGTGGTCAAAGTACTGGAGTTTCAGCTTTAACATCATTCCTTCCAAAGAAATCCCAGGGCTGGTCTCCTTCAGAATGGACTGGTTGGATCTCCTTGCAGTCCAAGGGACTCTCAAGAGTCTTCTCCAACACCACAGTTCAAAAGCATCAATTCTTCGCTGCTCAGCCTTCTTCACAGTCCAATTCTCACATCTATACATGACCACAGGAGAAACCATAGCCTTGACTAGACAGACCTTTGTTGGCAAAGCAATGTTTCTGCTTTTGAATATGCTATCTAGGTTGGTCATAACTTTTCTTCCAAGGAGTAAGCATCTTTTAATTTCATGGCTGCAGTCACCATCTGCAGTGATTCTGGAGCAAAAAGAAAAAAAAGTCTGACACTGTTTCCCCATCTATTTCCCATGAAGTGATGGGACCGGATGCCATGATCTTCATTTTCTGAATGTTGAGCTTTAAGCCAACTTTTTCACTCTCCTCTTTCACTTTCATCAAGAGGCTTTTAGTTCCTCTTCACTTTCTGCCATAAAGGTGGTGTCATCTGCATATCTGAGGTTCTTGATATTTCTCCCTGCAATCTTGATTCCAGCTTGTGTTTCTTCTAGTCCAGCGTTTCTCATGATATACTCTGCATATAAGTTAAATAAGCAGGGTGACAATATACAGCCTTGATGGACTCCTTTTCCTATTTGGAACCAGTCTGTTGTCCCATATCCAGTTCTAATGAGTTGCATCCTGACCTGCATACAGATTTCTCAAGAGGCAGGTCAGGTGGTCTGGTATTCCCATCTCTTTCAGAATTTTCCACAGTTTGTTGTCATCCACACAGTCAAATGCTTTGGCATAGTCAATAACGCAGAAATAGATGTTTTTTAGGAACTCTCTTGCTTTTTCCATGATCCAGCAGATGTTGGCAATTTGATCTCTGGTTCCTCTGCCTTTTCTAAAACCAGCTTGAACATCTGGAAGTTCACAGTTCACGTATTGCTGAAGCCTGGCTTGGAGAATTTTGACCATTACTTTACTAGTGTGTGAGATGAGTGCAATTGTGCGATAGTTTGAGCATTCCTGGCATTGCCTTTCTTTGGAATTGGAATGAAAACTGACCTTTTCCAGTCCCATGGCCACTGCTGAGTTTTCCAAATTTGCTGGCATATTGAGTGTAGCACTTTCACAGCATCATCTTTCAGGATTTGAAACAGCTCAACTGGAATTCCATCACCTCCACTAGCTTTGTTCGTACTGATGCTTTCTAAGGCCCACTTGACTTCACATTCCAATATATCTGGCTCCAGATTAGTGATCACATCATCATGATTATCTGGGTCGTGAAGATCTTTTTGGACCATTCTTCCATGTATTCTTGCCACCTCTTAATATCTTCTGCTTCTGTTAGGTCCAGACCATTTCTGTCCCTTATCAATCCTATCTTAGCATGAAAGTTTCCTTGATATCTCTAATTTTCTTGAAGAGAGCTCTAGTCTTTCCCATTCTGTTGTTTTCCTCTATTTCTTTGAATTGATCGCTGAAGAAGGCTTTTTATCTCTTGCTATTCTTTGGAGCTCTGCATTCAGATGCTTATATCTTTTCTTTTCTCCTTGGCTTTTCGCCTCTCTTCTTTTCACAGCTATTTGTAAGGCCTCCACAGACAGCCATTTCACTTTTTTGCATTTCTTTTCCATGACGATGGTCTTGATCCCTGTCTCCTGTTCAGTGTCACAAACCTCATTCCATAGTTCATCAGGCACTCTATCAGATCTAGGCCCTTAAATCTATTTCTCACTTCCATTGTATAATCATAAGGGATTTGATTTAGGTGATACCTAAATGGTCTAGAAGTTTTCCCTACTTTCTTCAATTTAAGTCTGAATTTGGTATTAAGGAGCTCATGATCTGGGCCACAGTCAGCTCCTGGTCTTGTTTTTGTTGACTATATAGAGCTTCTCCATCTTTGGCTGCAAAGAATATAATCAATCTGATTTCGGTGTTGACCATCTAGTGATGTCCATGTATAGAGCCTTCTCTTGTGTTGTTGGAAGTGGGTGTTTGCTATGACCAGTGCATTTTCTTGGCAAAACTCTGTTAGTCTTTGCCCTGCTTCATTCTGCATTCCAAGGCCAAACTTTCCTGTTACTCCAGGTGTTTCTTGACTTCCTACTTTTGCATTCCAGTCGCCTATCATGAAAAGGACATCTTTTTTGGGTGTTAGTTCTAAAAGGTCTTGTAGGTCTTCATAAAACTGTCCCACTTCAGCTTCTTCAGCATTACTGGTTGGGGCATAGATTTAGATAACTGTGATATTGAATGGTTTGCCTTGGAGACAAACAGAGATCATTCTGTCTTTTTGAGATTGCATCCAAGTACTGCATTTCGATCTCTTTTGTTGACCATGATGGCTACTCCATTTCTTCTGAGGGATCCTGCCTGCAGTAGTAGATATAATAGTCATCTGAGTTAAACTCACCCATTCCAGTCCATTTTAGTTCACTGATTCCTAGAATGTTGATGTTCACCCTTGCCATCTCTGGTTTGACCACTTCCAATTTGCCTTGATTCACGGACCTGACATTCCAGGTTCCTATACAATATTGCTCTTTACAGCGTGGGATCTTGCTTCTCTCACCAGTCACATCCACAGCTCAGTTTTGTTTTTGCTTTGACTCCATCCCTTCATTCTTTCTGGAGTTATTTCTCCATGATCTCCATTAGTATATTGGGCACCTAATGACCTGGGGAGTTCCTCTTTTGGTATCCTATCATTTTGCCTCTTCATACTGTTTATGGGGTTCTCAAGGCAAGAATACTGAAGTGGCTTGCCATATCCTTCTCCTGTGGACCACATTCTGTCAGCCCTCTCCACCATGACCCGCCCATCTTGGGTTGCCTCACAGGCAGGGCTTCGTTTCACTGAGTTAGACAAGGCTGTGGTCCTAGTGTGATTAGTTTGACTAGTTTTCTATGAGTATGGTTTCAGTGTGTCTGCCCTCTGATGCCCTCTTGCAACACCTACCATCTTGGGTTTCTCTTACCTTGGGCACGGGGTATCTCTTCACAGCTTCTCCAGCAAAGCACAGCCACTGCTCCTTACCTTGAACGAGGGGTATTTCCTTACCACTGCTGTTCCTGACCTTCAATGTAGGATAGCTCCTCTAGGCCCTCCTGCACCTGCGCAGCCACCTCTCCTCGGGTTGCTCCTCCCAGCCTCCGGCCCTGGCTTCGGGCATGGGTGGCTCCTCCCAGCCACCTCCCCTGGCCTCGGGCTCAGGGTGGCTCCTCAGGGTCACCGCCCCTGGCCTCAGGCACAAGCTGTCTTCTCCTGGCCTACACTGTCCTTTTACACAGGGTAGCTCCTCTCAGCTGCCGCCCTTGACCTCGGACATGGGGTGTCTCCTCCCAGTTGCCACGGGCCTTGGACTCAGGGTGTCTCCTCCCGGCTGCCATCCCTGACCTCATACGTGGGGTAGCAGCTCTCGGCTGTTCCTGCACGGTCACAGCCTGGCACACTAGGCCACTGCCCCTGACCCCAGATGTGGGGTAGCTTCTCTCGGCCACGCTCAGTGTGCCGGCTTGCTGCAGCTGCCTGGGCTCAGTGCACTGGCTCGCCTCAGCCACCTGAGCTCAGTGTGCCGGCTGCAAACCACTTCAGTATTCTTCCCTTGAGAACCCCTTTGAACAATATGAAAAGGCAAAATGATAGGATACTGAAAGAGGTACTCCCTAGGTCATTAGGTACCCAATATGCTACTGGAGGTCAGTGGAGAAATAACTCCAGAAAGAATGAAGGGATGGAGTCAAAACAAAAACAATAATCAGCTGTGGATGTGACTGGTGATAGAAGCAAGATCCCATGCTGTAAAGAGCAATATTGCATAGGAACCTGGAATGTCAGGTCCATGAATCAAGGTAAATTGGAAGTGGTCAAAAGAGGATGGCAAGAATGAACATCGACATTCTAGGAATCAGTGAACTAAACTGGACTGGAATGGGTGAATTTAACTCAGATGACTATTATAACTACTACTGAGGGCAGGAATCCCTCAGAAGAAACGGAGTAGCCATCATGACCAACAAAAGAGTCTGAAATGCAGTACTTGGATGCAATCTCAAAAATGACAGAATGATCTCTGTTTGTCTCCAAGGCAAACCATTCAATATCACAGTTATCCAAGTCTATGCCCCAACCAGTAACACTGAAGAAGCTGAAGTGGGACAGTTTTATGAAGACCTACAAGACCTTTTAGAACTAACACCCAAAAAGATGTCCTTTTCATGATAGGCGACTGGAATGCAAAAGTAGGAAGTCAAGAAACACCTGGAGTAACAGGAAAGTTTGGCCTTGGAATGCAGAATGAAGCAGGGCAAAGACTAACAGAGTTTTGCCAAGAAAATGCACTGGTCATAGCAAACACCCACTTCCAACAACACAAGAGAAGGCTCTACACATGGACATCACTAGATGGTCAACACCGAAATCAGATTGATTATATTCTTTGCAGCCAAAGATGGAGAAGCTCTATATAGTCAACAAAAACAAGACCAGGAGCTGACTGTGGCCCAGATCATGAGCTCCTTAATACCAAATTCAGACTTAAATTGAAGAAAGTAGGGAAAACCGCCAGACCTTTCAGGTATGACCTAAATCAAATCCCTTATGATTATACAATGGAAGTGAGAAATAGATTTAAGAGCCTAGATCTGATAGATAGAGTGCCTGATGAACTATGGAATGAGGTTTGTGACATTGTACAGGAGACAGGGATCAAGACCATCCCCATGGAAAAGAAATGCAAAAAGCAAAACGGCTGTCTGGGGAAGCTTTACAAATAGCTGTGAAAAGAAGAGAAGCAAAAGCCAAGGAGAAAAGGAAAGATATAAGCATCTGAATGCAGAGTTCCAAAGACTATCAAGAAGAGATAAGAAAGCCTTCTTCAGTGATCAATGCAAAGAAATAGAGGAAAACAACAGAATAGGAAAGACTAGAGATCTCTTCAAGAAAATTAGAGATACCAAGGGAACATTTCATGCAAAGATAGGCTTGATAAAGGACAGAAATGGTCTGGACCTAACAGAAGCAGAAGATATTAGAAGAGGTGGCAAGAATACACAGAAGAACTGTACAAAAGGATCTTCAAGACCCAGATAATCACGATGGCGTGATCACTCATCTAGAGCCAGACATCTTGGAATGTTAAGTCAAGTGAGCCATAGGAAGCATCACTAAGAACAAAGCTAGTGGAAGTGATGGAATTTCAAATCCTGAAAGATGATGCTGTGAAAGTGCTACACTCAATATGCCAGCAAATTTGGAAAACTCAGCAGTGGCCATGGGACAGGAAAAGGTCAGTTTTCATTCCAATCCCAAAGAAAGGCAATGCCAAAGACTGCTCAAACTACTGCACAATTGCACTCATCTCACATGCTAGTAAAGTAATGGTCAAAATTCTCCAAGCCAGGCTTCAGCAATACGTGAACCATGAACTTTCAGATGTTCAAGCTGGTTTTAGAAAAGGCAGAGGAACCAGAGATCAAATTGCCAACATCCACTGGATTATGGAAAAAGCAAAAGAGTTCAAAAAAACATCTATTTCTGCTTTATTGACTATGCCAAAGCCTTTGACTGTGTGGATCATAATAACTGTGAAAAATTCTGAAAGAGATGGGAATACCAGATCACCTAACCCACCTCTTGAGAAATCTGTATGCAGGTCAGGAAGCAACAGTTAGAACTGGACATGGAACAACAGACTGGTTCCAAATAGGAAAAGGAGTACATCAAAGCTGTATATTGTCACCCTGCTTATTTAACTTCTATGCAGAGTACATCATGAGAAACGCTGGACTGGAAGAAACAGAAGCTGGAATCAAGATTGCGGGGAGAAATATCAATAACCTCAGCTATGCAGATGATACCACCCTTATTGCAGAAAGTGAAGAGGAGCTAAAAAGCCTCTTGATGAAAGTGAAAGAGGAGAGTGAAAAAGTTGACTTAAAGCTCAACATTCAGAAAATGAAGATCATGGCATCGGTCCCATCACTCCATGGGAAATCGATGGAGAAACAGTGGAAATTGTGTCACACTTTATTTTGGGGGCTCCAAAATCACTGCAGATGGTGACTGCAGCCATGAAGTTAAAAGATGCTTACTCCTTGGAAGGAAAGTTATGACCAACCTAGATAGCATATTCAAAAGCAGAAACATTGCTTTGCCAACAAAGGTCTGTCTAGTCAAGGCTATGGTTTCTCCTGTGGTCACGTATGGATGTGAGAGTTGGACTGTGAAGAAGGCTGAGCGGTGAAGAATTGATGCTTTTGAACTGTAGTGTTGGAGAAGACTCTTGAGAGTCCCTTAGACTGCAAGGAGATCCAACCAGTCCATTCTGAAGATCCACCGTGGTATTTCTTTGGAAGGAATGATGCTAAAGCTGAAATTCCAATACTTTGGCCACCTCATGCGAAGACTTGACTCATTGGTAAAGACCCTGATGCTGGGAAGGATTTGGGCACAGGAGGAGAAGGGGATGACAGAGGATGAGATGGCTGGATGGCATCACTGACTGGATGGATGCAAGTCTGAGTGAACTCAGGGAGTTGGTGATGGACAGGAAGGCCTGGCGTGCTGCGATTCATGGGGTCGCAAAGAGTTGGACACGACTGAGCAATTGAACTGAACTGAAGAGCATTTCTCTGATTCACAGAAATATTTTCTTCTTTCTATTTTTTTATGGTTTTCAATCTTTCTCCAAAGAATATGTATTATTCTTATAATAATAGCAAGTAGTAAACTGAGTTACTGCAGTTCAAAGCCTGGCTCTCTTTCTAAGCCTGCCATCTCCCCAGGGGACTTGCCCTCTGTCTCTGCCTCTCTCTTGCCTCTGTTTGCAAGTTTCTTCTCCTCCCTCCCAAGTAAAATACCAGAAGCTGGTAGATGCTCATTAAGTGGTCATGATTACTGTTTACTTGGCAAAGCATGAGACAGCCCCATTTTGAGTCCTCCTCTCAGGGGCTCTGCAGTCTAGAATCCTTCTGCTGACTTCTCTGTGTGCCCTGACCCCAGCCAGGCACAGGTCCCTCAGCAGCTTCATGGACCATTAACAGGAATTAGAAAGCCTGGTAAAACAGATGCAACTTTAACAATGCTGGTGATTGCTCTGGCCAGGGTGTTGACAAGATGCTATCAGATTTTCAGAATGCAGCAGACATACTTTGGAGTGATCCCTTGGACCCTCTCTCCTAGGGGACATATGCACCTCTATTTATGGAAGGAAAAATGATTTCGGCTTCAGTCAACAGGGAGCAAAAGAGACAAGGCAAGCACTTCTAGGTTCATGAAAGGATAGCTCTAGTCATGGCCACACGTTCACTATCTAAGCCTGTTTAACTGCATCAGCATCTTTATTGAGCAGCTTTTTTCTTTCAAAATTTATCTTCCAGAAACAAAGTACATGATATGGTGTATGAAAGACTTTGGAACCAAAGAGTTACAGAATTTACTCCTGGCTTCCCCACTAACCAGCCATGTGACTGGGCAAACACTTGGCATTAACCTCTCTGCGTCCTGCTGCCTTGACACTGACAGCAGTCACCTTTCAGGAAATGCCCTTCTCTTCTTCACACTGGATGCTGAGTGATGTGGAGAAACATCTCACAGCGCAAGCACTTGGAGCCTCCAAACATTCAAGGTGAGCAAACTCTCCTGATCCATCAAAACTCCATGGTGGTGTGTGGGGAGTCAGCTCCATTATTCTCTACAGAATCAATTTCAGGGAACTTCCCTGGTGGTCCAGTGGGTAAGATGCTGAGCTTCCAGGGCAGGAGGCCCAGGTTCAGTTCCTGGTCAGGGAACTAGATCCCACATGTTGCAACTAAGAGTTCATGTGCCACAACTAAGACTTGGCACAGCCAAATAAATTAATAAAAATGATTAAAAAAAAAAACGCTGGTGTTAAGTTTATTAAAAAGAAAAAGAATCTATTTCACACCTTCTTGGTGATCTGTAGACCCTGCCAGCCCCTCAGCAGACACCCTTGCATGTTGCTTCAAAAAGGAAATGAGAAGCCATTACTCAGGAACTCTCTTAGCTCATTGCCACTACTTGGAAGAGATGGCCTGGAGCTGTCCATGCTCTCGGCCCCTCTTCTGTGTCACAGTGGGAGCGATGCCCTCCTAAATAGAGCCCTTTTCTCCCATGCCCTCTTCTCTCCTAGAGCATCATCCTTCTCCTCTCTGCTAGCATCTACCATCAGCACTTAAGCCATATCTGGACTCTTTGCCATAAAGCCTTCGCTTAACTGCTGCTATGAACTGAACTGTGTTCCTCCCAAATTTGTATATTGAATCTCTAATGCCTAACACAATGGTTAGAGATGAAGCCCTGATAGTGGTTGTAAGTGCCCATACAAGAAACACCAAAGAGCTTGTTCTCTCTCTTTCTCTCTCCCCTCCAGTGAGGATACAGAAAGAAGGTAGGCATCGACAAGGCAGAAAGGAGGGAGCTCTCACCAGAAACCGACCATACTGGCACCCTGACCTTGGACTTCCAGCTTCCTGAACTGTGAGAAGCAGTCTCTGTGGTTTGAGCCCCTCAGCCTATGGTACTTTGTTACCCAGTGAAGCAGACTACAGCAACCCCAGTGTGTCCTTCACCCTAGCTCTCTCCTCCCCTTTACAGCCAAACCTGCTAAAATGTGCATCCTCCACTTTCTCTTATTCCACACATTTTATTAACCCACAGACATCCCAGGGTGAAAATAGTACTGAAGAAAGAAAGTTTAAGTAAGGTCATACAGGCCAACACTGTGCTGGGACTGACTGGGTCTGTCCAATGGGGAAAACAAATGTGGGACAAATAACTGCCTGGTAAGTGCTTAACCCTAATTGAGCTGCATGCTCTGGTGGGGAAGTGCTGGGGTAGGTGTTGCCGTGTGAGTGCCTTTCATTCACCCAGCCTGGTGTGGGGCATGAGACTAGGAGGGTATCCTGGGGTAATGAGGTTTACACCATAATATGAAGGGTAAGTGGGAGCTGATCAGATTGCTAGATAGATTCCTAGTATAAAAATAGTATGTTGATATGGCAGAAACCAACACGATACTGTAAAGCAGTTATCCTTGAATTAAAAATAATTTTAAAAATAGTACAGAAGAGATCCGAGCTGGAAAGGAAAGTGCCACATCTGAGGCAGTGAAAGACAGTCACGGGGCTAGAACATAGCAGGCAAGGGAAAAAGTGGCATAGAGTGGGCACTGCCCAAGAGACAAGGCCTCGGCGGCCATGCCAGGGAACTGATCGTTATCCTAAAAGCAGTTTAGAGCCAGTGATGGGTTTGGAGGGGGAGAGTGATGGGCCATGTTTGCACTTAAAGAAGATCACTCTGTCTGCTGGTGGAATGAGGCTGAAGCAGGAAGGAGTGGAGATCAAGAAACTTCTCTCAAAGGGAGAAGTCTTTGAGACAACATGCAGTATTTTTTCCACATATGTTGAGATCAAAGGGTTGGTCCATGGAACCAATTCAGTGGCCTCTTTCAAGAAGCTTCCTCTTTCTGAGAGTCTGCGAGTCCATCTTGCTTTAGCATCGATGAATCTCTGGTTTCCCGGGCCATTCGTATTCTGTCCTGACCGAGGCAGCCACCCTGGGAATCAGCACAGCAGATGGTGGTACGCAGATTGGAATGGGGAAATGGAAACGTTTTCACTTTGTTTTCAAGGCCGCCGCCAGCCATCAAGTGAATGTCAAGCCCCAGAGCCTTAGCTGGCTTGAAATTCCCCATCAATTAGGAGCCCAAAAGAAGATGCTAGAATATCTTGTTTATTCACAGAGAATATTCTCTTTTTCTTCTTTCCTTTCTTCTTTATCTCTTTCTTTAATATTTTTCTCTTTCTCTCTTTCCCTTCCTTCATTCCCCCTCCCTCCTGTCTTTCTTTACCTGTCTGCTTTGGGTCCTAGCTGTGGCAGGCGAGTTCTGCGTTGCAGCTCACTGGCTTAGTTTCTCCACAGTATGTGACGTCTTAGTTCCATGATCAGGAGTCAAACCTGCATCTTCTGCTTAGAAGGCAGATTTTAAACCACGGGACCACCAAGGAAGTCCCAAGATTGTCATTCTTAATATCTGTATCGTATTTTATTAATTGTATTGACTGTAATTTACTTAACCTTCTCTAACAGCCTTTAGGTTATTTTCCTTCCTTCTCTATTCTTCCAACCTGAAACACTCTTTCATTCATTAACAGATATTCACATGACTTGGACATCTCAGTTGCTTCAGCCATCTGCCAAATATCAGCAAAGCTTCCCCAGGCAGCCTCTGTAAGGGAGCACCTCTCCCTGTCCCTCTGTTTTGTTTTCCTTCAGAGCACAGATCTAAAGGAACAGAGGGTCCCAGCCATATGACTGTTTGTTAATGGATGAAAAGGCATTTCAGACTGGAAAAATACAAATGAAAATGACTTCCCATCTCCAGCAGGATGATGTCTGAGGTCCTTGACTGTGTATTCTCTCATTGCCTGAAGACCCTTGAATCAATTCTTGTGCTCATTCTCTCCACTCCAGCCTCCTGTTTGGCATCTTCAAAATGGAATGCTGGTAATTCCTCTATAAAATATCTCTCTCTTTCCTCATTCCCTTGCTAGGCTCTGCCTCCCAGGGACTTTAATACTAAGGATAATGGATAAGCACCATTCATCCATTCAATGTTTACAGAATATCAACTTATTCTTCAAGACACATCTCAGGTATTACTCCCCAGTATCCATCACTAATGTCACCTCTCCAACAGCAGTGAGGGGCACTTTTCAAGGTTACTGGAGCACAAGTGTCCTTGATCACTCCTCTCTGTATTTATCACACAGAGGTAATTGTTCATATGTCTGGCTCCACCACTAGAACGTAAATCCACATGATCAGGAATTTTCCTTCCTAATGTTTCCACTCTACTTAAAACAGCAAGCAAGTTTGCTTGACACAAGTAAACTGCTCCATGTGCATTTGTGGAACCATTGAGGGGATATATACTAAAGAAACCATAATTGTTAAATTGTGCGGTAATGCTAGAAATCTCTTTGTTGTGGTCTGTGCAACACAATCTAACACAAGACTGACTGACTTGTGATGGCTTGTCTTGACTATTACACTCCAAATCTCATAGAGAAATGAGTCTCTAAGTTTCAGTTCCTAGTTAAAAAAACTGAGCATTCCTGCCTATGCCATCCCTATCACAGGGCTTTCACACTCCCCCTCTCTTCTGCCCCACAACGACCCTGCCAACTAGGATTCCTCCTGAGAGTGAGCATGAAGCCCTGCACAGTTCTACAAGGTGACGTGACTTGCTGAGGGTGGTGTAGGTTGGTTACACAGGAATCAGATATGTAAAATGAGATTATAACCTGATTGCTGTGAAAGATGCTCATCATCTAGGCATCATTTTTATTGACTTTGAAGGCTAAGCAGGATACTCAGGGAAAAAAAAGATCTAGGTTCTACACCGCATGGGTAAAATCCAAGATGAAAAGAGCCAGAGGCAAGGAGAGAGTTGATGTCACTCTGACATTCCGTCCTCTTCTCTTGATTCCCTATAACCCCTCTTCTGCCCACCAGAAAGGAACTGTTGTTAACTGCTGTCATGTCTGACTCTTTGTGACCCCAAGGACCATCGTATGCCAAGCTTCCCTATCCTTCACTGGAGTTGGTGATGCTATCCAACTGTCTCATCCTGTCACCCTAGAAAGAAATAGAAAGATGCTTCGATTGTGCAGTGATATGTTTCAATTCAAATGCACTCAAATTCATCAATGTTCATGAATACTTCAGTCCAAAACCCTGGGTTAGGTGCTGCAGGAAACCAAAATATGAAGGAAGCACCCTCTGCCATAGTGGATAATTTTATGAACAAAAAGAATTCCTATGTAAGCAATATTCATACATTCATATATAAGCTTATTCAACAAATATTTACTAAATGCCCACTGTGTTCCAGGAAACATGCTAGGTGTTAGGGATACAGTGTTTAAAAGACAAAGTTTATACTCTTGTACTGTGCTGTGCTCAGTCACCCAGTCATGTCCAACTCTCTGCAACCCCATGAACTGTAGCCTGCCAGGCTCCTCTGTCCATGAAATTCTCCAGGCAAGAATGGTGGAATGGTTGCCACTTCCTTCTCCAAGTTCTTAAGGTACTTCCATTTTATTGAAGAAGAATCAGGATAAACATTTACCTGCCTTAAAGAATTTGCCCAAATAACAACCAGTGATGGAAGTGCATGCATCCTAGAGCAGATTCAACTTTCAGCAGTCTGACTCTAGATTCCTGCTCTTAGCCACCATCCTATTCTACCTAAAACTCCAAATTTCTGAAATAAAATAGACCTGGTGTGAGGTCAGGCCATTCAAGATGACTGTTTCCCAAACTTATACTTACCAGAGGGGAAGGGTTTGGAGGAGGGACAGTTAGGGAGTGTAGCCTGAGACCTGTACACACTGCTATATTTGAAACTTTCCTGGTGGTCCAGTGGTTAAGCGTCTGCCTTGCAATGCAAGGGTCACCAGTTCAGTCCTTGATCTGTGAAGATCCAACATGCCAAGGAGTAACTAAGTCCTTGTGTCACAGCTACTGAGCCCAGACTCTAGAGTCCATGGGCCACAGCTACTGAGGCCACACGCCCTAGAGCCCATGCTCCAAACAGGATGCAGTAGAGTGCCTTGTAGTGCAGATCTTGGCATGCAGCTTCACCCCTCCAGGACTGAGGACTGAACTGAGCTGATTAACCCCTCCCAGCCCCCACCCCACCCTGTTACCAGGCAACCGTCACTAGGGGACCGTTAGTGGTCCTTCTCAGCCATTGGTCAGCAATAGTGAGCATCTCCCTCAAGCAATCAACTATCAGTGAGGGACTATTTGTGGTCCTGCTCAGTCATTCATTGGTCGGTGACATAGTGGGCCCCGCCCACAAGCAAGCATCAGTGAGGAGGGCCTTAGGGAGGCCTTTCAGCCAACGATCAGTGGAGTATTTGTCCTCAGGTGGAGAGCGAGGTAAAGAGGCTGATCTTAGCTTTCTCCCTGGGGCCTCCAGCTCACCCTGCCTTGGGCCAGGGAACAAGCGTCTGGGGTAGAGGGGAGTATATGCACTGGATGGCTCCAGAGCCCTCACCAAGACCACTTAGTAGCTGTGGCACAAAGACCTTTCTCTGCTTCAAACTCCGGCATTTTGGTATTGTTTGGCCTCACTGTGCGTTGGTCACATGGACTTGCCTTTAGATACTAGCAGGGTTTCCTGGTGGTCCAGTGGCTAAGACTCTACACTCCCAATGCAGGGGCCCAGAGTTAGACCCGTCAGGGAGCTATGATCCCACATGCTGCAACTAAAGATCCCGCCTGCCCCAGCCAAGACCCAGCACAGCCAAACAGATAAATACTAATATTTAAAAAATTTTTTTAAAGGATAACAAACAAGGACCTATTGTATAGCAAAGGAGACTCTACTCAATATTATGTAACAATGTAAGTGGGAAAAGAATTTGAAAAAGAATAGATACATATGTATGTAACCTGAGTCACTTTGCTGCAGACCTGAAATATTTTAAAAGATGGCTGTTCCCTTGTTTTCTGTATCTTCTCTGCTCAACAAGGCCCTGCTTCATTCAGTGACTATCCAATCCTCTTAATTACAGGACTTCATCAGTAACTGCCTGCCGATGCTCGACCCCTGGCCCAGCTGCTGGTTTCCTGGTAACTGATGAGACAATGTGACATAACTTGCCCCTATAAATGGTAGCCTCCTTCTCTCCTGAGTAGCCAAGACTGCTGCCATGTCCTGTCTGCCATCTGCTGCACATGGTGGAGCTGTCGTTCCAGGATCTTTTGCTTCAGACATCTAAGATCCCTCATCCACCAAAGCACTGATGTCTCTGTCACTGTACCTGGGGTCTTACTCAGGTCTCAAGGCTGAGCAACTACAAGGCTTGCAGGCCTGCGGGGTGCAGCCCAATAATTGATGAGTGGTCAAGAAGCTGAGGAAACTCCTGTGAGTATAGCACTGTTGGGAAATAAGGTCAGGGAATGGGAAGTTATGGGAGTGATCCTGGGGTGATGGGCGTCTCAATGAGGGCTGTCTTTCTCTTCCATTATGTTGATATTTTGTTAACCTCAGATCTCTTTCCATCTTGAAAGGAGCAGCCCCACATTCATGGCTCACCTAAATGCATGGGGATGGCTGCTGAACACAGGAAAAACGCAAGGACCTGGATTAGATACAGAATATCAGCATACCCCTGAACCATCAACCCTAAACAACTACAGAAATGGGCTTTAGAGATGTTAACTCAGGGACAGATTTGTGGACTGGATATGGCCAGTTACCTAGAAGGGTTTGGTTGGAACTTGTGGCAACAGCAAAATAATATTGCCATTTGTGGCCTTGTGGGGAATAGGATTAGAAAGGGATTTATAGATCTCACCTGTCTGCTACCTGTTCCATCTAAGACCAATAAGGTAATTAATCCAGCCCTAACTGGAGGAAGGCACAGCCATATTAACCCTATGGGCTTCACCAGGATTCACCATGGGTTCTGGGGACTGAGGATGAAGAGATGTGTGTTACTGCCCCCTAGGACAGAAACCTCAGGCAGGGATAGCACTATCTTAAGATGCTGTTACTGATTCTATGTTGGTTAATGGTTATAATCCTCCCTGTACAGTGCCTCTTAACAAATCTGTTTGCAGACTGGGCACAGTGGTGGCATCACTGTGAAATGAGTCTGCTTGCTGGGTCTATAGCAAGACGCCATTGTGGTTGCCCTCTGGACTTTCATGAAAGCTGGAACCTGTAACTGGCTGGCTTGAATGTTTGCCCCTTCCTGGACTCTTTATACTCTTTAGCTGCTACTGTCTGTATTACATTTGCGGTGTCTGGTTGCAGTGCCCCTGTACATACCTGAGCCCAGGGATAGCACAGAAGAGGGATGGACCAAGATTGCAAGGGTCGTGCAAAATGTGCAGGGGTGAACTTTATGGTCAGGTCATTCAGGATAGCTATTTTTCTTTTGTCTTCTTTTGTGTCCATCCCTGCTCAACAAGTCCCTGTTTCATTCACATGACTATCTAATCCTCCTAATTATAAGGTTTCATCAGTAACTGCCTACATGTTTGCCTCCTGCCCCAGGCCCTGGTTTCCCTGGTAACTGAGGGGCCCACCTGACATCAATTCCCCTTATCAGTTCAGCAGCTCAGCTGTGTCCAACTCTTTGTGAGCCCATGGCCAGTGCCTCCCTGTCCATCACCAGCTCCTGGAGCTTACTCAAACTTATGTCCATTGAGTCGGTGAAGCCACCCAACCATCTCATCCTCTGTTGTCCCCTTCTCCTTCCACCTTTAATCCTTCCCACCATCATGGTCTTTTCCAGTGAGTCAGTTTTTTGCATCAGGTGGCCAAAGTATTGGAGTCTCAGCCTCAGCATCAGTCCTTCCAATGAATATTCAGGACTGATTTCTTTTAGGATGGACTGGTTGGATCTCCTTGCAGTCCAAGGGACTCTCAAGAGTCTTCTCCAACATCACAGTTCAAGAGCATCAATTCTTCAGCACTCAGCTTTCTTTACAGTCCAACTCACATCCATACATGACTACTGGAAAAACCATAGCTTTGACTAGACAGACCTTTGTTGACAAAGAAATGTCTTCTTTTTAATATGCTGTTTAGGTTGGTCATAACTTTTCTTTCAAGGAGCAAGCATCTTTTCATTTCATGGCTGCAGTCACCATCTGCAGTGATTTTGGAGCCCAAAGAAATAAAGTCTGTCACTATTTATACTGTTTCCCCTTCTATTTGCCTTGAAGTGATGGGACCAAATGCCATGATCTCAGTTTTCTGAATGTTGAGCTTTAAGCCAACTTTTTCACTCTCCTCTTTCACTTTCATCAAGAGGCTCTTTAGTTCTTCACTTTCTGCCATAAGGATGGTGTCATCTGCATATCTGAGGTTATTGATATTTCTCCCTGCAATCTTGATTCCAGCTTGTGTTTCATCCAGCCCAGCATTTTGCATGATGTATTCTGCATATTTTTCTGGTGTAGTAGAAAGATGTGCATTCATCTTCTCCTGTGAGAACTCCGAAAGTACAACTCACTGCTGAACAACCATTGGCAGGGAGGCTGTTGGATCCCACCAAAAAAGATAACCCATGTCCAAGGGCAATGGAGAAGCCCCAAAAGATGGTAGAATGGGTGAAATCCCATGTAATATCAAACCCCATACCCACCAGAGATGCTCAGAGGGCCCAAACAAAACCTTTGTGCACAGCAGGAGACCCCATAGAGACTGAGTCAGGCCTGCCTTTGAGTGTTTGTGTGTCTCCTGTGGAGGTATGGGTTAACAGTGGTCAGTCACAGGGGCAGGGGCTCTGGGTGCAGCAGACCTGGGTATGGCATAAGCCCTGTTAGAGGAGGTCACTATTAACCCCACCATAGAGCCACCAGAACTTACACAGGACTGGGGAAACAGACTCTTAGAGGGCACAAACAAAACCTTGTGCACACCAGGACCCAGGAGAAAGCAGCACTGGCCTCACAAGAGACTGACCCAGACTTGCCTGTGAGCATCCAGGGGTCTTCGGTGGAGGTGTGGGTCAGCAGTGGCCTGCTGCAGGGTCAAGGGCACTGAGTGTGGCAGTGCATGCACGAGACCTTTTGAAGGAGGTCACCATTATCTTTATTACATCCACCATAGTTTGGCTTCAGGTCGAAAAACAGGGGAGGAACATAGCTTCACCCATCAACAGAAATTCCCACTATGAATGGAGCCTAATCCCCTGAGTAGCAGAGACTGCTGCCATGCCTTACCTGCTGTCTGTCATGCATTGTGGGATGTCATTCTAGGACCTTTGTCTTTAGACATGTAAGATCCCCTGTCCAAAAAACCACTGATGTTCCTGTTGCTATATCTTGGCTCTTTCTTCAGTCTCAAGGTTGGGCAACTACCAGTCTTGCAGACCTCTATGGAGCATGGCCCAACATCTGGTATCCAGGAGTCAGAGAAATTTTTGCAGAATTGGAAGCAAAACAAGACTGACTTTGTCATATTCAGATTAGATAAAATGGAACCTCCATATTCACACTGCTTGTGATAGTCTGTTCCCAAATCTCCAGCTAGCAATGTAATAAACATCAACTAATAAAACATGGGCTCTGGAATGATGTGTGACTGTTCTAAGACCTAGTCTGCTTATGATTATAGAGTGATGTATGTTTGTTATTTCACAATATCTTACTACTCTTCATAGCATGTTTATAAGTCTGCTCTTAGCAGGTACAAGGGACAAATAGAAGAAAAACAAAATTGGGAATGTGAAGAGGAAGAGCTAGACGATACTGCTGACATGGTAAAGCCATCACCCTGGTCTCAGGTGGCTCATGTGGGCTCCAGACCCTTGACTCTTCCAGAGTAGTTAACGCACAAAGGATCACACAGCATCATTCCTCAGGTGAGGCTCCCACTGAAGACCACCAGCCTTGGTTGATGAGAAGGGCATCTTCTAGGAAGCGTGTGCCAGTGGCTCCTGTCCATTTTAGGGACATAGCTCTGGAATATTAGAAGAGAAATCTAGTGATGGAGCCATAATGAAGTAGTGAAGAGAGTGAAGTATTTGAGCAAAAGATTCTGTTCCTTTTGATACAAAGATAAGCTTCCCATTTAGACCCTAGTGACAAGGGAGTAACAGTATAAACAAAGGAAGGTACTGAACAAATGATATTTAAAGAGGCACTGTTGACTCAAGGAGAGTCTTGTTTCTAAGTTCATTAATAACAACTCAGCCCTTTAAAATTCAAGCCCTTTAAAAACAATGCATCCACAGATCTCACGATTTTGATGTGGCTTAGATTTCAATTCAGGCAGGGTTTGTGACTTCACTGGGTGGTGCTAATGAAACACAGGGCACGTTGACTCATTTCTGCTTGACATTTATCTGGCTGCATGATTTCTAGCATGTTCTGTCTGACACAGGTATTTTCAGGATGGACAGATCATTTAAAATGATGCCTTTTTTTTTTTAAAGAGGTGGTAATACTAAAAGGAAATAGAATAAGATCTAAGTGTTATACAAGTTTAGACTTCCAACCCTATTTAATTCATGGTTCTTTCAATCATAACATCATTATGAACCCAATGTCTACTTTGTCTTTGGGCTCAAGTCGAATATGCATGGCAGAAATCCAGAGGGGGGGCATGAAGACTCAGGTACTATATAATTTCGGGTTAATATGTATGAAAGACATTGTCATTTTACAGCCTTAAAAATGGAAAGCTTTTTGATTTGCCAAAGTATTAAAATAATATATAATTGACTGAATTGAAGATTTGTTTAGCAATAATGTGGTAAAGGTTTTGATAACCATTGCTATGTTTTAAAAGTGGTGGACAATGACACATTATATCCATTATGTCGTGTAAACTTGCTATGAAATGGAGGAGAAACAGAGGTAAGAAGGCATTTGTCTAGGAAGTAGGGCAAACATTTGTCCAGTATATGGTCTGAGGAAGAACCTGTGCTAGAGACAAGAATAGGAAAGAATATTCAAAAGGAAGTCGGGAACAGCTGGTCTCCAGAGCCAGGCAGGCAGGCTTGCAGGGAAATCCTAGCTCTGTTCTCTGTGATGTTGTGAGGCTATTTTGATTGTTGTTGCTGTGTAATAAATTACCCTAGAACTTGTTGTAAAGAGATGACATTTTTGTTTTGCTCCTCACCTTGAGGGGCACAACTTCAGGAAGGGTTGCACTGGGTAGATCTTGTTTGGGGTCTCCTAAGGTTGCACTGAGATGTTGGCCTGATCTGCCATCATCTGAAAGAATGAAGTTGGACCCGATATGAGAGCCAGATGGAGGCTGTCACCTAGGAGCTTGGCCATGTTCAGGGGATGCTCTAGCATAGTGGCCCTTGGGATGGGAAACTTTTTAGCTGGTGGTTGTCCTTTGCCAGAGCAAGTGTTCCAGTGGAGGCTGGTGGTAGATGCATGGCATTTATAATGAAACCTTGAAAGTCGGTCATTTCAGTCATTGCTCTGTTGGTAAAAGCAGTCACAATCCCTGCCCTTTGACTGAAGGGGCTTCCCTGGAGGCTCAGCTGGTAAAGAACCTGCATGCCAATGCAGAAGACACAAGAGACATGGGTTCAATCCCTGGGTTGGGAAGATCCCCCAGAGAAGGAAATGGCAACCATTTCTTTACAACAAATTGCTCCAGTATTCTTGGCTGGAAAATTCCACAGACAGAGTTGCCTGGTGGGCTACAGTTCACAGGGTTGCAAAGAGTCAGACAGGACTGAGCACACGTGCAAACACACACTGTGACTGAGTGGCAAGGCCACAATGTGGAGGAAGGGAGGTGTGGTTGCAGCCGTCTTTCTGAATAAAATCTGCCAGCTTGGCTTTGTGAAAAATAGCTTCTAAAGTTTAGTTTCCCTATATGTAAAATGGAAATAACAATATTCTATAAAAATTATGATAATTGAAAGAAACTGTGCTTATACGAGGCTTCACCTGGTGCTGGAAGCCCAGTGAATGTTTAATCAATATTTGCTATTAATGGTCCTGGCACTTGGGGTGCTGACTCTAGCTTCCACTTTCACCAGAGCAGGATATGAAGCCGTGTCACATCTCTTTGTGATACTCAAACTATCAGTGCCTCTGACTCCCCTCCTGCCTATCCATAAGGAGATTCTTCTCTCTCCCCTAGGATATGACCTCCTGTGACATTATCAAAACACTCATAAAGTGTCATTCACTTTCTTGACACTGCCCGTTGGGTGTCATCTTTGCCAGATACATTCACTGACTGTGGTAGGCATCGCCACAAGGCTGCTCAGGCTCTCCTGTTCTGAACCCTGTCTTCTCTTCTCAAGCTCCAGACTGTCCTCCAGGCCTTTCACTCCTTGAAGAGAATTCCTTCTTTCACTAAGAGTAGAGATCCCTGCCAGAGAAGGCAATGGCACCCCCACTCCAGTGCTCTTGCCTGGAGAATCCCAGGGATGGGGGAGCCTGGTGGGCTGCCGTCTATGGGGTCGCACAGAGTTGGACACGACTGAAGCGACTTAGCAGCAGCAGCAGAGATCCCTGTAAGTGGGAATTCTCCCATCCCTGTCTCCTCCACTTCCACACTTAGTGCCACCTGCACCCATCATCATTTCCTCACCTTATGTCTCAAAATGAAGACATATATCCTCTGGTTTCTAAGCCTGGGTCCCTCAGTCCTGAACTCTGCTTCATCCTTTCTCTCTCCTCTGGAACATCGCTACACTGATGACGCCTTCTCTTGTATCTTCAGCTGCTTCCTCTAGACCGGCACCTTCCCTTGAGTCTATCAAATGCTGAAGCCTTTCCTAGTTTACTACTAATATATCAAAACTGATCAACTATACCCTTTCTGCAGTCTTGTTCCCCTGGCAAGCTGCTGTACTCACTTGTTCTTCACACTAGACTCACTACCTACAAGTCCTTGTCACTATTCATTCTTTACTCCCCGTAGTATCTCCTGCTCTGTCTTTCTAGAAACTGTCCCTGCAGAGGAACCTTGGGGCATCTTGATTTAAATTGCTGTTTTGAGGTGGCTTGTTCGACAGTAGAAGTTAAATACCATAGTGATCAAGCCAAGATCTTAACCCATGTGATGACCACAAAGTCTTCTTCCCTTCCATGTCAGCAAGTCCTAGAGAGTAAGGCTGATGTATTCCTGTGGGGACTTTGACTTCCAAGTGAAGGAGTTAGAATACCTCAAATTTGGTTGTTTGTCTCTTTTTAATCTGAAAGGTTCACACTAAAGAATATTGTGTGTAAAGGGAAAGGGAATAGGGGGCAGAGTTTTCAAAGAATCACTTGGGAGGGTTTTGCAAAACCTATCTGCCTCTCTTCTACTCTCTCACAGCTCTTTTGTAATTTGCTCCCTCACATTCTACACCCTTGTTGATCAGAACAACATTTTTCACCTGCAAAGAAAGTAGGGCCTAGAGGGGCCAAATACTCGCTTAAAGTGTCAAACCTGCTAAAATGCCAGGATTTTCTGCTCAGTTTTAACATATCTATGCATCCATATTTTTACTTGTTTCTCTAAATATCTGGATATCTGTCCACAGCAAGTCAAGCAATACAGAGGTTTATAAAAAAAAATTCAGTCTCTTGTTTCTACTTTACTATTGAGGTTATTAGTTACAACAGTTTGATAACCTTTCATACTTCTTTATGCTAACATTTATTTTATCTTATCAGTGATATATTTCCAGGTAAGTAAAAATGGTCTACTTTTTCCCATTTTTAAACTGATAGTTGACATAAAATGTACCTCTTTAAAGTATGGAGTTCAGCCATCTTTAATATATTAAACAAGGTTATGCAACCATTATCACACTTTATACACTTTCATTACCCCCAAAAGGAGGCTTACCCATTAGCAGTCACTTCAGTTGTGGTAACTATTAATCTGTGTCTTCACAGCTTGCCCACTCTAGACATTGCGTATAAATGGAATCATACAATATGTGGCCTTCTGTGTCTGGATTTCTTCTCTCAGCATAGTGTTTTCAAGGTTCATCTTCATCGTAGCATGTATCAGTACATTCTTTATGGTCAAACAACTTCATTGTAAGGATAGACGACATTTGCTTATCTCTTCATCAGTTGGCTATCTAGCTATTACAGGTTTTGGGTAGTCTTAAGTGTTATTTCTCTTGGATATGTACCTAGGAGTAGAATAGCTGGGTCATACAGTAATTTCATGTTTAACTTTCTGAATTGTCAAACTGTGTTCCAAAGCAGCTACACCATTTTACACTGACATCATGTATGGGAGTTCCAATTTCTCCAAATCCATGACCATGTTTGTTGTTATCATCTTGATTATGGTTGTTCCTGTGTGTAATGTGATATTTCATTATGGTTTTGATTTACGAGTAGTCATGTCTAGCATCTTATGTGTTTATTGGTCACTTGCATATTTTCTTTGGATAAATGTCTGTTCAAATTCTTTTTAATCTGATTTTTTTGAACTTTAGTAGTTGTTTATATATTCTGGAAACAAGTTCCTGACTGAATATATAATTGGCAAGTGTTTTCTCCCCTTATTTTTACATTCTTGTCCTTGATGCACACAAGGTTCAAACTTTTAATAAACTAATTTATCATGTGTATTGTCATATCTAAAAATTGTTGCCTAACCCAAGGTTATGAAACTTTATGTTCTAGACATTTTGTAGCATTAGTTCTTACACTTAGGTCATTCCATTTTGAGATTATTTTTTCTATATGGTATGAAGTAAGGGTACAGATTTATTCTTTTGCATATGGATTTTCATTTATCCCAGTTTTTGTCAAAAGATGGTCCTTTTTCCATTAAACTGTCTTAATGCTTTTGTTGAAACTCAATTGATCATAGTTGTATGGGTTCATTTCTGAACTCTCAATTCTATCACATGTATCTGTGTTTATCCTTATGCCATTACCAGACTGTCTTGATTATTGTAGCTCTTCTGTATTTCTGAAATTGAGAAGTGTGAGACCACCAACTTTTGTGGGGTTTTTTTGCAATATTGTTTTGGCTAATCAGAGTCTCCACACTTCAACACAGATTTAAAAATTGGATTGTCAATTTCCTTAAAGCATCTGGAGTTTTGATGAAGATTACACTGAATCTGTAGGTCAATTTGAGAATTTCTGACATCTTGATTTTGAGACTTTCAATCCATGAACAAGAGATATTCTTCTATTTATTTAAATCATTCTTTTAATGATTTCTGGTTTCTGGTGTACGAGTCTTATACTTTTCATTAAATTTATTCCTCAGAATTCTTGGTACTGTCATAAATAGAATTATTTTATAATTTTATTTCTTTTCATGGCTCCTTGCTAGTATATAGACACAAAATTGACTGTTACCATATTCTGCAGTCTTGCTGAATTGGTTTACTAGCAATTTTTTGGTTAGGAATTCAATATAAGATCATGTCAACTGCCAATAGAGTCTTACTTTTTTTTTTTTTTTTTTTTGCAGTTTGGATACTTTTACTTTTTTCTTAATAATTATAGTTAAAACCTTCAGTACAACATTGAAAAGATGTAACAAGAGTGAACATCCCTGATTTGTTCCTGATCTTTAGAGGAAAGCTTTCAGTTTACCGTAGGCTTTTCATAGATCCTCTCTGTCAGGTTGAAGAGGTTCCAATATATTACTGTTTTGAGTCTTTCTATGATGAAAGACTACGTTCTTTCTAATACTTCATGTGTATATTGAAATGATCATACTTGTCCTTTATTAGTATGTGTACCAAACTAATTTATCACATGCTGAACCCACTTTGTGTTCCTCAGATCATTTGTCAATGGTTTATACTCATTTTATGTTACTGGATTCCATTTGCCCATAATGTATGGATTTTTATATCTACAGTAATAAGGGATATTGTTTGTTTGTTTGTTTCCACACAAGGTTTTATTGGTCCCCTGCTACAGCAGCGGGGAGTGAGAACAAACAAAATTTTCCCTTGCTTTCTCTCTCCCTGAGGTGGGAGTGAGCTTGTTCCTTAATCGAGCGTGTACAGGGGTCTGACCAGAGGGGTGGCTTCGTTGTTTTGCTTATCCCTTAGGTAGTATTGTGTGTAGGGGCATGCACAGTACCCTGCTTTTGCTACTGACTCCCTGCTTTTGCTCCACACTCTTCAAAATGGCAGCTGGGTTTTTTATCTCTTTGAGTCTTTTGTCCAGAATTTGCCCCAACTGCACATGCACAGTTATTTTTAGTCCCATATGGTCTCTTTGCGGAGAAGGCAATGGCATCCCACTCCAGTACTCTTGCCTGGAAACTCCCATGGATGGAGGAGCCTGGTAGGCTGCAGTCCATGGTGTCACTGAGTCAGACACGACTGAGCGACTTCACTTTCACTTTTCACTTTCATGCATTGGAGATGGAAATGGCAACCCACTCCAGTGTTCTTGCCTGGAGAATCCCAGGGATGGTGGAGCCCAATGGGCTGCCGTCTGTGGGGTCACACAGAGTTGGACACGACTGAAGCAACTTAGCAGGAGCATGGTCTCTTTGTATTTTGTTGCTTGAGGTGTATCCAGGTGCAGGCACTGCAGCAGAGAGTCCCAGGTCCCAGCCTGTCTCATCCCCACTGGGAGACTCTAAATCCTTACTCTTAATAGGTAAGGGAGTAAGAATCTCTTCTTCTGAAACTTCTTCCTGCTGGACAGGCATCACAGACTTAGCCCATCCTAGAGGAGTGGAAGTCCCTTGCTGACTGTTTTAAGGACCTGTAGGGAGATCAGCCCTGGGATTTCTTTGGAAGGAATGATGCTAAAGCTGAAACTCCAGTACTTTGGCCACCTCATTCGAAGAGTTGACTCATTGGAAAAGACTCTGATGCTGAGAGGGATTAGGGGAAGGAGGAGAAGGGGACAACAGAGGATGAGATGGCTGGATGGCATCACAGACTCGATGGACATGAGTGAGTGAACTCTGGGAGTTGGTGATGGACAGGGAGGCCTGGCGTGCTGCGATTCATGGGGTCGCAAAGAGTTGGATATGACTGAGCAACTGAACTGAACTGAAGGAGGGACGTGGAGAAGGCAATGGCAACCCACTCCAGTACTGTTGCCTGGAAAATCCCATGGGCAGAGGAGCCTGGTAGGCTGCAGTCCATGGGGTCGTGAAGAGTCGGACACGACTGAGCAACTTCACTTTAATTTTTCACTTTCATGCATTGGAGAAGGAAATGGCAACCCACTCCAGTATTCTTGCCTGGACAATCCCAGGGACAGAGGAGCCTAGTGGGCTGCCATCTATGGGGTCGCACAGAGTCAGACACGACTGAAGCGACTTAGGAGGAGCAGCAGCAGGGAGGGACCTGGGCCACCTTCCACTGGAATAGGCTGAATTCCTTGAGCCGTCACAGCCTTACTTCAAACTGTTAGAGTCTAAAAGATGGAAACTCAAACAAAAGGTTAAACAAACAAGGGCTAAAAAGGAGATGACAACAATAGCCTTCAGTTCAGTTCAGTTCAGTCACTCAGTCATGTCCAACTCTTTGTGACCCCATGAATTGCAGCACGCCAGGCCTCCCTGTCCATCACCAACTCCCAGAGTTCACTCAAACTCACGTCCATCGAATCGGTGATACCATCCAGCCATCTCATCCTCTGTCATCCCCTTCTCCTCCTGCCCCCAATCCCTCCCAGCATCAGAGTATTTTCCAATGAGTCAACTCTTCGCATGAGGTGGCCAAAGTATTGGAGTTTCAGCTTTAGCATCAGTCCCGCCAATGAACACCCAGAACTGATCTCCTTTAGAATGGACTGGTTGGATCTCCTTGCAGTCCAAGGGACTCTCAAGAGTCTTCTCCAACGCCACAGTTCAAAAGCATCTATTCTTTGGCGCTCAGCTTTCTTCACAGTCTAACTCTCACATCCATACATGACCGCTAGAAAAACCATAGCCTTGACTAGACGGATCTTTGTTGGCAAAGTAATGTCTCTGCTTTTGAATGTGCTATCTAGGTTGGTCATAACTTTTCCTCCCAGGAGGAAGCATCTTTTAATTTCATGGCTGCAATCACCACCTGTGCAGGCCACACTAAGCCCCGGCGGCTGCGAGAGCCGGGGCGGCATGGCCGAGAGGAACTATCCCACGCCCGAGGTCAGGGGCTGTGGCGGGGTAGAGCTACCCCGCTTCCGAGGTCAGGGGCGGCCGGAAGAAGCCACCTTGCACCCGAGGCCATAGGCGGCAGCAGGGAGGAGCAGACTGAGGAAAGGTGGCTGCACAGGCACAGGAAGGCATAGAGGAGCAATCCCACGTTGAATTCACGAACAGCGACGGTAAAGAGATACCCCTCGTTCAAGGTAAGGAGCAGCGGCTAGCTTTGCTGGAACAGCTGTGAAGAGATACCCCACGCCCACGGTAAGAGAATCCCAAGTAAGATGGTAAGTGTTGCAAGAGGGCATCAGAGGGCAGACACACTGAAACCATAGTCACAGAAAACAAGTCACTCTAATCACACTAGGACAACATACTTGCCTAACTCAATGAAACCAAGCCATGCCTGCGGGGCAATCAAAGCCGGGTTGGTCATGGTGGAGAGGTCTCACAGAACGTGGTCCACTGGAGAAGGGAATGGTAAACCACTTCAGTATTCTTGCCTTGAGAACCCTATGAAAAGTATGAAAAGGCAAAATGATCGGATACCAAAAGAGGAACTCCCCAGGTCATTAGGTGCCCAATATGCTACTGGAGATCAATGGAGAAATAACTCTAGAAATAATGAAGGGATGGAGCCAAAGCAAAAACAATACCGAGTTGTGTATGTGACTGAGAGAAGCAAGAGCCCATGCTGTAATAGAGCAATATTGCATAGGAACCTGGAATGTCAGGTCCATGAATCAAGGCAAATTCAGTTCAGTTCAGTAGCTCAGTCGTGTCTGATTCTTCACGACACCATGAATTGCAGTACACCAGGCTTCCCTGTCCATTACCATCTCCCAGAGTTCACCCAGACTCACGTTCATCGACTCCGCGATGCCTCCAGCCATCACATCCTCGGTCGTCCCCTTCTCCTCCTGCACCCAATCCTTCCCAGCATCAGAGTCTTTTCCAATGAGTCAAATTTTTGCATGAGGTGGCCAAAGTACTGGAGTTTCAGCTTTAGCATCATTCCTTCCAAAGAAAACCCAGGGCTGATCTCCTTCAGAATGGACTGGTTGGATCTCCTTGCAGTCCAAGGGACTCTCAAGAGTCTTCTCCAACACTACAGTTCAAAAGCATCAATTCTTTGGCTCTCAGCCTTCTTCACAGTCCAACTCTCACATCCATACATGACCACAGGAAAAACCATAGCCTTGACTAGACAGACCTTAGTCAGCAAAGTAATGTCTCTGCTTTTGAATATACTATCTAGGTTGGTCATAACTTTTCTTCCAAGGAGTGTCTTTTAATTTCATGGCTGTAATCACCATCTGCAGTGATTTTGGAGCCCAAAAAATTAAGTCTGACACTGTTTCCTCTGTTTCTCCATCTATTTCCCATGTAGTGATGGGACCGGATGCCATGATCTTTGTTTTCTGAATGTTGAACTTTAAACCAACTTTTTCACTCTCCTCTTTCACTTTCATCAAGAGGCTTTTCAGCTCCTCTTCACTTTCTGCCATAAGGGTGGTGTCATCTGCCTATCTGAGGTTCTTGATATTTCTCCCAGCAATCTTGATTCCAGCTTGTGCTTCTTCTAGTCCAGCATTTCTCATGATGTACTCTGCATATAAGTTAAATAAGCAGGGTGACAATATATGGCCTTGACGTACTCCTTTTCCTATTTGGAACCAGTCTGTTGTTCCGTGTCCTGTTCTAACGGTTTGCTTCCTGACCTGCATACAGATTTCTCAGGAGGCAGGTTAGGTGGTCTGGTATTCCCATCTCTTTCAGAATTTTCCACAGTTTATTGTGGTCCATACAGTCAAAGGCTTTGGCATGGTCAAGAAAGCAGAAATAGATGTTTTTCTGGAACTCTCTTGCTTTTTCTATGATCCAGCGGATGTTGGCAATTTGATCTCTGGTTCCTCTGCCTTTTTCTAAAACCAGCTTGAACATCAGGGAGTTCACGGTTCACGTATTGCTGAAGGCAAATTGGAAGTGGTCAAACAAGAGATGGCAAGGGTGAACGTCGACATCCTAGGAATCAGCGAACTAAAATGGACTGGAATGAGTGAGTTTAACTCAGATGACAATTATATATACTATTGCAGGCAGGAATCCCTCAGAAGAAATGGAGTAGCCATCATGGTCAACAAAAGAGTTCGAAATGCAGTACTACAATGTAGTCTCAAAAATGACAGAATGATCTCTGTTTGTCTCCAAGGCAAACCATTCAATGTCACAGTTATCCAGTTCTATGCCCCACCCAGTAATGCTGAAGAAGCTGAAGTGGAACGTTTTATGAAGACCTACAAAACCGGTGGCTCAGAGGTTAAAGCGTTGCCTCCAATGTGGGAGACCCAGGTTCGATCCCTGGGTTGGGAAGATACCCTGGAGAAGGAAATGGAAATCCACTCCAGTATTCTTGCCTGGAGAATCCCATGGACGGAGAAGCCTTGTAGGTTACAGTCCATAGGGTCGCAAAGAGTTGGACATGATTGAACGACTTCACCTTCACCTTCACAATACCTTTTAGAACTAACACCCAAAAAGATGTCCTTTTCAATAGGGGACTGGAATGCTAAAGTAGGAAATCAAGAAACACCTGCAGTAACAGGAAAATTTGGCCTTGGAATGCAGAATGAAGCAGGGCAAAGACTAATAGAGTTTTGCTAAGAAAATGCACTGGTCATAGCAAACACCCTCTTCCAACAACACAAGAGAAGACTCTACACATGGACATCACCAGAAGGTCAACACCGAAATCAGACTGATTATATTCTATGTAGCCAAAGATGGAGAAGCTTTATACAGTCAACAAAAACAAGACCAGGAGCTGACTGTGGCTCAGATCATGAACTCATATTACCAAAATCAGACTTAAAGTGAAGAAAGTAGGGGAAAACCACTAGACCATTCAGGTATGACCTAAGTCAAATTCCTTAAGATGATACAGTAGAAGTGAGAAATAGATTTAAGGGCCTAGATCTGATAGAGTGCCTGATGAACTATGGAATGAGGTTTGTGACATTGTATGGGAGAGAGGGATGAAGACCATCCTCATGAAAAAGAAATGCAAAAAAGCAAAATGGCTGTCTGTGGAGGCCTTATAAATAGCTGTGAAAAGAAGAGAAGCGAAAAGCAAAGAAGAAAAGGAAAGATATAAGCATCTGAATGCAGAGTTCCAAAGAATAGCAAGCAGAGATATAAAGCCTTCTTCAGCAATCAATTCAAAGAAATAGAGGAAAAGAACTGAATGGGAAAGACTAGAGATCTGGTCAAGAAAATTAGAGATACAAAGGGAACATTTCATGCAAAGATGGGCTCGATAAAGGACAGAAATGTTATGGACCTAACAGAAGCAGAAGATATTAAGAAGAGGTGGCAAGAATACACAGAACTGTACAAAAAGATCTTCACGACCCAGATAATCATGATGATGTGATCACTAATCTAAAGCCAGACATCTTGGAATCTGAAGTCAAGTGGGCCTTAGAAAGCATTTCTACGAACAAAGCTAGTGGAGGTGATGGAATTCCAGTGGAGCTATTTCAAATCCTGAAAGATGATGCTGTGAAAGTGCTGCACTCAATATGCCAGCAAATTTGGAAAACTCAGCAGTGGCCACAGGACTGGAAAAGGTCAGTTTTCATTCAGTTTCAAAGAAAGGCAATGCCAAAGACTGCTCAAACTACTGCACAATTGCACTCATCTCACATGCTAGTAAAGTAATGGTCAAAATTCTCCAAGCCAGGCTTCAGCAATACATGAACTGTGAACTCCTTGATGTTCAAGCTGGTTTTAGAAGAGGCAGAGGAACCAGAGATCAAATTGCCAACATCCGCTGGATCACGGAAAAAGCAAGAGAGTTCCAGAAAAACATCTATTTCTGCTTTCTTGACCATGCCAAAGCCTTTGACTGTGTGGATCACAATAAACTGTGGAAAATTCTGAAAGAGATGAGAATACCAGACCACCTAACCTGCCTCCTGAGAAATCTGTATGCAGGTCAGGGAAGCAACCGTTAGAACAGGACACGGAACAACAGACTGGTTCCAAATAGGAAAAGGAGTACGTCAAGGCCATATATTGTCACCCTGCTTATTTAACTTATATGCAGAGTACATCATGAGAAACGCTGGGCTGGAAGAAGCACAAGCTGGAATCAAGATTGCTGGGAGAAATATCAAGAACCTCAGATAGGCAGATGACACCACCCTTATGGCAGAAAGTGAAGAGGAGCTGAAAAGCCTCTTGATGAAAGTGAAAGAGGAGAGTGAAAAGTTGGTTTAAAGTTCAACATTCAGAAAACAAAGATCATGGCATCTGGTCCCATCACTACATGGGAAATAGATTGGGATACAGTGGAAACAGGGTCAGACTATTTTGGGGGCTCCAAAATCACTGCAGATGGTAACTGCAGCCATGAAATTAGAAGACACTTACTCCTTGGAAGAAAAGTTATGACCAACCTAGATAGTATATTCAAAAGCAGAGACATTACTTTGCCGACTAAGGTCTGTCTAGTCAAGGCTATGGTTTTTCCTGTGGTCATGTATGGATGTGAGAGTTGGACTGTGAAGAAGGCTGAGCGACAAAGAATTGATGCTTTTGAACTGTGGTGTTGGAGAAGACTCTTGAGAGTCCCTTGGACTGCAAGGAGATCCAACCAGTCCATTCTGAAGGAGATCAACCCTGGGATTTCTTTGAAAGGAATGATGCTGAAGCTGAAACTCTAGTACTCTGGCCACCTCATGCGAAGAGTTGACTCATTGAAAAAAACTTTGATGCTGGGAGGGATTGGGGGCAGGAGGAGAAGGACACAGCAGAGGATGAGATGGCTGGATGGCATCACCGACTCAATGGAACTGAGTTTGAGTGAACTCCGAGAGATGGTAATGAACAGAGAGGCCTGCCGTGCTGCAATTCATGGGGTCGCCAAGAGTCAGACACGACTGAGCGACTGAACTGAACTGAACTGTATCACCACCTGCAGTGATTTTGGAGCCCCAAAAGTAAAGTCTGACACTGTTTTCACTGTTTTCCCATCTATTTGCCATGAAGTGATTGGACCATATGCCATGATCTTTGTTTTCTGAATGTTGAGCTTTAAGCCAACTTTTTTACTCTCCTCTTTCACTTTCATCAAGAGGCTTTTGAGTTCCTCTTCACTTTCTGCCATAAGGGTAGTGTCATCTGCGTATCAGAAGTTATTGATATTTCTCAGCAATCTTGATTCCAGCTTGTGCTTCTTCCAGCCCAGCATTTCCTATGATGTACTCTGCATAGAAGTTAAATAAGCAGGGTGACAATATATGGCCTTGACGTACTCCTTTTCCTATTTTGAACCTGTCTGTTGTTCCATGTCCACTTCTAACAGTTGCTTCCTGACCTGCATACAGATTTCTGAAGAGGCAGGTTAGGTGGTCTGGTATTCTCATCTCTTTCAGAATTTTCTACAGTTTATTGTGATCCACACAGTCGAAGGTTTTGGCATAGTCAAGAAAGCAGAAATAGATATTTTTTGGAACTCTTCTTTTCCATCATCCAGTGGATGTTGGCAATTTGATCTCTGGTTCCTCTGCCTTTTCTAAAACCAGCTTGAACATCAGGGACTTCACGGTTCACATGTTGCTGAAGCCTGGCTTGGAGAATTTTGAGCATTACTTTACTAGCATGTGTGATGAGTGCAATTGTGTGGTAGTTTGAGCATTCTTTGGCATTGCCTTTCTTTGGGTTTGGAATGAAAACTGACTTTTCCAGTCCTGTGGCCACTGCTGAGTTTTCCAAATTTGCTGGCATATTGAGTGCAGTACTTTCACAGCATCATCTTTCAGGATTTTGAAAGGTTGTTGTTGAATTTTGACGCTGGGATTCTTGGCCCGGGAGGAGAAGAATTCGATTGGGGCCAGAGAGGAGGCTTGATAGCTCAGAGATTTTGTGTAACAAAGTTTTGTTAATGTATAAAGGAGATAGAGAAAACTTCTGAAATAGGAATCAGAAAGGGGCAGAAATAGTACCCCTCTGCTAGTCTTTAGCTGGATGTTATATAGTCACCAGCAATCTGTTAATGAAAGAAAGGAATGTCTTGAAACAGCATGGCACCAGGCCTCTCACCCACAGGATGTATTTTGGGATAATCTTGGCTCCAAATGGTTCATCTTGAGTCATAAAAGGATTAAGTTGAATCTTGAAGAAGGGCAGAGCACCATACAAATAGTTTTATTTACATAGATTAGAGGAACAATATCGGAGTATAACATACTGGTTTATCAAGTAGGTTCTGAGCCCAAAAGGCGGAACCAACTTGAAGACAGAGTTTGGGGTAAATGCATAGTACATTAGCATAGCTTAAGATAAACATTTCCATAAGAAAAAGGCAATGGTTAACTTCATGTGAAACCAGGTGTCAATATGGCAACACAGAATTTTAAGAGAAACCTCTTTTAAATTTGTATAGAGAAGGAAAAAATATCGCTAGTTTTTTTCCTCCTGATGCTAAGAGAGATAAAATGTCTGACACTTGCAGGTTATTTCCTCCATTTGGAGACCCCTAGCCTTCCTGCCTGTTACCCTCTCAATTTGAAATCGCTCCACTGGAATTCCATCACCTCCACTAGCTTTGTTCATAGTGATGCTTTCTAAGGCCCACTTGACTTCACATTCTAGGATGTCTGGCTCTAGGTGAGTGATCTCACCATCATGGTTAACTAGTTCATTAAGACCTTTTGTACAACTAACTCTTCTGTGTATTCTTGCCACCTTTTAACATATTCTGCTTCTGTTAGGTCCATACCCGTTCTGTCCTTTATCGAACCCATCTTTGCATGAAATGTTCCATTGGTATCCTGAAAGGGCCTAAAAGGGAAGGGACCAGGTTAACTTTGGGAGGGCCTTCTTAACTGTTGGCCAGAAAAGAGAGGCAGTATTACCCCTGCCAAAGTTAGAAAACCACTTGGTTGGCCTGGGTGTATATTTCCTTAATATTAACTTTTACCTGTCCTGTTACATTGATCCAAGTGCAGCAGGGAGTATTAGTTATTACACAAACTCTGCCTTGTTCTGCCAGAAGGCAACCAGGGGCCAGACAGTTAGTTATCAAGAACCATCTCAGCCAGGGCAACAAGAGAGGCCCCAAGACCCATTAAGGCTCTTAAACAGGAGCCCACCAACTACATTTTACTTATCTGTTGATGGTGACTGCCTTTTGAGTAGGTGTTTCAGATCTTCCACTAGCTCACAGGTAATAATGTTGTTCTGCTGTGACCTGCAGGGTTTCTGAAAGTAAAAGCTTGAGTCTGGACAAATGTACCCAATTAGATATCTCTTGCAGTTTGACAGCAGTCGGAGGTGGTTAAAAGTACTTTATAGAGGCTCTTCATTTCAGCAATAATTGGTGTTGGGGACCCCTCCCTCTAGGCTTTGAGAAGAACTTGGTCCCCAGGGTTTATTTGTGCAGGAATTGCTCTTTTCCTCTGTATTTTAGTGGGAGTCAGCAGTGTCTTATGGGCATAGTCCTGGACTGCCTCCTGAACTTGCCCTCAGTTAATATCTTAGGGCCTGATTCACATCCTTACCCAGTAGAATGTCATGGCCTCCATAGCTCATTTCAGATGGTCTAGGTCTCAACCACTCCTGGGGGGTGACATGGATGTTGAGGAGTGCGGTAGGAAGCAAGCTGGTTCAGGGATCATAAGTTTCTTGGCAGAGGTTTGCTAAGGTTAACTTTAAAGTATGGTTCATTTTCTCTACCTTCCATGAAGACTAGGGATGCCAAGAGGTGTGTGGCTTGTAATCTATCCTGGTGTAAGCCTCTGTGTGATTTTGGCCATAAAAGAGGAACTGTTTTCACTTTGGAGAGACTTTGGAAGTCCAAACCGAGGAATTAGTTCTCTTAAAAGGGACTTCCCAGGGCTTCCCAGGTGGCTCAGTGGTAAAAAAATCTGCCTGCCAATGCAGGACAGATGGACTTGATCCCTCATCTGGGAAGATCCCACATGCCTCACAGCAACTAGGCTCCTGAGCCACAACTATTGAGCTTGTTCTCTAGAGCCCAGGAATGGCAACTATTGAGTCCCCATGCCAGAACTACTGAAGCTCATGCACCCTAGAGCCTGTGTTCCACATCAGGAGAAGCCACCACGATGAGCAGCCTGTGCACCACAGCTAGAGAGTAGCACCCGCTCACTGCGGCTAGAGTAAAGCCCATGCAGCGATGATGACCCAGTGCAGCCAAAATTAAATAATGTTCTAAAAAGGGACTTGCTGACTTCCATAGCCTTTTCAAATGGCCTGGAGAAGGCTTCAACCCATTCTGTGAAAGTGTCAACAAACACCAGAAGATATTTATATCCTGAGCATGGAGGCATTTGAATGAAATCCAACTGCCAGTCCTTCCCCAGATATGTCCCTTTGCATTGAATTGACCTGAGTTATGAAGAGGGGTTTAGATGGGTCTTTGGGTTATTACAGGCACATAAATCATAGGCAAGCATTACTTGTTTTTACTGCTCTTGTAAGCCTCTCCCCTGAAACTGCCTTTGCATCAAATCCCATAGTACATCCCTCCCATAGTGTGTGGCATATATAAGCTCTTAGTGAGCTTCCATTGTTGGGTTTCAGGTATTAGAACCTTATCCTTCTTTTTATACCACCCTGTGCTTCCCTTCTCATAGCCCCATTTTTAGTATTTTCTTGTTCCTTTGGGGTTATTAGGGGATGCCAGGGAGTTCAGGGGACCAGTCACTAAAGCACTAGAGTCATAACTTGTTCAGGGTCCTGAAATCTAGCTGCCTGTTTGGCTATCTGATCAGCTTTCCCTAATCCCTTGGCTCACAAAGAACCCATCCCTCTGGCCCCTACACTCACAAAGGACCCATTCCCTCGATGGCCCCTACAGTGGATTAGTGCTACCTGGGTTGGGAGCTGCACTGCTTCTGAAAGAGCCAGAACCAAATCTTTGTGTTTTCTGGGGAATTTCCAGCAGTTAACATTCCTGTAGTTCCAAATGGCAGCATGAATATGTAGCATGTGGAACCTGTTTAGAGTCAGTAAAAACATTTAATTTTCTTTTCTTCCCTAATTGTAAATCTCTCATTAATGCAATTATCCCAAGCCTTCTGGGCTGATGATGGGTGACAGGGTCCTGGATTCTGACTTCATCTTGAAGAACTACGGTATATACCACCTCTCTGGTTCCCATTTCTACAAAACTGCTCCCACTAGTTAGCCATTAGACCTCAAACGGGGCTGTCAAGAGGCCCATCAGACATGCTGGAGTTAGTTTGTTCTGTGGTTTCTCTGCACTGATGCAATAAGTCTCCACTCTAGACTTCTAGAGGCAGAGTTTCTGGGTTTAGGATTTGGGACAACTTTAATGTTGGGGGTGTCCTTTAGGAAGGCTAAAGGATATCATTTTAACCTTCCTTCAGTCAACCAATGATGTCCCTTGACTTCCGGTACAGACTGTACCTGATGAGGGGTTAACACATCTAAGTGTTGTCCCTAGGTGTACTTGGAAGCCTCATTAATGAACAGGGCTGTGGCTGCTACCGCCTGCAGGCAGCTTGGCCATTCCTGGGCCACTGGTCTCAGATCCAATCTTAGCTTTTGGATCAGGATTCCTAGTGCTATCCCTGACCTCTTGTGAACACATATCTAGTTGTGCTGTGCAAGCTTCCACATTTAGAAGTCCCAGGGCTGGTGTTTCAATTCAGTCTTTAGAGTCTCAAAGGCCTGCTGGTGGTCCTTAATCCATTGAAAGAGTTTCCTTTCACTTCTCTTTAGAAACTCATAGAGGGGTTTTGCTATAAAGCCATAATTTGGAATCCATATATGACAGAACCCAACCATACCAAGGAAGTCTTGGAGTTGCCTTTCCATTGTTGGAGATAGTAATGCAATAATTGCTATTTTTCGATCTATGGCCAGAACTTGTGTCCCTGGGGGTCAAAACAAATCCTAAATATTGAATCCATTGCTGAGAGATCTGAGCCTTTCTTTAAAAAGACTTTATATCTTTTTTTTTTTTGCCAGAAAATTTAGAACTGTAGCAGTATTTTGACCTGAATCTTATTTGGTCTCACTATTTATCAATAAATCATCAACATATTGAAGGAGAGTTCCTGTCTCAAGGCTCAGTTCCCTTGCTAATTAATGCATTTCTTAAAAAGGGAGCTGTTCTGAAAACCCTGTGGAAACACTGTCCATGCATGTTGGGCATCCTCCAGGGTGTCAGGGTCCCTTCGTTCAAAGGCAAAAAGGTATTGAAAGTCTGGATGTAGGGGAATAGAGGAAAATACATCTTTAGGTCCAAAACAGAAAAGCTGGGTGCTCCCTGGCACTTGGATGAGGAGAGTGTATGGGTTTGTCATTAGTGGGTGAATAGGGATGACTCCCTCAGTCATTGCTCTTAAGTCTTGCTCAAACTGGTAATCCCATTAGGCTTCTAAACAGGGAGGATTAGGGTATTGCAAAGGGGTTGGCAGGGCCTAACGAGTCCATGTTTTATGAATTTTCTGAGCAGCATTTGGAGTCCCCTCAGAGCCTCAGGCTGTAAGGAATATTGTCTTTTCCAGGAGTATTTTTCTCAAGCGTTAACCTTATTTTTATTGGAGGAATGCATTTTGTCCTTCCTGGCACCAAGGTATCCCAAGCTGCAGGATCTGCCTATTCTCTCATTTCCTGGGGCATGTGTAGGGCAATATTTTGATGCCCACCAGATGGATCACCTGGGACTACTAATAGATGCATTCTCTGCTCAGATTCTTTACCTCTTTGGACTTCACCCTGTCCTAAGAATATACTAGCTCTTATTTAGCAAATCTCTCCCAAGGAGTGAGACAGGGCATTCTGGCATGTGCAAAAGGAGTGAGAAATAATAATAGACTCCATTCTGCAGCAAGGACAGATGTAAATCACTGGAAGCTTCAGCTGTCCATCAACTCCCATTGTAGTATAGTCCGCCAGATAGAAAGGGGGCTGGCCAGCCAAGTCAGACCAGAGCAGGCAGCGCCAGTGTCTACAAAAAGTTTAGTTCTATCTGCTACATCAAGGGTGACCCAGGGATCCACTGGAGTAATGAGAATGGATCAAGTGGGATCAAAGCCAGGCAGGCCCTTGGGCCATACCAGTCGATGTGTGGGAATTTCCTATCCAAGACATTTGCAAGAAACAGGCTGGTTGGGACTGACCCTCTGCATCCCACAGAAGGGCACTCAGGACATTCTTCTGTCCAGTGTCCCCTTTCTGACAAAAGCACCCTGGTTTAGGCCCAAGAGGCTTCTGGGTGGTCTGTCCAGCCATCTTGGCCCTGCAAGGTCCCCTCGAGGTGATGGGTGAATCAGAGCAGTCAAGATCTGTGGGTTTCTTTGTTTTTGTTTATTAGCCTCTTATCTCTATTGGCTTCTTCTGTTAAGTCTCGGCTGTTACAGACCTTGAAGGCCTCCTCTACCAAGGTTGACAATGGGGTTTGGGGCCTAGCCTTGAGCTTGCATAATTTTCTCTGGATGTCAGAAGTAGCACGGTTGATAAAAATGCATAGCCAATAGTGTCTGTCCCTCGGCATCAGGATCTGTACTGGTTTGAAGGCCCCTGTCTCCCACTCAGAAAGATTGCGGGTTTTCATCTTTTTCCTGGGTAACCTCTTGTACCTTATCATAATTTACAAGCTTCACTATACACCTTTTCATTCCTTCTGATAGGCAAGTAGTATAAAATCTCATCCAAGCCTGGACTACAGTCTTCATAGTTCCAGTCTGGGTCCTGTTCTGGGATTGCGTCCCCACCTGCCTGCCTGATGAATTTGATGGGGATTGGTGGTCAGTAGGCCATCTGTGTGTTCCCTGGCCTTTCTCAGTATAGGCTCCTTTTCATTCGGGGGTGCAACAGTGGTCCAGGATAGCCATGACGTCCTGCCAGGTGAGAGAGAACATCAACCCTCGCATTATAAGAGCATCCCTGAACTTGTCAGAATTCTCTGGGAAACTGGCAAACCTCTCCTTACAGATAAACCCAGTTAAAGATCTCCCTTTGGGATGTTCCAGAGGTCCCTTGAAGCAAAAATTGTAAAAGCTTAAAACACCTGGTCAGATAGAATCATATTAATAGGTTTCTGTGAAACAATGCTTACTCCTTGAGCTAAGGTGGGAAAAAAATAATCAAAGGTAAATATAGATCACTTAAAAGCATAGGAACGCATGCAAACTATCAAAAGTGGCATTCCAGAACAATTTTTTTCTCTTATGAGAAAGAGAAGCCAAATTCAGTCTTGCATCAACCTACTCGTAATAAAAATTCATTTACCTAATTATATATAATCCAACCTTAGAAATCCTGACCACATACAAATTCTTTTTCTCAGTATTACTCTTTTGCAAACCTTCTGCATTATTTTGTAGCCATACTTTGCCTTTATTCTTTCCCCATTCAGGAAGCAGAGTAGGACAAAATCACCCTTTTCCCTTCCAACATAATATATTTCCATTCCTCATATCTTGTTTTATGAAAATATGCATCTTACTTTCCTTTATTGTTCAGTTGTGTCTGACTCTTTGCAACCCCATGGACTACAGCACACCAGGCTTCCCTGTCCTTCACTATCTTCTGGAGTTTTCTCAAACTCACGTCCATTGAGTTGATGATGCCATCCAACCATCTCATCCTCTGTCGCCCCCTTCTCCTTCTGCCCTCAGTCTTTCTCAGCATCAGGACTTTTCCAATGAGTTAGCTCTTCTCATCAGGTCACCGAAGTATTGGAGCTTCAGCATCAATCCTTCTGATGAATATTCAGGACTGATTTCCTTTAGGATTGATTGGTTGGATCTCCTTGCAGTCCAAGGGACTCTCAAGAGTCTTTTCCAACACCACAGTTCAAAAGCATCAATTCTTCGGTGCTCAGCCTTCTTTATGGTCCAACTCCCACATCCATATATGACTACTGGAAAAACCATAGCTTTGACTAGATGGACCTTTGTTGGCAAAGTCTCTGCTTTTTAGTGCAGTCTCTAGGTTAGTCATAGCATTTCTTTCAAGGAGCAAGCATCTTTGAATTTTATGGCTGCAGTCACTCTCTGCAGTGATCCTGAGGCCCAAGGAAATAAAGTCTATCACCATTTCTGTTTTTTTCCCCATCTATTTGCCATGAAGTGATGAGACTGGACACCATGATCTTAGTTTTTTTAATGTTAAGTTTAAGCCAGCTTTTTTCACTCTCCTCATTCACCCTCATCAAGAGGCTTTTTAGTTCCTCTTCCCTTTCTGCCATAGCATGATACCATCTACATATGTGAGATTGTTGATATTCCTCTCAGCAATCTTGATTCCAATTTAAGCTGTATCTAGCCTGGCATTTCCCATGATGTACTCTGCATGTAAGTTAAATAAACAGAGTGACGATATACAGCCTTGTTGTACTCCTCTCCCAATTTTGAACCAGATCACTGTTCCATGTCCAATTCTAACTTTAGGCTTCTTGACCTGCATACGAGTTTTTCAGGAGACAGGTAAGGTGGTCTGGTATTCCCATGTCTTTAAGAATTTTCCACAGTTTGTTGTGATCCACTCAAAGACTTTTGTGTTATCAATAAGGCAGAAGTCAATTTTTTCTGGAATCCCCTTGCTTTTTCTATGATCCAACGGATGTTGGCAATTTGATCTCTGGTTCATCTGCCTTTTCTAAATCCAGCTTGAACATTTGGAATTTCATGGTTCACCTACTGTTGAAGCCTAGCTTGAAGGATTTTGAACATAACCTAGCTAGCATGGGAAATGAGTGCAGTTGTATGGTAATTTGAACATTCTATGGCATTGCCCTTCTTTGGGGTTGGAATGAAAACTGACCTTTTCCAGTCCTGTAGCCACTGCTGAGTTTTCCAAATTTGCTGCCATATTGAGTACAGCACTTTCACAGTATCATCTTTTAGGATTTGAAATAGCTCAACTGGAATTTCATTATCTCCACTAGCTTTGTTCATCAGAGAAGGCAATGGCACCCCACTCCAGTACTCTTGCCTGGAAAATCCCATGGATGGAGGAGCCTGGTAGGCTGCAGTCCATGGGGTGGCTAAGAGTTGGACATGACTGAGCAACTTCCCTTTCACTTTTCACTTTCATGCATTGGAGAAGGAAATAGCAACCCACTCCAGTGTTCTTGTCTGGAGAATCTCAGGGATGGGGGAGCCTGGTGGTCTGAAGTCTGTGGGGTTGCACAGAGTCGGACATGACTGAAGCGACTTAGCAGCAGCAGCAGCAGCTTTGTTCATAGTAATGCTTCCTAAGGCCCACTTGACTTTACACTCCAGGATGTCTGGCTCTAGGTGAGTGATCACACCATCATGGTTAACTAGTTCATTAAGACCTTTTTGTACAACTCCTCTTCTGTGTATTCTTGCCACTTCTTAATCTCTTCTGCCTCTTTTAGGTCCATACTGTTTCTGTCCTTTATTGTGCCCATCTTTGTATAAAACATTCCCTTGGTATCTCTAATTTTCTTGAAGAGATCTCTAGTCTTTCCCATTTTATTGTTTCCCTCTGTTTCTTTGCATTGTTCACTTAGGGAAGGCTTTCTTATCTCTCCTTGCTATTCTTTGGAAATGTGCATTTACATGGGTATATCTTTTCTTTTCTCCTTTGCCTTTCGTTTCTCTTCTTTTCTTAGCTATTTTTAAGGCCTCCTCAGACAACCATTTTTCTCTTTTGGATTTCTTTTTCTTGAGGACGGTTTTGATTATCACCCCTATACAATGTTGCAAACCTCCGTTGATAGTTCTTTAGCCACTATGTCTATCAGATCTAATCCCTAGAATCTATTTGTCACTTCCACTGTATAATCATAAGGGATTTGATTTAAGTCATACCTGAATGGCCTAGGATTTTCCCTACTTTATTTAAGTCTGAATTTGGCAATAAGGAGTTCATAATCTGAGCCACAGTCAGCTTGGGAGCTGACTTGTTTTTTCTGACTGTATAGAACTTCTCCATCTTCGACTGCAAAGAATATAATCAATCTGATTTTAGTATCAACCCTCTGCTGATGTCCATGCGTAGTGTTGGCTTATGTTGTTGGAAGAGGGTATTTGCTATGACCAGTATGTTCTCTTGGCAAACTCAGTTAACCTTCGCCCAGCTTTATTTTGTACACCAAGGCCAAACTTGCCTGCTACTCCACGTAACTCTTGACTTGATATTTTTGTATTCCAGTCTCCCATGATGAAAAGGCCATCTTTTTTGGTGTTAGTTCTAGAAGGTCTTGTAGGTCATCATAGAAACATTCAACTTCAGCTTCTTTGGCATTAGTGGTTGGGGAATAGACTTGGATTACTGTGATATTGAATGGTTTGCCTTGGAAACAGATAGAGATCATTCTGTCATTTTTGAGATTACATCAAGCACTTCATTTTGGACTCTCTTGATGACTATGAGGGCTACTCCATTTCTTCTAAGGGATTTCTTGCCCACAGTAGTAGATATAATAGTTATTTGAGTTAAATTTGCCCATTCTGGTCCATTTTAATTCACTGATTCCTAAGATGTTGATGTTCCGTTTTCCATCTCCTGTTCGACCATATCCAATTTACCTTGATTCATGGACCCAACACTGTAAGTTTCTATGCAATATTATTCTTTACAGTATCAGACTTTACTTTCACCACCAGACACATCCACAACTGGATATCGCTTCTGCTCTGGCTCAGCCTTTTCATTCCTTCATTCCACTCTTCTCCAATAGCATACTGGACACTAACTGACCCAGGGGGCTTCATCTTTCAACGTCATATCTTTTTGCCTTTTCATTCTGTTTATGAGGGTTCTCAAGGCAAGAATGCTAAAGTGGTTTGCCATTCCCTTCTCCAGTGGACCATGTTTTGTCAGAACTCTCTACCATGACCCATCTGTCTTGGATGGCCCTACATGGGTACTTTCCTTAAGCAACCATGAACTGTCCTTTACATTAGCATTCTGTAAATTGGTAAAGAACACGTTAAGGTGTCACCAAACATCTTTAGTTTCTCTCTCACAAGAAGACAAAAGTAGGCAAATTTAACCCTATTTAGCAGTTAATGTTCTAGTATTTTATCTTATTTGAAATGGCCTGAATGTTCAATTAATTCCTATTATTTAACTTAATTCAGTTTCAAATTTATTAATACCAAAATTTGGAGGGACTGTTTTAGATACATGTTTCCAAGACATAATTATTTCTATAAGAGTTTACCAATATTCTTATTCCAGTTACATTTACTTATAAGTTTAATCATATCATGTTATTTTCCATGTTGATAGATTTTTATGACAGAAATAGTGTACACTTACTGACTTCCAGAAACCCTAGGTGTTATGAAAGTATCGTACTTAATGTTGATGAATAAAGACAGGTCTGTATAATTAAACCCACAAGTTTAGGTTAGACAAGTTCATTTCTATAGAACAAGAGATCTCCTAGTTTTCCCACTTGAGTTTAAAATGGCCCTTTTGATCCCCCTCAGTCTGGGGGGCAGCTACAGATGAAATCAGATAGTTCTTGAAAACCCAGGCAGAATAGTTACATTGCAAGCTGAGAGGAGGGAGAGATACAAACACCTGTCTTGTCTTTTTGTTCTTTAAAATCCTGCTAAGTAACCCAATGCTGGAGTCTCAGGCAATGTGGGCTCTGTTTGTATTCCAAGGCTTAAGTGCTCCACTGTACCCACAATGTCAGTAGAGACTTGCAAGAGCAGTTGAACAGACAAAACTACAACACAAAGATATCAGTCACAAAACTTGGACACAAACAAGAACTTTTCAGGATAAAGGTGCTTGGAGTGCAGATATGAAGACAACGGAAGAGGTAAACGGAGGGGGGACAGAAAAGACTGAACAAGAGAAAGAGAGACTGCCATGTCTATTCAGACACTAACCTGAGCACTTTCAGAGAGGGCCAGTGAGGGAGAGCGCACCCTTCCACTGCCCACCAGGGTGATCAAGCCCAGAAACCAGTCAGCTGTGCGTTGTCTGTAGGACAACCCATAGATGGGATTCTCACCCATGTGTACACCACTGTATAGACATCTGCCACTTGAGCCTGTTCCCAGTGGGACTTCTCTTGGTGGCAGGAAAATAAAGTCGAGAATATTGGGACAATCACACTTCCAGGCATTACATGATATGAGGTTTGAACTCGATCACCTTGTAAATCTCCACTCAGGGAGCACTGGACCAAGGTCTGACTGGTGTGAGGCAAGCCTCTCCTCTGCTTGTCACTCATCGCTGGCCAGGAGGTGCAGGTCTCACAAGCTGAGAGGAGTGACGCTGTTGTGGCTCAGCGTCTGCTCTCTCAGGAGACGACAGAAGCAAAGGGACAGAGACAGGAGAGGGAGAGAGAAGTAGACTTCAGGAACGGGAAGGGGACAGAGGGGAAAAGGGAAACAGTGAGGAAGAAAGGGCAAAATGGAGGGGGCAAGAGTTGCCCGAAAGTGGGTTCTGAGGCTGCCCAGAGGCCAGAAAGGCAGACTTAGCAAATGTGGTGACGCTGAGACAAGAGGTTCAGGTGGCCACTTGTCACCCCTGGGGAAACTGCATTCTGTGTGCCATAGGGTCCCAGATCCTTTCCTCAGAAGGGGACAACTTCTCCCCTCTGGGCACCACATAGTATGTTATTGACTAGGGTTCTTGGCCTTCACCAGTCAGCAGAAATTGACCAGAAGCCAGACAAGAAATTTAGACAAGGCTTTACTAGGCCCCCTGCTGCAGCAGAGGGGAGTGAGACAGACAGCAGGTTCGCTTGCTTGCTTGCTCCTGAGCAGGTAAGCTTGTTCCTTATGTGAGATGAGGGTAGGGGCGTGTCCAGGGTTCAGGCCAGCAGGGTGGCTTGAGTGGGTTTGCCCACCTCTTAGGTGGTGGTGTGTGCAGGGGCCATGCGCAGTACCCTGCTTTTCTCTGGGCTGTTCAGAAGTGGCATTTGGATTTGTTGGTCTCTTTGTATCCTTTGTCCAGAATTTGCCCCAGCTGTGCATATATGAAGTTATTTTCAGCCCCATACAATGTCTTTGTATTTTGTTGCTTGGGGAGAGGTGTGTCCAGTGAAAGCACTCCAGCACTGCTGCAAAGGTCCCATGTCCCAGGCCTGTCTCAGTTTCAGTGCCCTTGCTGAAAATCAGGTGACCATAGTTATATGGGTTTATTTGTGGACTCTCAGTTCTATCACATGTATCTGTGTTTATCCTTTTGCTATTACTAGACCATCGTGATTATTGTAGCTTTGTACTAAATTCTGAAATTGGGAAGTATGAGACTACCAAGCTTTGTTTTTTTCAAGATTGTTTTGGCTAATCTGAATCCTTGAACTTCCACATGGACTTTAAAATCTGAGTGTCAATTTCATTAAGCAGCTGGAGTTTTGATGAAGATTGAACTGAATCTATAGATTAATTTGGGAACTTTCGACATCTCAGTTTTGAGACTTTCAATCCATGAATGTGAGATACTTTTCCGTTTAAGTCTTTCTTTTAATGATGTTTTCTTGTTTCTGGGGTACAAGTTTTGCACTCTTAAACTTATTCCTAAGAATTCTTGGTACTGTCAAACAGAAATATCTTCTGATTTTATTTCTTTGGATATCTGTATTGCTAATATATAGACATACAATTGACTTACTATATTCTGCAATCTTGCTGAACTGGTTTATTAGCACTGAAACTTTTTGTGTGACTTGTTTCAGATTTTGATACATAAAATCATGACAACTCCAAACAGGATTTTATTTCTTTGTAGTTTTAATATTTTTACTCTTAATAGTCCTAGTTAAAACTTCAGTACAGCATTGATAATACATAAAAATGAACATTCACATTTGATTTGTTCTTGATCTTTAGGGGGAACTGCTCTCAGCCTTTCACCATTAAGTATGAATTTACTATAGGTTTTTCATAGATCCTCTCAGGTTGAAGACATTCCTGTCTGTTACTGTTTTGTTGAGCTCTCTATGATGAAAGACTGAATTTTTGCCTAATTATTTTTATGTGTATCTTGATATCATATTTGTCCTCTATGCCTCTTGATGAAAGTGAAAGTGGAGAGTGAGAAAGTTGGCTTAAAGCTCAACATTCAGAAAACGAAGATTATGGCATCTGGTCCCATCATTTCATGGGAAATAGATGGGGAAACAGTGGAAACAGTGTCAGACTTTATTTTTGGGGGCTCCAAAATCACTGCAGATGGTGATTGCAGCCATGAAATTAAAAGACGCTTACTCCTTGGAAGAAAAGTTATGGCCAACCTAGATAGCATATTCAAAAGCAGAGACATTACTTTGCCGACGAAAGTCCGTCTAGTCAAGGCTATAGTTTTTCCTGTGGTCATGTATGGATGTGGGAGTTGGACTGTGAAGAAGGCTGAGCACCAAAGAATTGATGCTTTTGAACTGTGGTGTTGGAAAAGACTCTTGAGAGTCCCTTGGACTGCAAGGAGATCCAACCAGTCCATTCTGAAGGAGATCAGCCCTGGGATTTCTTTGGAAGGATCAGCCCTGGGATTTCTTTGGAAGGATCAGCCCTGGGATTTCTTTGGAAGGAATGATGCTAAAGCTGAAATTCCAGTATGTTGGCCACCTCATGAGAAGAGTTGACTCATTGGAAAAGACTCTGATGCTGGGAGGGATTAGGGGCAGGAGGAGAAGGGGACAACAGAGGATGAGATGGCTGGATGGCATCACTGACTCAATGGACGTGAGTCTGAGTGAACTCTAGGAGTTGGTGATGGACAGGGAGGCCTGGCGTGCTGCGATCATGGGACACGACTGAGCAACTGAACTGAATATGGTGTATTAGATTACTTTATCATATGTTTAACCCCCTTTGTATTCCTGGAGAAATCATTTGTCAATAGTTTATACTTTTTTATGTTATTGGATTTTGTTTGCAAGTACTTTATGGATTTTTGCATTTATAGTCATAAGGGATATTGATCCTTCTTATGATAACTCATTTTTAATACACCTAAGAGTAAAGCAGGGCTTCCCTTGTAGCTTGGCTGGTTAAAGTAAAGAATCCACTTGCAGTGTGGGAGACCCTGGTTTCATTCCTAGGTTGGGAAGATCTCCTGGAGAAGGGATGGGCTAACCACTCCAGTATTCTTGGCCTTCCCTGGTGGCTCAGACAATAAAGAATCCACTTGCAATGCAGGAGACCTGGGTTCACTCTCTGAGTTGGGAAGATCCGCTGAAGGAGGGCATGACAACCTGCCTCAGTATTCTTGCCTGGAGAATCCCCATGGATAGGGAGCCTGGTAGGCTTGCATGGACCTGGTGGGTCCATGGGGTTGCAAAGAGTCAGGCACGACTGAGTAAGCACAGCAGAGTGATAGATTCATATTATGGACTATGTATTGAAAAATATTTTAAATTACTTTTTTCCTGTAGTAAGTAATGAAAAAATACACACCCTTTTACCTATGCTAAGTTGCTGCAGTCGTGTCCAGCTCTTTGTGACCTATGGACTGTAGCCTACCAGGGTCCTCTGTCCATGGGATTCTCCAGGAAGAACCTACTTACATACAAATTCATTTTATTTCTGTAGACTTCTAGATATAAGTCTGCTTAACCAAAGTGTGTGTTCATTTTAAATTTTAATAAATATTTCAAAAAATGCAGCAATGTAGATATTTCTAGAAATGTAATTATATACTTTTTCCAATAGAAGATACTGATAGTTTAGATTTTTACCTAATGGGTCAAATATTTCTCATTATTCAAATTTTCCTAACATGTGCCAAGGTTGAACACGTTCCCTAAGATATCTGCAATTTACCTGTCTTCTATAAACTGCCAGTTGCTTTCTTTTGTCTATTTTTAATTGGGTTTTTGTTCGTACTGATATAGGAGCTTTTGCATGTTAGTTTTTAATGTTTTGTCAGTGATGTTTGGCAGTTTTCTATATTTTTAGCTAGTGTGTAAACCCTTTATGCTCTAAGTTTTAGGTTTCTTTTGACCCATACCACCTCATGTACTCCACAGTTATACAAATATGCTCTATATTATTATTTTTTAAATACTGCATTTACTTTCTATTGCTGCTATAACAAATTACCATAATCCCTCTCTCAGTCTATATAGATGCTTAGAACATGCTTTTGACAAGTATTTGACAAAGGGAAGAAAAATACCAGGACTTGGTTCTGAAGGACTTAATATTGCTGCCAAGGTCGAAGACCTTAGGAAGGAAAGGCACACGGGTGAACAGGTCCACTTCCTGAAGATTAGGGCTCTTCTGGGCAAACCTACCAAGAACCCATGGGATGCTTCCAGCAAACTCCCGTGGCCTTCCAACTCTAGGGACTTCAGAATCTTCAGAACTTATTTCTGCATTTCCTTTTCCTCTATACACTATTTCACATTTTTACTCTTTCCTTTACCATTTCTTCATTAAAGTATAGTTGATTTACAATATTGTTTCACATGTAAAGCAGAGTGATTCAGTTATTTATTTTCTGGTTATTTTCAGTTACAGGTTACTGCAAGATATATACTTCCCTGTCCTATATAGTAAATCCTTGTTGCTTATCTATTCCATGTATGATAGTTAGTACCTGTTAATCTCATTCTCTTAGCTTTCTCTCCTCCCTTTCCCTTTTCCCTTTAATAACCCTAAATTTGTTTTCTGTCTGTGTGATTCTGTTTCTGTCAGTTCAGTTCAGTCACTCAGTTGTGTCCAACTCTTTGCGACCCCATGAATCGCAGCACACCAGGCCTCCCTGTCCATCACCAACTCCCAGAGTTCACTCAGACTCACGTCCATCGAGTCAGTGATAACATCCAGCCATCTCATCCTCTGTCATCCCCTTCTCCTCCTACCCCCAATCCCTCCCAACATCAGAGTCTTTTCCAATGAGTCAACTCTTCTCATGAGGTGGCCAAAATACTGGAGTTTCAGCTTTAGCATCATTCCTTCCAAAGAAATCCCAGGGCTGATCTCCTTCAGAATGGACTGGTTGGATCTCCTTGCAGCCCAAGGGACTCTCAAGAGTCTTCTCCAACACCACAGTTCAAAAGCATCAATTCTTTGGTGCTCAGCCTTCTTCACAGTCCAACTCTCATATCCATACATGACCACTGGAAAAACCATAGCTAGCCATGACTAGACGGACCTTCGTCGGCAAAGTAGCAAAGTAATGTCTCTGCTTTTGAATATGCTATCTAGGTTGGCCATAACTTTTCTTCCAAGGAGTAAGCGTCTTTTAATTTCATGGCTGCAATCACCATCTGCAGTGATTTTGGAGCCCCCAAAATAAAGTCTGACACTGTTTCCACTGTTTCCCCACTTCCCATGAAGTGATGAGACCGGATGCCATGATCTTTGTTTTCTGAATGTTGAGCTTTAAAACAACTTTTTCACTTTCCTCTTTCACTTTCATCAAGAGGCTTTTAGTTCCTCTTCACTTTGTGCTATAAGCGTGGTGTCATCTGCATATCTGAGGTTATTGATATTTCTCTCGGCAATCTTGATTCTAGCTTGTGCTTCTTCCAGCCCAGCGTTTCTCATGATGTACTCTGCATAGAAGTTAAATAAGCAGGCTGACAATATACAGCCTTGATGTACTCCTTTTCCTATTTGGAACCAGTCTGTTGTTCCATGTCCAGTTCTAACTGTTGCTTCCTGACCTGCATGTGTGTGTGTGAAGTCGCTCAGTCGTGTCCGACTCTTTGCGACCCCGTGGACTGTAGCCCACCAGGCTCCTCAGTCCATGGGATTCTCCAGGCAAGAATACTGGAGTGGGTTGCCATTTCCTTCTCCAGGGGATCTTCCTGACCCAGGGATCGAACCCAGGTCTCCTGCATCAGAGGCAGACGCTTTAACCTCTGAGCCACCATAAGTATACAGGTTTATTAGTATCTTTTAGATTCTATATATGTTATACAATAAAATTTGTCTGACTTCCCTAAGTATAATATTCTCTAGGTCAGTCCCTATTGCTGCAAATGGCAGTATTTCATTCATTCTTATGGCTAATACTGAATTGTATATGTATTAATAGTACATCTTAAGCCAATCATTCTGATAGGCACTTGGATTGTTTTCATGTCTTAGCTATTTAAATGGTGCTGCTATGAATATTGGGGTGTCTATATCTTTTAAATTAGTTTTCATCTTTTCTCATTATATGCCCATGACTAGAATTGCTGGGATCATATAGTAGCACTGTTTTTAGGGACTTCATACTATTTTCCATAGTGGTTGAACCAATCTTCACTATAGCCAACAGTATAGAAAGGTTCCTTTTCTTCTACATCCTGTCCAACATTTATTTTTAGACTTCTTGATGATGGCCATTCTGACTGATGTGATTTGATACCTCATTGTGGTTTTGATTTCCATTTCACTAGAAATCAGTAATGAACACCTCTCCATGTGCCTGTTGGCCATCTGTATGTCTTCTTTAGGGAAATGTCTGCTCAGGTCTTATCTCAGTTTTTTATTGGATTTTTCTGACACTAAGTTGTAGGAACTGTTTGTTGGCTCGTCACATTGTTGGAAAATATTTTCTCCCATTCCATAGATTATCTTTTCATTTTGTTTATGGTCTCCTTTGCTGTGCAACAGCTTTTAATGTTTAATTAGTCCCCGTTTGTGTGTTTTTTTCTTTTATTACTTTTGCCTGGAGACTGACCTAAGAAAATATTGTTACAACTTAAAGTCAATTTGAGTTTATGTTTGTGTATGGTGTGAAAGTACTCTAACTTCACTGATACACATGCAGCTGCCAACACTTGCTGAAGAGACTGTCTCTCTTCCATTTTGTGTCTTTTCCCCTTCTTTGACAACTAGCTTCCTAGTTGGTGCAGCAGTAAAGTGTCCGCCTTCAGTGCAGGAGACTTGTCCCATCCTGGGTCGGAAGATCCCCTGGAGTAGGACATGGCAACTCACTCCAGTATTCTTGCCTGGGAAATTCCATGGACAGAGGAGCTTGGTGGGCTGCAGTTCAGGAGGTTGCAAAGAGATTGTCTTTCCTCCACTGTATATTCTTTCCTTCTTTGATGATTAACTGACCTTAAATGTTTGGGTTTATTTCTGGGTGCTCTGTTGTGTTGCACTGATCCATACACCTGTTTTGGGGCCAATATTTACTGTTTTGATTGTCATAGTTATGCCTCCTCCTTTGTTCTTTTTCCTCAGGATTTCTTTGGCAGTTCTGGGTCTTCTGTGGTTCCATGTAAATTTTAGGATTATTTGTTCTAGTTTTCTGAAGTGTCATGGATATTTTAGTAGTTCATGTATCTGTTGATTGATCTGGCTAGTAGGGCAATTTTTACAATTTTAACTCTTCTAATCCAAGAGCACAGGATATATGTCTGTTTCTTTGAATCATCTTCAGTTTCCTTATCAATGTTCTATAGTTCTCAGCAATAGGTCTTTCACCTCTAGTGAAGTTTATTTGCAGGTATTTTTTTCCATCAGATTTTTAAATTGAAGCATGGTTTACAGTGTGTTTCTGGTATATAGCAAAGTGATCTAATTATACATGTATTTTCATAATATTTTCCATTATTTTTATTACGAGATATTGAATATAGTTCCTTGTGCTATACAGTAGGATCTTGTTTGTCTAGTTTATATATAGTAGTTTGTATCTGCTAAATCCAGACTCCTAATTATCCTTCCTCTATTGCATCTGCCCTTTGGGAACCATAAATTGTTTTCTATGTCTGTGAGTCGGTTTTTGTTTTTTAAGTAAGTTTATTTGTATTATATGTATCATATTTTAGATTCCATATGCAAGTGATATCCTATGGTATTTGTCTTTTTCTGACTTCACTTAGTATTATGATTTCTAGGTTCATTCACGTTGCTGCAAATGACATTATTTCATTCTTTTTAATGGCTGAGTAGTATTCCATTGTGTGTATACACCAAATCATATTTATCTTCATCTGTCTATAGATAGAGTTGCTTCCATGTTTTGGCTTTTGTGAATAATTCTGCTATGAACACTGAGGTGAATGTACCTTTTCAACTTAAAGTCTCCCCTGGATATATGCCTAGGAGTAGGAGATGGATCATATAGTAGCTCTATTTTTAGTTTTCTAGGAACCTTCATACTGTTTTCCATAGTGGCTGCGCCAATTTACATCCCCACAAACAATGTAGGAGGGTTCCTTCTTTCTCCACTCTCGCTCCAGCATTTATCTGTGGACATTTTAGTGATAGTCATTGACTGGTGTGAGGTGGTACCTCACTGATTCTTTTAAACTTCTATTGGAGTGTAGCTGATTTTAGATGCATTAGTCAGTTGTATAGCAAAGTGAATCAGTCTTGCATCTATCCACTCTTTTTCTCCTTGGATTTTTCCACACAGGCCATTGTAGGGTATGGAATAGAGTTCTCTGTGCTATACAGCAGGTTCTTATTAGTTATCTATTTTATATATAGTAGTGAGAAACCCAAGTAAGATGGTAGGTGTTGCAAGAGGGCATCAGAGGGCAGACACACTGAAACCATACTCACAGAAAACTAGTCAGTCTAATCACACTAGGACCACAGCCTTGTCTAACTCAATGAAACTAAGCCATGCCTGCAGGGCAACCCAAGATGGGCAGGTCATGGTGGAGAGGTCTGACAGAACGTGGTCCACTGGAGAAGGGAATGGCAAACCACTTCAGTATTCTTGCCTTGAGACTCCATGAACCGTATGAAAAGGCAAAATGATAGGGTACTGAAAGAAGAACTCCCCAAGTCAGTAGGTGCCCAATATGCTACTGGAAATCAGTGGAGAAATAACTCCAGAAGGATGAGATGGCTAGATGGCATCACTGACTCGATGGACGTGAGTCTGAGTGAACTCTGGGAGTTGGTGATGGACAGGGAGGCCTGGCGTGCTGCGATACATGGGTCTGCAAAGAGTTGGACATGACTGAGCAACTGAACTGAACTGAACTGAGTGTGTATATGGCAATCCCAGTCTCCTAATTTATCCCTCCCCCTCCCTGTCTCCCAGTAACTAAATTTGCTTGCTAAATCCATGATTCTACTTCTGTTTTATAAAGAAGTTAATTTAAACTCCCTTTTAAGATTCCAAATATAAGTGATACTATATGATACTTGTCTTTCTCTCTCTGAGTGACTTCACTCAGTATGACAATCTGTAGGTCCAACCATATTGCTGTAAATGGCATTCTTTTGTTCTTTTTATGGCTGAGTAATATTCCATCGTATATGTGTAACACATCTTCCTTATATAGTCCTTTACTGATGGACATTTAGGTTGTTTCATGTCCTGGCTATTGTAAATAGAGCTGCAGTAAACTTTGGGGTGCATGTATCTTTTGAATTATGGTTTCCCAGGAGTGTGGTTATGGATTATATGGTAGCTCTACTTTTAGTTTTTTAAGGAAGCTCTATACTGTTCTCCAGATTGGCTGTACCAAAATCCCACCAACAGTTTAGGAGAGTTCCATTTCTCCACACCCTTTCCAACATCTATTGTTTATAGATTTTTATGAAGACCATTCTGACTGATGTGAGGTAATAACCTCATTGTTGTTTTGATTTGCATTTCTGTAGTAATTAGTGATGTTGAGCATCTTTTCGTGTGCTTTTGGCCATCTGTATTTTTGGAGGAATGTCTATTTAGTTCTTCCACCCACTGGCCTTTTTTTTTTCCAATTGAGCTTGCATGAGCTGTTCATATATTTTGAAGATTAATCCCTTGTCAGTTGTTTTATTTGCAGATATATTTTCTCCCATTCTACAGGCTGTCTTTTAGTTTTGTTTATGGTTTTCTTTACTTTGGAAAAGTTTTTCATTTTAATTGTCTCAATTATTTTTGTTTTTATTTTCATTACCCTAGGAGGTGGATCAAAAATAACTTGCTGCAATTTACATCAAAGAGTATTCTGCCTGTTTTCCTCTGAGAGTTTTATAGTATCCAGCCTTACATTTAGATAGTTATTCATTGTAGTTTTGACTTACATTTCTCTAATTGACAATGTTGAGCATTTTTTCATTGCCTGTTGGCCATCCATATCTTCTCTGGAAAAATGTCTGTTTAGGTCTTCTGCCCAGTTTTTTGATTGGGTTATTTTTGTCTTTTTGTTATTGAGTTGTATGAACTTTTTGTACATTTTAGAAATTAAGCCATTTTAACAATGTTAATTCTTCTAATCAAGAGCATTGTTTCATTTCTTTGAGTCATCTTCAACTTCCTTTATCAATGTTTTAAGCTCTCAGCATATAAATCTTTTTATTACAGAATTTTATTTATTTATTTGAATAGTTAAATATTAAACATTTGGAGTTTGTTTTGTTTTAAAGTTTAAATTTATTTATTTTAATTGGAGGCTAATTACTTTACAATATTGTATTGGTTTTGCCATACATCAACATGAATCACCACAGGTGTACACATGTTCCCCATCCGGACCCCCTCCTCCCACCTCCCTCCCCATACCATCCCTCTGGGTCATCACAGTACACCAGCTCCAAGCATCCTGTATCCTGCATCAAACCTGGACTGGCGATTCATTTCTTATATGATATTATACATGTTTCAATGCCATTCTCCAAAATCATCCCACCCTCTCCCTATCCCACAGAGTCCAAAAGTCTGTTCAATACATCTGTGTCTCTTTGCTCTCTCGCATACAGGGTTATCGTTACCATCTTTCTAAATTCCATATATATGTGTTAGTATACTGTACTGGTGTTTTTCTTTCTGGCTTACTTCACTCTGTATAATAGGCTCCAGTTTCATCCACCTCATTAGAACTGATTCAAATGTATTCTTTTTAATGGCTGAGTAATACTCCATTGTGTATATGTACCACAGCTTTCTTATCCATTCATTTGCTGATGGACATCTAGGTTGCTTCCATGTCCTGGCTATTATAAACACTGCTGCAAACACTTTCTAACACCTAGTGCTAAGTGTTCTAGCACTATTATAAAAAGTGCTAAAACACTTTCTAACACCATACACAAATATAAACTCAAAATGGATTAAAGATCTAAATGTAAGACCAGAAACTATAAAACTCCTAGAGGAGAATATAGCCAAAACACTCTCCGACATAAATCACAGCAGGATCTTCTATGACCCACCTCCCAGAATATTGGAAATAAAAGCAAAAATAAACAAATGGGACCTAATTAAAATTAAAAGCTTCTGCACAACAAAGGAAACTATAAGCAAGGTGAAAAGACAGCCTTTGGAATTGGAGAAAATAATAGCAAATGAAATAACTGACAAACAACTAATCTCAAAAATATACAAGCAACTCCTGCAGCTCAATTCCAGAAAAATAAACGACCCAATCAAAAAATGGGCCAAAGAACTAAACAGACATTTCACCAACGAAGACATACAGATGGCTAACAAACACATGAAAAGATGCTCAACATCACTTGTTATCAGAGAAATGCAAATCAAAACCACAATGAGGTACCATTTCACCAGTCAGAATGGCTGTGATCCAAAAGTCTACAAGCAATAAATGCTGGAGAGGATGTGGAGAAAAGGGAACCCTCTTACACTGTTGGTGGGAATGCCAACTAGTACAGCCACTATGGAGAACAGTGTGGAGATTCCTTAAAAAACTGGAACTAGAACTGCCTTATGACCAGCAATCCCACTGCTGAGCATACACACTGAGGAAACCAGAATTGAAAGAGACACGTGTACTCCAATTTTCATCAGCATATAAATCTTTCACTACCTTGGTCAGATTTATTCCTGATAATTTTTTTGGATGCAATTTTAAAGGGGATTTTTCACATTTCCTTTCTGATATTTCATTGTTAGAGTAAAGAAATGCAACTGATTTCTATATGTTAACCTTATATCCTGCTACCTTGTTGAATTTATCAGTTCTAGCAGTTTTTCTGTGGAGTCTAGGATTTTCTATATAGAGTAGCATGCCATCTGTGAATAGTGACAGTTTTACATCTTCCCTTCCAATTTGGGTTCCTTTTATTTCTTCTTTTTTCTGATCACTGTGGCTAGGACTTGATTAGAAGTGGTCAGAGTGTGCATCCTTCTTTTGTTCCAGATTTTAGTGAGAAGGCTTTCAGCCTTTCACCACTGAGTAATAGATTAATTGTGGGTCTCTCATAAATAGCTTTTACATTGTGAAGTGTTCCCTCTCTATCCATTTTGGTAAGTTTTTACCATGAATGGATGTTGAATTTTTTTCTGCATCTATTGAAATAATTGTGTGGTTTTTATCTTGTCTTTTGTTGATGTGGTGTAGCACATTGATTTTTCCTGCATATTTTGACCTATCCTTATGACCCCAGGATAAATCCAACTGGATTGTGGTGTATTAGCTTCCTTATATGGTATTGATTTGATTTGCTAATATTTTGTTGAACTTTTGTATCTATGTTCATCAAATGTATTGGCCTGTGATTTTCTTTATTGGTAGTATCTTTGATTTTGATATCAGGGTGACAGTGGCATCATAGAATACTTTGGGAGTGTTCACTCCTCGTCACTCTTTGGAAGAGTTTGAGAAGGGTTAGTGTAAGTTCTTTGTATGTTTTTTAGGATTCACCTGTGAAGCCATTTAGTCTTGGACTTTTGTCTGCAGGGATTGTTTTCAATTACAGATTCTATTTCATTTTTAGTGACCCGTCTGTTCAAGTTATCTATTTCTTGATTCAGTTTTGGTGGGCTGTATGTTTCTAGAAACTTGTCATTTCTTCTAGGTTGTTCAACTTGTCATCATGTAAGTGTTCATAGTAATCTCTTATGTAAAGTAATTTTGTTTTGGCTGTGCTGGATCTTAACTGTTGCACACCAGCTTTCTCTAGCAGCAGTGAGCCAGGTCTACTCCTGTTGGCAGTGTGGGGCTTTTCATTGCAGAGGCTTCTGTTGTAGAAGCCTCTGTTGTAGGACTTAGGACATGTAGGCTTTAATAGTTGCGGCTCGCAGGCTCTACAGTGAGGGCTTAGTAGTCGTGGCACTCAGGGTTAGTTGCCCCAAGGCATGTGGAATCTTCCTGGAGCAGGGGTCAAATCCATGTCCCCTGCATTGACAGGCAAATTCTTAATCACTGTACCACCAGGGAGGGCGGCTGCTGCTGCTGCTGCTGCTAAGTCGCTTCACTCGTGTCCAACTCTGTGCGACCCCATAGACGGCAGCCCACCAGGCTCCCCTGTCCCTGGGATTCTCCAGGCAAGAACACTGGAGTGGGTTGCCATTTCCTTCTCCAGTGCATCAAAGTGAAGTTGCTCAGTCGTGTCCAGCTCTCAGCAACCCCATGGACTACTGCCTACCATGCTCCTCTGTCCATGGGATTTTCCAGGCAAGAGTACTGGAGTGGGTTGCCATACCAGGGAAGGCTAGTAATCTTTTATTTTTGATATCTCTGTTGTATCATTTACTTCTCCTTTAAATAAATATCTCTTTCTTTTGTTTGAGTCTTTTCTTAGCCTGAGGAGAAGTTTATCACTTTTCTTGTTGTGTTTTTTTAATTTTTAAAAAAGAAACCAGTTTTATTGATCAATAAAACCAATTTTATTGATCTTTGTTCTCTATTTTATTACTTCTTTGATCTCTATTCTCTTTCTTCTACTGACATTAGGTTTTGTTTTCCTCTACGTGATAGGTTAGGTTGTTCTCAGATTTTCTTCTTTCTTGGGGGAGGCCTTTATTGCCATAGACTTCCCTCCTGAACTACTTTTGTGGCGTCCCATACATTTTGTATGGTTGTATTTTTATTGTCATTTATCTTGGTGTCTTCTGATCTCCTTTTTCATTTTATCATTGATCCATTTGTGGGGGTTTTTTTGGTAGCATATTTTAGTCTCCAATTGTTCATTCTTTGTCTTTTTCCTTCTATTGTTGATTTGTCATTTCTTATTGTTGTGGTCAAAAAGATACTTGAAGTAATTTCTATTCTCATATTTCTTGAGGATTGTTTATGATCTGGTATGTGGTCTGCCGCTGAGAATGTTCCACATGCACTAGAAAAAAATGTGTATTCTGGTTTCATACGTAGTGTTCTGGTTTTATATGCAGTGTTCTATAGACAGAAATTAAATTCAACTGGTCTATTGTGCCATTTAGGAACTCTGTTGCCTTACTGACTTTCTGTTGGATAATGTGTCCTTTAAAGTCAGTGGGATATTAAAATCTCCTCTTATATTTCTGTCAAGCTCTCCCTTTGTTTGCTGCTGTTGTTTTTGGTCAGTCTCTCAGTGTGTCTGACCCCATGGACTGTAGCACGCCAGGCTTTCCGATCCTTCACCGTCTCCCAGAGCTTGCTTAAATTCATGTCTATTGAGTCAGTGATGCCATCCAACTATCTTATCCTCATTGTCCTCTTCTCCTGCCCTCAATCTTTCCCGACATCAGGATTTTTTCCAATAAGTCAGCTCTTCCCATCAGGTGGCCAAAGTATTGGACTTTCAGCTTTAGCATCAATCCTTCCAATGAATTCAGGATTGATTTCCTTTAGGATTGACTGGTTTTATCTCCTTGCAGTCCAAGTATTTGTTTTAAATTTAGAATCCCAGGAATGGCAGAGCCTGGTGGGCTGCCATCTACAGGGTCGCACAGAGTCGGACATGACTGAAGCAACTTAGCAGCAGCAGCAGCAGCAGCAGCAAATTGGGTACATATGTTAGTAACTATAATGTTCTTTTCTTATGTTAATCCCTTTATCACTATATAATGCCCTTCTTTGTCTTTATGGCCTATGTTTTAAAGTCTTTTTGTCCGAGGATCATGTTCTTTTTTCAGTGAATTTGTTTAGTTTTCTCAAGTCTCTATTTGATTGGATAAGATGGAATTAAGAAAGGGAACCTGATCACAGGCCCCTGACAGCATGTATTTGCTCTATCTAAATTTCAGTTTAGTCTACTTTAAACATAAAATGTTTTTTAAAAATACGTCTTTGTACACTTTGGCCAAGATGGCAGAATAGAAAGACTCTGAGCTCACCTGCTCTCACAAGCACATCAATAAAACAACTATCTGCAGAATAGCCAAAGATGCATAAGACTGGAACCTTAAAGCAAAGATCTTCTGTGACTTATGGACATAAAGAAAGAGCCATAAGGAGATGGGTAGGAGGAGTGTACTTGCAATATAGTCAAGTCCCATACTCCTGGGGCATATGAAACACAAACCGGAGAAATAATTATATTGTAGTGGTTCTCCTACAGGAGATATCTGAGCCCAACTTTGGGTTCCTCAGGCCAGGGGTCCTGCACTAGAAAGACAAGACCGTAGAGCATTAGCTGTGAAGCCAGCGCGGCTTAATTTGTATAGAAAGAAAAGAGGAAACCTGTAGCCTCCTTACAAAGGACCTTGCCCCAGGACCAGCTGAGCCCTAACCTGCCAACTAGCAGGCCAACACAAGCTTTGGGACACCTCTGATGACATAATCTGCTATGTCAGGAGCTACCCCCAGCCTACAAGCAATTTGACACCAGCTCTGGGACCCCTGAGCCCTGCAACCAGACTCCAGGATCTGTTTCAGCCTGTTGGTAGTCCAGCACTAACCCCAGAAACTTGCATTACCCACCAGTGGACAGGCAGCAGCCCTGAAGTCTTCTAGTTCCTGACCCTCCTCAGTGAGCTAATATTAGTCCCAGGGCCCCGTCTGCAGTTAGCCGCCTTATGACCTGGCCCTGCCAACCAGCAGTTACAGCCATTGCATAAGGCACAGCCTGGCAACCAACTGGACTGGGCATCAACCATGCTTACCAGACTGCCCATTTAATAGAAGGATCCATGCAGCCCTCATAGGGGAAACCGCTAGAACATATAGAGTGGAGTGCATTGCTTGGACATACATGTTTCCTACAGAAAGCCAATTCTCTAAGTTTGGGAAATATAAGCAAACTACCAGACACATAAAAATACAGACAGAAACTTAGGTAAAACTAGGGAAAGAGGAACATGTTCCAGACAAAGTAATAAGATAAATCCCCAGAAAAAGTAAAGTGGAGTTAGGCAATCCACTCGAGAAAGAGTTCAGAGCAGTGATTATAAAGATGACCAAAGAACTTGGAGAAGAATAGATATACCGAATGAGATGTACAGAGTGAGAAATCTTTAATAAAGAGTTAGAAAATACAAAGAACAATAAGTAAAGAATATAATAACAAAAATGTATCAGAAGGCATCAACAAATAGACAAAAGAATTCAGAAGAATGGATCAGTGAACTGGAAAACGGTATTCACTGATGTTGAACAGGAAGAGAAAAGTTAAAAATAAGGACAGTTAAGAGACTTCCCTGGTGGCTCAGATGGTAAAGCGTCTACCTACAATGCGGGAGACCCAGGTTCAATCCCTGGGTCAGGAAGATCTTCTGAAGAAGGAAATGGCACCCCACTCCAGTGTTCTTGTCTGGAAAATTCCATAGACGGTGGAACCTAGTAGGCTACAATCCACGGGGTAGCAAAGAGTTGGACACGACTGAGCAACTTCACTTTAAGAGACTCTGGGACAGCATCAAGAGTAACAAGACTTGCATTATAGGGATTCAAGAAGGAGATGAGAAAGGGGCTGAGAACATATTGGAAGACATATAGCTGAAAATGTCCCCTCACATGAGGAAGGAAGCTGTCACCCAAGTGCATGAAGTGTGGAAGCTCCCAGAGAGGACTGACCCAAAGAGGACCACATCAAAACACTATTTTGGGGGCTTCTCCAGTGGTCTTGTAGTTAAGAATCCACCTGCCAACACAGGGGACATGTGTTTGATCCCTGGTCCAGGAAGATCCCACATGCCCTAGGGCACCTAAGCCCATGCGCCACAACTACTGAACCTATGTGTTGCAAATGTTGATGCCAGTATGCCTACAACCTATGCTCTGCAACAAGAGGAGCCACCACAATGAGAAGCCTGTGCACGGCAACAAAGAGTAGACCCTGCTTGCCACAACTCGAGAATGTCTGCTCACAGCACAAAGACCCAGTGCAGCCAAAAGAAATATATAAATCTTTTAAAAAACACTATCTTTAACTTTTTGCATTTTAATCACAAATAATTTTTTTTAAAAACTCATATTGTATTGGAGTATAACTGATTATAATGATGTGGTCACTCACTTAGAGCCAGACATCTTGGAGTGTGAAGTCCAGTGGGCCTCAGGAAGCATTATTACCCACAAAACTGGTGGAAGTGACAGAATTCCAGGCTATTTAAAATCCTGAAAGATGGTGCTGTTAAAGTGTTGCACTCAGCATGTCAGCAAATTTGGAAAACTCACATTGATCACAGGACTGGAAAATGTCAGTTTTCATTCCAGTTCCAAAGAACGGCAATGCCAAAGACTGTTCAAATTACCAAACAATTGCATTTATTTCACATGCTAGCACTAGAGAAGGGAATGGCTACCCACTCCAGTATTCTAGCCTGGAGAATTCCATGGGGTTGCAGAGAGTCGGACACGATTGAGCGACTTTCACTTCACTTCGCACGCTAGCAAGTTTATGCTCAAAATCCTTCAAGGTAGGCTTCAGCAGTATGTGAACTGAGAACTTCCAGATGTACAAGCTGGATTTCAAAGAGGCAAAAGAACCAGAGATTAAATTGCCAATATTCATGGGATCATGGAGAAAGCAAGGAAGTTCCAAAAAAACATCTACTTCTGCTTCATTGACTACACTAAAGATTTTGACTGGGTGGATCACAACAAACTGTGGAAAATTCAAGAGATGAGAAAATGAGACCACCTTACCTGCCTCTTGAGAATGTATGCAGGACAAGAAGCCACAGTTAGAACTGAAAATGGAACAGTGGACTGGTTTAAAATTGGGAAAGGCTGTATATTGTCACATGTTTATTTAACTTATATGCAGAGTTCATCACACAAATGCCAGGCTGGATGTATCATAAGCTGGAATCGAGATTTCTGGAAGAAATATCAACAACCTCAGATATGCAGATGATACCATTCTAATGGCAGAAAGTGAAGAGGCACTAAAGAGCCTATTGATGAGGGTGAAAGAGAGTGAAAAAGCTGGTTGAAACAGAGAATTCAAAAACCTAAGATATTGGCATCCAGTCCTATCATTTCATGGCAAACAGAAGTGGAAACAGTCATAGAAGCTTTTATTTTCTTTGGCTCCAAATCACTGTAGACAGTGACTGCAGTCATGAAATTAAGACACTTGCTTCCTAAAGTTATGACAAACCTAGGCAGAGAATTACAAAGCAGAGACATCATTTTGCAAACAAAAATCCATATAGTCAAAGCTATGGTTTCTCCAGTAGTCACGTACAGATGTGAAAGTTGGATCATAAAGAAGGCTGAGCAGCAAAGAATTGATGCTTTCAAATTGTGGTGCTAGAGAAGAATCTAGAGTCAATAGATCAAACCAGTCACTCCTAAAGGAAATCAAGCCTGACTATTCATTGGAAGGACTGATGCTGAGGCTGAAGCTCCAATACTTTGGCCACCTGATGCGAAGACTCACTGGAAAAGATTGATGCTGGGAAAGATTGAAGGCTAAAGGAAAAGGTGATGGGGTGGTTAGATATCATCACCAACTCAAGGGACGTGAGTTTGAGCAAACTCTGGAAGAAAGTGGAGGAAAGAGGAGCCTGGCATGCTATAGTCCCTGGGGCCACAAAGAGTCAGACACGACTTAGTGACTGACCAGTAACAACAATAGCTAATCAACAAACAATGTTGTGATAGTTTCAGGTAAAAAGCAAAGGGACTCAGTCATACGTATGCATATACTCCCTTCCCACCCAGGCTGCCACAGAACACTGAGCAGAGCTCCATATGCTATATATGAAGTCCCTGCTGGTTACCCATTTTAAATATAGTAATGTGTACATGTCCATCCCAAACTCCCTAACTATCCCTTCCCCTCAGAAACCATAAATTCATTCTCTTAAGTCTGTGAATCTCTTTCTGATTTGTAAGTAAGTTCATTTGTATCATTTCTTTTTAGATTCTGCAAATAAGGGATGCCATATGATATTTCTCCTTCTTTGTCTGACTTACTTCATTCAGTATGACAGTCTCTAGGTCCATCCATGTTGCTACAAATGACACTATTTCTTTTTAATGGATGAGAAATATTTCATTGTATATATGTACCACATCTTTTTTTTATCCATTTCTCTGTAGATGGACATTTAGGCTGCTTCCGTGTCTTGGCTATTGTAAACAGTGCTGCAGGGAACATCGGGTGCAGGTATCCTTTCAAATCGTGTTTTTCTTCAGATGTATGCCCAGGAGTGGGATTGCAGGGTCATATGGTAGCTCTATTTTTAGTTTCTTAAGGAACCTCCATGACCCTCCATATTGTTTTCCAGGGCTTCCCTGGTGGGTCAGAGGGTAAAGCATCTGCCTGCAATGCGGGAGACCCAGGTTTGATCCCTGGGTCAGGAAGATCCCCTGGGGGAAGGAAATGGCAACCCACTCTGGTACTCTTGCCTGGAAAATCCCATGGATGGAGAAGCCTGGTAGGCTACAGTCCATGGATTCGCAGAGTCGGACATGATTGAGCAACTTCACTTTCACTTTCATATTGTTTTCCCTAGTGGCTGTACCAATTTACATTTTAGGGAGAGTTCCCTACAAAGAGAGTGTTTAAAAAAATTTTTTTATATTGGAGCATAATTGCTTAACAATGGTTGTGTTAGTTTAAGGTGTATAGCAAAGTGGTTCAGTTTTAAATATTCTTTATTAAAAGTGATAGGGAAAAGCAACAAGTAACTTACAAGAGAATTCCCATAAGGCTAGCTGCTGACCTTTCAGCCAAGATTCTGCAACAGAAAGGTATAGCACAATATATATGCACTCAATATAGGAGCACTTGATAAAGCAAATATTGTCACACATATACAGACACTCATACCACCTCTTCTTTATCCACCTGTTGAGGGACACTTAGTTTGCTTCCATATCCTGGCAGTTGTAAATAATGCTGCTATAAACATTGGGATCCATGTATCTTTTCAAATTAGTGTTTTTCTTATTGGCTTCCCAGGTGGCACAGCGGTAAAGAATGTGCCTGCTGATGAGGGATATGCAAAAGACATGGGTTTGATCCCTAGATCAAGAAGATCCCCTGGAGGAGGCCATGGCAACCCATTCTGGTATTCTTGCCTGGAAAATTCCATGGACAGAGGAGCCTGGTAAGCTACAGTCCATGGGGTTACAAAGAGTTGGACACAACTGAGCACGCAAGCACATATGTATGTGCATACACACACACATACACACACACATATATAATGAAATACTAGTCAGTGATTAAAAAAAAACAAAATTTTGCCATTTGCAGCAACATGGATAGACTTGATGGTTGTTATGCTAAGTGAAAAAGTCAGAGAAAGAAAAGTACTGTGTAATATCACTTATATGTGGAATCTGAAAACTACAACATGAATTTAACAAAAAAGTATACTCAGATATAGAGAAAAACTAGTGCCTACTAGTGAGAAAAGCAAGAAGAGAGGGGTAATTTAGGGATGTAGGCAATGGCACCCCCACTCCAGTACTCTTGCCTTGAAAATCCCATAGATGGAGGAGCCTGGTAGGCTGCAGTCCATGGAGTCGCGAAGAGTCGGACACGACTGAGAGACTTCACTTTCACTTTTCACTTTAATGCATTGGAGAAGGAAATGGCAACCCACTCCAGTGTTCTTGCCTGGAGAATCCCATGGACAGGGAGCCTGGTGGGCTGCTGTCTGTGGGGTCACACGGAGTCAGACACGACTGAAGTGACTTGGCAGCAGCAGCAGCAAGGCATTAAGAGTTGGAAAGTAATAGGTATAAAATAAGCTATAAGGAAATATTGTACAACATGGTGACTATAACCAACATTTTATGATAAGTACAAATGGAATATAACCTTTAAAAATTATGAATCAATATAGGGGACATTGGTAACTTATAATATTGTATATCCACTATACTTCAATTTAAAAATACGTGTTAAAAGTCTGTTTTGTCTGATATGTCTATTTTGTCTGATTGCTATCCTTGTTTTCTTGTCATTTTCATTTGTATGAAAAGTATTTTTCCAACCCTCTACTCTCAGTCTGCTTCCCTGGTGGCTCAGGTAAAGAACTGGCCTGCCAATGCACGAGTTTTGGGTTCAATCCCTGGGTTGGGAAGATCCCTTGGAGAACCCACTCCAGTAGTCTTGGCTCAGAAATGTCAGGGACAGAGGAGCTAGTGGGCTATATAGTCCATGGGGTCACAGAGTTGGACACAGCTTAGTGACTAAACAACAACTTTCAGTCTCTTGTAAGCAATATATTGTAGGTTCTTGTTTTTTTAAAAAAATTTAATCTGCCATGGTCTTTTTATTGGAGCATTTAGTCCAATGACATTTAAAATAACTATTGATAGGTATTTATTGACATTTTAAATCTTAGTTTCCAGATTTTGTAGTTTTTCTTTTACATTTATTTTCCTTTTGTGGTTTGATGGTTTTCTTTTGTATTATTCTTGAGTTCCTTTCTTTTGGTATTTGTGAATACATGTTTTTGATTTATGGTTACTGTGGTTTTCAAGTATGCTGGCCCATACCTATAGTAGTTGCTTCAACTGATAATCATACGTTCTAAAAAATCTGCATTTTAACACCCCGCTTCCCCACATTTGTGATTTTGACGTCCTATTTTACATCTTTATGCTATAGTTTTACTCTTAATTGTAATCATTATCACTTTTATAAAAATTTGGATTTTTATAAAATCATTTATAAAAAATGTAATGGCTTATTTATCTTCAATCCTTTTGTATGTTTGTCTTTCCTGTTGTGATTTGCCCTTTCCTATAGGTTCTTGCTTCTTTTCTATTTAGAGAAGACATGTCAATATTTCTTTTAGGGCATTTTTAGTATTACTGATTCCTTTTTTTTTTTCTTGTCTTAGAAATTCTTTATCTCTTCTATTCTAAGTGATAAACTTGATGGCTAGAATATCTTATATGGCAGGTTTTCCCTTTCAAGACATTGCATATATCTTGTTACTCCCTTTTGGCCTGCAAAATTTCTGAAGAAAAATCAGCTGATAGTCTCTTGGGGATTAACTTTTACCTGACACTTTGTTTTTTTCTCTTGTTGCCTTGGGAATCTTGCCTCTAACTTTGCCATTTTAATTATGATATGGCCTAATGTGGATCTATTCAGATTCCTCCGGTTTTGGACTCTGAGTCCTGTGCCTGGATATCTGTTTCCTTCTTTAGGTTTGGGGAAGTTTCCAGCCATCATTTCTCAAAATACATTTTCAATCCCTTTCTCTCTATCTTCTCCTTCCAGAATACCTATTATACATAGGTTGGTATGCTTTATATATTATCCCTTAGATCTTGTACATTGCTTTCATTTGTCTGTTTGTTATTTTGATTGGGTGATTTCCTGTACTCTTGCTTCCAGATCGTTTATTCTTTCTTCTAGGTCTTTAGTCTGCTATTCATTGTTTCTAGATTGGTTTATATCTTGGCAATTGAATTGTCTAATTTTGATTGATTTATCTTTACAATTTCTCATTCCTTGTTACAGTGAACATTTCTGTAATCTTTCTTAATTCCTATAGCATTTTTATTATTTTCTTTTTTGAACTTGGGGTCTAATAGTCGAATGAGGCCTATTTCATCATTTGTTCTTTTAGGGGATATCTCTGATGTTTGAATTGGAGTAGTTCCTCTGCTTTTTATTTTACCTAACTTTCTTTGTTCTCAAGGCAAGAATACTGAAGTGGTTTGCCATTCCCTTCTCCAGTGGACCACATTCTGTCAGAGCTCTCTACCATGACCCGCCCGTCTTGGTTTGCCCCGCGGGCTTGGCTTGGTTTCATTGAGTTAGACAAGGCTGTGGTCCTAGTGTGATTACACTGACTAGTTTTCTGTGAGTATGGATTCAGTGTGTCTGCCCTCTGATGCCCTCTTGCAACACCTACCATCTTACTTGGGTTTCTCTTACCTTGGGTATGGGGTATCTCTTCACAGCTGCTCCAGTAAAGCACAGCCGCTGCTCCTTACCTTGGACAAGGGCTATCTCCTTACCACCGCCATTTCTGACCTTCAACATGGGATAGTTTCTCTAGGCCCTCCTGCGCAGCCACCACTCCTTGGGTTGCGTCTCTCGGCCACCACCCCTGGCCTCAGGCACAGGGTGGCTTCTCCCGCCACCCCTGGCCTCGGGAGCGGGGTAGCTCCTCTCGGCCGTTCCTGTGCCATCACAGCCTGGCACTCTTGGCCACTGCCCCTGACCTCAGACGTGGGGTAACTCCTCTCGGCCGTGCCGGGATGCAGCCGCCCGCGCTCAGTGCGCTCGGAAACACTCAAGCTGGTTTTAGAAAAGGCAGAAGAACCAGAGATCAAACTGCCAACGTCCACTGGATCATGGAAAAAGCAAGAGTTCCAGAAAAACATCTATTTCTGCTTTATTGACTATGCCAAAGCCTTTGACTGTATGGATCACAATAAACTGTGGAAAACTCTGAAAGAGATGGGAATACCAGACCACCTGACCTGCATCTTGAGAAATCTGTATGCAGGTCAGGAAAGAACAGTTAGAACCAGACATGGAACAACAGACTGGTTCTAAAGAGGAAAAGGAGTACGACAGGGCTGTATATTGTCACCCTGCTCATTCAACTTATATGCAGAGTACATCATGAGGAACGCTGGAATGGAAGAAACACAAGCTGGAATCAAGATTGCCAGGAGAAATATATCAAGAACCTCAGATATGTAGATGACACCACCCTTATGGCAGAAAGTGAAAAGAAACTAAAAAGCCTCTTGATGAAAGTGAAAGAGGAAAGTGAAAAAGTTGGCTTAAAGCTCAACATTCAGAAAACAAAGATCATGGCATCCGGTCACATCATCCCATGGGAAACAGATGGGGAAACAGTGGAAACAGTGTCAGACTTTATTTTGGGGGCTCCAAAATCACTGCAGATGGTGACTGCAGCCATGAAATTGAAAGATGCTTAGTCCTTGGAAGAAAGTTATGACCAACCTTGATAGTATATTCAAAAGCAGAGACATTACTTTGCCGACTAAGGTCCGTCTAGTCAAGGCTATGGTTTTTCCAGTAGTCATGTATGAATGTGAGAGTTGGACTGTGAAGAAGGCTGAGCACCGAAGAATTGATGCTTTTGAACTGTGGTGTTGGAGAAGACTCTTGAGAGTCCCTTAGACTGCAAGGAGATCCAACCAGTCCATTCTGAAGGAGATCAGCCTTGGGATTTCTTTGGAAGGAATGATGCTAAAGCTGAAACTCCAGTACTTTGGCCACCTCATGAGAAGAGTTGACTCATTGGAAAAGACTCTGATGCTGGGAGGGATTGGGGGCAGGAGGAGAAGGGGATGACAGAGGATGAGATGGCTGGATGGCATCACTGACTCAATGGACGTGAGTCTGAGTGAACTCCAGGAGATGGTGATGGACAGGGAGGCCTGGCGTGCTGCGATTCATGGGGTTGCAAAGAGTCGGACACGACTGAGCAACTGAACTGAACTTTCTTTGTATGAACTGGGGAGTAACAGTTACCTACTGTGGTGTTGAAGGTTTTGTTTGGTTGTTTTTATTTTTAATGTGGGAACACCCCTCTGTAGACTGTGAGTCCAGTATTCTTGGTGTGAGAGCTGCTTTTGGTATAGATTCAGCCACAGTTTTTCTTAGATTGTGCTGACCATTATCCCCCTTGATGGGGGCTGTAAGTGGTGGTACAGTGTCCAGAGCTTGTGCTGGGTTGAGGTAGGGCCTCCTCTTTGTTCCATGGCTGTCACTGCCTTGTCAGGGGTGGCATCTGCTCCCCAGTTGTTGAAGTAGAAGCCCTGATGGTTAGGTCTCATTATGCTCCATTGCCCTTGAGTGCATGCCTTACCCCGAAGCAGGTGGCCACTAAAGAAAGTGAGGTTCGTATGGTCACAGTGAACCTGTGCATCTCCTGCATGAGTGTCTGCAGTTTTTTCCAAAGTGGCCCAAATTCGCATCCCTTTCTCTGTTGTGTTTGACAGAGATTTAGTGCTAGGCTGTGCTATTGAGTAGATAGGGGCTGGAGGCTGGGGGTCTGGGGGTGTGGCTACAGGAATCTAGATGGCTGTGCTGATTCCTGGGACCTGGGCTGCCTCTGTGGGGGACCTCTCCAGGACCTGTCTGCCCCCGATGTTGAAGTGGGCAGAGCTGGAGCACTCCCACGAGGAAATGAACAGTCATGTCCTCCTGCCCAGAGCCTGTCCATCCAAGACTCTGCGCCCATTGCTTCCATGCTCCTGTGGTGCCACCTGGTTCATGGCCTGTACCCTGTACACATGGAAAATGGGCTCCACAGTTTGGCCCAGATCACACCTCAGGCACCGCTGTCTCTGTACAGTCAGATCTCTGCTGTTATCTTGTGCGAGGCTACAGTGTGGGCCGAGGGGGCTGGGTGTTTGCCCCTTTCAACTGGGAAGTACAGCGAGTCCACTGCCATTAGCGCATGTTTCTCTCCACCCTGATGTTTGAAAGCCAGCACAGGGGCACTTCTCCTCAGTAGTCTAGGCTTCTCCAGCCCTTCTATCTGACCCAGCAGATTTCTCAGCAGTAAAGGGAGCCCCCAGAGTAGGGTCCACCCATGTGGACCTTCTCTTCCTCACAGATACCTCCCAGGGCCACCGGTTCCATCCTGATTTTTTTCCTGTCCTACTCTGGTTACATGGAGATCTTTCTTGCAGCTTGAATACATAGGAGATCTCTTGCCAGTTTCCAGTTGGTTTTCTGTGAGAACTGTTCCACACATAGATGCATTTTTGATGTGTATGTGGGGGAAAATGAGCTTTGTATGCGCCTCTGCCGTCTTGATTGTCAATTCCTAACTGCTGTGTGGTAATGTCTGAAAATAAACTTTGTAGAAATGTACTGTGTTCCCTGAGCAGTGAGAATACTGGTGTTGGCTGGGCAATCTTTCTGAATGGCAGTTTTGCAATCTAAATTGCAAATGTTTGCAGTTGACTTGGTGTCAGTTTTCTCAACCTAAGTTTAAGGCTGTGCATATATGGAGGATGTTGCAAGGGGATCTGGTTATCCTAATCATACCAGTCCAGGAATCGCAGTTTGGAAAGAAGCTCACCTATCTCAGAAGTGTCCAATCTCCATAGACTCATAAAGGTAAGTACTTTAGATTATGTAGTTCAAAAGTTGCTTTGCCTTGGAGGAAACCAAAGCTCAGAACCCCAAATTTTCACTCCTTGTTTCAGAGGAGTCTCAGTCTGTTTTTTTAGAAAGACAGTCACCCCTTAGCCAAACATCTGACTCTTGGATGAATACCCCTGGTACCTTTCACCAAGAGGGGAGAGGCTGCCAGTGAAGAAATGGACTCAAGCCTGAAGGTCAAAGCTACAGCTGCTAGTCCTTTAATACTTTTTTAAACCTTATTTTAATACCACATTATTTATGAGTTTGAAGTTCAATGCTAATATCTTTGTTGTTCACATCAGTTAAATGTAGCCACAATAGGAGAGGTTCTGAAGGGTTTTGGTAGGCAGTACAGCACAGGGTTAGTGTATGCTGACCTCAGAAACTAATTAGAGCCAGGCTTGAATCCTCCATCAACATTTACATGCCTTGCCCAAGTTACTTGAGCATTCTCTGCTTCAAGGGGATAGTTATACTCAGCTCAAAGAGTTGTTATGGGGCATAAATGAGGTGATACGTGTCAAGTGCTCACCAACAAGTGCTCCAAAACAGCTTCATTTTGTTAAATAAAAAATAGAGCTCTCCTAAGTTCAGTGTATATGACTTGAAAAGTAAAAACAAAACAAAAACACACAAGCTGCTGCTGCTAAGTCGCTTCAGTCGGGTCCAACTCTGTGCAACCCCATAGACAGCAGCCCACTAGGCTCCACTGTCCCTGGGATTCTCTAAGCAAGAACACTGGAGTGGGTTGGCTTTTCCTTCTCCAGTGCATGAAAGTGAAAAGTGAAGTGAAGTCACTGAGTCGCGTCCAACTCTCAGCGACCCCATGGACTGCAGCCTACCAGGCTCCTCCGTCCATGGGATTTTCCAGGCTAGAGTACTGGAGTGGGATGCCATTGTCTTCTCCAAGGGAATAGGCCAAATCTGGATGAATTCTCAGCACAAAAATCTTTTAAGGTTGTGTATTTTATACATTACATATCCTAATTATTTTTTTTTAATTTATTGAAGCATAGTTTATTTATAATTCACATTAATTTCTACTGTATAGAAAAGCGATTCAGTTAAACATACACACACACACACATATTCTTTTCCACTATGATTTATCACAGGATATTGAATATTGTTCCCTGTGTTACACAGTTTAGGACCTTGTTTATCCATTCTATTTATACCAATTTGCATCTGCTAATTGCAAACTTCCAATTTATCCCTTTCCAACCGTCCTCTCCGTTGGCAACTACCAGTCCACCCTCTGCTGCTGCTGCTGCTAAGTCGCTTCAGTCGTGTCCAACTCTGTGTGACCCCATAGACAGCAGCCCACCAGGCTCCCCTGTCCCTGGGATTCTCCAGGCAAGAACACTGGAGTGGGTTGCCATTTCCTTCTCCAATGCATGAAAGTGAAAAGTGAAAAGTGAAAGTGAAGTCACTGAGTCGCGTCCAACTCTCAGCAACCCCATGGATTGCAGCACACCAGGCTCCTCCGTCCATGGGATTTGCCAGGCAGGAGTACTGAAGTGGGGGAGCCATTGCCTTCTCCATCCACTCTCTATGTTCCTGTTTTGTTTCTCTTTCATAGATGGTTCATTTGTGTGATATTTTAGATTCCACATGTAAGTGATGTCATATATGGTGTTTATCTTCCTGACTTACTTAACCTAGTATGATCTCTAATTGTATCCATGTGGCTACAATAACATTATTTTGTTCTTTTTTATGGCTGAGTAGTACTTCATTGTATATATGTACCACATCTTTTAAAAAAATGTTTTTATTGGAGTTCAGTTGATTGGCAATGTTGTTACTTTCTACTATACAGCAAAGTGAATCCATTATATATATATATTTAAAAGGGTGCATTCTTTTCCCATATAATTCATTACAGAATATTGAGTAGAATTATTTGTAAATATACAGTCGATTCTTATTAGTTGTCTGTTTTATATATAGTAGTGCATATATATCCGGCATAATATCCCAATTATCCCTCCTCCCTTTTCCCCCTCTGGTAACCATAAGACTGTTTTCTACATCTGTAATTCCATTTCTGCTTTGTAAATAAGTTCATTTTTACCACTTTTTAAGATTCCACACATAAATGATATCATGTCATATGTTGTTTGTCCTTCTGTCTGACTTACTTTACTCAGTGTGACAAACTCCAGGTGGCTCCAGTGGCAATCTTTTGTTCTTTTTATGGCCATTGTATATATGTACCACATCTTTATTCGTTTCTCTGTTGATGCACATTTGGTCTCCTTCTCTGTCCTGGCTATTGTAATAGTGCTGCAGTGAACACTGGGGTGCATATATCTTTTGAATTATGGTTTTCCAAGGAATGTGACTTCTGGGTTATATGGTAGCTCTATTTTTAGTTTTTAGGGAATCTCTGTACTGTTCTCCATAGTGGCTGTACAAGTTGACATTCCCACCAATACTATGGCTTGTTGTTGTTCAACTGCTAAGTCATGTCCGACTCTTTGGCATCCCATGAACTGCATCACGTCAGGCTCCCCTGTCCTTTACTATCTCCTGGAGTTTTCTCAGATTCATGTCTCTTGGTTAGTGATGCTATCTAAGCATCTCATCCTCTGCCACCTGCTTTTCCTTTTACCTTCAAACGTTCCCAGCAGCAAGGTCTTTTCCGCTAAGTCCACCCTATGCATCAGGTGGCCAAAGGATTGAAGCTTCAGTCCTTCCAATGAATATTCATTGTTGATTTCCTTTGGGATTGACTAGTTTGATCTCCTTGCAGCCCAGGGGACTCTCAAGAGTCTTCTCCAACACCATAGTTCAAAGCATCAATTCTTTGGTGCTCAGCCTTTATGGTCCAACCCTCACATCTGTACATGACTACTGGAAAAACCATAGCTTTGCCCATACAAACCTTTGTCAGCAAAGTCATGTCTCTACTGTATAGGTTTGTCATAACTTTCCTTCCCAGGAACAAGTGTCTCTTAATTTCATGGCATCAGTCAAAATCCACAGTGATTTTGGAGTCCAAGAAAATAAAATCTGTCACTGCTTCCACTATTTCCCCTTCTGTTTATCATGAAGTGGTGAGACCAAATGCCAATATCTTTATTTTTTGAATGTTGAATTTCAAGCCAGCTTCTTCATTCTCCTCTTTCACCCACATCAAGAGGCTCTTTAGTTCCTCTTCACTTTTTGCCATTTCATTGGTATCATCTGCATATCTGAGGATGTTGATATTTATCCCAGCAGTCTTGATTCCACCTTGTGATTCATCCAGCCCAGCATTTCACATGATGTACATGACATGTAAGTTACATAAACAGAGTTAAATATACAGCCATGTATTCCTTCCCCAATTTTGAACCAGTCCATTGTTCCATGTCTGGTTCTAACTGTTGCTTCTTGACCTGCGTACAGGTTTCCCAAGAGGCAGGTAAGGTGGTCTGGTATTCCCATCTCTTTAAGAATTTTCCACTGTTTGTTGTGATCCACACAGTCAAAGGCTTTAACATAGTCAATGCAGCAAAAGTAGATGTTTTATGGAACTCCTTTGCTTTCTCTATGATCCAACAAATTTTGGCAATTTGATCTCTGTCTCCTTTGCAATTTCTAAATCCAGCTTGTACATCTGGAAGTTCTTGGTTCATGTACTATAAAGGCAAGCTTGAAGAATTTTTAGCATTATCTTGCTAGCTTGTGATGTGAGTGCAACTTCATGGTAGTTTGAAGATTCTTTGGCATTGCCTTTTGGGGGATTAGAAAGAATCTCCTAATTGATTGATCTTCTCTTATGGCTTAGATGGTACAAAATCTACCTGCAATGTGGGAGACCTGGGTTCTATCCCTGGGTTCGGAGGATCCCCTGGAGAAGGGAAGGGCTACCTGCTCCAGTATTCTGACCTAGAGAATTCCATGGACTGTTTAGTCCATGGGGTCATAACAAGTCGGACACAACTGAGCGACTTTCACTTCTTTGGGATTGGAATGAAAACTGACCTATTCTAGTCCTGTGGCCACTGCTGAGTTTTCCAAATTTGCTGATATATTGAGTGCAAGACTTTAGCAGCAGCATCTTTAAGGATTTAAAATAGCTCAGCTGGAATTCCATCACCTCCACTTGCTTTGTTCATAGTAATGCTTCCTAAGACCCACTTGACTTCACACTCCAGAATGTCTGGGTCCAGGTGAGTGATCACACCATTGTGATTATCCAGGTCATTAAGACCCTTTTTGTATAATTCTTCTGTGTATTCCTGCCACCTTTCCTTGATTTCTTCTGCTTCTGTTAGGTCCTTACTGTTTCTGTCCTTTATTGTGCCCATCCTTGCATGAAATGTTCCTTGATAGCTCCATTTTTCTTGAAGAGACCTCTCGTCTTTCCCATTCTATTGTTTCCCTCTGTTTCTTTGCATTGTTCTTTGAGTAAGTCCTTCTTATGTCTCCTTGCTATCCTCTGGAACTCTAAATTCAGTTAGATATATCTTTTCCTTTCTCCTTGGCCTTTCACTTCTTCTCTTTCCTCATCTATTTGTAAAGCCTCCTCAGACAACCACTTTGCCCTCTTCCATTTTTTTTTTCTTTGAGACGGTTTTGTCATTGTTCCCTGTACATTGCTATGAACCTCCATCTGTAGTTCTTCAGGCACTCTACCAGATCTAATTCCTTGAATGTATTCATCACCTCCACTGTATAATCATATGGGATTTGATTTAAGTCATACCTGAATGGCCTAGTGGTTTTCCCTACTTTCTTCCACTTAAGCCTGAATTTTGCAATAAGGAGCTGATAATCTGAGTCACAGTCGGCTACAGGTATTGTTCTTGCTGACCGTCTTTGGCTGTAAAGAATATAATCAATCTTATTTCAGTATTGACCATCTGATGATGTCCATGTGTAGCATCTTGTGTTATTGGAAGAGGGTGTTTGCTATGACCAGTGTATTCTCTTGACAAAACTCTGTTAGCCTTTGTCCTGCTTCATTTTGTACTCCAAGGCCAAACTTGCCTTTTACTCCAGGTATCTCTTGACTTCCTACTTTTGCATTCCAATCCCCTATGATGAAAAGGGCATCCTTTTTGTTCTTATTGTTAGTTCTAAAAGATATTGTAGGTCTTCATGCTAAGTTGCTTCAGTCATGTCCTACTCTTTGTGACCCCGTGGACTGCTGCCTGCCATGCTCTTTTGTCCATGGTATTCTCCAGGCAAGAATACTGGAGTGGGTTGCTATGCCCTTCCCCAGGGAAGAGAAGGTCTTCACAGTAACAGTCAACTTCAGCTTCTTTAGCATTAGTGGTTGGGGTGTAGACTTGGATTACTGTGATGTTGAATGGTTTGCCTTGTTAATAACCAAGATCATTCTGTTGTTTTTAAGATTGCACCCAAGTACTGCATTTTGGACTCTTATTGACTATGGGGACTACTCCATTTCTTCTAAGGGATTCTTTCCCACAGTCGTAGGTATCATGGTCATCTGAAATGAATTCACCTATTCCACATCCATTTTAGTTCACTGATTCCTAAGATGTCAATGTTCACTCTTGCCATCTCCTGCTTGACCACGTCCAGTTTACCTTGATTAATGAAACCTAACATTCTAGGTTCCTATGCATTATTTTTCTTCACGGCATCAGACTTTACTATCACCACCAGACACATCCACAACTGAGCGTTCTTTCTGGAGCTCTTCTTAATTGCACTTTGCTCTTCCCCAGTAGCATATTGGATACCTTCTGACTTGGCGGGCTCATTTTCTAGTGTTATATATTTTGGCTTTTCATTCTTTTCATGGTCTTCTCATGGCAAGAATACTGGAGTCATTTGCCATATCTTCCTTCAGTGGACCACTTTTTGTCAGAATTCTCCACTGGGTCCTGTCCACCTTGGGTGGTTCTGCTTGGGTAGTATGGTTCATTGACTTGTGCAAACCTGTTCTTCCTGAGAAGACTGTGATCTATGAAGGGAAACAGTGTAGGAGAGTTCCCTCTTCTCTACACCCTCTTCAGCATTTATTGTTTGTAGATTTTTGGTGAATGCCATTCTGACCAGTGTGAGGTGATACTTCATTGTAGTTTTGTTTTTCATTTCTCTAATAATTAGTTACATTGAGCATCTTTTCTTGTACATTTTGGCCATCTGTGTGTCATCTTCGGAGAAATGTCTTTTAGGTTTTCCATCCATTCTGTGTGTGTGGTTGTTTTTTGCTATTGAGCTATATTAACTGTTTGTATATTTTGGAGATTAATCTCTTACTGATCACATCATTTGCAGATATTTTCTCCCATTCTGTGGTTGTCTTTTCATTTTGTTAATGGTTTCCTTTGCTGTGTAAAAGTTTTTGAGTTTAATTAGATCCATTTATTTTTGTTCTTATTTTCATTAGGAGGTGGGTCAAAAGAGATATTTCTGTGATTTTTGTCAGAGAGTTCTGCCAATGTTTTCCCCCAAGAGTTTTATAGTATCTGGCCTTACATTTAGGTTTTTAATCCACCTTGAATTTATTTTTGTGTGTACTGTCATAGTAATATCATTTCAGTTTTTCACATGTAGCTGTCCAGTTTTCCCAGCACCACTTATGGAAGAGACTGTCTTTTCTCCGTTGTATATTATTGCCTCCTTTGTCATAGGCTAATTGATCTTAGGTGTGTGGGTTTATCTCTGGGCTTTTTCACCTGTTTCATTGACCTATATTTTGGTTTATATACTAGTACCATACTGTTTGTAGCTTTGGAGTATAGTCTGAAGTCAGGAAGCCTGATTCCTCCAGCTCTTTATTTCTTTCTCAAGATTGCTTTGGCTACTCAGGGTCTTTTGTGTTTCCATATAAATTGGAAAAAAATTTTGTTCTAATTCTGTGAAAAATGCCCTCAGGAATTTGATGGTGATTTCATTAAATATGTAGATTGAGTTGGGTAGTTAAAATCATTTTGGTAATATTGATTCTTCCTATTGAAGAACATTGTGCCACATCTTCTTTATCCATTCATCTGTCAATGGATATTTAGCTTGTTTCCATGCCTGGTCTATTGTGAATAGTGCTGTTATGAGCTTAGAGGTGCATATATCGTTTGAATTACAGCTTTGTCTGGATATGTGCCCAGGAGTGGGATTGCTGGATTATATGTTAATTATATTTTTAGTTTTCTGAGAGACTGCCACACTATTTTCCACAGTGGCTGCACCAACTTATATTCCCAGCAGTAGTGTAGGAGAATTCTCTTTTCTCCACACCCTCTTCATAATTTGTTATTTGTAGACATTTGTCATAGACTTTTAATGACATTTAATAACTTTTAACATTTAATGATAGTCATTCCAACCAGTGTGTGGTAGTACCTCATTACAGTTTTTATTTGCATTTTTCTAATACTTAGTGAACATCTTTTCATGTGCCTATTGGCCATTTGTATTTCTTCTTTGGAGAAATGTCTATTAAAATAATCTGCCCATTTTTCAACTGGGTTGTCTTTTTGTTGTTGTCAAGTTGTATGATCTTTCTGTATCTTGGAAACTAAGCCCTTGTCAGTCACATCATTTGTGAATATTTTCTCCCATTCTGTAGGCTGTCATTTAGCTTAGTTCATGGTTCCTTTGCTCTGCAAAAGGCTGTAAGTTTGATTAGGTCCTATTTGTTTATTTTTGCTTTTATTTCTATTGCCTTAGGAAATGACCTAAGATAGTTCAGTTCAGTTGCTAAGTCGTGTCCAACCCTTTGTGACTCCATGAATCGCAGCACGCCAGGCCTCCCTGTCCATCACCATCTCCTGGAGTTCACTCAGACTCATATCCATCGAGTCCGTGATGCCATCCAGCCATCTCATCCTTGGTCGTCCCCTTCTCCTCCTGCCCCCAATCCCTCCCAGCATCAGAGTCTTTTCCAATGAGTTACATGAGGTAGCCAAAGTACTGGAGTTTCAGCTTTAGCATCATTCCTTCCAAAGAAATCCCAGGGCTGATCTCCTTCAAAATGGACTGGTTGGATCTCCTTGCAGTCCAAGGGACTCTCAAGAGTCTTCTCCAACACCACAGTTCAAATGCATCAATTCTTTGTCGCTCAGCTTTCTTCACAGTCCAACTCTCACACCCATACATGACCACAGGAAAAACCATAGCCTTGATTAGACGGACCTTAGTCGGCAAAGTAATATCTCTGCTTTTGAATATGCTATCTAGGTTGGTCATAACTTTTCTTCCAATGAGTAAGCGTCTTAATTTCATGGCTGCAGTCACCATCTGCAGTGATTTTGGAGCCCCCAAAATAAAGTCTGACACTGTTTCCACTGTTTCCCCGTCTATTTGCCATGAAGTGATGGGACCAGATGCCATGATCTTCATTTTCTGAATGTTGAGCTTTAAGCCAACTTTTCGACTCTCCTCTTTCACTTTCAGCACGAGGCTTTTTAGTTCCTCTTCACTTTGTACAGTTTATGTCAGAGAATGTTTTGCCTGTGTTCTCTTCTAGGAGTTTTATGGTGTCATGTCTTATGTTTAAGTCTTTAAGCCATTTTTAGTTTATTTTTGTGCATGGTGAGAGAGTGTGTTCTAACTTCATTGATATATATATGGCTGTCCAGGTTTCCCAACACCAGTTACTGAAGAGACTTTGACTCCTTTGTCAAAGATGAATTGACCATAGATGTGTGGGTTATTTCTGGGCTCTCTATTCTGAAACATTGATCCATATGTTTCTTTTTGTGCCAGTGCCACTCTGTTTTGAGTACTATAGCTTTGTAGTATTGTCTGAAGTCTAGGATAGTTATGCCTCATGTTTTGTTCTTTTTCTTCAGGATTCCTTTGGCAATTCTGGATCTTTTATGGTTCCATATGAATTTTAGGATTATTTTCTCTAGCTCAGTGAAAAATATCACAGGCAGTTTGATAGAGATTGTATTAAATTTGTAGACTGCTTAGAGCAGTATGGCCCTTTTGATAGTATTCTTTCAATCCAAGAGCATGGGATATTTTCGCACTTCTTTGAATCATCTTCAGTTTATTAATATTTCATATCTATAAGTCATTCACCTCCTTGTTGAGGTTTATTCCTAAGTATTTAATTTTTGAGATTGTGATTTTAAAAGATATTGTTTCTTACATTACCTTTCTGATATTTCATTGTCATAAAGAAATGCAACCAATTTCTGTATGTTAATTTTGTATCCTGCTGCATTACTGAATTAACTTATCAGTTCTAGTAGTTTTAGTGTGGAGTCTTAAGAGTTTTCTATGTATAGTATCATATCATCTGCACATAATGACAATTTTGCCTTTTCCCTCTAAATTTGGATAGATTTTTTTGACTGATTATTGTGGCTAGGACTTCCAATACTATGTTGAATAGAGGTAGAAAGAGTGGGCAGCCTTGTGTTGTTCCAGATTTTAAAAGTAAGACTTTTAATTTTACACCATTGAGTATTATATTGACTGTGGGTTTGTCATAAATAGCTTTTACCATTTTGAGATATGTTCTCTCTATACCCACTGTGGCAAGAATTTTTATCATGAATTATGTTGAATTTTGTCAAGTGTTTTAACTGTATCTATTGAGATGACTGTGAGATTTTTGTCTTTTAGGTGGTATATCACATTTATTGATCTGCATATGTTGAATCATCCTTGTGATCTTGGGATGAATCCCACCTGATTATAGTGTATGATTTTTTCTATGTGTTGTTGGATTTGGTTTTCTAATATTCTTGTGAGAATCTTTACATCTAAATTCATCCCAGATATTGGCCTATAATTTTATTTTTGCAGTATCTTTTTTTGGTTTGGTATCAGGATGATAATGGCTTTACAGAATATCCTTGGGAGTGTTCCCTTCTCTTCAATTGTGGAAAAGTTTGGGAAGAATCAGTGTAAGTTCTTCTTGGTATGTTTGGTAGAATTCACCTGTCAGTCCATCTGGTCCTGGACTTTTGTTTGTAGGGAGTTTTTAAATTACAGACTCTATTCAGTTCTATTGATCCTTCTGTTCAAATTATCTATTTCTTCTTAATTCAGTTTTGGTAGGATGTCTGCTTCTAGAAACTTGTCCATTTCTTTTCAGTTCAGTTCACTTCAGTTGCTCAGTCATGTCCGACTCTTTGCGACCCCATGAATTGCAGCACACCAGGCCTCCCTGTCTATCACCATCTCTCGGAGTTCACTCAGACTCACGTCCATCGAGTCAGTGATGTCATCCAGCCATCTCATCCTCTGTCATCCCCTACTCCTCTACCCCCTAATCTCTCCCAGCATCAGAGTCTTTTCCAATGAGTCAACTCTTCGCATGAGGTGGCCAAAGTACTGGATTTTCAGCTTTAGAATCATTCCTTCCAAAGACATCCCAGGGCTGATCTCCTTCAGAATGGACTGGATGGATCTCCTTGCAGTCCAAGGGACTCTCAAGAGTCTTCTCCAACACCACAGTTCAAACGCATCAATTCTTTGTCACTCAGCTTTCTTCACAGTCCAACTCTCACACCCATACATGACCGCTGGAAAAACAATAGCCTTGACTAGACAGACCTTAGTTGGCAAAGTAATGTCTCTGATTTTGAATATACTATCTAGGTTGATCATAACTTTTCTTCCAAAGAGTAAGCATCTTTTAATTTCATGGCTGCAGTCACCATCTGCAGTGATTCTGGAGCCCCAAAAAGAAAGTGTGACACTGTTTCCACTGTTTCCCCATCTATTTGCCATGAAATGATGAGACCAGATGCCATGATCTTTGTTTTCTAAATGTTGAGCTTTAAGGTTGTTGAATTTGTTGGCACATAATTGTTCACAGTATTCCATTATGGGTTTTTGTATTTTTGCAGTATCAGTTATTATTTTTCCTTTTTCATTTCTTATTGTGTTTATTTGGGTGAGTCCTTTCTTTTCTTCTTTGTGAGCCTAGCCCGAGATTTGTCAAACCTGCTCTTGGTCTTACTGAATTTTTCTATTGTTTCTTTTACTTTCTGTTTTATTTATTTCCTCTCTGATCTATATTATTTCCTTCCTTTTGCTGACTTTAGGTTTTTTGTTTTTTTTTCCTAATTCTTTTAAGTGATAGGTTAGGCTGTTTGAGATTTTTCTTGTTTTTTGAGGAAGGCTTGTATCACTACAAACTTCCCTTTAAGAACTGCTCTTGCTGCCTCCCATAGATTTTGTATGATTGTGTTTTTATTGTCATTTTTCTCAAGCTATTTTAAAATTTCCTCTTTGCTTTCATCATTGATCTATTGGTTTCTCAGTAGCATGTTTTTTAGTTTCCATGTGATTATTTTTCTCATTTCTTTATCTGTGGTTATTTTCTAGTTTTATTATATTGTAGTCATAAAATATGCCAGAGATAACTTCTATACTGTTAAATTTGTTATGACACCACTGTTATGGCAGAAAGCAGAGAACAACTAAAGAGCCTCTTGATGAAAGTGAAAGAGGAGAGTGAAAAGTTGGCTTAAAACTCAGCATTCAGAAAACTAAGATCAAGACATCTGCCCCTATCACTTCAAGGCAAATAGATGGGGGAAAAGTGACAGACTTTATTTTTGGGGTTCCAAAATCACTGCAGATGGTGACTGCAGCCATGAAATTAAAAGATACTTGCTTCTTGGAAGAAAAGTTATGACCAACCTAGACAGCATATTAAAAAAAAAGCAGAGATATTACTTTGCCAACAAAGGTCCATCTAGTCAAAGCTACGGTTTTTCTAGTGAGTCATGTATGGATGTGAAAGTTGGACTATAAAGAAAGCTCAGCACTGAAGAATTGATGCTTTTGAACTGTGGTGTTGGAGAAGACTCTTGAGAGTCCCTTAGACTGCAAGGAGATTCAATCAGTCCAACCTAAAGGAAATCAGTCCTGAATATTCATTGGAAGGACTGATGCTGAGGCTGAAACTCTGATACTTTGGCCACCTGATTTGAAAAGAATTGACTCATTTGAAAAGACCCTGATGCTGAGAAAGATTGAAGGCAGGCGGAGAAGGGGGACAATAGAGGATGAGATGGTTGGATGGCATCACCAACTCAATGGGATGAGTTTGAGTAAACTCCAGGAGTTGGCAGTGGACAGGGAGGCCTGGTGTGCTGTAGTCCATGGAGTTGCAAAGAGTCAGACACAACTGAGCAATTGACCTGAACTGAACTAAATTTATTAAGGCTTATTTTGTGCCCTGATATGTAGTTAATCCTAGAAAATGTTCCATGTGTACTTGAGGAGAATGTGTACTCTGGTTTTCTTTGTGATGTAATGTCCTGAAAAATATCAATTGAGTCTAACATTCTATTGTATCATTTAGTATCTGTTGTCATGTTGAGTCTGTCTAGAAGATCTTTCCACTGATGTGAATGGGGTATTAAAGTCTCCTAGTATTATTGTATTCCTGTCAATTTCTCTGTTTATGTCTGCTAGTATTTGTTTTATGTATTTGAGTGCTCCTATATTAGGTACATATTTATATTGATAACTATAAAATCCTCATCTTGTACTGATCCTTTTATCATTACATAGTGTCCTTCTTTAACTTTCTGTTGTTGTTATTGTTTTTTCTTTTTTTCTTGGTGGCTCTGCTGTTGGCATGTAGGATCTTAGTTCCCTGACCAGGAATTGAACCTATGCCACTTGTAACGGAAGTGTGAGGTCTTAACCACTGGATCACCAAAGAGTCCTACATTTCTATATGGCCTTTGTTTCAAAGTCCGTTTTATCTGATATGAGTATTGCAGCCCTCACTTTCTTGTCATTTCCTTTTGCATGAAATATCTTTTTCAATCCCCTCATTTTCAATCTGTGTGTATCCTGTGCCCCTCTTTGGGGCGGCATATTATAGGCTTTTGTTTACTTTTTACTGAATCTGCCACTGCATGTCTTTTGATTGGAGTATTTAGTCCATTGGCATTTAAGGCAGTCGTTAATAGATATGTATTTATTTTCATTTTAAACTTTGTTTTCCCATTGATTTTGTATTTCTTCTTTGCTCCTTTTATTTTTCCTTTTGTGGCTTGATGATTTTGTTTTGTGTTATACTTACATCTTCTTCTTTCTGGTTTTTGTGACTCTTTGTTGGTTTTTGTTTGTGGTTACTCTGTTTTACAAGTACGTTAACCCCTTATATCCACTTACCTTAGATGGGTAGTTATATAGGCTCTGCTGCTGCTGCTGCTGCTAAGTCACTTCAGTCGCGTCCGACTCTGTGCGACGTTATAGACGGCAGCCCACCAGGCTCCCCCGTCCCTGGGATTCTCCAGGCAAGAACACTGGAGTGGGTTGCCATTTCCTTCTCCAATGCATGAAAGTGAAAAGTGAAAGGGAAGTCGCTCAGTCATGTCTGACTCTGTGCGACCCCATGGACTGCAGCCTACCAGGCTCCTCCATCCACGGGATTTTCCAGACAAGAGTACTGGAGTCAAACACATTCTAATTTTTAAAAATCTACATTTTCTTGCTCTCCTTCCACACATTTTATAATTTTGATGTCTTACATTTTCATATCGTCATTTTTCTGCTCGTTGTGGATATCAACACTTTCACAGAAAAATTTTTATTTAAAAAAATCTGTATATGGCTTAAGTTATTTTCTAACTGTGATTTTCTCTTTCCAGTATAGTCGTCTTTTCTATTCGGAGAAGACTTTTCAATATTTCCTTTAGGATAGAGTTACTATTGCTGTATTCTTACAGATTTTTCTTGTCTGAGAAATTCTTTTTTTCTTTCCTTCTATTCTAAATGATAATCTTGCTGGGTAGAATATTCTAGGTTGCAGATTTTTCTCTTTCAGAGTTTTGAATATATTAATATCGTGCCACTTCCTTCTCACCTGCAAAATTTCTGTGGCAAAATCAGCTGATAGCCTTATGGGGGTTCCTTGTAATTCACTTCATTTTTCTCTTGATGCCTTTAAAATCCTCTCTTTAACTTTTGCCGTTTTTATTATAATATGTATTGGTATAGATGTGTTTGGGTTTGTCTTATTTGGAACTCTCTGTGCTTCCTATTCCCGAATATTTGTTTCCTTCTTTAGGTTTGGGAAGTTTCCAGCCATAATTTCTTGAAATACATTGTCAATCCCCCTTTCCTTCCCCTTCTGGTATCCCTATCATGTGTAAATTGGCAAACTTTATATTATCCTATAGGTCTCTTACATTACTTTCACTTTTTTCATTTGGCTTTCTGTCTGCTGTCCTGACTGGGAGATTTCTATTTTTCTATCTTCCAGGTCACTTATTTGTTCTTCATTATTCTTTCTGCTCTTTACTGCCTTTAGTCCAGCTTTGGCTTCTGCAAATAAGTTTTATAATTTTTCTTGGTTCCTCTTTATAGTTTCTAGTTCCTTTTTAGAGTACTTTGCATGTCTCTTGATAGCCTTTAATTCCTTCAGTATTCTCATCTTCCTTTTAAACTGCGGTCAATTTGGCTGAAGAGGCCTGCTTCATTGTTGTTCTTTTCGAGGAATGCTCTTGTGAGTGGTTCCTCTGCTTCTTTGTTTTACTTATATTTCTCTTACTCTGTGAGTTTAGGATAAACAATTATCTACTGTGGTCTTGGAGGGCTATTTATTCGTGGGGTGGTCCCTGGGCAGCTTGTGTGGGTGCAGTATATTTGGTAGAGGGCTGTTTTTAGTGTAGATGCCTGCTGTCTCCTTCCTCAGTGAGTGCTGGTCATTATCCCTTAGGTAGGGGATGTGCATATGTGATGGCTTGTGCCCAGTCTTGGAGTTCCCAGTGGTGGTGGGCAGTTCAGGTACATTCCCAGGGCATGAGATGGGAGTGGATGTAGCTTGCAGCCACACCTGGGCTGCTGGTGGTGGTGGGGCTCACAACCACTTCTGGCATCCAGCTGAGTGGTGGCTTGCTGAGTTTGTGTAGTCAGTGTCCTGCCCTCTGGGAATACAAGTGCAGACATAGGAAAAAAGAATACAGTTTGCACCCTGCCCTCCCCCCTCATATGCCCCTCAAACAATGGTCTCTGGTTTCTAAGGCAGCCCAGGCTTCCTTGGCATATATGGTTGCATTGGATTCCAGGCTCTCACATCTGTCTCCAAATAGCCAGCCCCAGTCCTCTTCTTGGCTGTGATCTCTGAAGTCTGAGTTCGAGCGCCCAGCCCCCTCCTGAGTCAATGGATGTGCATGTCCGGCTGAGGAGTGCAGAGGGGTGGTACTGACTGTCTGCAGTACTGCCTTTGTTCTGGTTGCCACAGATTGGCTACTGTGCTCTCCTTCAAGGTTCTGAAGTTCCCCTTCTGTTCTGGCTGATGTCCCACAAGTGAGGGGCTTCACAGGGTACAGGAACCTTTCTCCTCTCATAGCTTCCTTCCAGTGGCACAGGTTCCATCCCAATTCCTTTCTTGCTTTTCCTCCCCTCTTTTTTTCTACCCAGTCATATGGGAATTTTCTTGCCCTTTCCACAGTCTAAGGTCTTCTGCTAGCATTCAGTAGATATTGTGAGAATTGTTCCACACATAATGAGTTAGTGCGATTTGTTGTGTTTGTGGGAGACTGGAGCTTCGCATCTTACTATACCATCATCTTGACCTCTCTCCTGTATATAATACTTTAAATAAGTCCCTTTTGCAATATGAAATATGTCTTACGTGCTTTCTATCCTGGTTGGGAATCTTCTGGTCTCTTGTGTCAGTAAATACCCAAGTCCAAGTAGCTTAAACACAAAGGGGCAGAAGGAAAGCAAGGAAGGGAGGTCTCAGTGAACCTATGTACTTAGTCATTCAATTGTGTCCCACTCTTTGCAACCCTATGGATTGTAGCCCACCAGGTTCCAAGAGAATCCATGGAGATTCTCTAGCAAAAATACTGGAGTGGGTTAGCATGCCCTACTCCAGAGGATTTTCCCAACCCAGGGATTGAACCCAGGTCTCCCACATTGCTGGTAGACTCTTTATTGTCTGAGCTACCAGAACCTAAAGAGAGAATAAATAGGACCTGAAATATATGGTCCCTCTGCTCTGCTTCTCTCTTCCTGCCAGCATATTTTCTCTGACCATTTGCTTACTTACTCTACACTGAGAAAGCCAGTTGCTCAAAATCTTCAAAGTTTTCATCTTGCAGTTACAGGCATAACTTAATCCTAAATGGTTGGGGGCCCATCTCTAAAATAATTTAAGTCTGGGCAAGGGATTTTGGGAAAACACAGCAACTTGTGGAGAATCAAGTGGATGGAGTTGGAGGTGGGAAAGGATGCCCCTAGCTCACTGCCCAGAGGAGGAAGTGGCAGATGAATAAGAAGAGGCCCATTATATTTTCCTTCTCTCCCACATGCCCATTGCAAAAACAAAATCCACTCCATCTTGTGTCAGGCTCTACAAAATAACACTATCGAAACTTCAAGGTTCAGGAAAAAACACTATAACTTTAGATAAGCTAATTCTTAGTCTTGTGACTATTCTTAAGTATTGAATGTGAAAATATGCACAGTAAGACAGGAAGGGATACGCAGGTTATTGAGGCTGGTAGGGCTCAGCTGCACGAAGTTTCTAGTTCAGCTCCATCTCCAACTGTGTGTGGATTGTGAGTTTTTATTCCCACTCCTTTCCCCTAAAGTAACTTTATATCTGAGAGGGAAAAAGAATGTATCTGCAGTTGCTAACTTAAAATATGTGTTGCATAGACCCATTTGTATTTTTAGGAGGCAGTGTTCCACAGTGCATTGTTCTCAAACTTTAGTCCTATTTGTTTATAGTCCTATGATTTCTGCTGTATCTGAGTAGCATCTGCACTATTTACTTGCTCTGTTTCATTTGTAAACTTAAATATCCACTGTAATCCTATCTTTTTCTTTAATGTGCTAGTTAAAATTTTCCCTAGGACAGAAAACAAAAACTACCTGATTTGAAAGGTGTTGGCCTTCAAGCATGGGAGACAGCATCTCAAGTGACCCTGAGAGAACTGCTTTGAGGAGATGAGGGGAGGAGCCAGGTTATATAGAAGTTTTACAACAAAGGGAAGGTAGTCAGAACGTCAGAAGATTGTTAAATAAAGAAAACCAGATATGCCAAGTTAAGGAATGTAGCACTTTTCTGTGTATGGGAAGATGCATGAGTCTGGGCTCACTGAAATCATTCCTTTCATATGCATCTTAGCTATCTGGGGCCAGTATCCTGTGTTTTCATTCACATCATGAGCTTCCTTGTGTCTCACCATAGGGAGTGGCTGCAGCCTGATGGTTAACAGATGGCAGGTATTCTCCTTCCTGAGTGTTCTTAGGGCTCACATTGGAGGGTTGTAGTCGCTGATGACTGTTACATCCTTGTTTACTGATGTGGCAGGAAATACTCCATTTCTCAGCAATAACCACTTAGTTATCTTGTTTACCTCCTCACTTTGGGAAACAATGCTATAGTGGAAAATCATCAGCATTCAATGGCTCGTGTCCGCAAGAAACTGTGTTTGTCTAAATTGAACACATTTCTCTTATAACAAAATCTGTACCTTTGAAAAGTACAAAATCTATCTGCTCAGATAGAAAACAAAGTCTGTACCTTTGGTCCTTGTGGGGGGGGGGGGAAATTAAGCATCTTTATTTATCCTTTGGCTCCAAAAAGAGGGAAGAATTTTATTTCTTCTATATGGTTTTGTTTACCATGAAACTAATTTTTATTACATGATATATAAATGAATCTTTCATCTAAACAGCAAACATATTACAGTTAAGACCAAAATCCTCTTTGATCATCACTGCCGCCCTATTCCTCCCATGGACAGAGGAGCGTGGTAGGCTACAGTCCATAGGCTTGCAGAGTTTGACGTGTCTGAAGCAACTTAGCACACATACACAGAATCTCTACCCCTCATTAGTGGGTCTTCCCTGGTGGCTCAGTCAGTAAAGAGTCTGCCTGCAATGCAGGAGACCTGGGTTCAATCCCTGGGTCAGGAAGATTCCCTGGAGAAGGAAATGGCAACCCACTCCAGTATTCTTGCCTAGAGAATTCACTGGACAAAAGGATCCTGGTGGGCTACAGTCTATGGAGTCACAAAGAGTTGGACATGACTGAGTGACTAACACTTTTACTTTCTTTTCATTAGGGTAAATCTAACTTATGAATTTGGCTTCCCTGGTAGCTCAGCTGGTAAAGAATCTACCTGCAATGCAGGAGACCCTGGTTCGATTCCTAGGTCAGGAAGATCTGAAGAAGGGATGGGCTACCCACTCCAGTATTCTTGTGCTCCCTGGTGGTTCAGCTGGTAAATAATCTGCCTGCAATGCAGGAGACCTGGGTTTGATCGCTGGATTGGGAAAGTTCCCTGGAGGAGGGCGTGGCGGTATTCTCCAGTGTTCTTGCCTGAAGAATCTCAATGAACACAGGAGCCTGGTGGGCTCAGACATGACTGAGTGACTAAGCAAAAGTTAGAATTCAGATTGTATCTTTCCGGACTTCTTCCTTTGAATCTGGCCACTAAAGTATCATTGTGTTTTAATGGTGACTTAATGCATGCTCACAGGTTTCCTTAAATGCCTTGAGGCAGTAAGGCTTCATTTGTCAAGGGACTCTGTATGATGGAGTGCACTTTCAATGAACAGTTCAGTTCAGTTCAGTCGCTCAGTCGTGTCCAACTCTTTGTGACCCCATGAATTGCAGCACTCCAGGCCTCCCTGTCCATCACCATCTCCTGGAGTTCACTCAGACTCACGTCCATCGAGTCAGTGATGCCATCCAGCCACTTCATCCTCTGTCGTCCCCTTCTCCTCCTGCCCCCCAGTCCCTCCCAGCATCAGAGTCTTTTCCAGTGAGTCAGCTCTTCACGTGAGGTGGCCAAAGTACTGGAGTTTCAGCTTTAGCATCAGTCCTTCCAAAGAAATCCCAGGGCTGATCTCCTTCAGAATGGACTGGTTGGATCTCCTTGCAGTCCAAGGGACTCTCAAGAGTCTTCTCTAACACCACGATTCAAAAGCATCAATTCTTCGGCGCTCAGCTTTCTTCACAGTTCAACAGTCACATCCATACATGACCACTGGAAAAACCATAGCCTTGACTAGACGGACCTTAGTTGGCAAAGTAATGTCTCTGATTTTGAATACGCTATCTAGGTTGGTCAATGCACAGGGAATTTACAGTTCTGCCTTAACCTTCACTCCCCACTTGCACAAGGCCTGAGGATCAGTCAGAAGTGAGATCAGGGCCTTCTCAGGTCTTTGCTGAGCATGCACACAGCCCTGTTCATGCACATAGACTTCTAGACCTGGAGAACTATGTTACAAGCTTTAATACCCCTTAAGGATATCTCATGCTCCCAATCTTGAAGTTTTGGGCCAACTTTTGTTTGCTACCATTGGAATTGCAGCCTCAAGTAGCTGCAGGGTTAGACTATTGCACAAAATAGCTTTCATTAAGTGCCTTGGGTATACAGCTTTCACATAGAATGAGCTCAAAGGCAGGTTACATACTACCACCCTGGCAATGGAGCTTTTCCAGAGAGCTGTGAGACAGGTTAAACAGTGCTAGGGATGAGCCATTTTGAAGTGCTCCAAACCCAGTGTGTTATCTGTGGTGGTTGCAGTGCTGCTGGTTTTCAAGGCAGGTATGGAGCTGGAGTAGGGAAGGGGGGTATCAGTTGAGTTCAGTCGCTCAGTCATGATCGACTCTTTGTGACCCCAGGAATCGCAGCACGTCAGGCCTCCCTGTCCATCACCAACTCTCGGAGTTCACTCAGACTCACATCCATTGTGTTAGTGATGCCATTCAGCCACTCAACCTCTGTCGTCCCCTTCTCCTCCTGCCCCCAACCCTCCCAGCATCAGAGTCTTTCCCAATGAGTCAACTCTTCACATGAGGTTGAAAAAGTATTGGAGTTTCAGCTTTAACATCATTCCCTCCAAAGAAATCCCAGGAATGATTTCCTTTAGTATGGACTGGTTGGATCTCCCTGCAGTCCAAGGGACTCACAAGAGTCTTTTCCAACACCACACTTCAAAATCATCAATTCTTCAGTGCTTAGTTTTCTTCATAGTCCAACTCTCACATCCATACATGATCACTGGAAAAACCGTAGCCTTGACTAGACAGACCTTTGTTGGCAAAGCAATGTCTCTGCTTTTGAATATGCTATCTAGGTTGGTCATAACTTTTCTTTCAAGGAGTAAGCGTCTTTTAACTTTATGGCTGCAATCACCATCTGCAGTGATTTTGGAGCCCCCAAAAATAAAGTCTGACACTGTTTCCACTGTTTCCATCTATTTCCCATGAAGTGATGAGACCAGATGCCATGATCTTTGTTTTCCCGAATGTTTAGCTTTAAGCCAACTTTTCCTCTCTCCTCTTTCACTTTCGTCAAGAGGCTTTTAGTTCCTTTTCACTTTCTGCCATAAGGGTGGTGTCATCTGCATATCTGAGGTTCTTTATATATTTCTCCCGGAAATCTTGATTCCAGCTTGTGCTTCCTCCAGCCCAACATGTCTCATGATGTACTCTACATATAAGTTAAATAAGCAGGGTGACAATATATGGCCTTGACGTACTCCTTTTCCTATTTGGAACCAGTCTGTTGTTCCACGTCCAGTTCTAACGGGTTGCTTCCTGACCTGCATATAGGTTTCTCAAGAGGCAGGTCAGTTGGTCTGGTATTCCCATCTCTTTCAGAATTTTCCACAGTTTATTGTGATCCACACAGTCAAAGCCTTTGGCATAGTCAATAAAGCAGAAATAGATGTTTTTCTGAAACTTCCTTGCTTTTTCATGATCCAGCGGATGTTGGCAATTTGATCTCTGGTTCCTCTGCCTTTTCTAAAACCAGCTGGAACATCAGGGAGTTCACAGTCCACATATTGCTGAAGCCTGGCTTGGAGAATTTTGAGCATTACTTTACTAGCATGTGAGATGAGTGCAATTAGGCAGTAGTTTGAGCACTCTTTGGCATTGCCTTTCTTTGAGATTGGAGTGAAACTGACCTTTTCCAGTCCGGTGGCCACTGCTGAGTTTTCCAAATTTGCTGGCATATTGAGTGTAGCACTTTCATAGCATCATCCCACCTCCACTAGCTTTGTTCGTAGTGATGCTTTCTAAGCTCCACTTGACATTCCAGGATGTCTGGCTCTAGGTGAGTGATCACACCATCGTGATTTTCTTGTTCGTGAAGATTTTTGTACAGTTCTTCTGTGTATTCGTGCCACCTCTTCTTAATATCTTCTGCTTCTGTTAGGCCCATACCATTTCTGTCCTTTCACCGAGCCCATCTTTGCATGAAATGTTTCCTTGATATCTCTAATTTTCTTGAAGAGATCTCTAGTCTTTCCCATTCTGTTCTTTTCCTCTATTTCTGAAAGGTTGTTGTTGAATTACAATGCTGGGATTCTTGGCCCCCAGAGGAGAAGAATTCAATCCAGGGCCAGAGACGAGGCTTGATGTTTCAGAGCTTTTGTGTAGTAAAGTTTAGTAAAGTATAAATGAGACAGAGAAAGCTTCTGACATAGGCATCAGAAAGAGTACCCCGCTGCTAGTCTTTAGCTGGATGTTATGTAGTCAGGAGCAGTCTGTTAATGAAAGAAAGGAATGTCTCAAAACGTAGAATGGCACCAGGCCCCTCAGCCATAAGATTTATACATCAAGGCTGTATACTGTCACCCTGTTTATTTAACTTATATGCAGAGTACATCATGAGAAATGCTGGACTAGAAGAAACACAAGCTGGAATCAAGATTGCTGGGAGAAATATCAATAACCTCAGATATGAAGATGATACCACCCTTATGGCAGAAAGTGAAGAACTAAAGATCCTCTTGATGAAAGTGAGAGAGGAAAGAGAAAAAGTTGGTTTAAAGCTCAGCATTCAGAAAGCGAACATCATGGCATCCAGTCCCATCACTTCATGAGAAATAGATGGAGAAACAGTGGAAATTGTGTCACACTTTATTTTTTGCGCCTCCCAAATCACTGCAGATGGTGACTGCAGCCATGAAATTAAAAGATGCTTAGTCCTTGGAAGAAAAGTTATGACCAACCTAGATAGTATATTCAAAAGCAGAGACATTACTTTGCCGACGAAGGTCCGTCTAGTCAAGGCTATGGTTTTTCCTGTGGTCATGTATGGATGTGAGAGTTGGACTGTGAAGAAGGCTGAGCGCCAAAGAATTGATGCTTTTGAACTGTGGTGTTGAGAAGACTCTTGAGAGTCCCTTGGACTGCAAGGAGATCCAACCCGTCCATTCTGAAGGAGATCAGCCCTGGGTTTTCTTTGGAAGGAATGATGCTAAAGCTGAAACTCCAGTACTTTGGCCACCTCATGCGAAGAGTTGACTCATTGGAAAAGACTCTGATGCTGGGAGGGACTGGGGGCAGGAGGAGTAGGGGACAACAGAGGGTGAGATGGCTGGATGGCATCACTGACTCGATGGACATGAGTGTGAGTGAACTCCGGGAGCTGGTGATGGACAGAGAGGCCTGGCGTGCTGCGATTCATGGGAGTCGCAAAGAGTCGGTCATGACTGAGCGACTGGAACTGACTGACTGACTGACTTGGCTCCAAACGGTTTGTCTTGGGCCATAAAATGATTAACTTGAATCTTGAAGAAAGGGCAGATCACCATACAAATAGTTTCATTTACATAGATTAGAGGAATAATATCAGAGTATAACATACTGGTTTATCAAGTAGGTTCTGAGCCCAAAAGGCGAAACTGACTTGAAGACAGAGTTTGGGGTAAATGCATAGTACATTAGCATAGCTTAAGATAAACATTTCCATAAGAAAAGGCAATGGTTAACTTCAGGTGAAACCAGGTGTCATGGCAACACAGAATTTTAACCTCTTTTTTAAATTTGTATAGAGAAGGAAAAAAAAATCACTAGTTTGTTTCCTCCTGCTGCTTAAGAGAGAGAAAATGTCTGAGAATTGCAGGCTCTTTCCCCATTTGGAGATCCCTGGCCTTCCTGCCCCTTATCCTCTCATTTCTTTGCATTGACTGCTGAGGAAGGCTTTCTTATCTCTCCTTGCTATTCTTTGGAACTCTGCATTCAGATGCTTATATCTTTCCTTTTTCTCCTTTGCTTTTCCCTTCTCTTCTTTTCACAGCTATTTCTAAGGCCTCCCCAGACAGCTTTTTCACTTTTTGCATTTCTTTTCCATGGGGATGATCTTGATCCCTGTCTCATGTACAGTGTCACGAACCTCCATCCATAGTTCATCAGGCACTCTATCTAGCAGATCTAGGCCCTTAAATCTATTTCTCACTTCCACTGTATAATCATAAGGGATTTGATTTAAGTCATACCTGAATGGTCTAGGGGTTTTCCCTACTTTCTTCAATTTAAGTCTAAATTTGGCAATAAGGAGTTCATGATCTGAGCCACAGTCAGCACCTGGTCTTGTTTTTATTGACTGTATAGAGCTTCTCCATCTTTGGCTGCAAATATAATCAATCTGATTTTGGTGTTGACCATCTGGTGATGTCCAAGTGTAGAGTCTTCTCTTGTGTTGTTGGAACAGGGTGTTTGCTATGACTAGTGCATTCTCTTGGCAAAACTCTATTAGCCTTTGCCCTGCTTCATTCTATATTCCAAGGCCAAATTTGCCTGTTATCCCAGGTGTTTCTTGACTTCCTACTTTTGCATTCCAGTCCCCTATAATGAAAGGGACATCTTTTTTGGGTGTTAGATTGAGACAAATACCACAAACCTGCTCTTCCTACCAAGGTTCAGATTGTTATAAGCATTTGGTTGGGCTTCCCAGGTGGCACAGTGGTAAAGAATCTACCTGCCAGTGCAGGAGGTGAAGGAGAAGAGAGTTCACTTCTTGAGTCAAGAAGATCCCCTGGAGAAGGAAACGGCAACCCATTCCAGTATTCTTGCCTGAAGAATCCCATGGACAGGAGCCTGGTGAACAACAACAGTCCCTGGGATTGCAGAGTTGGACACAGCTGAGTGGGCTGAGTAGAGGTATAGGTTGAGTTAGATACCACAGAACCTGCTGTTCTTACCAAGATTCAGATTGTTACTAGCATTTGGTTAATTTCTAGAGCTTTGAAAAAGTTTTCAGAAAATTTTAGTAATTTTTTTTTGCCAGTGTTTTTGCCGCTTGTTTGGAAAAGCAGATTTAAGACATCCTCAACTCCATCATTTTTGGAAGTCTTGACCTCCCCATCCCCAGCCTGTTTTCTCACTGTTGATTGAAACAAAGCCAGGCATTTTTCTTTTATTAGAAGAGGTGTCATCATCCATATCCATACTGGGGATTTAGGGAAAAGGTGGTCAAGTGCAGAGCAAATGCCAGCCTACAAGGTCAGCTGCTGTCAATTGCTGTTGATAGCCACCATTCCAGAATAAGACGCCAAAGTGCCAGATCTCTCACACCTCAGTGGAATCTGGGATTTCAGTGTTTTGTGTGCAATGTCTATATTTTACTTTATTGACTACAATTTTAAAAGGAACTAAAATACTGTACACACAATCAAGCACCATGCCTGAAGATGACTGGAGCAGCATCTTACGCTCTTTATCACTACTGTGTGAACTTTCCTGACCAAATTAGTCAACTGAATGCAACAAACCTCTTTTAGCTTCTCTTATGTGCCAGACAATGTGCTGTGTGCTGCGGAGTTGAGTGAACTTATTGTCCTGGGTACATATTCCCTCCCCATGCTTTTGAGGCACTTAAGAGTCTAAACATTCAGAAAACGAAGATCATGGCATCTGGTCCCATCACTTCATGGGAAATAGATGGGGAAACAGTGTCAGACTTTATTTTTGGGGCTCCAAAATCAACTGTAGATGGTGATTGCAGCCATGAAATTAAAAGATGCTTACTCCTTGGAAGTAAAGTTATGACCAACCTAGATAGCATATTCAAAAGCAGACACATTACTTTGCCAACAAAGGTCCATCTAGTCAAGGCTATGGTTTTTCCAGTGATCATGTATGGATGTGAGAGTTGGGCTGTGAAGAAAGCTGAGCGCCAAAGAATTGATGCTTTTGAACTGTGGTGTTGGAGAAGACTCTTGAGAGTCCCTTGGACTTCAAGGAGATCCAACCAGTCCATTCTGAAGGAGATCAGCCCTGGGATTTCTTTGGAAGGAATGATGTTAAAGCTGAAACTCCAATACTTTTTCCACCTCATGCAAAGAGTTGACTCATTGGAAAAGACTCTGATGCTGGGAGGGATTGGGGACAGGAGAAGGGGATGACAGAGGATGAGATGGCTGGATGACATCACCGACTCAATGGACATGAGTCTGAGTGAACTCTGGGAGTTGGTGATGGACAGGGAGGCCTGGTGTGCTACAATTCATGGGGTTGCAAAGAGTCAGACACAACTGAGCGACTGAACTGAACTGGAGAGTCTGGTGGTGAAGGTGGGAACTTCTTTTTAGATACCACCCAGAGGGCACCAGTGCTGGTATAGATTTAACTGTTTTTTGCCATGCCACACAGCATGTAGGGTCTTTATTTCCCCACCAGGGATTGAACCCAGGCCCCTGTAGTGGAAGTACAGAGTATTAACCACTGGGCTACCAGGGAATTCCCTAATTGTTTTAATTAGTCCAAGGTCAAGTGTTGAAAAGGACCATTTTGCAGTTCTTCTCTTGAGAGAAGTGTGTGTTTATGCACCCATCATGACTGTGGATGGGGAAGGGATAAAGTGCGGGTTCCATGAATTTTTCTGAGGCAAAGGGCCAGAGAGCCAACTGCTGACCTGTGTGAAGAGCAATGAAGGTGGAATCCCAAAGATTCATCTTTCTTGGTGCATCCACTCATATCACACAGGAAGCATGTGGCGTGCCTGGGGGCTCATAAGGAAAAGAATCTGCCTGCAATACGGGAGATGCGGGTTGGATCCCTGGGTTGGGAAGATCCCCTGAAGAAGGGAATGGCTACCTATTCCACTATTCTTGCCAGGGGAACCCCATGGACAGAAGAGCCTGGTGAACGACGGTCCATGGGGCCATAGAGTTGGACACGACTGAGTGACTAAGCACACACAGGAGAGCATATTCTCTGGTAGCTTCCTAAGAAAGGGTACTTGGGAGGCAAAAGTGTGAGAGCTCTAATTTCTAAAAATGTCTTCATGATGCTTTACCCTTGACTGAGACTAAGCAGGTGGGAAATCTTTTCTTTCAAAATCTTGACATACTTGCTTCACTGATTCCTTGCTTCTGGTGTTGCCACTAAGAAGTATAAAGCTACCCTGACTTCTTATCCTCCCGTGCGACCAGTTTACCCCTGTGTTGGGGAGCTTCTCTGGGTCCTATTGTTTCGAAATGTCAAGATGGTGTGATTAGGCACGGGCCCTGTTCTATCTATTGTGTTGAGCATCCTTGTGTGCTTCCACTCTGGAAACCCGTGTGTTTGATTTCCCCCTCTACATTTCCTCTTCTTTCTGGAGTTCCTATTATTTGGCTACTGAATATCCTGGTCTGATCCTGATGTACTTATCTTTTTACTTTCCTGCTTGGTTTGGGATTATTTTCAATTCCAGTTTCCAATCCTTCTACTTGAGTTGCTAATTTCCAAGAATGTTTCCATGTTCCTGACATGTTCTTCTTCCACAGCATCCTACCTTTAGTCTAAAGATGGCTTGTCTTTTCTCATCTCTTTGGGGCTATGATAGTTTTCTGAAGCTTCTCCTCCCTTAACCTCAGATTCTTCCAAGTTGTTAGCTTTGGACTTATCACGTTAGCAGCTTTCATGAGATGTCAGGTTACCTTTGGTTAAGCCAGAGGACTAAAAAGCTGAGAAGATTGCTGCCTGAGAGTTTCATCTTAGGATAGTGGTTCTTGATCTTGGCTGTACAATGCAATCACCTGGGGAGATTTAAAAACATTGATATTCCAGAATACTCATTTTATTGGTGTTGGATATTCCAAAAATACTCATTTTATTGGTGTAGGGTCTGACATAGGGATTTTGAAAAGCTGCCCAGGTTGTATTACTGTGTAGCCAAGGCTGAGAATTACCACTGAAGGGTGGAACTGAACCACTTCATCTTCAGGTAAGAATAACATTCTCCAAGTCCAGGGCTTATTTTACATTCTTTGGGGATAAACTTTTGGTTTCTGCAAAAATGGAGGAGCAACTGTCTGGCTGAAAAAGACGTTATTTTTATAGTGGCATTTTTGACAACTTTTTACCAATACTATTTTAGGCTCCCATCACTCTTTACCATTACTTTAAAGGGATATATGTCTATCAGTTTTTGAACCTTCAGTGAATTTGGCACATAAATTGAGTTGGTTTTCATTCTCTTCCCTGGTAAATGAGAATTCAGCTTTCTTTGGTCGGGTTTTCAATATTCTCGTGTTAACAATTCTTCCCCACTCTTCAGTGTTGAGAGCAGTTATGACTTACATAAAACCCTTTAGTATATTTTCAGGAGTGGAGTATAAGGAGCATGCAAAACTTGATGTGTTCAACTTGGCATTTTTACCCAAAAGAATGATTATCACCCAAAAGAATGATTATCACCCAAAAGAATGATTATCAGCATTCTTTTGAGAAAGAAAGCTTTGAGTTATAAACAGTCAGTTTCCCCAATCATTTTTCCTCGGGGGAAAAAGATAGTAGGGATTCCTAGCAAAACAATCTAAACATCATGATGAAATCTTGACTATAGTAGGAACACTATACTTTATTGCTGTTGTTGTTGCTGAATGGGACCTGGAGGAGGGAAGGGGGAGGTCAGAACTTTGTGAGTCTGTCACAGAGAAAGAGCATCCCAGGTGCGAAGTGAAGAGGCAAACCTGGGCTCCTGAGTTTGGCATATGGATAACACGTTAGAATAAAACTGTACTTTATCTGCACAGACTCTGACAAAGAACTGGCTGCCCACGGGCTTTGTCTGCAATCACATGTTAGTTGGCCCATTTAGGGAGATCTGGACTTGCAGCCTCTTTTGAAAAAACTAGTCTACATGTTTGTGGGTGGCAGACCTGCAGGGCCCCAACCAGGAGTAGGGTAGCAGCCGGCCCTTTAGATGGCAAAGCAAGCTCCCTGCACTATGCCACCTGCCTGGCCTCTAAAGGCATCTGAATTTGCAACTTCCGGGATGTGGTTTAAGTTTTTAAAAAGTAACAACAACAACAAAAGCAATCCTATTCGTGGCAGAAGAACCCTACTTAAGTCAGAAAGAATTAAAACATTTATTGGGCATAAATATATTACATATACACTACAGATACAGTTAGGTATTACATATAGCATAGTATTTGCAAAATCTATACATTAAAATTGATATGGCAGTTTTAATACAATGTATATGAAATAGTCTAAAATTTACAATACAGGAAAACATGATTATTTTTTTTTTCTCCTTAAGTTGAAAAGCTTGGAATGTATGTCCAACAGTGAGGTAAAACATTTTGTCTTTCAATTTAAAGAATTGTGCAAGGATAACATTCAAACACATTCAATTAGGGCACTTTTCAAATTTGACAGGAATACTGAATTACTGTAGCCAACAAAACATGGTTAGAAAATGCCAACATTTCAAGTTGATAAGAACAAGGCAGATAATATGCAAAAGCCTTTTAAAAGTTTTCTTTTTAAACAATTTGAGGACATAGGGAATTTTGCTTCACATGACTGGAATTTCTTGTGCCAGACAGGAGTTTGACATACAGAGCATCAGAAAGCCACTCACTCGTTCCTACATATTGCAAAAGGGCAGAGAGAGAAGGTTAACGTAACACTTTATTTTATTGTTCATGTGTAATGGCAATATATAGGTATATATCAATATCACATATACATAATATTTGTAATATAAAATAGTGCCAGATAGTGTGATACCTTTTTGACTGAGAAATTATAACGAACAGTCAACAATGGAGAGCAATAAAATAAAGTGCTTGTCAGCTAGTGTTTCACACACTTCAGCTTTCTGGTGGTTAGATAGTATGAAAATCTCAAATATCAAATATTCATAGCAATTTTGGCTTAAAGTACTATTTCGTTAAAAAAAAATTCCAACCAATTCTGAGAATTTCTTTATAGCAGCAGTTCTGAAGTGTTTCCTAAAAGGGATTTTATTTTTCTCCTGCAGACAAGGTTCTTGTACTCAGTTGACTCTTCATTGTTTAAAAAAAAAGCCTTCTCCCCAAAGGCATGAGATTGTTTCAGAAAATGCAGATGCAGTTGTTTGTTATAGTGGATTGTGATGCACATTTAATAGTGGAGTGAGTTTTGGAAGGCCAGAAACTTTGGCAAACATATATTTACCTTGATGCCATCAGTTTGCAAGGCTAATTAAACTAGTTATTCTAGTCAATAACAAAATACAGAACTTTCTAGTACTTACTACATCACAATGTAGGCACACAGAATAATTCATTGATTTTAGCACTTTCTTTAAAGAGATGATTATGTTTTTCTTGGGTACATGTAAACGTTTCAATCACTGATAATGGATTTATTTTTGGCATTTAATGCACTAGATGCTCTTTATCTTTAAAAACACAAGAAAATGTCAGAAGAATGATAATACTACAGATGTTGCCAAGGAACAAGACTGACCTAAAATTACAAAAGTATAAAACACAAAAAATAACATGCTACAAGGGAAAATTAGTACATAAGTACATTTAAAAATTTTACAATAAATAAAGATTGCACTGTAATTGGCATTTAAAGTACTGTATGCAGAATATAGTATAAATAAACCAAAAACAAAATAATGTTGGTTTCCCCATGACTTTGGTATGGGAATATTATAAGCTAGTACAGGATACTGCATTTTAAGACAACATAGACCAAGCACAAAATAGCTATGATCAAGAAAAACCAAGTAGCAAAAATATACAAAAACAGAAGCAGGGGGATACACTGTGTCTGTTGCACCTTTTGGAATATATTTGCACCTCCAACTCTTAAATGTCCCTGAGGTACGCAAACATTATGGACTTCATATACATAATCCAATGACTTTGGGTTAAAATTGACAATCTCATGAATCAAAATAAACATGCAAGAGTAACACTTTGCACTCCAATAGCACCTGTTGATCGAGGATCTCAAAGCACTTACAAACATTAGAATCCCCATTTTATTTTTTATTTTTAATGCATGGGAAAACTGAGGCACAGAGAGGTAAAGTGATGTGTTCAGGTCACGCAGCAAGTTAGTGACAGATCCAGGGAGAGAATCTAGGCTCCTTGACCCCCAAACACCCTGTGCTTATTACCAGCAAATACCATTCCCTCTCCACACATAGCCAAGTCAACCCCCAAAAATAGGAACTACAAATTTATTGGGTTTTAATTTTCATTTGCTGTTAGATTAGTATTATGTGCACTGAATTAAGGAACTGAAATTCAATCACTTCATTGATACCTCAAAGAACAGCCTAAAGGCAACTCTTTCAAAAATAATGAGCTGACATATAGGAGACTGCTCACAATTAGTGTAAATCATGGACAATGGGCAGAGGCACTAAACTGTCACCAGTTCTCGTCATATAATTCTGGTCAAACATAACAGAATATAATAACTCTAGTGATTAGAAGTAGTTATATACAAAGACAAACAAGTTAAAGCAGCTTTTAAAATAGCTGAACAAGGAAACTAACTATTGCACAATGCCTCGAAAAGTTACTGCTATGAATTGACGTGGTAAAATCTAATGCTCCATAATTTATAGGTGCATTTTGGTTACTTGATTTCTTAGACAGGCAGCTCATAGTGTTAAAATCATAAGAAATACAGGTTATTAAAACATTTTAGATTAAAGTACACATTTTGATTTCAATGAGCTAAACAGTTAAATAACTGAGTGACAACATGGTTGTTTAGGGCAGCCTTATCTGAGTGAACATATCTTCCGTTATGTGGTGCTTTTGTGTGGTAATACTCTGACAATGCCAAAACCCTAGCCCTGTAAGTACACACGCTGTGATTCATGTTCACAGATATAGATAATCAAGACATAAGAAGTGAACGGTGAATATAAATTACTAAACTGTAACATGGAGGAAAAAAAAGGCTTGCAAAAGACATCAGTGAAGACAGAATAAAGGCAAATCTGAAAATTTTAAAGGAAAACATAAGCTAGCTTTTGGTATCTGGTTTGCTTCTTTTTTTTTTTTTTTTTAAATCCAGTTTAACCTCTTCCTAGTTTTGCATTTCAAAAGGTGCACCAAAACACTGATATTTTTTTTCCTAGCTAAATCTGTAAAATAAGTATATAAATCAAAGAACAAAAAGGGCTTAAAAAAAGGGAGTATCTGAATAAATGTGTATATTAAAATGTGTAGCATTAATTAAATTCATACCTCTAGTTTTGTTGGGTTTGTTTACTTCATTAAGAAGTACTGTAATATAAAGGCAAATAAAATGGATAAAGTTGCAAAGCCAACCACAATGAGGGCTGCAAACTGTTCATCAGTAGGCATCATGCTCTTCATTTTGGGGTCATCTAAGCTCCCCATGTCCCCTGTAAGCATGACCTCACTTCGTTGTAGTACAAAAGCCGCAGAGGGACTAAAAGCTCCGCTTAGCTCCTGAGAGGTGTCTAAACAGCGACACGACACGCACACACGCGGAACCGATAGTCTGTGTTGGTCTGGAGGCCTGAGATTTGGAATGTGGCTTCTTCTCCCTTGTACACCTTCAGGAAAAAGAAAAGTCCTGGTCAATTAATTTATAACAACACTGTGGTCTCTGAGGTAATAATCATACAACATTGGGTCCTTGTAGATCTGGTTTGGTTTAAATGAACTCCATAACAACAAAGAGTATGTGGAACTGCATTTGTCCAAGTCTGTATTTCATCCATAAAGTATTCTGACCTACTCCGAATAAAATATAAATTCAGTAACTCTGATATAAGGCACTCATCAGTACTGCAGCTGATACAAGTAATGGTGATGCACCTAGTTGAATTTTAATAATTTAGGCTATAAATCAGCAGATGATTTAATTCTTATAAAGGGCTCTCTGATCTCTCTGCACAGAATTTTTAAAAATGTAAACAAAAATTACAGAAATAAAGTGTAAAGTCTCAGCTGACATTCACTAGTGGCTACACCATGAAACCCTACTCCATTAGATAGCTCACCCCAGCCCTAAGAGGTAAACACTATTTTGACTTTTCATTCTGTAATTTGCTCTAGAGGTTCATACAAATACAATCAAATCCTGTGCACTTTCCTGTGCCTAGGAGATTCATCTGTGTTATCAATTCAGTAGCTGTTCCTTTTATTGAAGAATAAGTATTTTATCACATGCCTGTACACTGATGTGTCCATTTGCTTCTTGACAAATATTTGCAGTATTTCCAGTTTGGAGTTTTTATATAGTAAGAGTACTATGAACATTTTTGTACAAATCTTGGACTTAAGTTTCTCTTTTTCTTAGGTGAATACCTAGAAATGCTGAGTATAACTCCGTATCTAACTGCAAGGGAAAGTTTAACAAGCACATCCCTTTGCACTCCTGCCAGCTAAGCGTGAGCAGTCCAGTTGCTCCACACCCTCACCAGCATTTGTTATTGTCAGTCATTTGCATTTCAGTCATTCTAAGGGATGAGACTGGTATCTCAGTTGCATTTCCCTGATGCCTAAAGGTGTTTCCCACCTCTTCATGTGCTTATTTGGTCATTCATATAACTTTTGTGAACAGTGTGTTCAACTGTTTTGCCTATTTTAATTTGCAGTGGTTCTTTAATATAGTCTGGGTGTAAGTTCTTTGTCAGATATGTGTTATGAATATTTTCTCCCAGTTTTGTGGCTTACCTAATCATTTTTAAAGAATTTTTTTGGGATGCAGTCCTATTTATCACAAATTAATATTGACTGTAACGGTCTGCCTTAAGTGTTTCCTGTTTGACCAACCTGTCCTTTTCCATGTTTCTTCCATTATGTTCTTTTATCAAAGTGGTAATGATACTCAAAACACTTAGAGGAAATGATAATCACCTTAAAATTACATAAAAATCCATGTCTTATGTTAGAGATAGGAAAAACTATCTGAAACTCAAATCAGTAAAGAGGTTAGGTTAATTAAATAGGAAAGTAAAATTAACCAAACACATTCTAGCTGAGTAGCACTGAGTGAGCCTCATAAAGTGCTAAAACATGGGTGGTATATAGGCAACTGCACAGCAAAAGTTAGCTGTTATTACTACTGCTACTACTACTGTTTAGAATTTAAAAATACTTCAAATATATTTTTAACATACAGTGATCAAAAGTGATAGGGGCATTTTTAGTGACAGGCTACCTTAGTAAAACTGAATTTTGCCTATTAACATAAATTCCTGAGAAAAGAGTATTTCCAACAATCTCAACTCTGTCTGAAACACTTGCCAGAGTCAGTGGGAATCTGCAAACATTCAGTTGCTAGAGACCAGCACATGAACTTCCACAAGAAGCAGGACATTGTATCAGAGAACACAAGTGCACTGGCCATTCATTCAGTGTTGTGCAAACTGAAAGAGCAAGAAGACTGTCGTTTAGAAAGGGCATCAGAACATCCAATGTTCACCTGATATTCAGCCTTTGAAAATTTTTTTTCTCCCTCATTTTCAAACTTTAGAAGTAGCCATTCAGTGTCTTATTGCACTTTTGTTCAGTGGTAAGCCCCAGAAAATCAATTGTGTTTTTCATATTTCCCAGATTCACCCTCTTTTGCTATCCCCTTTTGCAAGATCTGAAGCATGTTCTGCCCGGTGAGTTACTCTGCTTCTCTGTAAAGAGTGTGGCATGTGTCTTAGCAGCTGCGGTTATAGACTGAACAGGGATGGAGCCGCCAAGAACAAAAGAGCTGTAAGACCCTAGTGATCCTGAGAGATCCCTCCTTTCTCATAGCTCACTGTTCCAATGATAAGTTAGTTAAATGGCTATTTTAAGATGAACTTGTCGTCATGGTGACTGCCCCAACCCACACATAGGCAGCTATTCAGGAGTTCAGACTACACCATGATGATAGTGGATGGATTATTTCTCCAACACCATGTGCGTGGTCTCAGGAAAACAATGGTGCACCTTTTTTTTCTTTACAGAGACCTATTCATTGTGAATGTTCTTTACTTAATTCCCCAAATTTAGATGTTCAAATCAGTATTTTTCGAAACAAGTCTTTTCTTCGAACCTGTTGGGACTGCTCATGAAGGGAGTGATCTGCAACCTATGGGACCAGCATACTACCAGTCCCTTCCCCTCTCTGAGCTTTGGTTTCCTATCTGCAATAGCCCAGGTGAACAATCTATTCTATTCGTTTATATCTAGTGTTAAATTATTTCTATGGTTTCCAGAATTTGCATGGCTAGCTCCTGCTATGAACGTTGGCTCAGAAGTACATTTAATTTCCCAGAAACCCGGTTCACGGAATCTTGAATAGAGACTTTTATATAAATTTTTTTGATTGATATCACTTCTCTCCCTAAAGATCCCTGAAAATGTATTTTGAAAGTAAAGGAATGCTACCCTTAGGCAAAAAGCTTAGTGAAGGAAAAATGAATCTCTAATTGAAGGGAACTTCCTTAATGACAAGTCCAATCAAAACTTGAGCTTTACTTTATAAATGCTTTTCTTTTGGCTCTTATTTTAATTGGAAGACCTCACCCCTTTCAAAAGCATTGTCAACACAATGTTTTTATTATCTTTATATACGTATGTGATAAATATACTGAGTGTGGGACTGTGTTCTATTTCCATAGCAAATAGCACATGGCTATAACAGAGAAGATGCTCATCGAACGTTCTCTCTAATTAGAACCCTTAAATACTTAAGAGTAGATATACTTATACCACACAGTTTGAAAAGAGGAAAATTACCAGAAACAAGTACATGTGGACATTAAGTATTAGAACCCCCACACAAACCACAAGGTGTACTATAGGTACAGCCATGATTATACAGTGGAATCATTAACAACAATTGAGTTGTTTTCATTGCATTGATAGTAGTCAACAACACTTTTATTATTAAATCTTTTGGATTCATTCCCAGCTAAGGAAAAAAATCAAACAATCCCAATACTCCATTTCCTGAGGATTCTGGTTCCACAGGTTTGAGATAACGGATCTGTTTTTGTGTGAATAATCACAGCCATAGGATCACACTGTCAGGAAGGTCATCAGGCCTGCGGCACAGTGCAGGTGACTTTTCATGGGACTGTGCCTCTCTCTGCAGCAGGCTGTGCCTCTTCTCCCTTTGTTTTCATTCCTTTTGACAGGGGCACCATTATGGGCTTTTCCCCTGCCTCAACCCAATTTAAAAGGCATAGCTCCATCTAAGATTTTCTTTATTGAAGTAACCAATCATAATACAATAGTAAGTATACATGCAATATTATTTTTACAAAGACTATTTCTGTCCTTGATTTGGTGTGCAATATAAAGTAATTTTGACATGTTTATTCGAAGAGAGAGGATTTAAAGTAATATCCAGATAATTAAAATGAAGAATCTGTGACCCTCAATTCAGAGTAACATGCTGTGTAGTTGAAATCCTTGAAATCTCTTTTACTAATTTTCCCAAGAAAAGGAGATATAACTGCCCAGCATCACCATCTGCACAGCACTCTCTCAAGACTAACAGAGCTGATGTCCACAGTAACCCTGAAATGGAGAATTAGTATCTCCACTTTGACAAGATAGCAAGGCTCAGAGAGGTGAATAAGTCCTCCAATACCATATGACTACAGAAGGCAGACTTGATCTTCCTTGGCCCCTTGCTGAAGTGGGCATATACTAACTTGCAGGATTCCTCTGTGGAGGGTGCAGTGCTGGGCAGGAACTGCTGCTCCTGAGCCAAAGAGGATGGGAAGGGCACTATTACCAAACTGTGTCTTGGGGGCATGCTATTTCCATCCCAATGGGACTGGAAACTCTGAGAGCACGGATTATGCCATTCTGTTATATGCCAGGCAGCTCTCACTGTACAGAGCACCTAACAGTTTCTCAGTGAATCAGGGGTCCTATACCAGAATTCCAGGAGACTGAATATACATTTGTTTTATATGCAATTTAAAATGGATATATGCATGAATATTTTTCTGGTAGAAGGGGTCATATCCTTCATCAGATACCTAAAGGGACCTATAAATCTACAAAGTGTTGAGAGTCAGTAAGACAAATAATAGCTTTTAAATATTTCCATCTTGATCTACTCTTACTTTGCTTTGGATTTGAACCTTTATGAAAATAGTCATAGCGTGTTTAATTTTTGTTAGGGAATTAAATTGCAAACCATTAAAAATATGCAGGCTCCAAGTCTTTAAAATTGTTCCATCAAGGTCAAGAGACGATCTTTCTTCACAGTACCTTGTGTGATACCACAAAGAATCAATACATGTCCCAATACTATATTTTAAAAATGATACAAAATTCAGAGATGCCATCAAGCTAAAGGTGGAGCTCTATGAATTTTTAGATGCTTCAAAGGTTTTCTTAATGCAATGAATCTGAGCAGCAACAGTATTAATAGTATGTCACAAATTTTGGCTCCCCAATAAGTAATACTTTCTTATAGTTTGTTACCCTTTTCTTACCTTCAGTGTTTATATTTATACACTTTATATAAAAATCATTGCTGTCTTAATACAAATGTATATCATTTCACTTTGATTATAAAACTGTTTATGTCCTATCTTGTGAGGTGAAAAAGTCACCTGCATATACATACAATTTTCATTCTTTTCTTGAATGCTTTAATGTCTGAAAAGAACTTTTAAGCTTCTTGAAAAAGCTTATGCTTGAAAGACTTTTAAATGGCAGAAACGCCAAATCAATATATGCATGCATACTAATGCAGAGTAAAACTTTAGGTGAGGACTTAATACTTGAAGTTAATAGACTGTTTCATAATTAGAACCAGCTGCTCACCCTACATCATGATAGCTAAACAGAAGAAAGCTAATTACAGAGTTTAACTCAATGTTTCCGGCAAAATATCAGCAAAAGCCTTGGCCCTTGCCATATGTTGCCTGTAAAAAATGAGCTTGGGGAACAGAAGCGTACTGTCCTATGATGGGTGATTTTTTTCACCTAAGTTACAAATATCACTTCTAAATCCCCCTATGGTCAAGCTTAATTCTCATCTCCACTGCAAGTATAAATCACTCTGTTCCTTTGAAACAGGGCTCCTTCATACATGCAAAAAACATTTACAGAGTGCCTAGCTATGTTCCAGTCCTGGGGAGATAAAAATGAATAACACAAGCCTACACATCAGTGGATCCTGTGTGACTGGTCCTGTAATTGAAGTATACACAGTGTTTCTATAAGCCCACAGCTCTGCTGTGGTGTACACTCTGCAATGATGACCTCTCATTTTCTTTTCCTTTGCCTCTGTGAATTCAAAGACTATTATCTCTGGATGATAATTAACCATTATTTTGCACACATAATATAAATAGGCTTCATTCCCTATCTTGTGTCCAGAACAAGTGAATGTAGGGCTCAAAACATCATGCTTAAGTTAATGCTTACTGAATAGGGAGAAGCGAAAAACTCAGTACAAATTGTCCCTGACTCAACTGTGACTTTTTGTGTACCACTACCTGCCTAATCATTTCTTGGTAAATGCAGGAAACACATGGTTACAAGAAGATTGTTAATTCCTATCTACTGAACCCGCCCCTGGTTTAACTGTGTTTTCACCAAGAAACTCTTATTTATAGCTGTTTGTTTATAAGAAATATATTTTTGAAGCATATATGTAATTATATATTAGTATTTGTATGTTCATGGGTTAAAATATTTTAGCATTAAACAGCAAGATTCAAAGCAACACATCTACCGGTGAAATCTAATTTGAATTAACCTATACTCTGGCAATGCCTGATGTATAGATACTGAATAAATAATGCTTTTTCAAGGAAAAACAGCAATGAGTGTGCTTTAAGAAGCAGAACATTTACTCAAGAACAAGCAGAAAAGCATGGTAGCTGGAGAAAAGGTTTATAAAATACAGTGATGAATGGTACTGTTGGGAAGTGAATATTGTTAAGTGTTAAATGATACATTGTATAATTTGTAACATTTCGTCCTTTAACCCTTTTTTACAATACTATGGGACAGGATGATTCTATCAGTGTTAAAGATGACTCAGCCTGGTGGGAGAAAAGATCCTCCATTCTCCATGTGAGCTGAAACTCTGAAATCAATCATATCTTTGAGGTAAGTTGAAAAGTAACACATGTAAAATTATTTACTGTGAAGAACTAGAACAAATATTTTCACAATTTGTATGGAAACACAAAAACCTAAAATAGCCAAAGCAATCTTGAGAAAGAAGAATGGAACTGGAGGAATCAACCTGCCTGACTTCAGACTATACTACAAAGCTATAGTCATCAACACAGTATGGTACTGGCACAAAGACAGAAATAAGATCAACGGAACAAAATAGAAAGCCCAGAGATAAATCCACACCCCTATGGACACCTTATCTTTGACAAAGGAGGCAAAAGTATACAATGGAGAAAAGACAAATCTCTTTAACAAGTAGTGCTGGGAAAACTGGTCAACCACCTGTAAGAGAATGAAGCTAGAACACTTTTAAACATCATACACAAAAACAAACTCAAAATGGATTAAAGATTTAAATATAAGACCAGAAAATATACAACTCCTAGAGGAAAACATAGGCAGAACACTCTCTGACATAAACCCCAGCAAGATCCTCTATGACCCACCTCCCAGAGTAATGGAAATAAAAGCAAAAATAAACAGATGGGACCTAATTAAACTTAAAAGCTTTTGCACAAAGAATAGGAGAAAATATTAGCAAACAAAACAACTGACAAATAATCTAAAAATATACAAGCAGCTCATGCAGCTCAATTCCAGAAAAATAAACCCAATCAAAAAATGGGCCAAAGAACTAAACAGACATTTCTCCAAAGAAGACATACAGATGGCTAACAAACACATGAAAAGATGCTCAACATCACTCATTATCAGAGAAATGCAAATCAAAACCACAATGGGGTACCATCTCATGCCAGTCAGAATAGCTGCTGTCAAAAAGTCTACAAACAATAAATGCTGGAGAGGGTGTGGAGAAAAGGGAACCCTCTTACACTGTTGGTGGGAATGCAAAATAGTATAGCCACTATGGAGAACAGTGTGGAGATTCCTTAAAAACTGGAAATAGAACTGCCATACGACCCAGCAATCCCACTGCTGGGCATACACACCGAGGAAACCAGAATTGAAAGAGACACAGGTACCCCAATGTTCATCGCAGCACTGTTTATAATAGCTATGACATGGAAGCAGCCTAGATGTCCATCAGCAGACGAATGGATAAGAAAGCTGTGGTACATATACACAATGGAATATTACTCAGCCATTAAAAAGAACACATTTGAGTCAGTTCTAACGAGGTGGATGAAACTGGAGCCTATTACACAGAGTGAAGAAAGAAAAACACCAATACAGTATATTAATGCATATATGTAGAATTTAGAAAGATGGTAATGATGACCCTTATATGCAAGACAGTAAGAGAGACACAGATATAAAGAACAGACTTTTGGACTCTGGGGCAAGGCGCGGGTGGGATGATTTGAGAGAATAGCACTGAAACATGTACATTACCATATGTGAAACAGATCACCAGTCCAAGTTTGATGCATGAAACGGGGCACTTAAAGTTGATGCACTGGGACAACCCAAGGGAATGAAATAGGGAGGGATGTGGGTGGGGGTTTGGGACTGGACACATGTATACCCGTGGCTGATTCACATCAATGTATGGCAAAACCTGCCACAATACTGTAATTAGTCTCCAATTATAATAAAGAATTATTTACTGTGAAACGAAATATACTGTATAAAATGAGATTCTAAGGTGAAAGGAAACAAGAGTGCGTTTGCTCTTATTTATGAGGAATGGTGGAAACTGGTGAAACCATCCACTGATGTTAAATAATACTGGTGGCTGTCATATTTAAAACAAGTTTTTGCAAAATGTGTTTCAAGCAATTCACTTTTTAATCTGACACTTCCTAGTAACAAATAACTATGAAATTTACTAAAATTTTCTTTCTTTCTACACATTATTATATGAGGGATATTAACCAGCGAATTAACACAAGCCCTGAATCATTTTTTCTACTTGTTTTGTGTATCTGGAGCCTTTATTCTTTATCTGAATAAAGAATTTTTTGCAAATTATGATAAAGATTCAGAAGGCAGGCAGCCATTTATTTTCAACTTCTTGAGTTTGATGTGAATGCACACCTCTATTACAAGTGCTGGTAAGGAGCGGGCCTCAGCTTTCCCAACAGAGCAACAGTGTTATATTCTGCTTTCACGTAGTTATTAAGTTTCTGGGAATGCTATGGAAACTTATAGAGTAGCTGAATCTTTCATAGCCAGTGACAAGACAATGAGTGGCTCTGGAAGAATCAGGATCAAAAAGGGTGTAATGAATGATAAACCCAAATCTTTTATCATGTGATATGTACAGTCTTGCTACTCAAAACATGGTCCATACACTAGAAACATCAGTGTCACTTGGGGGCTTGATCCATGGCCTCAGACTGACGGAATCAGAATCCACATGAACAGATTCTCATATGATCCTATGCACATTAAAGGGTGACAAACAGTGACCCAAAGCTTCTGAGTCACAGCCTTGAGGGCTGATAAGTCATCTTCTTCCTTCCTCATCCTTCAATTATAATTTCCATAAAAAGGCAGATAGAACAGGGGCTTCAGTAATTAGGCTGACACTTTTTCTCTCTAGAGTAAAAATCACTGACACAGTTTTCGATACATACACAGTTTGATACTTGTGAATATCACAGGCAATATCAAATACAAATATAGAACTTAAAACCCATGAGATCATGCTTGAGAAACTGAAAATGTAAGAACATAAGCTAGAGCTACTATATCCTAGAGAGTCAGGCAATGGGTACATGTGAATCAGTTTCCAAGATAGATTTTAAGAAAAATGTAGTTCCTCACAGCAACAGGCAGAGGCCAGGAGCCAACCAGACTGACAGGCCACACACGTGCTACACAAGCTGGTTCTCACCTGTTTGTACTCAGATTCTCTTCCAACCAACACCTGCAGAATGTAGTTGACAGGGTCGCCTTTCATGGGTGGTACCGTCTCCCATAAAATTTCACACGCATTTCCTTCTAACTGTGTTACTCGAGGTGCTGAAATACAAATCCACACATCCACGGTCAAAAATTCAAAGTATCATATAAACTGTCAGCATTGCAGTAATATTAGTGAGGACCTGAGGGGGAGGGGGAGGGGGTGGGGGGAGGTGTGCTTGTGCCTGCCCTGTGAGGGAGTTTATTTGTCCAGCCCCCTAGAAATCTATCAGGGCACCCTTTACCAAGAGAAGGCATTCAAGCCACGGGCCAAGAGTCCTTTGCTCATTATCCTATTAATAACTGCTTGAGCTGGCTTGCATGCTCATGTGTGTTTTTTTTTTCTTAAGGCTAATGAGAACCTTCTATGATTAAGTCCTGTGTTAGGTACTTTGCAAAATTAGACACTGCTTTCAAGGAAATTAAGATGTAGTTATGGGAAGCAGAGAGAAAGGTATGGAACAAAGATAAGCAAGCAGATATAATGTAGGCCAGATGAGAATGAGAGGTACAAAGAAAACACTGGGGAGTTCCAGGGGAGAGAGGCCATGTTCACGTGAGGGTCTAAGAAAGGTTTGAGGAGCAGGTGGCATCTGAGGTAAGCCTGTAAAAGTTATCTTACGTTGGTATATTTTAATTTTCTACCTACTGGACTCATCATTCTGGTTTAAAGTGAAATTAGTTTGCAGCAAAGCACTCGCAGGCTATAAAATTCTAATATTTTCTTATATTCAATATCTGATATGTTTCCATTTTGTAACTAGTATGTGTAACTCCTCTCACTGAATGCCCTTATTTTAAATTTCAAATTACATGAATTCTTTAGAGGCAGCTGTTTCTACTTTCAATTCTGTACAATAATACTATTTCAAAAAATAAAAGTTGTCTTTTAAAAAAGTTTGTATGAGTTGGCTGAAATTTATGGAAAAACAAAATAAAGAATCTCAGCCAACCACACGGTCCTCCAGCTATGCCAATTTCCTGGATCTAAAGGTGAGAGGAAGAAGACCTGACTCTGGCAGCGTGAGGACACTGTCCACCTGCAGAAACAGCACCGAGACCTACAAGGACTATTAATTCGGTGTATTTTCCAAAAGATCAAGCTACCTCAACAATCACTTTCAGAGGCAAAGATAGTGTTGGAAAGACCCCGGCACTTATTTAGCTAACTGATAAAATGTGGCAAACCTCCCTGTTAAAACAACAAACCTATGAACCACAGCACGGTCAGGAATCTCCTGTTACAGCTAAGAGGCAAAGCCACACCAAAGTGCCAGGGCATTTAATGCCCAAGTGACCCAGCAAGTCTACATCCATTTATCTTAGTCACATGAAGAAGTCAAAGGGCTTCTGGACCACTGAGGGGCAGGGGAGCACGGGGAAGGCATTTACCATAGATTACCCTGCAAGGGGGCTTCCCTGGTGCCTCAGTGGTAAAGAATTTGCCTGCCAATGCAGGAGACGTGGGTTCTATCCCTGGCTCAGGAAGATCCCCTGGAGTAAGAAATGGCAACCCGCTCCAGTATTCTTGCATGGGAAATCCCATCAACAGAGGGGCCTGGCAGGCTACAGTCCATGGAGTTGCAAAGAGTTGGACATAACTGATTCTAAGCGATTCTAAGTTACCCTGCAAGGTGCTACGGGAAACCTCAACAGAATGTGAGTCAGAGCCTGACGCAGGCCCTGGAGGCCCCACACCCTCCTGTAATGCACTCCATGTCCTGGTGTATCTGATATAGCTCTTTGTGTGGAAGCAGGTGATTCAAATGGCCTAGCTCTTGGGGCCAAATACATAACTTGTGCTCACTGCCTAGCACCTCAAATAAGAGAGGCAACCCTCACTTGACCCCATGTAAAACCTGGTTCAAGTGGGCTGCTGGTCTGTCAGCCTCAGAGTCCTGGGCAGCAGCTGGATAAAGCAAAGAGGGAGGTACTGGAGAGGGGAGGGTGCAGACTCAAGAGTCCTAGAGTGGCTGGACCTGGGCCCAGCACTGGTGAGGAGGAGCCAGCTTTGCCCTGCTGCTGTCTGCCTGGCGGCCTGCGGCGCAGAGGCAGCACTCTGTGGCTGAAAGCGGGAGATGAGGACTGAGCAGATCTGGTGGGGGGAGACCTTGAGTGGAGCGAGCTTTTGCTCACTCCCTGATCCCATGAAGTGGGCAGAAGTCAACCAGTCATTCACAAACCTCAAGACAAATACCCCAGGAGATGAGGACAGCCTGCTGCTGCAGCTTTCCGTGAGAGCTGCGGGCTGGAGGGAAGGCGGGGATGCCGCTCTTGTTAGCTTCTCATCTACACACCAAGGGCATCCAAAGATTCGGATCAACTGTTGAAGGGAGGTACTCAAACCTCTGTGGTAAACTCCATGGGCATTACACCACCACGAATTCACCTGCATTCCTAACCCAACATCTGTCACTCTGGTCTCTTTCTTCCCTCTGTCCATCGATCTCCTGTGGGGATAAGACTGCCTCACTGTTATTTGTGATAATAATTTATGTGTACTCAAGAGAAGTCACACCAGTAAGCCATCTCCTTTAAGGCCTCTCATTCCCCCTGTAAAACCTATTTCCCAATCTTCTCTTTTAGAAAGTTCTTTTGATTCTATCTGGCTGAGATGAGAAATATTAGGAGAACATATTTAAGGTCAGAATTGAGCCTCCTATGCTAAATCTCAACATCTCCTCATAGTATAATAGCACACTGAAATACATGGTCTACAAACCTTTGATGGTGGGGGGGACACTCTTGGTTGTGCTGAAGGTGTAGGTTTCTGAGAAGGGCCCTTCCCCAGCCTCACTGGCTGCCTGGATTCTGAAGGAGTAGCATGTGAATTCCGTCAGCCTCTGGACCTTATAGGTGTGGCTGGGTCCTCTGTAGATTGAAATAAACCTGGAGAGAGGAACAGCATCCATTAGCCACCTGAACTTTTATTAGTGACAAGAAATTAACTATGATACCAACATGCAACAGATTAGGCCAACTTGATAAATGCTTTTCATAGCATCTGAATAATCAACCAGTTGCTATATTATAGTTAAGTTTAATATCTAATATATGTCTACATAAAAGAAAAATACACACATTGAGGTACTCCTACATTGGGTGCATAGATATTTACAATTGTTACGTCTTCCTCTTGGATTGATCCCCTGATCATCAAGTGTCCTTCCTTATCTCTTGTAATGTTCTTTAAGGTCTATTTTGTCTGTTATGAGGATTGATACTCCAACTTTCTTTTTGCTTCCCATTTGCATGGAATGTATTTTTCCATCCTCTCACTTTCAGTCTGTATGTGTCTTGAGGTCTGAAGTGGGTTTCTTGTAGACAGCATATATATGGGTCTTGTTTTTGTATCCATTTAGCCAGCCTGTGTCTTTTGGTTGAAGCATTTAATTCATTTCCATTTTAAGTAATTATTGACATAAATGTTCTTATTGCCATTTCCTTAAATGTTTGGGGTTGATTTTGTAGATCTTTTTTCTTCTCTTGTATTTCTTAACTATGCAAGTCCCTTTAACATTTGCTGTAAAGCTGGTTTGGTGGTACTGAATTCTCTTAACTTTTGCTTGTCTGAAAAGTTTTTACTACTCCATCAGTTTTGAATGAGATCCTTGCTGGGTACAGTAATCTTGGTTGTAAAATTTTCCCTCTCAGTACTTTAAATATATCCTGCCATTGCCTTCTGGCCTGCAGAGTTTCTGCTGAAAGATCAGCTGTTAAACATATGGGGATTCCCTTGTATGTTACTTGCTGCTTTTAATATTCTTTGTGTTTAGTCTTTGTTAGTTTGATTAGTATGTGTCTTGGTGTGTTTCTCCTTGGGTTTATCCTGCATAGACTCTTTGAGCCTCTTGATTGACTATTTCCTTTTCCATGTTGGGGAAATTTTCAACTATAATCTCTCATCAAAAGCACTCACTACAGATAGTGAGTGCTTGAAAGGGCAGTGTGTGTGTGGTGGGGAGGGCGCTCTTGCACTGCTGGTGGGAACGTAAGTTGATGCGGCCACTGTGGAGGATGGTGTGGCGATTCCTTGAAGAACTAGGAATGGAGCTGCCATGCGGCCCAGTGGTCCCACTCCTGGGCCCATACCCTGTGGAAACCAAAACTGAAAAGGACACATGTATCCCACTGTTCACTGTAGCACTGTTTGCAATAGCCAGAACATGGAGGCAACTTGGATGTCCATTGACAGATGAATGGATGGAGACGTTGTGGTGCATACACACTATGGAATATTACTCAGCCATAAAAAGGAACGTCTTTGAGTCAGTTCTAATGAGGTGGATGAACCTAGAACCTATTATATACAGCGAAGTGAGTCAGAAAGAGAAAGATAAACGTTGTATTCTAATGCATATATACAGAATCTAGATTTATAGGGCAGCAATGGAGAAACAGACATAGAAAATAGACTTATGGACATGGGGAGAGGGAAGGAGAGGGTGAGCTGTATGGAAAGAGTCATGGAAACTTACATTACCATATGTAAAATAGATAGCCAATGGGAATTTGCTGTATGGCTCAGGAAACTCAAACAGGGGCTCTGTATCAACCTAGAGGGGTGGATGGGAAAGGAGGTGGGAGGGAGATTCAAAAGGAAGGGGATATATGTATACCTATGGCTGATTCATGTTGAGGCTTGACCAAAAACAAAAAAGTTCTGTAAAGCAATTATCCTTCAACAATAAAATAAAATAAACACAAATTTAAGAACATATAAAGCTTAGAATGAGATTCCTTTAATTATGGTATAGATTCCAGAAACATCAGTTTATGCTTTTACTTACTGATAAAAACAGAAATTTCAGATTTTTCATAAGGTAATACTATATAATCTGATATGTTAATTACCTTCTACTATGTACTAGGCAATGAAGTTAATGTTAACTGGGCACCTGAGAAATACCATGTCCTCTTTACCAGAATTTTCTAAATAACTGAGGTATAACTAGAAAATCCTTTCAATTTTAGCCTTTATCTTCCCAAGAGCTTTCAAAGCCCCTTTCTCAAACTAGAAAGATGACATTTAGGACTATACATCTTTGAGGAAATCTGTAAAAAGAACAATTTTGCTCGGAATCATCCATCAGGCTAATCAAAATAACAGAAAAACAGCACAGGTGAGCTGGCCAGTTTAGATTGGCAGCTTATGGATCCTTCTCCCATCTGAATCAGGACTATTTTGTACTTTTCTGCTAAATAATTTTTCCATGACACACGCATAGAAGGCATGAAAAAAATAGGCCTTACATTTTAAGTGTTTTCCCCAGGGTCTTAGAAAATTAAAAATTTCACAATGAAACTGATTGCATAGAACTGAAATATAACATTACCACTTTCCTTTCTATAGTTCATTGTACACCTGTGGAAATAACATAACTTCCCAAAGTTATCCAGGATCTTTAGTAGATTTGGAACCTGAATCTGCTGGCCTGACGAGGTTCTGAGAACTGCCATAGGAGTTAATCCAATCACAATGCCTCGTTCCTACATAGGCCAATTCTCTCCCACTTTCCAGTGCTTTGTCCCAGCACCTGGGGACAGAGCACTGTCTTCAAATACTGCCCCTAGTCAGTCAGCGGTACAATCACACACAGTTCAAAATGTCTCTTACACTGATTTGGCCTAAGGGTAGGCAGAATTCATGCATTCATTTAGCACACAGTTCTTGCCATCTGTTGTGTGTCAAGCTGTGTATTCAAAGATTAATTAGATGAAATCCCTGTGAACTAGTTGGTCTGATGTGTGGGCAGAGTTTTCTGAAGGAGAGCAGCAGCTTTTCCATGCGCTAGAGAACATTCCCTCCAGATGGATGGAGGGACAGATACAGAGATTAAGCAGCTTTTTTTTTTCCCTTTACAAAACCTATCAGAGTTAATACTTATCTTAAAGTATCCATGCATTAATTAGCCTTTGCAGTGGAGTTCCTGAGCCCTAGTCATTTCACCTGTTTAATGTTCCTTCCGCTTTGCTGTGTAAGGAAGCACGTTTTACTGAAGAATGAACATTTGTAATTTCAGGAAGAGACAGAGTCCAGGCTGAAACCCACAAATACCATGGTAACCTACTTAGCGTACCTAACAACATCACCACCTTAATGAAGATACCCCTTGCTAATGCTAGAGGCAAACAGCTATTTATTAACTCAGCCTCACTCAGGCTAGAATCTCTAACTGAGTAATTGCCCTTAATTATACCACAAAATGGAAGTCACAGTTTCAGAGGTAGAAGTGTTGCATCTTCACTATAAACTTGCAATACAGCCTACAGCCTGGTTTTTAAAGGAGTTTCAAGAGGATGACTAGCAGCAGTACTGCTTCCCTGCCCATTCCTGGCTCTGAGGAGGGTATTTTCTTTTGAAATAAGTTTAATAAATCTACAGAGGCAGCAGCACTCGCATTCACAAAGAAATCTACTGAAGCAGAGTCAGTACTCTAATTTTGTAGTATAATCTAAACTGAGCAAATGGCGTATTTTCTAATATTTCAATTTTCAAATTCATCAGAATCTGCCAGTTTTAGAATAGCTATTTTGCTCCTTTTTCTTGTTTTGTTGGTGTACCACAGCATTTTATTAATCTTTTAAAAATGCAGTCCAATTTGGAAAAAGCATGCGGAACAGGTAATGGAAATGAAAACTTTACAATTCTGCCATTAGGGTGTTTGTTTGCATCAAGGGAGAGTGCGATGAAGCTAATGACAGAACCTGCCTCATGGGGCTGTTGTGAGGTTTAAATGGGTTACGACAAGGGACTTCCTGGCGCCTCAGACGGTAAGGCGCCTACCCACAGTGCGGGAGACCTGGGTTCAGTCCCTGGGTCGGGAAGGTCTCCTGGAGAAGGCAATGGCACCCCCACTCCAGTACTCTTGCCTGGAAAATCCCATGGATGGAGGAGCCTGGTAGGCTACAGTCCGTGGGGTTGCAAAAAGTCAGACACGACTGAGCGATTTCACTCACTCACTCACAAGGAGAGTGCCCAGAAAGATCCGGACAGGTAATAAGCAGGCAGTGTGTGTTACAGTCATTTTGTAATGCTGAGAAGACAGCTAACCCTGAGGTTACTTTCTTCCTCCTGGGTGGAGGCTCAGCTGCGTGGGGAGAGGCTGCCTTGCACACACTGGTCGTTTACCCTCACCCATCAGACTGATTAGTGAAGTGTGGGCAAGATGGTGGGATTCAGTGTGAAAGCTCACGTAGGAGCCCCAGTCCCCACAGAGGCGGCCTCAAGTAAGTATCTGTTGATCCTAAACTTTCTATATGTGCCGACAGTGACTTCTCTTTCAAACAATAAAGACCAGCCAAAACAAAAGCACACAAGCCAACACACACACAAAACAATCCCTCTTTCACCCCAGTTCTGTATTTTCTATCATTCCAAGAGGCAGGAGAAGAACGAACCTTCGTCAGAGCCACTGCTTTACAGCCAGTTGCATGGTGGCCTCTCTGGGAGGCTCCCTAGGTTAACACCCTATGGCTAGAACCACTCAAGGAGAGATTAAAAATATCCATCAAATATTTGTTTTACCAAGACCAACTTATTTTTAAAATCCATTAATAAGTAAGCCAGAGGCCTTTGGTGATAGAATTAAGCATGCTACACATCCCAAGACACAGTGATCGAAGACTCTACATTTTGCAACAACCAAGGACTCAGAGTGAGGCTTTGCCGTAAGAGGAGGACAGCAGCCATCCGGTTGTCCCGACAGCACCTCCCCGCCTTATGTTGAGAGCGTTCCGGGTCAGTGTTGGGATCCCATGTGTGTATGCACCACCAGCCCTGGAACGTGAGCCACAGCCAGAGGCCCTCCTGTCGCCTAGAAGGACCTGATCCATATCAGGCCACCGTGCACCACCCGAAGCCCTAGAAAAGATCTCTGCCATGAGAAGAAATCATTGGGGAAGGGGGGGACCTAGAGCAGCTGGAGTGCCGACCTCACCAGCAGGAGCTGCTGAAACTCTGAGACCTCAATCCCCTGACAAGAGATGCACTATGTGGGAGTCCACGGTCTCCTGGGGCATATCTTGGTCTGTACTGCCCGGTGAAGACTGGACCACCCTTCACTTCTCCCCTCCCCTCCCCCCGCCACCGTTGGTCTCAAGGGAAGGGGCAGGGGACGTGGACCCAGGAAGACTAAGCCACGAGTCTCAGCCCTGCCCCTTATTGCCAAACTATTTGCCCCTGTTAATCTTATTTCTCTATCTGCAAAACAGGGACAGTATCCACCTAATAGGTTGTTTTGAGAGTCAACTGTGGAAATGTGGGTAAAAAGCTTAGCACTGAGCCCAACATACAGTAAGAGTTAAACACAAGGAGCCCAGTGGCTCCAGATCCTGTACGATGACTGCCACCAACCATCCCAGTCAGGGCAAGGTACCCTGAGGACCACTGTGGCTATTCTCCAGGTTGCTGGGGCTACTACCAGTTCATGTCCCAGCAGGAAGAGGTCCATCTGAACTTGTGATGCTCGGCTGCATCTGTTACAGCTTGTGCAAGACGTATAACACTCACCATCCCTCCCTGCCTCCCCGCCCCTGAATGGTAACCAGGAGTTTGCATGAAATTTGCACTGCTTCTTATATCACATGAATGCTTCTGTGCTACAGAAACACAAGATATTATACACATACACACACATTTACATACATAACAGGTGGCATGGTTTCTAGAATGTAGTTCATGCTCAATAAAGTCACTGAGTAATTTTAGTATCAGTTCAGGCCACAGGGGCCCCTGGTGATATCACAGCTCCTTAAAGGTCTTCCTGGAGCCCTGGGCTTACACTGGCAGTGCCTCTGAGAGGTCTTCTGCTCCACAGTCAACCCCCAATGCCCTTGGCCTTTGGAAGCATCAGTCCCATGACCTAGGGTTCCTGTGAAGGCCAAGTAAGAGGACAGGAACGGAAACACCCTGGGGCTCCACTGTGGTTGCTCCCCCCACTGGTGCAGGGGCTGAAGGCACAATGGGTAATATCAATCTTTGTAGACAGACTTGAGTTTGAGTTCAACAGCCGGATGTTCTTCACCAGTGTAAGCCAAGTAAACTGTTTTCTCCTGTGTAAAATGGGTACTACAGTAGTGCTGACCCCCTCAGAGGGTTGTTATGAGAATTAAATGGGAAAATGCAGAGAGAACTTATTACAAATTGCCTAGCACCTGTGAGTGCTTGATAAATATTAGTGGTTATTGTTTATAATACTATTAATAACAAAGCAGCAAGGTTCATGGATGATTTACCCTCTTTCTCAACACTGGAGAAGTCTGGAGGGCACCCCCCCTCACCCACATCCCTTAGGTTTCCTGGAGCTGGTGGGAAAAACTGCATGTACATACCATCCGCCCTGTCCTGGGGAAGCCAGGCTGAGAATTGCTGATGAAAACAGTTGAAAACGGAGCAGCGGATGCTACAGAAATGCTGGCCATTAATGGAAATTTGGGTATTTTTACTTAGGGAAAGGAAAAACAAAGAAATGCTCTCGTGTACTAAAACAGATACTTACTTGGAAGGGGGAAACAAATATGGCAGGTTTGGTGGGTCACTGGGAGTTTATGGTTTAAATAAATTCTTTATGGCTCTGCCCCCAACTGGCTTCAGCTTTGGCTATGTCTTCTTGAAACTAAACACTCTGATGACCACACACACACATGTGGGTGTCAATGCTGGTAATTTAGCACTGATTAAAAAAACATTTTACATATTTAAAAATACAGAACAAATATGCCTCTATTCTGCTTGCCTGTCTGAGTACTCCATGCTAGATATGAAGAGGTACAAAGACCTTGGCCCCAATGAAGAGCCCATCACCATCACGATGAACAAGTCAAAACTCTCCAGTCTGCTTCTAGACACTTGGGATAACAACTGTCTTATCCATCTGGCAGGAATCTACTGAGATCCAAATGAAAGGACCAAGAAAATCATATGATTTGTTATTAAACATATATTACGAAGGCAAAACAACAGATTTTTGACATTTTCAAGGAATTCTTTCAACCTCAGCATTTTAGGCTTTAATATTGCAAAGATAACTTTTTTGCACCGAAGTGCAACTGACAAAAAATTCAGACATATTACATTTTTATGTGCTTATTTTAAATCATTTCAGAGGAAAATGATATACAAATAATTTAATTTTAAAATCTGTTTTTAAAAACAGTTTTGTTTAAAAAAAATCCAAGAATTCTCTGGACGGCATATAACAAGTTTATAGTAGAAAATAGGTAATCCTGAGGTTTCTGTATTTACTTTCTTGTTGCTCTCAGCACACTGAAGGCTAACAGCAGCCCATTAATATGAACTCAAAATGATCTAACCTGCTGACCTAAAATGGCCTGTGGTCCACAAATGACTGCAAATGGCAATTTCGAAATATCACAAATTAACAGGTACTAGTAAGCTCAATGCAGCTATATTTCTTAGCCATGCCATGTCATTACCTTCATTTTTTCTTAATTTCTCTGGATTGTGTGTGTGTGTGTGTGTGTGTGTGCATTCCCTACATTACTGAAGTTATCTTCGGGATGGAGGATGTTCAAAACAGGAATGAATAGTATGTGCCCTCACTCCAGCAAGAACACAGAGTCCCGCCATTTCTATGCAGAAGCAGATGGCAGCAGGTAGCACCAAGCAGGGACACCTGAGGCAAGGAAGGTTCTTTCCCCAAGCTGGTTCTTATGTTGCTGCGAGTGCCAGTTTGGAGACTGAACATTCAAGTGTCAAGACTGATTTCCAAAAGACCAATGAGGAAAGGCATTAATTTCCTAACCCTCATGTTCCCAGCTCCACATGGACCTTTGGCTTATGAGTAACCAGACTGCAATACATTTTGGTTTTGTTTATTTTCTAAGAAATAAAATGTCACTATAGCTACTGATGAAATTCTGTACATAGAATAAGACTATTTGCATCTTTGTTTTGTCCACACTGCATTTGATATATATCAAAAAGAAATTTACTTATACTCAAAGCAAGGATGACTAGAATCTCTAAGGACCACCTGAGAACTTTGAAACTCTTCTTTTATTTTGCTTTCTAATATGTGCAGGGAATCTCATCTTCATGCGTATTCTTCTCAGTCTTCCAGATTTTTATTAGTCTACTTTTATTTTAGAGGCCTTGCCTCAATCTTATCTCATTTAGGAAAAAATGGAACGGAAAATGCTATCTACTTCCATTCTGCTAGTTATTTTTTAAATAGAAATTCAACTCAAATAGAAGAAAAACTGTAGTCTGAATTTTACTTCTGGTGCAAGTAAGATCTCAAATAGTTCATTACCCTTCACCTCAGGCTGTGCTTAGAACATTTCAGCATGAAACAAAATAAACTAGTAATATTTTTCATTTTGTGTGATGATTTTATGCTCCCTTTTTAAAGAAATAAAAATTCTCTGCGTCCCGCGCGGCCCCCCCACTCAGTCCGGGACTAAAGACAGGTATCACTAGCTTCATTTTGTAAATGGAAAAACTAAGGCAAAAAGAAGTTAAGGGACATGCCTCTAGTCATTTAGAAATTTAGTAACGGATGTGGAATTACAACAGAGAATTGACATCCCTGTCCAGAACTACAACTGCCTTCCGGTGATGGAAGGTTATAAAAATGCCATTTACCCAGCAAGGATGGTCATGTGAATTGGAGACTGATCCAGAAAAGCAAAAGGAAATGAACACCAAGGGTCTTTTGTAGGCCCTGAGTTAGTTAACATCTATTTCATTTAATTCAACAATATTCTCTGAGAAATACAAGTAGGAGTTTGTTCTATAACAGGGATGCGCTCATTCCCGGAGTGCTCATATACTGTGGCCACTTGTATTTGTTGCCTAGTGTGTATTTTTGGTTTCTCCATGTAGGTTACTTTTTGTCCCTCTCTAACAGTGAACTGGCAATTATACTGCACACAGTACAAACCACCCCCAATTTTGCTGGCTAAAGGGAAAAGTGTCATGGGCACAAGGGCTAATTTAAATGGAGAACAAGCGGTAATTATCCAATTCTATTAGAGCCCTCTCTCCAATCCCCACTTGGCTGGAGCCTTGCTTTAAAATACATTGGGTGTCTAAGTAACCTGAACAACAGATTAACCATAAATGCATTCCTGGAACTTAAGTTCCTCTTGCCTCAGTGCTGTGTACAATTATCAGGAACAGGGTCCCACAGGGTCAGGATGAGAGTCAGCATCAACTCAAATTCTGTTAGGACAGCATCAACATTTTGTTTCAGTAACATAGACAGATGCTGCTTCAAAATCATCATTACAACATTATACTCTTAAAATGCATGAGCTGATCTTGTTATTCTAATCCCTGTATTAGGTTAATGCAGCATTATGAAAATGTTTACTTTTGGATATATATTTTTCTTGCATATAGAGGAAACAAAGACATTTGGGTCTATGCTAGATCTGTTAAGAATAACAGAATTAATCACTCTATAGCCAAACTAACATAATTTTTGTTTTTCTGTTGAAATTAAATAAAATCTCTTGTGCTATCTGCTTGTTTTTTTCACATTAATTTATTTCCTCAGCAAGATAAGCTCCTTATAGGCAGGCTACATACCTCACAAGACCTAGCACACTGTAGTAATTTAAAAAAAGTTGATGATTGAGTGATCATAATCTAAGTGCTAGAGATAAACTTAGTCCTGCTTTGAGGCTGCTGCATAAATATATAATCAGTGATCTTGGACTGGGAACCTTGTGTGTCAAAATCTTGAGTATGTGGGAAACAAATGTCTTGTTCAAGGGGAAAACTTTCCACACAGGAAGTCCCAGTGAGCCGGATGAATTCTAGGTGGACTTACCTTGAAGCAAGGATTTGGGCAAGGTGCCCTATAGTAGTGAAAGTTGCTCAGTCGTGTCTGACTCTTTGTGACCCCATCGACTACATACAGTCCATGGAATTTTCCAGGCCAGAATACTGGAGTGCGTAGACATTCCACCTTGTCCAGGGGATCTTCCCAAACCAGAGATCGAACCCAGGTCTCCTGCATTGCAGGTGTATTCTTTACCAGCTGAGCCACCACGGAAGCCCTTATTTACATGAAGCAGCCCAAAGTTTAAAAAAAAAAAAAAAGACCCATGTGTAAAAGTACCAGAATAGAACGCCATTTACATGAAGATCCAGGACATTCTGTTTCCTTAAGATTATAGCTTTGGTTTCCACCCAGTCCTGAGTTCTTATCACTGGTCTCCATCCTGAAGCTCTCCAGCATGAGGTTACATGGATTGATACTCTTTTAGGACTCATCCAACCTGTTACCTTCTGAATAAGCCCTCTCTGTTCAATTTTCGGCCTAAGGCATATGCCATTCTCCTACCTTCCCTCAACACTCTGTGCTTATGTCAGTCTTTCAGCCTTTCACACTATGATCCACTGTTTCTTCTACCTATGCCCAAGAGACTATGATCTATTCAAGAACTAAATAATGCTGATAAATGCCTGGCACTTTGTAGGTGCTCAGCAAATAGTAGTGCCTTTTCGAGGGTTTGAAAATACATTTTTGGCCAAACAGTATACTTAGAAATCTCTGGGCCATGTCAGATTTTTTTGATTGTGAGCTCTATAAATAAAACATAATAAACCAGCACATCATAGATGCAAAACCTTAAGGATTTTGGCCATTAAGTGGTCATTCTTAAGGAATGTCAGTATCTTTCTTCTTATTTATCAAAAGTAGAAGCTAAAACATGAAGAAAAAAAGAGAACATTCTCTAATCATTTACAAAAGATACCTTTTTGAATAGGATTTAACTCACAAAGAATCTATAGAGATTCACGGCTTTAAGGTGAAAAAGGTGGAAGTTTTTCTGGACTAGAGTTCAGCTTCTAGTTCAACTCCTTTATTTTACGGATATGGACAACTCGGGAGCAATAGTGTAGCAGCTAAAATCAACTCAACTCTTTAATCTGACAATTACCAAGCGCGGCGTTATGCATTTTCATTGTTCTGCTGCTGCTTCATGTTTAAAGACTCAGATTACTTGCACTGGCTGTCAAGGACAGTGGTAAAACTCAGACACTGTGGAACTCCTTCCAAATGCCCACAGTAACCGGTGAGCCAGGCAAACGTGGGAAAAGAAATATTTTGAGAGCTGACAGCTAAGTAAGTACACGAACACCACAAACTCTGGTTCTCACCTTGGCCACAGAAGGATATATGATATTTTTGCCACATCTATAACAGAAACTAATTGGTGGTTAATGAAATCAGTACACGTGCTAAAGAATGTGAACACTTTTTCCAAAAGCCACAACTAGAAACCACTCTAGCAACCACAATTTCAATTAAAAGACAGCTGTCATTTTGGAAGAAAATGCTGTTCCTTTTGCTGGATAGGCCATATCCAAGTTTTAAATAATTTCAAGGGGAGCAGAATTGACAAAGACCTAAGTACAAGTATTATGATCTATCCAATGCCAAGTGTTTCTCCCTAATCTTCAGTAGTCAAGAGCCAAAGTCAAAGGCGTGGATTCATGGGACCATTCATGACAACAGTTCAGTTTCAAGACAGCAAGGAAGGTCATCTTCAAACTCAAATCAGGCCACGTTTCACCCTTTTAAATCCCAGGAAAATAATTCCACAAATAAAAATGAGAATTTATTACGTTCTCTATCCCCATCACTTTGATAACTTCTGAGAACACTGACAAATCTAATTTAGAAAAAGATAAATCTGGACTCTAGCTCATAAAAATAAGAAAAATACTATTGCTAATGGTGAGTTTTGTTAAACTGCCATTTAAATTTAGACAAGTCATTTATTTAACAAGCCAGGATTTTTCCTTTTTTTATGAGGGAAGAGCACGGATTGATTACGAGGGTTTGCACTCTTTCCTGTCTGACACATTCAGATGTCTCACAATAGCATTCTTCTTTGGACCAGCACTCACAGAGCCTTTGTTCTAAGCATCTGTACGGTTCTCTGTTCGAGGTACCGCAGGTCACTGCCTTGCGTGAGGACAGGGCTGCAGCACACTGGGGACAGTGCAGAGCTGTCAGTCTCCCCATATTCTTGGGGGTAACAGTAGAGGCAGCTCCACGGGAGGTCGGATCCCAATTCTGCCACCAGAACAATGATTCGGAAATTTGCCTTTTTTCTAAATAATACCACTAGAAGGTATTCTCTAAGGAAGGTCCTCAGGACCACCAGTGTAAGCCAAAAGCCCAGGAAAAAGACTCATTTACAAATTTCCCCAAATGCTAGCTTAATATATTTATCACGATTTCTGTTAGTCCATAGTTCCTGTTCTTGCCAGTAAGGTTGAGGAGTCTCCTGCCAATAAAATAATGAGCCCGTGAAAAATGCATCCAAAAGCACATGGCATGGTAAGATGAATGATCTTGTCTGCAAATGAATATGAATTTGATCTCTAATGAATCTCCCCAGAAGAAGCCTTACTTTTTCTGTTCTTTCTATACTAGGACTCATTTCCTAAAGGATGATCACTTTTTGTTCTAAGTCAAACTATTGTGTTTTCTAGGTCTTTCAATGTCAAGTTCAAACGTGACCTGTTTCACAAAGCTGTTCCTGTTCTTTGCCACCAGAGAGTCTCTGCACTTTACTCCCTGTGTCTGCCCACTTCAAACTCCCAGAGCGCTTTTCTCCAATTCTACTAGTGTTCTCTGACGACGTGTAGGTTGATATCATGCTCCTGGAGACGGGGGGGCCTTCCTTTTGTTCTTGGCCTCCACTGAAGGGCCACCTTGCAACAATGCCTTCCACACAGAAGGGCTCCACTAAGCGGACCTGAATCGAAGGACTCAAGTGCAGAGCAGAGGTGGAGGTTGGAAGGGGTCTGAAAAGAACCAGGTCCCCACATGAAAGAGCAGGGTACCATGATGCATTAAGGGGGAATGACAGAAACACTTCCACACGCCCTGATTCTTGTTTCAGCAGGTGTGTGCAGGAGGGGCAGCATGTCTACCCCAAAAGGCTGTCTTGGTTTTATGGTAATTTCCCACCTCCTTCAAGCTGAGACTCTTGTTTGAACTTTTGGTAACAGAGCTGTCATTAACTTTTTGCTCCACAACTGAATTATTCCTAAATACAGGTCAGCTGCCCATCTTCTGATCGGCCACTCTCAGAGGAAATGAAGTTAGGTTAAATAAATACTATGTGAAAGGCTGGATTTGATTTTTGTCACCAAGAGTGTTTCCTGAGTATGGAATCTTATAAAGAATCTCCTATTTGCTCTAGTTAATTTGATATTATGTTGCACTGCCCATAGTTACGGAGCACAGTCCCCATCTGTACATCACCACAGCCACTTCAGACTGGTAAACATGTTTGTCCTGATGGTTACTGAATATTTAAAAGATGTTGACATCCCTTCCTGAGTCTTATTCCCCTCTGCGCTCATGACTAATCTAACACTATTACACAGCAGGGACTTGAATTTGACCATTTTCCTTTCAGAGAATTTCTCTCCACTTTTATGGCTTTACAAAAGGAAAAACAAACAAACAAACATGTATTGATCACCTATAGGGAAATCAGGATCATTAGATTCTTAATTTAGAAAATTCCAAGTGGAGAATGCAACTTTGAGTATAAAGTGCAGAACCCAAATACCGGGAAGTCTTTCAACAAGGGCGAGGAGTGTTTCGGGAGGCCAGAAGAACTAGGAAGACTTCATCCCATAAGCTCGAAGTCACGGATTTTTCGGATGAACCCCCAGGCCCCTCACCTCTTGTTTCTGTCCTCCAGCTGCAGCGTGTACACCATGTCATCAGCAGCGTGCGTCTTGGCGTTACTGTCTCCCCATTTTAGCTTCAGGCTCTGAGGCCCCGCAGCAGCACATTCGAGCCTAGGAGGCAAGGGTGGTAACGGCCGAGTTTTTGCTTTAATGAACTGACTAAATGGTCCAGCTCCAATTTCATTTATGGCCTGAATTCTGATCCTGAAAAAAAAAAAATCACAAACACAGGCTTAAGAACCAGTGTTTCCTCATTTGAAATCAACATTGGATGTCATATTTCTTACTTGCTCCTATAAAGCCGTATCATGGAATAAAGGAAAACCAGCTAAAATAATCAATACAAACAGAAATGGGCAGCTCGGAAGACACGTTATCTTTCCATTCCAAAACTAACAGCCCCAAACAGCACATTAGCAAAATATTCCTTAGTTCTTTAATTAAAAAAAAAAAAATCCTTGTTCAAGGGAACATATACTAAAGACTTTCATATTTTATTCTGGCCACCCTTTAGCTGCCTCATCAGTTTTGGAAGTAAGTAAGCTATAAACAGTAAATGAAATTATAAATGAAAGTGGAGAACAAGAGAGTCTTCTTCAGATTTTGACAGAAAGGACAACAGCTCTTCGAGAGTGCGTTTTCCTCCTCTGTCTCCAGCCTCCCCAATAATCTCGGCTCGTCTAACCAACACTGAGTGTGCAGACACTGCTGGTAATCGAGTGTCACTCACAAGTGTAGAAATCGTAACCGGATGCTTACTGTGTGCAGTGTTAAGGGTAATGAAGATACATCAACACTGCTCTCATGGTCAAGGAACTGAAAATCAAACAAAGTGTGTCTTCCCAGGTGGTTCAGTGGTAAAGAATCTGCCTGTCAATGCAAGAAGATGCAGGAGATGCGGGTTTGATCCCTGGGTCGGGAAGATCCCCTGGAGGAGGCCATGGCAACCCACACCAGTATTCTTCCCTGGAGAATCCCATGGACAGAAGAGCCTGGTGGGCTACAGTCCACGGGGTTGCAAAGAGCTGGACATGACTGAGCATGCATACATATATAATACAATATCCCAGCATCATTCCCATTTTTCTTGTTCTTCTACTTGCTTACTGATTAACTGAAAAATTTATCCAAGGTCATCAGACAAAACATTGATGGCACTGCCCCATCTTTCTTCATCCTCTACACCCCTTGCTGCAGTAGGTACATGTTACTGAAGCTTGTTTCCTCTTGGCACTGAGGGGGCCTGCAGATGCCTGCAGAGGCCTTCCTCCTCCACTTCTCAGAGTAAAGGTCTCAAACAAGCCCCCACCCCACTCTCTCTGCTCTTCCTCTCCTGTAAGTGGACAGTCCTCTTAATAACCTCAGCATCCTCCACAGCTTCATCCACATGAGACCTTTCTCAGATCTGCCTCTCCTCCATCTCTTCATGCCTCATTACTAGGCCTCCAGTGGAAACTTCCACCCAGTGCCCTTGCTAGGTACACAGGCATTTTATTCAGCTGAACGAGCAGTGTGGTATCACTAGTTCTCAAAGTTTCAACATTTAAACCTGATGTGAGTTTGAAAGTGTTTCAAAACACATTATATTAAAAAATATAGTCAAAGAGAAATTCTCAGGAAACAGATCAGTTTAAAATATTCTTATAATTTAGTTTTATGTACATCTGTCTCACAGCAATTACTGCTTGTATTTAAATAGAAAATATCATTACATATTACAATACCTAAATCCATCATATGACCACAAATGAACCTTAATTCTTCAAATTTAAAATTACATAAATTCAGCAAGTCAATTTAATAATGTCTGTAAATTGTTAAGAAGGTAAAAACAATAGATTGGTTCCAGGTGAGATGTAGTAAGCACACACTACCCTGTCTCTCCCACTGAATGGAGCTATTAAACCTGGACAAAATAAACAAAACCGCCATCTAAGAAGTGCAAAAGGAAATACCAACTAAAGGATTTGGGGAAGAAGTTATCACCAAACCAGCAGTGAATTTACCATTTCCCCCTCCATCATCCCCTGGCTTGGACTCAATATAGCCTGAAATCCAGGGATTCCTCTCTTTCTTCTTTTCTACACTGTCTTATTCCTCAGCCCTTAGCCAATTCCATCAATTAACAGCCTAAAGAAGAAAAACCGCATGATCACATCCACTGATACAGAAAAAGCATTTAATGAAATCCAACATATATTCATAATAAAAATTCTTGGCAAACTAGGTATAGAAGGAAACTTTCTCACCCTGAAAGGGGCACTTATAGAAAGGGGCACCTACAGCCAACATTCCACTTAATGGTCAAAGACTAACTGGGAGATCAGAACAAAGCAGAGACCACTGTTATTTAACATCAGGCACAAGATCCAGTCAGTGGGGGTGGGGTGGGGGAAAAGACAGAGATGGTAGGTAAATAAACGTCAAGACACAGCTGGGACTACTTAAGACCACCTAAATAGAGACATACTGTGGTCATGAACTGGAAAACACTACACAGAAAAATAGTCAATTCTCCCAAAACTGATCTATAGATACAATGTAACTGTAATAAAATTCCAGCAGGATTCTCCTTAGTTGATACAGATAAGGTGATTCTAAAATTACATGGCAAGGCAAAGGAACTAAAAAATATTGCTACACAAATCTGAAAAATAATAAAGTTGGAAGAATCACACTACTTGATTTAGGACTTACTATAAAGTTTACTATAGAGTAATCAAGATAGTGTGATATCAGACAGACACAGACCAACAGAAACAGATCCGCACAGATATGGCCAATTGATTTCCAACAAATTTGCAAAATTAATTCAATGAAGAACGAACTGCCTTAACAACTGGTATTGGAACAACTGGATATCAAAACCAAAACTAAATCTCAGTGTAAATTTCATTCAAAAGTTAACTCAGAATAGGATCATAGATCCTAACAATAGAATGCAAAATATAAAACACTTAAGAAGAAAACAGGAGGAAATATGTGCTACCTAGAATTAAAGAATTTTTAGATATGATGTGAAAAGCATGTACCCAGAATGCATCTAAGACTTTTCAAAACTTGGCAACAAAACTAAAAATGGATAAGAGACTGGAACAAACACTCCACTGAAGAGGACATACATGTGGCAAATAGGCACACAAAAATATGTTTAACACCATTAGCCATTAGGAAAATGCAAATTAAAACAACAATGAGATGCTACTATCTTTCCCCAATAAAGTGGATAAAATTTTAAAATGCTTAATACCATTCTACCAAGTATAAGTAACAGCTGAAACTCCCATATTTTGCTGCTGAGAATGCAAAATGGTATACAGATACACTGGAAAACAGTTTGCTTAGAAAGTTTCTTATAAACTTTAGCATACATTTATCATATGATGCAGCAATCACACTTCTTGGGCTGTACTCTAGAGAATTAAAACATTTATGTTCACATAAAAACCTTCACATAAATGTTTGTAACAGATCTGTTCATAATCACCCAAAACTGAATGAATACCTGCCTCAGTTTGGAATATAGCCAACAGTTATCTCTGATAAAGTACAGCTAAAATTCTATCACAAAGAGCCTCCTTTTCTCAGATTCTATTGAATTGGGGCTTCATCAGGTCTCTCTTAGGTAATGCAATGTGAGTCTCTTGACATAGCATTCAGTTCAATTACTCAGTTGGGTCCGACTCTTTGAGACCCTATAGACTACAGCACACCAGGGTTACCTGTTCATCACCAAACCCAGGAGCTTGCTCAAACTCATGTCCATCGAGTCAGTGATGCCATCCAACCATCTCATCCTCTGTCGTCCCCTTCTCCTCCTGCCTTCAATGTTCCCAGCATCAGGGTCTTTTCCAGTGAGTCAGTTCTTCACATCAAGTGGCCAAAGAATTGGAGATTCAGCTTCAGCATCAGCCCTTTCAATGAATATTCAGGACTGATTTCCTTTAGGATGGACTGGTTCGATCTCCCTGCAGTCCAAGGGACTCTCAAGAGTCTTTTCCAACACCACAGTTCAAAAGCATCAATTCTTTGGCACTCAGCTTTCTTTATAGTCCAATTCTCACATCCATACATGACTACTGAAAAACCATATGAATACGCTGCCTAGGTTGATCATAGCTTTTCTTCCAAGGAGCAAGTGTCTTTTAATTTCATGGCTGCAGTCACCATCTGCAGTGATTCTGGAGCCCAAGAAAATAAAGTCTATCACTGTTTCCATTGTCTCCCCATCTATTTGCCATGAAGTGATAGGACCAGATGCCATGATCTTAGTTTTCTGAATGCTGAGTTTTAAGCCAACTTTTTCACTCTCCTCTTTCACTTTCATCAAGAGGCTCTTTAGTTCCTCTTCATTTTCTGCCATATGGGTGGTGTCATCTGTATATCTGAGGTTATTATTTTTCCCGGCAATCTTGATTCTAGCTTGTGCTTCATCCAGCCTGGCATTTTGCAAGATGTATTCTGCGAAAAGTTAAATAAGTAGGGTGACAAGATACAGCCTTGATGTACTTCTTTCCCAATTTGGAGCCAGTCCGTTGTTCCATGTCTGGTTCTAACTGTTGCTTCTTGACCTGCATACAGATTTCTCAGGAGGCAGGTAAAGTGGTCTGGTCTTCCCAAAGCTTTAAGAATTTTCCATAGTTTGTTGTGATCCACACAGTCAAAGGCTTTGGTATAAATAATAAAGCAAAAGTAGATGTTTTGCTAGAACTCTCTTATCTATGATCCAACAGATGCTGGGAATTTGATCTCTGGTTCTTCTGCCTTTTCTAAATCCAGCCTGAACATATGCAAGTTCTTGGGTCACATACTGTTGAAGCCTTGCTTGGAGAATTTTGAGCATTACTTTGCTAGCATGTGAGATGAGTGCAATTGTGCTGTAGTTTGAACATTCTTTGGCATTGCCTTTCTTTGGGATTGGAATGAAAACTGATATTTTCCAGTCCTGCGGCTGCTGCTGAGTTTTCTAAATTTGCTGGCATATTGCAACACAGTATTGAAAGACTACAATAAACTCTTTGCTTCCTAACACGAGTCTTGTAAAATAGCTGTATGGTATCAATGTAAGAGTTTTTTCCCTATTATTTGAAAAGAAAGACATTATTCTGCAACTAGAGAGGAAAAGTCTTTCCAAAAAGACAGTCATCATGGTGGTAGAAATTACTCCTTTTTTCCCTACTGAGGAAAAAGGAATTAAGCTAGACCTTTAAGTCTCAGTCTTTTCCAATGGTAAACAAATCTCCTCACCTACATGGTTTATGTGAATGTCTTTCTACTGTCCAGCGTGCTATTCCTTCCCTTTATTCTGTGCAGAGGTATTCCTAGAGCCCAGAGACCAAGATGCTTCCTTCCACCTGCTTGCCCATAGTCCTCCAGAGCCAAGCTCACCTTGTATTCAAGGTGATCCTACTGCTTTGCTCCATGCAGCCACAACGGCCCTTAGCTACGTCAGGAAGTAAAAGAAAGTGCGGTATAATGGGCTGCTTAAGATTGCTCTTCTGCCCAAGACAAAAATGAGAGGAGATTTCAATCATGTATAAGAATTAAAAATAGTTTATAACACCAAGTATCAAGACAGAAAGACATGTGGATTTAATATTTAATTTCTTTTGTAAATTCATTTTCTTTGCAAGGCCTCCATAGTAGTTTGGTAGGTAGTGGGCTTCTTACATCTGTAGCTCTCTGGCTCTCAGAACTTTTAACTCAAGATGTATTTAGTATATGTATTGAATATTAGCCATAAATATTCCCACCCATCCACCCCAAGAATAAGAATGTTAGGGTACTATTTTAACTCTCCTGAGCAGTGAAGCCTGTCTGGCTACTCTGCTAATCACTTTGGTGACTACAGGGAGATTATCTAACACCTGTAAAGTAACAGTTTCCTTCTCTATAAAATGGGAGTGGTAATATATTTGCTGCATTTACAAAGAGGATTACTTATTTAAGGTAAGCAATGTGGGAAGCATTTTCTATTTTTTAACCTTTTATACTTTGCCATTCAATCCGAAAAGGAATCCAAGTGGCCAAAAGCTCTCTGGTAAACTTTGAAGTGCTAATTTATGGAGTTATTATTTTTATGACTTCCTTTCAGACCGTATTCCTCCCCAACAATGAAGAGAACGTGCTGGGCATCCGCGTGCGATGCACTGCCCTGGGCACATGAAAGCTGTCTGCTTTCTAGCTGTATTACTGCCACCATGGCACTTTATTACTTGGGGAACGTACTGACACCATCTGTGTTTTTCCTTTCTCTAAATTATTGTCAAGGACCCAACAACAACTAAAAGGACGGCCTTCTTTTTCAGCCATCCTCAGAAGGTGAGGTAGCAGCTTGGGAACGGGTGAAATGTTAACAATAACCTCTGCAGCAACAACACTGAGAACTTGCTCTGTTCAAGGGTCTGTGCTATGGAGTCAGTTGTCCCCTGGTACCCGTGGAGGGCTGGTCTCAGGAAACCCAGCATTACTAAAATCCATGGATGCTCAAGTCCCATGTATAAAATGGCACAGTTCAGTTGGCCTTCCAGACCACAGATGTGGTGAGATGACTGTTTCTCTTGCTTTTAGAGATGAGGAAACTTCAGTTAAATAACTCAACTTAAATGATTCAGTAGCTAGTAGGTGCTGAAGTCTAGATTTGATATGTGCAATACTATCACTAATTTCTACCCTGACCCTTTGTCTATTTCACAAGTGCAGAAACTGCAGCCAGCTAGGTTCAGTCATTTGCATTAATCCTCACAGCAGATACAGGTCAGATCCAAGTGTGAAGCTGGTCTTTCTAGACTCAAAGTCTTTATATATGAACACACCATTCCCTCCAGGTATAACTTGAACCAAACACAGCTTCTTCCAACCAAAAGATAATTTTAACGCGAACCACACTTTCAATTCAACAACAACTGCCTTTTGCCAATGAAATAGACATTTAGAACAGTCAAATTTCCTTTCACATTATTAAAACTTTTGGGCTAAGTTGCTCCAGTCACGTCAGACTCTTTCCGACCCTATGGACTGCAGGCTCCTCTGTCTATGGGATTCCCCAGGCAAGAATACTGGAGTAGGTTGCCATGACCGCCCCCAGGAGATCTTCCTGACCCAGGGATCGAACCCATATCTCTTATGCCTTCTGCACTGGCAGTGCGTTCTTTACCACTAGTGCCCCGAGGTGGCTCAGGTGGTAAAGTATCTGCTTACAATGTGGGAAACTTGGGTTTGATCCCTGGGTCAGGAAGAACCACTGGAGAAGGGAATGGCAACCCACTGCAGTATTCTTGCCTGGGAAATCCCATGGACAAAGAAGTCTGGTGGGCTACAGTCCATGGGATCACAGAGAATCAGACACAGTTGACTAACTAATTTACATACGCACAGCACCACCAAACTACCTAGATTTTAAAATATTTGCTTCAATTTATTCAAGCAACAAAATGTGTTCTAGTAAAAATGCATGGAAAACATTTTCCCCTGTGGCTGATGCACTGACCTAATATTAATTAGTTTTAAGGATGAAGTGACACTCAAAACTGAAATAGAACTGAGAGCTTGATCAAATGAAGCCATGTCTTCTTGCAATTGGTAAAAATATTAAAAACTCTGACTCTAGAAGGCTGAGAAAACTGAACAAGGACTAAGGAAACTAATATTTCTGGTGTTTTGTGATGAAAATGCAGTGTATGAAAATAATTTCCTAATTCCAGTGACAACTCACCTACGACAGATGGAACCAAATATTATCTTGAGGAACAATTCTAAGAATTAACCTCAGAAAAAACTGATTTTCAAGTTCTATTAAATTAATTAGTCTACCCCAAACCCAAACTTGAGATGTTCTCTCTTTCTCACTGAAGTAACATGTTAATCTTGACATTTAGATAAGATCTATAGCTCCCCCGCCCCCAAACATGCAATGTTATGTCAGTTTCTAAAATCTCAAGCTCTGCAAAGTACAAGGGAAATGGAAGTTTTCTTTCCAATGCAGGGAAGTGATTTAACTCTGAGAAGCTCTGTCTTGGCCATCTGAATTGATGTGAAAAATCTCTTCAAGTGTCTGGGAGTTTGCAATATCCATCAGTATACTGATAATACTGATTCAATAAAATCAAATTAAGAAGTATATTCTTTATAAATTTTGACTGGACTTTCATTATTAAAATATCTGCTACTTTTAGATCTCAAATACATTAGTGCTTCAGAAGATCATAGCGTAACATGATGCATTTTATCACACACACACACACACACACACACACACACACACACACACACACAAACACTCTCTCTTTCTCAAGTGGCATTACATTATGTCAAAAGAAGAATGACTTTGAAAACTGGAGAAGGTGACTTCTCAGTCAGCCATCCTAGCTCTCAGGATGTGTTGAGAGTAGGGAGGAGGGGACAGTGAGGACGGCACCCCTCTTCCTCCATTGAAGAGTTATGGGTAAGAGAGGCCTAAGAAGCAAAAGATAGGCTTTGTACACTACCCCATCCCACCAGTCTACTACCTAATAATCTAATTAAGAAGAGAAAAATATTAAAGAGTAGACCTCTGAGGAAATGTTAAATAGTAGTGTAAATACAGGAAACCTCTTTAGGAAAAAGATGGGTTCAGAGTAAAGTTATTTGGAAAAGGTTGCTGGGAAGGGTAACCTTTGCTGGCTCGGTCATTCATCCCTTCAACCTATCTCCTTCTGATAGCTCCTTGGATACCACGCACTTGGAGTTGTTTTGTTTTTCTTTTCATGCCCCGCCTCTGTAGGAAAGAAACCTTAAATGTCTCCCATGGCTTGAAGAACAATGCCAGATTTCCACACATTTCTACTTGTAAACAGGTCATAACCCAACTGCCAGCTCATTTCTTCCCTTCCAAACATTAGCAACAGAAAATTTATTGAGAGCTTATGTGTCAGGTCCTTCACAGGGTACCTGAAGTCTAAAAAATAACCCTATCAGGTAGTTAGATACAAAGACCTCTGTGCCAGAGGTCACAGAGGCAACAAGTGAGAGACCCAGGATGGATGTCAAGGCTGTCTGACTCCAGTGCACTACTTTTGAACTACTCTGAACTTGTCTCCTTATAAAGCTTACTTCATCTTGTTAGAATGAAATGACTCAGGATTCACTTTTTGACAGGCTAATGTAGTGGTTGACATATAAGGACTCAGAAAATGTTATTTTCACCCCCATTTTACCTAGCAAAAAGAGCAAACAAATATACCTTAAGTTTTAGCTGTTTGCCAGTTCAACATGAGTCAGACATATAATGACGTTGCCAAAAAAGTGATCTTAAGCAACCTTACCAATTGCTCACTATGGAGAACAAACAAGGTGACAAGCCTGTTCTGCTCTGAGCCAGCCACACTATTCCTGGAGGTGAGTGCACCGCTCATCAAAGAGGCCATTAAGAAACAGAAATCACCCAAAGAAGAAGCTGGAAGGGGTTATAGAAACTCCTGCCAGTGAAGACAGATTTGAACGAAGTGAACATGGTGAAGTAGGAGACAGCTGACATAATAAGCTAATGATGTCTAGGCCATAGGGGTGGGGCTCAGACTTCTGTATTTTGCAAAACCTCTCCATGTGAAACGGGCAAAGTTCTCAAACTTTGTGTGTGTACGTGCTAAGTTGCTTCAGTCATGTCCAACTCTTTGTGATCCCATGGACTAGAGCCTGCCAGGCACCTCTGTCCATGGGATTCTCCAGGCAAGAATACTGGAGTGGGTTCCTATTCCTTTTCCAGGGGATCTTCTAGACCCAGAGATCGAACCGGTGTCTCCTGAACTTCAGGTAGACTCTTTACTGCTGAGCCACTGAGCCCTCTCAAACTTTTAACAGGCAACAAAATCTCCTATGGGGCTAATTAAAGCACAGAGTGCTGGGCCCTATCCTGAGTTTCCTGATTCCAGGGGTTTCTGCTGGTGCTGCTAGGTTGCTTTAGTCGTGTCCAACTCTCTGTGACCCCATAGATGGCAGCCCACCAGGCTCCCCGTCCCTGGGATTCTCCAGGCAAGAACACTGGAGTGGGTTGCCATTTCCTTCTCCAATGCAAGGAAGTGAAAAGTGAAAGCGAAGTCACTCGGTCATGTCCGACTCTTAGTGTCCCCATGGACTGCATCCTACAAGGCTCCTCTGCCCATGGGATTTTCCAGGCAAGAGTACTGGAGTGGGGTGCCATTGCCTTCTCTGAAGGGTTCTCGTTAGGGCCTGATAAATTACACTTAATATTGATGCTGCTGGTCCAGGAACCATACTTTAAGTATCACTGTTCTAGAAGAAAGCCCAGGATCAACTGAGTTGATTTTAGTAGATTTCAGCTCAGGTTTTAACAAAGTATATGGCAAACTCTACAGAAACAGAGTTGAACTGCTTGGTGAAGAGAAGCTGAAGCTGAAGACATTGCTTCATCACTGGAGATATTCACACCAGGGCTCCACGAAAGGGTAACACCAGGCGATCTTGTCTCAGCTCACAAATCCTATAGTGGCTGGAGCATGCAGCATCCTTTTTTTTTTTTTTTTTCGTTTTTCTCTAATGTTTTTCCCTCCTCGAATCAAAAAACAAACTCAATTCTAAATTTAAAAGTAGTGCCTTTAAAAATCTCATTGTAATTCCCACCAAATTTTATATAGGATGTTAGTAAGCCAGTGGACAGTGTGGCAAGCACCAGCAGAGAAAGGAAGGATCCATTTTAGTGTCAGTAGGTTGGCTGGAGAAGTGAACATTTCTGTCCCAGCAAGACAGAGAAAGAATAAACTCCATGTGAGAACAACGTGTAACTGCTAAAGGTTAAAAAAAAAAATTAAAAGAAACAAGTCTTTTTTATCCAAGCCCCATTGCCTGTTTCATTCCACATTTTTATCTAGAACATCATGATCTGTTCACTTATATTTTGACCAATTTGTGGGACAAAAAAGGTGAGGTAAGAGTTGATTGAACTAAAATTATACCCTCAGTTCCCTGAAATACTCATTTTGTATTTCACCACAATTATTATGATCTCGTGTTTTTGAACCATAAAAGAACAAAACTATGGGCTGATTGGAGTTCTCCTATAGAGCATCCAATAAAGTATTATAGAAACAAAATTCCTTAAGTTGGACAAATGATGATCTTAAATGTGAATATTAATTTTAATATCTTAAATGTGAAACATCCATTTTATTTATTGATTGGCCAGAAAATATTTTGACTGAATCTTTTTTTTTTTTTTTTGGTCAAGAACACACAAGATGACTTAAGGCCAAAGAGTTGTCTTTTCTAAAGGCGTACATTTTTCATGCAATCTGTCTGAAACAGTGTCTTCTAAGCTGCCCTGTAAGGTTAAGAGGTGACATCCTCCCAGTGTGACTTTCTACATTCAGCTCAGTATACTAGCCTTGTATATTAATACTGAAAAGAATTAGGAACTTTTTAACATGTCTTTAACCAGCCACTTATATGGAATATATTCTTGATAGTTTCCACTGTAATTGGCATTTCATCAATGAACAAAGATCCCCTACATCAGTTTTCTTCATTTGAACTTTTGATTTCTAGATTTCTTTCTTGAAGTCGTTCGACTACATGTTGACTAATAAATACCAGCATTCCTCCAATAGCAACTTTCTAAAACCCCTGAAGTTTTATAATCATTTACACCACCTTTAAGGTACACATAATGGGAGGAAGAGGCAAAATTCTTGGGCTGGAACCCTGTCCTAAAAGCCCTTTATGATTGCTGACCTGAATGATCAGAGGACTGACCTGAGGATCTGCGTCCATTCTGGCATAGACATGGACTGTGGGTCTCACAGCAGACCTGAGACCTTCCAGTGAGCCCTGAGCCAGTGGCTTCTTCGCAAGTTTTCTGGCCTGAGGGTCCAAGTCAGGCAATATTCTGGACATGTGGTCTCTGAGAAACAGTTAGGGGGTGACATTCACTTGCTCGTTTTTCCCCAGAGATATACCTCACGGTCAGGTCTCCATAGAGCATCATCAGTGGGGAATGTCCCTGAGGTCAAGGTCTGGGTTTAATCACCTCTGATTTTCAATTAGAGTGCTTTGGACACAACAGTCAGTATTTGGTTAGCATATAAAAGTGGAGGGTGGTTTTCTGAGACTGGATAAGATGCTAAAAATGAAAAATGCCCTTGGGGCCTGTCTCTTCAGCTATGTAAGTCATACCTCTTTTATTTAAGTTATTTCTAACTTGATTCCCACTTTAAACCATCCTGACCAATCTGAACCCTGGGTCTTGACCTTTCTGAAATGCCAAAAGGACTCTGTACAGTGTCATTTTCGGCCTGTGAGGTTATAAGCACCTTCTATCTTAGGTTGCTGTGTAAGTGTCCCAATTCCTTGACTGCTCTGAGGGGAAGAATGGTGTTCATCACTGTTTCATAGATGAACAGTGCACAGTGGGTCTGCGCCCAAAAGGGATCTCTGAAAAGAATGAAAGAGTAAACAAACTGCTGTCATCACTTGGAAAAGGAAAATGAATGCATTTATATGAATTATCCACAAAAGACTTGGGAAGAAAGGGAAAGTAGGGATAAGATGCTTAGGCAGGTTGGAACTTTTGGTATCTTACAGCTGGTAAACTGACTTTTTTTTCCTTCAGCTTCTGGGGATGAAAAAGGTAGTCTATCAGACTATAACATTAGAAAACACTGCAGGAAAAAAAAAAGTAAGTCAAGTGGTAAACCTTTTTTTTTTTAAAGCAGAAAAATTACCTGCTTGCATTCTCCTGCCCCACTTCAAGAAGAACCAGTTTTTTGGGGTGAAGATCTTGATAACAATAAAAATTACAGTGCATGTTTACTGTGCACTTGCTATGTATTGCTGGACTCTACATAAGCATTTAATATTCATTCGCTTACTCCTTACAGCATGTTTTTGAAATAAGTGATCTTGTTCTCCTCATGCTGTGGATAAATGCTGAAACATCAAAAGCTTAAGTAATTTGCCTGAAGACACAGCTAAGGATCTGTTTCTGAGTCAGGCTCTGCTTCACCTCCTTAATAAGCCATTGAACTGGACAAAGGAAGACACCCTGAAAAGGCACTGGAATAACCAACGGTGCCTGCACTCCGCTAATGCTAATCCTGAACTTTTTGTCTCCCAGCTACGGCAGCTTGGTGCATGTGTGCTAAGTCGCTTCAGTAGTGAACGACTCTGTGCAACCCCATAGACAGGGGCCCACCAGGCTCCTCTGTCCATTGGATTTCCCAGGCAAGAATACTGGAGTGGGTTACCATTTCCTTCTCCAGGGGATCTTCCCCACACAGGGACTGAACTTGCATCTCTTATGTCCCCTGCACTGGCATTGGCAGGCAGGCTCTTTACCACTAGCACCACCTGGGGAGCCCTTGGAGACAGAACTAAATGTCTTGAAATCTCAAGAGGCAATGTTGAGAAAAAGGTGTATAGGGGAAGGGGAAGTGCTGGCTCCTCAACAGGAACGCTGAGGGAAAGGAAGAATGCAGGTGTTAACTGAGTTTTGCTGGGTAGACTGTGATATAATGTCTTTTCTCTGGCTACTCATGAAATCCTGAATAAAAGCTCCATCATAGATGCTCTGTAACAGTGTGACTGCTTTGAGGGGATCAGAAGAATGGCAGAGCCCTGCTTCAGAGGTGCAGACAGAGGGTGTAGCAGAGTGATGAGACAGAGGAAAAACACCAAGAAAAGCAGATTATCAAAAAACTAAGGAGGAGGAATTGACTTAAAATGGTTGGTGAAATGTCCCCTCAAGGGTCAGGAATTATATCAATTTGTAACTGACTCATAAAGTAAAAAGCAGCACCAGTTTTTGAGATGTATTTGCATTTGTACTCTTAAATGCATTAAAAATGACTAGAATTCATCCATTTGGCCTTTAGGACCCGAAGGCTCTGTAGCCCCACGCACTGACGTATGTGTCCATGCAGCTGTACTTCAACTTTCCTGCACTCACCGGTAGGTGGTTTCTGGAAGGAGGTCCTTCATAACGTGGGTGGTGGTGTTGCCCACAGTGATGCTAGTATCTCCAAGATCTATATTGTAAGCAAGGATTTCAGATCCATTATTGCACGGCTCTTCCCAGTTCAGTACAAGGCACACAGAAGGCGAATCGGGATAGGCATTGAGGGTCTCCTCCTCCAGGACACACAGAGTGGAGACAGGGTCAGGGGCAGATGCTGGTGTCTGGCAAAGGACAAGCTCACTGGACGGTCCCGCTCCAGCTTGATTAACAGCCTGAAAAACAGAACAGCGAGACAATGTCCCCATTACTTCATGAGCACCTACTAAGGCCTCCACACTAGCTGCTGCTGAGTCTAAAGTATCACGATGGCTGCCAGAAATGTAGGTGGAGACAAATCCTCCACAATGTTCATACCGATAACCACTTTCCAAAAGATATCAATCACGCCTTTTCTGCTAATAAAAGATAATGTTGCCACTGTTTCTTATGAAAGGTCATTTTAAAATAACACTTCATATTTGCATAGCCCATTTCACTTTATGTACTCTTATGCCATCTTCACAATAACTGTCTGAGGTAGATAATTCATGGAAGCTATTCTTATCTGCCTCTCAGATGAGATCGGGCGCGCTCAGGGTGGTATGGCCTTGCCTCAGATTTATCTGCCTTTCAGAGAAGAGGGAACGCAAAGTCAGATCAAATAACTCAAGCCCAAGATTCAGATGCCAAGCTGGGATCAAAATCCAGTAATCTGACTTTTAACTGAAGTGCTGCTCTGAAAGAAGTATAGGAATTTTAGAAAAGCATTCACTGTTTTCCATGTGAATGCGAAATTCATATCTGCAGTCAATGCTCTGCTCTGTCCTGACTTGGAGCGTCACTGCTGACGCCTGGTCACTCATCACTCAAATACTCACGCGCTCCGTCTCCAGGGGCGTCCTCTTGTTTCTGCTTACCTGCTCTGCTTCTCAGTCACCTCTGCGACCTGCTACTCATTACCAGGATCTCTCAGCCCTGGAGGAAACCAGGCCCCAGGCCTTGCACACCTCTGTACCACTTCTGCTTAAACTCCTGGACCTCTCACCTTGTCTCAGGGCAAACGCCATTTATCCCTGCACCTAAATTTATGTGTACAGTCCAGACCTTTGCCCTAAATGCCAGCCTAGTGTATTCAACTGCCCAATGAATATCTCCATTTAAATGTCAACTAGGCACCTCAGACACAAGTGTCTATGCAGTTCCAAAACGGTGTCCACCCCATTCTTCCTCCTCCTTCCTTCCACCCCCCACTGCGCCGCCCATGGTTTCCCCAGCCTTCAGGTTGTTCGTGCCGTATCTGTGAATCCCTGCTGGGCATCTTTCTTTCTCTCATACCCCTGCCCAAGCCATCAGCACACCCTTTACCATTCTAATCTGACTACACCCTCTCACATCTGGTGACTGCAGTGACCTCTTAACTGGTGTTTACGCCAGCCCATGCCCCACAGTCCACAGCAACCACTGTCCCGTCTATGTTCTCCCACCAGAAACACAGGTAACGTCAAAGTTCTCACGACTGCCTGTGAGAGCCTCTCCGATCTGTTCACCACCGCCGCCTTCCCCAAGGAGCCAGAACCATCCTGCCTTCACTGTCTCCTGCTTCCTCCTTCACTCCCTCTGCCCCAGCCACACTGGCTTTCTTGCTGTCTCACAGGGACACCGAGCTTGCTCACCTCAAGGCCGTTGCAACTTGCTGCCCCTCCTCCACAAAGCTCCTTCCCTGACATCTGCATAGCCCATTCAATCAGCTACTCAGGCTTCTCTCAGGTTTTGCCCTTTGCAGAGAGACCTCTCTGAACACCACATTTAAACTTGTAGTTACCCTCACCCCAACCCCCTTGATCCTTCTCATTCATTTCCCTTCTTTGCTTTTATTTTCATGATAGCATTTATCACCAACATAGTATATATTTCATTTAATTTCTCCCTTGATTAAAATGTAAGTTCTGTGAGGGCAAGGTTGTCTGGTTCACTGCTGTAGCCCTAGCAACCAGAACAGTACCTGATACAAAACATGTGCTCAATAAACATTATTAACAATATTTTTTTTCCCTTACAAAAACATTTGGCAACCTCTTGACAAAAATGAAAGTACTCAAAAATCTAGTTTACTTCTCAGGAGACCTTATGAGGACAAATGATAAACCAAAAGGAAAGTCATCTGAGCTCTTATATCAAAGGTTCACTACAATGCTTATGAGTTATCATTCATTTCAGAGAAGCAAGTTAAGAGCATTCATTTGCTATCAAATTGCTTTTGAAACCCTTCTGTAATATATTTTTTACATCTAGTCCTATTTCATGACAACACCAACTTTCTTTTTGGTAGATTATTTATGTCACAAAGTAAGAGTACATATTTAGATATTTTGGGGGTACAAATTTATCACAGGGGCAGAAAAATAAGACACTTGGAGCCCAACTTTCATATTAACTAAGGTTTTAACAACTGTGTAATACAAGGAAAAGAACACAGCTTTTAGAGTTGGAGCTTTGTTTATATCTTGATTTCATTACTTACTAACCATGTAATTTTAGGCAAATTAATGTTTCTGAGTCTGGTTCCTCAGATATAAAATGGGCAGAGTAACACATAATTTATACAGTTATTTTAAAGATTAAATTTGTTAACATGCAGAATCCTGGTAGAGTATGAAGCCAGTGGTCAGTGCTTCACTTCCCTCCTCCTCACTAGGAAAATCAAGAACAAAATAGCAAGAGCAATTTTCCTAGTTTCCTAAATTTTCCTAAAGCAACTTTCTTAAGACAACAACAAAATGCACGGAACTAATTTTAAGTCAAGTGGGCCTTGGAAAGCATCGCTACGAACAAAGCTAGTGGAGGTGATGGAATTCCAGTGGAGCTGTTTCAAATCCTGAAAGATGATGTTGTGAAAGTGCTGCCCTCAATATGCCAGCAAATTTGGAAAACTCAGCAGTGGCCACTGGACTGGAAAAGGTCAGTTTTCATTCCAATCCCAAAGAAGGGCAATGACAAAAATTCTCAAACTACTGCACAGTTGCACTCATCTCACACGCTAGTAAAGTAATGTTCAAAATTCTCTAAGCCAGGCTTCAGAAATACGTGAACAGTGAACTTCCTGATATTCAGGCTGGTTTTAGAAAAGGCAGAAGAACCAGAGATCAAATTGCCAACATCCGCTGGATCATGGAAAAAGTTAGAGAGTTTCAGAAAAACATCTATTTCTGCTTTATTGACTATGCCAAAGCCTTTGACTGTGTGGATCACAATAAACTGTGGAAAATTCTGAGAGAGATGGGAATACCAGACCACCTGACCTGCCTCTTGAGAAATCTGTATGCAGGTCAGGAAGCAAACCGTTAGAACTGGACATGGAACAACAGATTGGTTCTAAATAGGAAAAGGAGTATGTCAAGGCTGTATACTGTCACCCTGCTTATTTAACTTATATGTAAAGTACATCATGAGAAAAGCTGGGCTGGAAGAAGCACAAGCTAGAATCAAGATTGCTGGGAGAAATATCAAGAACCTCAGATATGCAGATGACACCACCCTTATGGCAGAAAGTGAAGAGGAGCTAAAAGCCTCTTGATGAAAGTGAAAGAGGAGAGTGAAAAAGCTGGCCTAAAGCTCAACATTCAGAAAACAAAGATCATGGCATCCGGTCCCATCACTTCATGGGAAATAGATGGAGAAACAGTGGAAACAGTGTCAGACTTTACTTTTTGGGCTCCAAAATCACTGCAGATGGTGATTGCAGCCATGAAATTAAAAGATGCTTACTCCTTGGAAGAAAAGTTATGACCAACCTAGATAGGATATTCAAAAGCAGAGACATTACTTTGCTGACTAAGGTCTGTCTAGTCAAGGCTGTGGTTTTCCAGTGGTCATGTATGGGTGTGAGAGTTGGGCTGTGAAGAAGACTGAGCGCTTAAGAATTGATGCTTTTGAACTGTGGTGTTGGAGAAGACTCTTGAGAGTCCCTTGCACTGCAAGGAGATCCAACCAGTCCATTCTGAAGGAGATCAGCCCTGGGATTTCTTTGGAAGGAATGATGCTAAAGCTGAAACTCCAGTACTTTGGCCACCTCATGTGAAGAGTTGACTCATTGGAAAAGACTCTGATGCTGGGAGGGACTGAGGGCAGGAGGAGAAGGGGACGACAGAGGATGAGATGGCTGGATGGCATCACTGACTCGATGGGCGTGAGTCTGAGTGAACTCCTGGAGTTGGTGATGGACAGGGAGGCCTGGTGTGCTGCGATTCATGGGGTCGCAAAGAGTCGGACACGACTGAGCAACTGAACTGAACTGTATTTTAGACTTTAAGAAAAGCTGCAAAAATAGTGCATATATTTCTCATTTTGCTTCCCCTAATATTAATACCTTATATAACTATCAGTTATGTCCCACTCTTTGCACCCTCATGTACTGTAGCCCACCAGGCTCCTCTGTCCAGGGGATTTCCCAGGCAGGAATACTGGAGTGGGTTGCCATTTCTTTCTCAGGGGATCTTCCTGACCCAGGGATTGAACCCGTGTCTCCTGTATCTCCTGAACTGGCAGGTGGATTCTTTACCACTGAGCCACCAGGGAAGCACATATGTAAATATATATACACACACACACACACATACATACATACATATAAATATATGGATATAAATAAATGTGTATGTGATATAAATACATGTGTGTATATATATATGTGTGTGTGTGTGTGTAATTTTTTTTTTAATAAAAGGAAATTCCTAGACAGTGATCAAGAGAGATAACAGCAGTAGTGGCTGAATGGGAGGCTGCCCGTTGTCTTTGACTCCCACAACTGGCTACTGACTCAAGTGCCCATGGAAAGAAATTATTTTCTGCTATTTACAAGAATACAACTGAGATGCTGTGCTGGTCTAAGTCTAGAAACCATAAGGAGTTTCTTAAATACCCCTATCTTTAACTGACCACCATTACTAACTAACCAGAGGGAACGTGATGGCAATGATGATGATCTTTGGGTGGAATCGGGAAGAAAAGAGAAAAACTCTTTGTTAAAGGTAAGAATTAAGCAAATGGTCTACAGGAAATGAAGGTCAAAATTTGTTTCAAACTTTCAAAATATTTATATCTCACATAATTATGACTATACAAACCTAACATACACTTAAGGCTGAATTATTGAGTTCTTTACAATCTCATAGTATAATGAAAAATTCAGCACTAAGTATTTATTACCCTTTTCGTGTTATTAATGTACTCTATTATTCATTTTCTCCATCATTTTTAAAATTGACATTTTATTTCTTTTACTCTGTATCTGGGTTCCATCTTCTTACTCTGTCCTTAAACTTTCTTACTGGGGTTAATTGAGGTCTTCAATAATGATTCCTGACTCATTACTTTGTCAAATATGTGCATTTGTGTTGAGTGATTTAATAAGGGCTAAAGGGATATGAAGGATCCAGAGGAAAAATACAGATTTTAATTAAATAACTGATATCAGCCATACTACATTGGTGATCTCTACAAAAATCAAGAAAGTATATTATCAGTTTTGTAATTCTTAAAATCTGCATTTACATCATAACTATCAGTCATGTCTGACTCTTTGCAATCCCAGGGATTATAGCCCACCAGGTTCCTCTGTCCATGGGATTTTCCAAGCAAGAATACTGGAGTGGGTTGCCATTTCCTTCTCCAAGGGATCTTCCTGACCCAGATATCAAACCCAAGTCTCTTGTGTCTCCTGCATTGGAAGGCAGATTCTTTACCAACTGCACCATCTGGGAAGCATACATTACTATAAAACAATGATCAAAACCAGGAGATACAATAGTATTAACAATGTATAGATCTTATGTAGTTAGATTCAAATCTTACCAATTTCTAATAATGTTCTTTTTATATTCCAGGATCTTACTTAAGACACAAATTTCTTTTACTAGCTTTATACTATGGAAAATGCTTTCTTGAGTTACATCTCTCATTATTATCAAATTTCAAAGTAAACCATTTTAAAGAATCTTACTAATATTTAAGAGTATGTGTAAAATATACAATATGCCTCATGTAAGCATAAGTACCCAAGAATTATTTGGGTACATGTTAATTGAAGCATTCCTAAGGAAGAATATAAAAATTCAAAAATTCCTGCACAAAATAAACAATGCTTCCATCCAATTTTTATATGATACTATATACATATTACAGTGATTTAATTTTTAAAGCACCAAATATTTAAAAGAATACTCAGGCTTTAACCTGACTTTGTAGTAATATCAAATAAAAATGATTACGATTAGGTTCACAGGTATCAAGAAATTAATATAAGAAGAGGGGAATTTTCCGGGCAATATTTCTTTAGTATAGCAAGTGTGGTCTTAAGAGTACTATCCCCTTTATAGTGTCTGACTCATTTTATGACAAATAAGTATTTCCAAACAAATAAGTTTGAAAATACTACTGTTGAAACATGGAGGCAAGATTATTACGCAGGTTCTATTCTTACCAATGTATCTTCAAAATGCAATTTTGGGGTGTTATTAGTAAGTAAAAACAAAAACCCCGAAAGAAAAAAGGCAACAGAACATTTTCAAGAGAGACCAAAACTCAAAAACAGGTTGGACTTAAGTTCTTTCCTGTGATGGCAAAGAGTTTTTATTTATATCCTGCCTTGTTCCAAAAACAGGAGTGTAGCACATAATTCAACCTTTCCCCAAGTGACTCAGCATTGTTATTATAAAGCTCAGATAATGCGCTGTGACCCTGACTCACCGATGAAGGGTTAATTATGTCCCAGGCCCTCCATTTGAGGTGTGTATCACAAAAGAGTTTAACCAGAAATGTTTACGATAAAACAGCCTTCAGAGTTTAACAGAAAAGCTTCTGTTGATCTGGAAAGTTAACTTGTGTGTGTGCATGCTCAGTCACTAAGTTGGGTCCAACTCTTTGCTACCCCCCATGGACTGCAGCCCATTGGGTTCTGTCCTCGGGATTCTGCAGGCAAGAGTACTGGAGCTGGTGGGTTGCCATTTCCTTCTCCAGGGGATCTACCTGACTTGGGGTTGAATCTGTATCTCCTCCACTTCAGGCGGATTCTTTACCACTGAGCTACTTGGGAAGCCCAAAGTTAATTTGAGAAGGGACTATTTTCTCCAAAGAGGCCAGAGACACTGAAGTAAATGGATGTGTAATAAACACATGGCTTAAATCAGATGGAAACCTAAACCTGGCATCTTTGCTTCTTTATTTAAATCTAAACATGTGTGGAAATGTAATTGTTATCTTTCCTTTTGGTCATCCTGATCATTCTTTGAGGTTGGCACAAAGCACTGCTCAAATGTTACTGAACAAACGGAAATAAATGAACAAAGAACCCTGTTTTCTCAAGACAATAAGGCTTTACAAAGGGAAAAAAAAAATTTACCCAAGTCAATAAAATGAAAGTAAACCTATGACTACTGTCACTTTTGGGGGTTAGGCTAGGAGCTGACTATTCTTTGTGTTATTCTCTTTGGACACCCACGTGGAAGCTTCCCGACCTTGTTAGTGGTCACTGAGGGGTGGGAGGTTGGTCCTGTGATCAAATGCAGACTGTCTGAACTACTCTACTGCTTGTTTCTGGCTCCAGTTAACATCTGGAAGTTTTAAAGGTTTTTGCCTTTTGTCTAAGTGGCTTTCCCAGCGAAATGTGCATCTTGGAAAATTCAGACAAAAAGCATCTTCCCTAAGGAGCTGTGCCCACTTTGCCTTGGACTCGATCCTGTATTCAATGAATTAACCAGCAAACACAATGCAAGGGCGGTGAGTACAGTGGAGATGATTCAGATTTTGTTCCCATGTTTCAGGACCTCTCAGAGAAGCAAAAAGGAACTGTAAAATGCCAAAACGATTGCATCTACTTTTATTTACTCTTTTCCCATAACACCCTTCCTGATGTCCTCCATCATGAGCCTTTGACTAAGTTTCCCAAAGAGTCTTTCAGGGAACACCAGTATTTGTGAGTAACGGCCACACAGTATCAGCCTACCTGTAATCGACAGCAATACTGTGCAGCAGGTAGCAGGTCCCTCATTTCGAAGCTGGTGTCTGTCCCGTGATAAACGAGTTCTAAGGATTCTTCATCTTCTCCCCATTCCAACCTGTACTCTGAAATGTCGGCACCAGAGCTTTCAGGACTCTGGAAAATTCAGAAATTTAATTTCATTGAGAAGAAAATCCTATGATGTTTGTGTTCAACTAATTATACCCGCCCCCAAAAAAGAGCAAGATGCCTCAGAATATTTGAAATACATGCAAAAGAAAAGTATGAAAAGGATACTCAATTTCCTCTTGATTTGGATCAGTGGTAAAATTTCCATAACTCCTGGCAAGCACTAAGGCAGATGACTGTGTAAGAATCACCTACCTACATGTGAATTTTAGCTTTGTAGATCCCTTGTACCCTGTACTGGGGAACAGATAAAGTAGAAACAAATTAATGCAGAACATGTGCCTGACTTACCTCCCAGCTCACTAGGACACATCCATCAGGCGTAAAAGAGATACAAGGTGCTTTGCACTGTCCAGGAGGCCCTGCAGCAGTGGTAATTTCTGAGACATCAGAATAGGGACCATACTGCAAGAGAGAAACACACATGTGCTTGTAGGGGTGTGTTATGGATGTGCATGTGTGTGTGTGTGTGTGCACACAACACAGCTTATACCAAACAAGGAGTGTGTGTATTTGTGTGTGTGTGTGCATATAACACAAGCTTATAACCAAACAAGGGCTAGGCTAATGGTATCATCAATACAACTAATTAAAAGCATTACCTAATGGTGTTCACTTTCAATTACATGAGTAGATTTCCTTCCCACATACATTACTTGAGTGGTAAATGTCTATTATTTTATATATATATATATATATAATTTTTTAGATTAGAAAGTTGGTTTATTATATTTTTGCTGTGACCTAAGAAATAAAAAATGCTGACTTTTGCTACATCACAGTACTGTGCTTTAATTTCTCAGGGCATTTCAAAGTAAACCAAGTCGGATGCACACTGTAGTTTAAGGCATAAAAATCTGTGTGGAATTTAACGTTAGTTATCAAATTCTGAGTATTTCTTCTAGTCACTGGTATTTTCCAGTGTGAAACCAACAGTCCTACTAATGTTTCCTTGGCATTCTCTCCTCCTCCCATCATCAGTGGTCACACTGCTCAGAGACAGTCATCACTATAGAGGTAAAACACATCGCGAGGACCAGAGCCATCACATTAAGGTGGAATATGTGGTACTTAAAAGAATTGGGGCAAAGAGTAAAGTAATTTTCAGGCTAATGAGGAAGTCCAACCAAAGGAGGCTAGTCCCGGGTGTTCACTGGAAGGACTGATGCTAACATTGAAATTCCAATACTTTGGCCACCTCATGCAAAGAGGTGACTCATTGGAAAAGACTCTGATGCTGGGAGGGATTGGGGGCAGGAAGAGAAGGGGGGATGACAGAGGATGAGATGGCTGGATGGCATCACCAACTTGATGGACATGAGTCTGAGTAGACTCCGGGAGTTGCTGATGAACAGGGAGGCCTTGTATGCTGTGATTCATGGGGTCGCAAAGAGTTGGACACAACTGAGCAACTGAACTGAACTGAATGAGGAATATGACTGCATTTTTCAAAACGGAGGAAAAGCATAAAGAAAAAGTCTTTCACATTTTCTAATATAACTTTAAATATACTGAAGGTGGGGGGAGGGGGGAAACTGTCTGGAGTAGACCACAGAAGAGGACCACAAGTCAAATATATGGTTAAATTTCAATATAGCAGGATTTAAAAATAAGGCTGAGATAGTTTCTTTAAATGACAAATTAGTAAAAGGAGAAAGTAAACCTCAATCAATCCAGTTGCACATGTGTCTTTATCATGGCAAATATCTTCTTCAAAAGTTGAGGGGGAAAAGCACCAGGGTTTTATCTGCAGCATGGGTGATTATCACCATCCATCCTCATTTTACTTATAAAAGTCAGGGTACAGGGGCTTTATCTTCTCACCAATACATTTTAATTGTCTAGTTTTGTGGGGGTTTTTTCTTTAATGTAAATACCTGTACTTGAAATTCTTTCCTAATGGTGAATTAGGAGAGGTCCAGCTCTTGTTCAAGGTTTGTGATCCTACTTCAGACCAAATGTTTTCAAACTAAGGCCTGGCTAACTCGAAACGGCCTAACGACAAAAACACTTCACTTCTGAAAGGCATGAATGAACACCAAGAACTAGAAAAGTCATTGCCAACTTCCTGCCACTGTCAGTTTGGCTTTCTTTCTTATAAAAATCTCATTGATTAACTGCATCTATTTATTTGTACAGAATGCATTTATAAACACTTCACTGGCTCTCTGTAGGGCATTAGCAGCAGTTTGCCCTACCCACACCCTTCCACCTTCTTTTACATTTCTGCCCATCTGTGACACACCAAAAAGCCCTATAGTTTCTGGGTCACTTTATTCTCATTATGAATCCACATCACTCTGCAATTAAAAAAAACAATCACCTTTGTTCATATAGTCAGACCCTTTCAATCTTGAATAGCTCACCTCAACAAATTCAAATGGAGTACTAGAAAGGACCAGAGAGTTCTATGAAATAAAGAAAAAAACAAATAAGCTGGTCTCCCTAGCCTATACCCCAGTGGAGTTTTAAAAACTGACCTAAGACATTGATGAGTAATTTAGACAACATGGTAAAGGAATATTATTGTAGTTCTAATTTCTCATAAGTGATTTATATAATTGATGAGAAACTAGGAAATTATTTTAAGAAACCACCAAAAGGCATCTAAACGGTAAAGTCCTTATTAACTTTGAGCTCTTGTCTTAACAGGAGGACAAAAGAATCAAAATTTCCAGTGCTGGATCTACGTGAAACCAAAGCAAGATTTCTTCAAAAATAAGATTTTACATACAGTTCTTTAATAGCTGTCATGGTTGGAGAGATACAGATGAGGAATTTTAGGACGGTGGAAATGGAAGTGCCAGGACCTCATGTTTTTGTGGTGATAAGTAAGCATGTACTCACCCCTCCGTCATTCAGAGCCCGCACCCTGAAGCGATACATGGTTCCTGGAAGCAGGTTGCCCACGGTGCACTCGAGCTCCGGCCCATGGTACACCTCCGGCTACATCCTCCGGTTCTGTCATCTCCACGCTGTACTCCGAGACCTCACAGCCACTTTCAGAGGCAGGAACATCTGGGAATGGAGAACGCTGTTCATCTTAGAACGTTTTTATTATTTCTGGTTGGCCCTAGCACACCTTACATTCTATGACGTTTGTAAAATATCATGTAGGTAGCCTGTCCTTGATATTTACAAAAGAACCCCCACTTCAAAAAGAGAAAGAGATACAAAAGAAAGTTTCTTAATGTTATCCATACTTTTCAAACCAAGTACATTTAATGATATGAACAAACTTTTAGGCAATTCCTTTATATTCTAATGCAAGGTAAAGGCAAGAATTAGAGGGGAGAAAAATCTTTTTAACCTGAAACCAAAGGACATATTAAATCAAGTTAGAGAACCCAAAACTGGCATAACATCTTAATTTAGACATTAAGTGATGGGGAACAATAGTCTGACAGAGTGCTGCAGGTTTATATTTGCAATTTTACATGCTGTGAATTATTAATATGACAGGAAATGCTAACATAGCTTGAGCTGAGACTGTAAAACACCAGGACCCACACACGACAGGGTGGTAAAGGTGAGGAGGATACAGATGCTACCTAATGAACAATTTCTTGGTTTAACCTCTTTATTAAGCACAACTTTTATTTTATGAATAAAGTTGAGGAATTCCTGCTCTGAAACATTTTCTAGCACAGTGCCCTCTGAGGGCAGAGGGTGAACAGTACATGCGGCACCATCAGGAACAGGAGGATGGGCCCTAGGGCTGGGCATTCACAAACCCAAGCCCACGTACATTAAACAGAATGTGGACATTTTCAATAGACACAAATCTGGTTTTCAGAAGAAAGACCTGAAACTTAATTACAAAGCAGTAAGTCTTAAACTCAACCTCCAATTGTCCAAATTGGCGATGTGAAGAAGTGGTCACTCACCCCACTCTAAGTGGACTTCTTTGTGCTTTGGTCTACCCAAAACCCTCGGTGGGCGACACTGACCTGGTGCAATGCTTAGTGTGCGAACAGGGAGACTTTCAGAACACTGCAGGAGAAACACCAAAGAGAACCGTCTCTTAGTTACTATGCATTTTTAGAGCTCTACATACCAGGCAAATTCCACTCCATACCAGCACATGCTGCCAAGAAGGGGGTTACACATTGAATGTGTACACTTCTTATGCAATAAGATCTTTGTCTCTAAGTGTGTAGTGCATGTGTGTATTTGTGTATGTTTTGAGTATGGACATATGCATATGGCACTGGTAAAAAAAATTATTTCTGGTGTCAGATTTGCAGACTGACATTTTGACTGTTGTGTATCCCAAGCACACAGTTACTTCCCTTTAAACTAAAAATCAGACCCTTCCTGAGGACAGAGGAGAACACAAAACAACAGCTGGATGAGGTTTATAAACAGTGCCATAAATGGCCCACCATCCACGTACAGAGCAGAAAAGCAAATAAAGTCAGCTGAGTGTAACATTAACCAGCAGGTTCTGCTAATGTTAAAATCATCAGGGCTTCTTTTTGCAGGGTCTGGTTGTGTAAGGCTGGTGGTATGGAAGCTGACACCTTTTTGAGATATGAGGAACATGGTAGAGATATGCAGCTCAACCCACCTCTTCCTCCTCCTTGAGGAAATGCGGTGCAGAGGAGATGTGTTTATACATTCGAGGAGCAATTCTGCTCTCTGTGCAGACTGGTGTAGCACCTTGCGTGTAAGAGAAGCTCGCCAGTCACCTGTGACTTTGAGGTCAACCTGGCTCACCCTCGGAGACACTGTATAAATGTCGTTGAGCTGGACCTTTTTTTTAAACCTGAGAATTCTGTCTAAATTTACAGTCTAGACTTCACAATATTGCTATCCTTGGGGGAAAAAGAAAATAAACATATGACAGTGTTGGAGGTGGGCTGACTGGCAAAATTTGGCACCTACTGGCCGGTGTTCTCTTGAAAAGTCAACCCAGTACAGGGCTATAAGCCCCCTTCTGCGCTCTCTCTCTCAGTACTGATGATTTCCAAACCACGATGCTAAATATCTCTATGAAAATGGTTTTTACCATATTGACTCTCACTCACTTTCTAAATGTTCATCATTTAGATAACGATCTCATTTCTAGAACACTTCACGTGTACTTGTTGTTTTGAGTGCATGAGAACACTGTGAAGTTGAAACCAAGTTTCCTGACATGTTGAACGGTTGGTCTAAGGTCATATAAATTGTAGACAATGGTGAAGGTCATTCTGTGATGTATAAAAATATTAACTCACTGTGTTGTGACAGGAAACTTATATAATATTGTATGTCAATTATACTTCAATTTTAAAAAAGGCAGACAACAAGAGAACTGGTGCTACCTACAGATGTATAGGTTGGGCACTGCGCAAACTCAGGAGATGCAATTCCGCTCAGTTATCCAGGTGCAAGCGGCTTTACAATCATTTTCCAGCAGATGGCAGTAAAGTATCAAGAGGAAGGTGTGTCTCATATTCTTACAAAACTGCCAGACAAAGTAACAGCGAGCTGATCTGGAGGTTGTATCTTTTTGCTCTAAATTCTAAGCTTTTTTATCATTGAGATAACTGAGGTTCACCCCCGTTATTTGTTAGCCAATGCAAATTGCAGACCACCTTCAATTTTCAACTGTGATGTGGTCATGCCCAAGTCTTGGAAAGCAGCACGATTCAGTTGAGAATCATCTGGGTCTATTTTTCTATACCCTCTAAAGCACAATTCAGAAAAGTCTGATGTGATACCATGGCAGGCTGTAGTACCAAGATATATTTTTTAAAAGCAATTTATTCTGATGTTACAGATAGGCTGTCTGAATTTGACCAAAGATGTTTACTTTTACACCGAAACAAAACCAACCTGACTGTGTCCACCAGTACTTATGCAGCATGCTCGGAGTTTGTACAAAGTGCCTGGTTTCAAGTGGGTGAAAGTGTACTCTGTAGCCGACCCACTGTAGGCCACTTCCCACTGACTCGCTGCAAAATAAGACCATGTGTGAGTTTATGCCTTTTGTAAAAATGTAATAGTACCAATCATTCCTGTTAAGAAAAAGCTCTAAGTGGTTTCGGTGAAAACCAGCATCTCCTATTCTTTTCTTCTTTTTAAACAGTCACAGGGCTCTCTTTCCATTTCTTTTACAAAATTAAATACTAAAATAACATGAAGGCATTTTTAATACTTAGCACTGCTGGTTATACTACTTAATATTACCATGATCACATTTGCTGAGTGTGGAGGTTTAGATGCTGGAAGGCGCATGAAATCTGTAGTTGGCCCTGTAGCAGGAGATGGTACTGAGCAAGTTGGCAAGTGGTGATGGTGTGAGAAGCCCCTGGGGCCAGCTGGGCAGAGGGAAGCAGGCTCGGCCATAAGGTTCCTGGTCAGCCCAGGGCACCAGTGAAGAGTTTCTCCTGGTTCTTATCTGCCTGGAGGTCACAGCAAGTGAACTCCCCCAACCCCATCCCAGCCATATAGGCCAAGTCTTTGGGGAAAGGCCTGCTGTCTCCATGGAGCCCCACTTAAGACAAAAATACCTAAGACAGTGACTTTAAAGATGAAACACTCAGTATGATCCAGGTTATCTAACCACTTCTGGGGATTAAAGAAAGCAAGCAGGGCCACTGAGGGGCCTGGGTGAGGCCGATGCCACCAGGCGAAGAGCATTATGCGTGTGGGGGGGTGGTGCTTCAACCACCCAGGACATTTATCCCTCCTGGCTTTGTTCCCACTAACACTGTGTTCCCAGCAGACTATTTGAAAGGAGCGCTTTACTCCATGCAGTTGCTTTAGGGAAAATACTTTTACCCTCTTCCACGACAGTTACTTGGAGAAGGAAATGGCAATTCCGGGACAATCTCATGGACAGAGGAGACTGGTGGGCTACAGTCCATGGGGTTGCAAAGATTCAGAGATGACTGAGAGACTAACATATACACACACACGATAGTTACTAACTTCCACAAATACTCTCAGCTGCTTATTAGGCCAGATTGACAATAAAGTCTGGTGAAAGAAATGGCAACTCACTCCAGTACTCTTTCTTGGAAAATTCCATGGATTGAGGAGCCTGGCAGGCTACGGTCCATGGGGTTGCAAAGAGCTAGACACGACTGAGTGACTTCACTTTCTTTCTACAATGAAGTCACATGCACAAGGGCCATATAGGAACCAGGGGGAATAATAAAGATAGCCATTCTGACATAACTGATTAGATGACCTGCACTGCAAAGGCAACTAGGAACAAGGACTAGAGAGGAGACTGAATTAATCGCTGATGTCATGCGCTACCACACCGTTGACTTTACGTGCAGAATGGCATCTACTTTTAATCAGCCACAGTGGTCAAGAGAGCCAAAACACTTCAAAATGTATTTAGTTTTTCACAAGGAGACACTGAATATACATGACTTCTCACAAAGGTCTGATTTTTAGCATAGAATATGATTTTACGTTAAGAACAGCTGTGCCCATCTCAGAGTATTATGAGTTTTTGGCTTAAAATAGGGTAGGGCCCAACTGATGTGAAAATAAAACATTCCAGGTGGCTATCATGGCACAGAATAAAAAGCAAGCCACACATCTGCACAGACTGTTTGTAAAAGTTGCTGTTAACTCTCCTGCCCACCCCACCCCCACCCCCGCAACCTGCCACATGTGTATCACTTTAAAAAACAAAGTACTAGTTACAGGGATCATTAGACTGGTGGTGAGACAGGTGTCATTTTTATAGTTCTGAGGACTTTATTTTTTTCTCTTAAGCATAATAAATTTTATTAGAAAGAAGATCTAATTTTTTAGAAGACACTATGGGAGGAATCTGATGTCTAACACTGTCCCATTTTAGCTCACCTAGTATAAGGAGTAAGGATTAAATAATCTGAGAAATCACAACAAAAATGAAGACATTTCCTGAATTTGTTACAGTGTGTTATGCTTGTCAGCAGCCCACAACAATATGTTGTTATCCTCTGTGGACCGATTTATTCTCCCTGCTGATCGCTTCTGACACTTTCTCTGCTTATAAGAATTTCTACAGAAAGTATGCCAAGAGAGATGAAAAACATATTTATTCTATTAATGAGGACCCTTGGCTTAAAGAAGTGACAAAAGTTTTTAAAAACATGATAAAAATATACATATCAAGCAGACTTATCCCTGATGCTGTTTGAAAGAAAAAACTGTCAATATGTGATTAAAGCACTTTTACCATAGTACCTCTATCAAAAGAATAAATGATCGCCCACTATAATGGATCCCCACTCCAGTACTCTTGCCTGGAAAATCCCACGGACGGAGGAGCCTGGTGGGTTGTTGTCTATGGGGTCCCACAGAGTCGGACACGACTGAGCGACTTCACTTTCCCTTTTCATTTTCATGCATTGGAGAAGGAAATGGCAACCCACTCCCGTGTTCCTGTTTGGAGAATCCCAGGGGTAGGGGAGCCTGGTGGGCTGCCGTCTATGAGGTCGCACTGAGTCCGACACGACTGAAGTGACTTAGCAGCAGCAGCACTATTATTATACAGATGTTTATCTTATTAGAAAACAGGACTTGCATAAGACTTTCTACAAACTTCACCTTCAGAATTTCCATCAGTAATCTCCAGCAAGTACTTGAGTATTTCTGAACCACCATTGTCCTTCGGAGGATCTGGAAAGCAAGCAAATGTCTTATTAGTTATAAAAGCATATTGACTTTTGTTAGTAAACATTATTAGAACACACAGAACCATGTAACATTAGACTGTATAAATTCTGGATTCAACTAAAAGACACAAATAACATTTCACCCAACTCCTTACTTGAAAAACAAAAGAAACAAAAACACCATGAAGCCTTCTGACTATGCAAAGGTTACTACTACTACTAAGTCGCTTCAGTCATGTCCGACGCTATGTGACCCCATAGACGGCAGCCCACCAGGCTCCTCCATCCCTGGGATTCTCCAGGCAAGAACACTGGAGTGGGTTGCCATTTCTAGAAATGCTGAAAAGTTAGCATTTAGTGAAACATGAACAAAACTCAAAATATGACTTTATTTTTCTAAGAGTTATGGTCAAATATTTATTTTGAGAATTCTAAAGCCTGTTCTTCAAATTTGGTGGTTTTTATATAAAACAAAATATTCATGTACTTCTTTTCAAAAATTATTTTATTCTTTATTTCACTTAAATAATCACAAGCAGATTCTTTTGTGAGATGGAAAGAGAGGGGAAAGGAGGTGTAAAAATTATTGATGAAATAAATAAAACATCAGAATATAACAAATATGTTCATCACAGTTTGCTGCTAAGCAAACTTTATATCCCAAGTGAACCTAATAGAAAATCAGATCAACTGGAACCTGTACCCAAGAGGCGGTTTGCAAATGGAGTTCTGGCTCGTTACTAGAACCCTGTGTACCTTAGTTATTTGTCTACTGCTAACCCAGGGCCTGCAAGAATTTCCTTTTCTGAGCAGAAAAATACCTTTTTCAAGACTACACAGAATTTGCCTCTACTATCAATTGGCCATCTATGTTTTAGAAATATTCTCGGGTTACTCATATAGATTTAGAAACTTTAATCCCTCTTTTCACCTGTAATTTCCATTAATATACATGAATTTCAGTAGTAGATATTTACAGCAATAATTAAATAGTTAAACATCATGGCACTTGGGGCCTCCCTGGTGGCTCAGACGCTGAAAGAATCCACCTGCAATGCAGGAGACCTAGGTTCAATCCCTGCGTCAGGAAGATCCCGTGGAGAAGGGAATAGCAATCCACTCCAGTGGGTTGCAGAGTTAGACAAGACTGAGCGACTTAACAGTTAACAGTTAACAATGAAAGTAAATGCTCAGTGTTGACAGAAATTTCTAGGATATTCTGAGAAAGAAACTTTAGATCAGGCAAAAGCACACCTAGATTTTTTTTTCTTTCAATCATATCCGTGTTGCAGGGAATGATTCTGCCTCTAAATTACCACATAACTTGAAGCGGTGATATGTCTCCGTGGTTGGTCTCATGTTTTACATTTCCTTCATATCACTTGACTGCCAGGTAAAATCATTTTTTTGTCTGTTAGATAGTTACTATTATTATATGATGTTGCTGCTGCTGCTGCTAAGTCGCTTCAGTCGTGTCCGACTCTGTGCGACCTCATAGACGGCAGCCCACCAGGCTCCCCGGTCCCTGGGATTCTCCAGGCAAGAACACTGGAGTGGGGTGCCATTGCCTTCTCTGATTATATGATGTTAGTGATGATCATACACACTGTAACAGTTTCACATATAATTGTAAACGTTTCTCAACATTCTAATGGCATTCATTTCATTGAAATAATCCATGCAGCAGGTGAGACACAATATCCTTCTATCAGATTCCTACAAATAGCATATAATGAACTTCAATATGGAAACTTCCTGAAGTCCAAGACTTCTGATTATATACAAACAACAAAAACTAAAGTCTTCCTAATTCACTGTATCTTAAACATTCTATAAAATTTAATATGACTTAACCTAAATTTTGAAATGTATTTTCAATACTAACTTTATAAATCAATTTTCATATTAAATATTGCTACATTTTAAGGGAAAGTTACTGAAGAATGATATATTCAGAGACTACCACATACAAATCATTAATATATTAAAATACAGGTGAAGAAGTGTCTTACAGGAAAATCATGAAGTAAATGAAATGCTCTTAAAATCGTCAGTTTTACCAACTGGTGGCATTGTCAGGATATTTCTAATATCTATATTTCAAACATGTAAAACTCCCTCAGATACTATGTTTCTTTGTTAACTGGTTTGTCACAACTGAAATTAATCAAGTTAAAAAAAAATCTGTCAAAAAGGCAGCAGCAGCAATAGCAATAAAACATACCCCATTTGACACTAAAGCCATGAGACGTAACTGGTCCTTTAATGAGGGGCCTTGTAGGTGGTCCAGGCCTGTCAGGACTCGTTGTACAAACCAAAACTTCACTTGGGCAGCTTTTCCCCTCCATATTAGAAGCAGTCAGCTGTAACACAACCGAGAACACATTCATATGCTTTAGACAGTGAGTCTTAAACCATGGTGACGTTCAGTACGGCAAGATCAAGGCATCCGTGAACTCAGCACACACACACACTCTCCCTTGCTCTCTCACAATCTCAAACTACAAATTTGTAAGTGTTTCTTTAACGGAGTACTTATTTTCTGTGTAGTTTACTTATTAACAATTAAAAATGAAACAACAAGGTAGGTTTTAGCTAAAGACATTTTTACCTTTTCAAGAATACAAAACAAAACCAGTAAGTCTCCACCCAGTGCATTTTGTTTTATGGAAGGAAAATATGGGACGGGGAGTGGGCAGCAGGTATCAAGAACCTTGCTAACCTTGATTATTTAGGAGTAGGACAATGCCACCTTGTGGAGAACTGCTGGCAGTGTACCTCTGCTCTCATAGCCAGCCATCGACCGGCAAGGCTTTTTAAAAGATCAAAAACTATCGGTTTTCCTTTAGTAGTCACACGTTCCACGTGACAACCTGACAAATATTTATCGAGTGACTCCTACAAGTTAAATAACATGATCTGGCTCACAAATTAAGAGAAGGAAAGAGAGAATCAGAACACAACCACATCTCTCTAAAATGTACTGTTGCACCAGAAAGTACAATGCTGTGCTAGAATCAATAAACAGGAAGGCAGCACAGAAGGCAGGCTGCTGTCTCCTCTCTCCTAATGAGATCGCAAAACTTGTCTTCTGCTACAACAGTGTCCCATGGTGACATCAGCAGTGGTTGTCCAGAGCCTAACGGGAGAGGGGGTGTAGGTAACAGAAGAGAAAACGAAAAATGGCTGAGAAAAAGACAATGGGCACAAGAGCACAGGACAATGGAAAAAAAGGAGATCTGATGAAGAAACTCTGAATGGAAGGATGTAAAGTGCAGGTGAGAGAGGGGCACACTGGGCCCTGGTCTGCATCTTCCTGGGCAAGGGCATCTGGCCTCGTTGTTAACGTAATTTACTACAGCACATTACAGCGACAGGTTTCTTTTCTGAAAAGTCGGGGGTGGGTTTTAAAATTAAAGTATGGTGTGTATTTTATAGATATTACTTTAAGAGTGTAAAGTGCAGCAACCTTAAAAATGTTTTTAATCTTAAAAATGTTGATTTAAAATGATAAAGGGGTGAAACATAAAAAGCTTTATTTTTAAGCAGTTCAAGTGCCCAAATGACTGACTTACCCTGAATTTATACTGTGTGCTTCTTTTGAGATTTTTCACAGTACAGGTTAAATCCTCTCCAGTGTATTTTGGGTGGAAAAGGTTATCCTGAAAAGGCAAAGCCAGAAAGAAACATCAGCATCATAAAATCTGGGCATTAAATCCCTTGTATGTAGGAGTTTTATATTGCTCCTTTCCATCATCACAGTGGGCCAGAAGTCCGGCAGCTATAGCAAAAATAGGGCCAGAACCCCACGGTGCTTTAAGTAAAACTTTAACTGTTATCACATCATAATCTGTCCTGATCTGGGCACTATTATTGTGAGACTAACACTAATTGAAAGAGAACAATGCTTTCTCTTTGAAAAAGTGCAAATTTGCTTTGGAATAGATGCCATCATAAACTTTCCTCACAGAGCAAACTTTTTCTGGTTACTCAATAAGCATTTTAAACAAAGAATTTAACTACCAAAGTAATGAAGCAGTATGTAGTTAAAAAAAAATTATTTAACAACATTGTCATGAAAAAATGCTCTTGTGCAGAAGTTCTCACTGTCAAGCTGCAATGTACTATGTAATAAACAGTGGTTGGGGTTTCTGACACAGTGTCTTCTGGCTAACGGGCAAAGGCAAGCTTGGATGGGGAAGATATAGCCCTTCAACGGGATAAATGTCCCACTGACAGCTAACTGTATGGAGTTCATACAACAGTATTCTTAGTCATGCATGCATCCATTGACCCACCCCCATTCATCCATCCGATCTCAGAGCACCCCTGCTGCACCAAGCTCTCTTCCATGCTCTAGAGGTTTAGAGAACCACCCAAGAACAAAGTCTTGCCCATCAGAAACTATATGACAGCTGGAGAAAGCAATTAAAAACTCTGCATACAAATATGAAGCATGTTGTGTGGTGTTAAGTGCTATGAGATGAAAAATAAAGCTGAGTAAGAGAACAGTGTGTAATAGTGCTAGGGAACATTGCTTTCTATAGCTCTCCGGGCTCAATGAAGCAGTCACACGCGGCTCTTCCAATAAATTAAATACAATTAAAAATTCAGTTCCGTGGGCTGACAGCCACATCTCAAGTGCTCCACAGCCCTGTGTGACTAGGTTCTATCTTATTACAGAGCACAAATTACACAACACCTCCATCACCACAGAAAGTGCTCCTGGGCAGTGACGTCATACAAGGCAGTCAGGGAAGGGCTCTCTAAAGAGGTGACATGTGAGAAGAGACCTGAAGGAAATGAGGGAAGTGACTCAAAGATATCTTTAGGGGCATGTGAGCCAGAGGGCACAGGAGCTGCAAAGGCACTGTGGGAGGGCACGGCTGGCGTGCTCAGCGAGATGACAGCGGCAGGAGCAAGGTCAGCGATGAAGACCCTGAATTCGGAGGACCTGGAAGTCATTCTGAGAGTACTGGCTTCTCCTCCTGGAAGAGAAGGGAAGGCACTGGGATGGGAAGAGTTCTCAGCAGAGCACCGACATGCCGCATTTTATTTAACAGGCTCACTCTGGATTCATGTGGAGAACAGAGTGTAAGGATGAAAGTAGAGAAAATACTTAAGAGGCCATTCCAACAACCCAGTGGCAAGATGATGGTGGCTGGGAAAGGACAGTAGCTGTGCAGATGCTGAGAAATGATCAGATTTCTAGGTAACTTTGGGAGGGAGATTTACAAGGATTTGCTGACTGATTACATATGAGGTCTGGTGGCTCAGACGGTGAAGAATCTGCCTGCAGTGTTGGAGACATGGGTCCAATCCCCGGGTTGGAAAGATCCCTGGAGAAGGGAATGGCAACCCACTCTAGTATTCTTGCCTGGAGAAGTCCATGGACAGAGGAGCCTGGTGGGCTACAGTCCATGGGGCCAGACGTGACTGAATGACTAATGCAACAACACAACACACATATGAGGCCAAGGACGACCCCACAGGTTTCTGGCTTCCCCAAAGGAAAGGTCGAGGATGCCATTTACTGCTCTGGGCAAGACTGTGGGAAGGACAGGTTTCTGCTGGTGGTTGCACTGGTAGAAATTAAGAGTTTGGTTTCCAATTTAGGCAGGGAATCTAATTTCACAGTGTACCCTGTAGCTGTGATAAAACTGACTTTACAGAATGCACACAGAAGTGTGGCGTGTGCCAGACTTACATTTTCGTCCTCCTGGATTTCCAAGGTGTAGGTGACTGCTTCCTCAGGTGAGCAGCCTTCTGGTTTGTTCCACTGCAGTGTGACCCATGTGACCCCAGCTCGAGCGAGTCTTGGTGCCGAGGGCATCTGAGGAATGCTTCCTAACGTGTAGCACACCACCTCTTGGCTATACCCGCTGGAGAGAAACAGACCCGGTGAGACACATTTAGGAGCATGTGGAGGAGTCTCAGCATTTCAAAAGCTACCGTGTGGCTGGCTTGGGTTGATAAGTCTGTGGCCTGACAGGTTCAGCGAGCTAAGGCAGGCAAGGATCCTTCGGGTGATGTTCCTTACCACAACTTCAGCGTGCCCGGATCACCCACTCCCTACTTAGCCTACTACTAGAAAAGCAGACTGTGTTACAGGACAATATATTTAAAAATGTTATTTCTCCCACAGGCACCTAGGAGTAAGCACAGTGTGATGCTGACAAGCTAAGAGCCACAGCTATCAAGGAACTGTCAAATCAATGCATATAAGGGCAAACAACTGTCTGTTGATAAAATAAATGTTTTGCAAATATGTACGCTGCCATTTTCCAAAAGTTTGTGGATACTTTTAATTCATTTATAAATTTTGAAGCTGTATAAGCCTTTATCATTATGACTGTTCAACTAGTGAACTCTAAAAACACAATGGCTATCATGGGTAGGGAAAGAGGGCTGAAAAGCTTGTGATCTTAACAAGTTCTTTAGGCTGAAAAAGAGTTGGGACCAATCATGTGCTGAACCTTTAAGAAGATTTTCAACAAGTAGTGATGAAAGAAAAGATTTTTCTCTTAATCAACAGTTACCCAGGCAGTGCAATTGAAATATGGTCTTTTCAAGGCACTTTTAATCTATTGATGCTTCACCATAAACCTGTTCTCACCTTTCCCTAGCAGCTTGGAGGCAAGCCGTGAGTCCCTACCCAGTCCAGATTCTCTCCAGTCTTGTGAGTATCTGCCTGGGCTTGACAACAATGGATGGCCCAGCAACTCGTTCTTTGTATCAGGAAACACTCAGACATAATTGAAAAAAAGCAACTGCACGAGTAGCTTGCTAAAGTGATGAAAGAAAAGGCACAGCATCTGAAAAATAACGTCCTCAGAGGATTCCCTTTCAAAATCTGTAGTTACCTTTCTCTTGATTCTCTGAGACCCCTAGTGGGCCTTTCTGCATTGCAGCCTGCAAAGGACAGACGGTGGCATTTATCACCTCCGGAAGGGCCTCTAGCCTCTGATTAGGATTCTCTTTTGGAAAATCTCCAGCTGGTGCAATGTGGAGTCAGCAGGCGACCTCACCTTTCAGCAAAGTGAGAGGAGGACTCAGGGACACCACATAGAGGCTTAAAGGCACGAGGACTGGGAAATGCCATACCTGGTGCCAATGTCATTCCCGAGCAGCGAGCCGGAATGTGTACCCCATGGCTGGACACAGCTTTGTCAACTTGCAGTGCTTCTGGCTCCCAAAGAAGCACTGTCTGAAACCACTGTTTCTTTTTCCCTAAAAGAAAACAAGAAACAATGCACATAAAGTTAAAAAAAAATGAGAAAATGAAGGAGCATTTTGAATAACTGGTTAATTTTCTAGCTTGGATGAACAAAACCAAGAGAAGGAAAGCAGTCTACAATGAAATGCCATCCTAACACAAAGGCACTACAGACAATGCTGTTACTGAGACAGGTGGGATACCATACTTGTGGTATTTTGAAAGAGGACTTTTTTAATTTTTGGTCAACAAAATAGAGAAGGCCCTTTTCAGGCACAGGGCAATGCTCAAGTTAAGGATCACAGTTTCTCAGATCTTCCTCACTTGGTCAAATAGCCCAATCTGACCCATTAGAGTGAGTCTGCGGCCTCACGGGATCGCTAGCTTGGGAATTGTACAGTCTTCCCCAGATGGCCCAGCACTCACGGACTGATCTATGCAGCCCTGCAGGTCAAATGTCCCCCCCTCTCCCCCCACCACCCTGGTCTTCTCTCTCTTCTCCTGCTTTGTGGCAGCTCCCAAGCCCGCACCTGTACATTCCGGCTGATGAGCTGCTTATATGCTCATCCCTAAACACTGGGCACATGCCTTTGACTACATCTTGTCCACATCTGGTCTCAAAGCAGTGCTTTGGACAATCTGGTAGTTCTACCAAGGCTAGTTTGAGCTGAATGTCTGACAAGGACTTGGAACATCAGTTCAATTCATCTATGTATATTACAGCCATTCTTAAGTGTTTTATGAGGTGGGAAATACATTTTTAATACATTCCTAGCCTTATATGATGCTTCAAATTCCTTAAATTAAAAAGAAAACACTCCAGTGGGTTCTCTTAATAGATCTAAGAAGGAAGAAACAACAACAACAAAAAACTACTCTGTGCCATGATCAGAGGCACGGAATACCCATATCAGCAGTTTTCTAGAATATTTCATACCCATAATTCACAGTAGTTTATCTGTGTTCATGCAAAAGAAAATCACATGCTAATGCTGGATGAATCTCAGCATTTTAATCAGACAGCCAAGCCCAGGACTTTCAGGAATATGTTTGACGCTCTCTATTATATAAAAACAAAGAAAGCACATTTTTCTCCTAAGAAAATGTAGGCATTTCCTTCCTTTAAATAGGCCTCCAAATGCTTACTACTTAAAAAAGAATTCCAGGTGAAGTTTAATTCAAAATAAGCATACAACTAGCTTGAAGTATCACCAGGCTGAACAGATTAAAATCACCATATCACAGTCATCCTCAAACTTTCCCCAATCTCCCCTCCCAAGCAATGTGGTACTCTTTCCAAGGAAGAGATTAGAAGCCCTAACAGTCTTGAAGAGCCAAAGTTCATGTTATCAAGGGTTCAACATGCAGTCAGGTACAATGATGAAAAATGGGAGGGATGGGGTTGGATGAAGGGGGCAGTAAAGCATATGTTTTTCAGCTGCGACTTAGGCAAAGTCACTCCGGCTGGCAAATCATGCCCTTACGCTTACTTTAACCTTGAGCATTAAGGTTGCTGCAGACAATTTATTCAAAGGAAAGCCGTTTATGCATACATCTGCATAATTACATCCAGTGTCTGATTACACTCTGTGCGCTGCACGCCCTGGTATGTTCTGTATCCATTTCAGGCAGTAGCGTGATTAGCGTGATCCACCTTCTTTCCTCCTCTATTTCTGAGCTCAGAGTAAACAGTGCAAGAAAGGCACATCCTGCCGCCACGGAAGCCTTCCAAACCCCAGGTTGGCTCCCCTTCAATGCCTCGTTCTTCCTATTCTTTGTTTGGTCTCCTTTTCCCATTTCTGGTGCTTAGAACTACAGCCAGTAAATAAAAGTCAGTCTGTTCCTTACTAGGTTGATTTGCTTTAATATGGTGGAAACCAGCCTGTGGTTTAAATGAGAAAAAGGAGTGGGGAGGCATCAATGATGGGAACTAGACTTTTATTTTAAAGGGCCAGAGCACTGGGGCTCACTAAAGAACTGAGAGAGAGAGCCATTCTGTGACCTTTAGGAGGTTTTCCTACATTGCCAACATTTAAAAAAAAAATTCTATTTCAATATCAAGAACAATTACTAGATAAACTCCAGCTTGTTTAGGTAAATCATGCCAAATTTTATACCTTTCCCGATATCCTACCATGTGCATGAACCTCAAGAACACAGAGAATAACCCAGAGTTGGTGGAACTTTAGAATCAAGTTTTAGAAACAGTACTTGTAGAATATGAAGGGGTGAGAGTACAAATGTTTCACAGAGTTAAAAAGTAAAGCTTACTGGTGAATTTTTAGACGTTACCGAATATAACAAAAAAAAAAAAAGGAGGAGAGGAAGTAGGTTAAAATATTTCAAACAAGAGAAGTTCTTGAATAAAATAAAATACTCATGTATGACAAGGAGTTTAACATAAACAGGATACCTGGGAAGAAAGAAAATTAATATTCACAAGAGTCTCTGCAGTGCAAAGGTAATCCACTGTTAAGAGGTGGGCCAGCGATGATGAAGAACACTGCAGGCTCCTGTGGGATGGCTCCTGAGTCACCCTAGTCTTCCATGGAAGACCATGCCACGTTCTCTGATGGCTTTAGGCTTAGGCCAGAATAAGTACACAGTCAAAGGTGCAGGCTATGTAAAGAATCTGTTTGTAAACCAAGCGTGACCCCAGGTTGCAAACAGCATTTATAAATTAAATATTATCCAGCTCTTCCTGTTGATGGAAATGGATAGGGTTTTAAATATATATATATAATGTTTGGAGAAGGCAATGGCAACCCACTCCAGTACTCTTGCCTGGAAAATCTTATGGGCAGAGGAGCCTGGTAGGCTGCAGTCCATGGGGTCGCGAAGAGTCGGACATGACTGAGCGACTTCACTTTTACTTTTCATTTTCATGCATTGGAGAAGGAAATGGCAACCCACTCCAGTGTTTTTGCCTGGAGAATCCCAGGGACAGGGGAGCCTGGTGGGCTGCCGTCTCTGGGGGCTGCACAGAGTCAGACACGACTGAAGCGACTTAGCAGCAGCAGCAGCATACAATGTTTAGAAGGTTAAAAGAGAAATGGACAGGAGTGATAATGCAATTCTTTATCAGGAATTAAATATGTCCAGGCCACTGTGGTTAGTGAAGTTTTACAAACAGTAAATTACACCTTCCATATTTGATAGGTAGCATGGCTCCAAATGACTGAGATATTATAATCTTATCATGTTCCCTCTTTTAATAAAATCTAAAGCACACAGGATTACTGAGACATAACAGCTGTACCTGGAAAGGACAACTTATATTTTAATAAGTTAAATTTAGCTTCATGCAAACTTTCCTACAAAAACATGGTCCCAATGGAAACGGACAATCTCTCCACACTGCAGGCCTGCTGTCTTCAATAATCTGGTCAAACACAGGCAGCAGAGATACCCGTGGCTGAGGCGCTGCCCTGCTCAGCTACTGCTGCTAGGCCACGTGTGGGGTGTCACACAGAGGGGAGCTCAATAGGCCAGGGCCGGCTGCTCTACGAGGGAAAAGCTGAGACATGGATGGCCAGGAGCGCCCTGATTCTGCGTGTTGGGAGATCACGGATGTGCATCACGGGACCAGTAAGGATCAGAATCTCTTTGAGACAAGCACTGGAGTGCCTCTTCCCCCGGGAAGGAAAGAAAACTTCACCCAGTGAGAGCAGAGGTGACAGGAAGCTGGAAATCCACCCTGGAGGCTGGAAATGCAATCGTTCTGGCACAGATGTAGCCACCACACTACTGACCTCATTGGACATGAAGCCCCGGCGTGTTCTGGACTAGCTCCCTACTGCCAGTGTCCACAAGCCAAAAAGAACAGATTTTCAGGGTTCCCTGACTTGTTTCCATTTCATAATCCTGGGCATGCCCAAATGCTTTTTCCTACCACGCACACTGAAGTTCACTCAAGGACAAGGTTAATCTTTACTAGAACGTGAAGAAATTTTGGAGTACAAACCAACTGTGTGTGAATAGACTTCAAGGTGCTCACTTTGATGGGGAGTGAGGCATCGCAAACCCTCCCTCCAGGAGGCCTGGTCCCTGATGCCACTGAACTCAATTTACCAGAGTTCACCGGACCTAGTCTGGACATCTCATTGATCTGATACTTGGTGAACAAGGGGCTCTTTTCAGTTCTCGATTCACACAGTACGGGGCGGCAGGGGGTGGGGTGGGGTGGGGTGCAGATTATCTTGAAGGGCAGGTCTCAGCCATCTCACACTCAGAAAGCTCTACTCTGCCCACGTCTGTCCCACTCCATCCTCATTTTCATTCCCTTGGTAGAAGGGTCACACATTTGGTTACAAGTCCTAATAAAAATCAGAGTCCAGATGTTCTTTTAGGTCCTACAAAGTTCCTGGTACATTCTGAAGAGTGCCAGCTTTCTGCCAGACTGTGAAAGGACCCAATCTCAGACCAGCAGGGGTGAGAGAAGGCAGTGTGGGGGCGTGTGAGACGTAACTCCTGTGGCTCCACAGCAGACAGTGAGTCACCCTTGGAAGCAGTTTTCAAGATGAGTTAATATAAACTTCAGGGACAAAGATATCTTGAAATATTATTTCACTCTTTAAGATGAAATCTGTGGGTAAATTATAAATAAAAGATTTAAAATGTTTTAAGTAATATATTCTCTATTTTCTCACTTTATCTTCTGCCCTTTTACTATCTACTTAAGTAGTTTTCTTTTTAATTGAGTTAACAATTTAAAATCAGCTGTTAAATAAGATGATAAACATATTAGTTTCTATGTTTATAAACTGCCTCAAAAAGGAGGGAGGAGGGAACACTTTGCTCATCTCCTGTAAGTCATCCAAAGGAGGCCGACTCATGAACTGCAACAGTAAGGCAGAGACACTGATTGGCAGGAATACGGTTTTCCTCATGGGTTCCCTCTCCTCATTCCTGAGGGAGCAGGCATTGACCTCTCCCACGTGTTCAGTGAGAAAAGCTGGGCCTGTGCACCACTGAGTCACGCCCTGTTGGGCCAGGGGTCTGAGTCCCATCCCATTGCTACATAGCTGGGGCACATCTGTCTGCCTTCTTCTCTTCCCAGAACACTCAGAGGAGAGCAGGGGCAGGAAAAGAGTTACGCTGTCCTTTCTAAGTCCACACCCTTTTAGGGCATAGTACCTAAAACACCGGCTTCCCTGACGGCTCAGCGGTAAAGAAGCTACCTGCAATGCAAGAGACATGGATTTGATCCCTGGTTCTGGAAAATTCCCTGGAGAAGGGCATGGCAACCCACTCCAGTATTCTTGCCTAGAGAATCTTCATGGACAAAGGAACCTGGCAGGCTATAGTCTATGGGTTTGCAAAGCGTCGGACAGGACTGAAGCGACTGAACACACACCTAAAACGCTGTATGTGCTACACAAAGATAAAGGGGAAAAGATCAATCGATGAGCAGAGTCAGGAGAACCTACGTCATGTGGTGATGATTCTAAACATATCCAAACATTCCCGATTCCCCATCAGAGAGGAGCAAAGCCTATGGCCCTTTCTCTTGGACGTGGGTGGGCTTGTGACTCTCTTGTCATGACAGATGGAGTGGAAATGAGGCTGTTGTGACTACCAAGGAGAGGCCTGAAAAGGTGATGAAGTTTCTGTCTTTTACCAGAACATTCACTTTTGCAGTGCTGATTCCCCTGAAGCTGCTGTGCTATGAGAGAGCCTGAGACAAAGCCCCACCTAAGCCAGCAGTGACCATCAGACTTGTGAATGAGGATCCTGCCAGAAGGTTCCAACCCCAGCCAACAAGCCCTCCCCAGCTGAAGCTCCAGAAACTGGAATGCAGACGAGCTAATTCTCCAGTGCCTTGTCCAAATTCCCAACCCTGAATCCATGAGAAGAGAAAAGGACTGGTTTAATGCACTGAGTTTTGAGGTAATTTGTTATGCAATATTACACTTATCTATTTTGATGTCCATAAATGTTTATAATATGAAGTTTTCTATAAACATAAATTCCTCCTGCACTATAAATATAAATAACCAGGAAGTAAGGGAGCAGAAGCAAGTGTACTTGTATACAGCCAATGTTCAACATCTGTCTGCATAAAGGGCTCTCAAAGCCATCCAAGAAAGTAAGGCTTCTTTGAATAGATTTTTTAAATTGTTTCTGTAGAACCTAAAAAATGTAACAAGATTCCTAGATAATAAAGATCACCCAAACTTGTTAATCAATGACAATGCAGTCACTTCATCTTAGAGTAACATTTTAGAGAATTAAAAATTTTAATAATGCTATCTCCAGAGTTAGCGAAAACCCTGGGGAATATTTTTATATTTAAATACAGATATGCAAAAGGCTTTGTGACACAGTTTAGATATGGCATAGCTTAAAGCCTCAAGAGTGAGCAAAGTAAATAATCTATCAAAGGACATCCACACGCAACCACATCTCTACCTGCTTGATATCCGTTTACAACACATAATGGAAAAAGCTCCAGTGAAGAAATCAATTTATAGATATGTCTGCCTATCTGAAAAGTGGTATCTAAGTATATAAAAAGTATTTGATTTATAACATACAACTAATTGTTAAAATCTGTCTAAGTGTAGGTGTTAATTTGTAAAAACTATGTAACTGAAAACAGATAAAAATAGCTTTTCCAAATCTGTTTTCCTTCTTTATTAACTTAGTATCTTTATAAAGCAGCTCTTGGTACTTGAGAAGAGGAATCCTTAAAATGGGTTCCCTGCTAAGGAACTTAACACAGCCATAGCCAATTCTATTCATACAACTTACATATATTCCAACTACTTCAAGGCATAATATTTTCCTGCCAGGAGTGGTTCTGTAGACCACGGGGAATGTGGTTGCTCTGGCTAATGTTTCCAGTTCCCCTGGAGTGTACTAACAATCTTGGAAGCTGGTGTTTCTAACACTGGTACTAGAGTACTGACATATATACATTACCATGTGTAACACAGCTAGCTAGTGGGGAGCCTGGTGCTCTGTGATGACCAGACGAGTGGGATGGGAGATGGGGTGGGAGGTAGGCTCGGGAAGGAGGGGTTTTATATATATATGTATACTTATAGCTGATTCATGCTGTTGTATGGAAGAAACCAACACAACAACATTATAAAGCAATTATCCTCCAAGTAAAATTAAAAATGAAAAAAAAAAAAAAAAGATAAACTTGGCTGACATTTTCAATTGCCTTCAAACTAATAGGTTGGAAATGATCCTTCCTGTTCCTCTTCCTGGCACAAGAATATGAGAATGGCCAACAAGTGTGCTAGAATCCATGGTGAACCAGCAACCTGAATGTGACTTGTATTCCTCCTGATGTTTTCTTGATCTCTTAACCTCCTTCTCTTACAGGTAACATGCATTTGGTTGTCAGGCGCCATGTGCTCATGGCCCATGGCTGCTGGATCCAGACATAGGCTGAATGATTCTGGGCTGGGTACTCTCTGTAACAGCATAGTTCAATCTGTCAGAAACATCAATGATAAATCAAATAAAAAATAAGGCTGCACTGGCCAACTGAACTACTGCCAGGCTCAAAGATTTAGTCTGCTAGTACATCTATATTTAGAAGTTGTTCCAGTGCTGGCGGACCCTAGGCAACATCAAAGATAAATGTTGGCTTGAGAAATCAAAGCTCGTAAGTGTTTAGCATAACCATATATAAGAAGGGGTTCAGAACAGGGAGGTGGGTGGATTCCAAAGTTCTTTATGCCAAACCTCACTCTCCCTTCAGTGATGCCTCTTTCACTTCACTGACCACTCTGCCACAGAGGAAATTGTCAAAGGTAAGAAAAGAGGGGAGTTTGTGGCTGCATGATACCAAACGAATACTGCAGACATTTTATTCCCTGGCACACTAGTTTTTTTAATATTAGTGGGAGGTCTTGGCTTCCTAAAATAGCCAAGGATGATCCTCTGGTTCAAAATCAATAAAAGCAATGTTCCTGTGAAAGTCAAGTTGCTCAGTTGTGTCCGACTCTTTGCGACCCCGTGGACTATAGCCTGTCCAGGCTCCTCCATCCATGGGATTTTCCAGGCAACAGTGCTGGAGTGGATTGCCATTTCCTTCTCAGGGAACCTTCCCAACCCAGGAATCGAACCCGGGTCTCCCACATTGCAGGCAGACGCTTTACCGTGGGAGCCATCAGAGAAGCCCCAATGTTCCTGTATATTCCTCCAAATGTGGAGGTTCGCCAGAGTGCTCTGATAAGACCAAGGTGTTGAGACTGTGTCAAAGAGAAAGGAAAGGAGAAGCGAGTGGGTGTTTTTAGAATAGGCTGTCTATACAAGGGATGAACCTAGGGATGGCTGGCTTCAGTTTACCACCTAATCAAGGCCCAGGTGGCCATCCTGTAGCTGGCAACTAACAAACAGAACAAATGAGTTGATGACTTAGGCGCTGAGGACACAGATGATACAGCCTCAGCTGGAAGTTCTCCAGAGTCTGCTGCCCTAACACGTAACTCCCTCCTTTACACATGCGACAGCTGGTAAAAGCATGGAGAATCTGCTTCTGGTGTGCAGACATCTGAGGGAATGAGAGAGCTCCTTTTAATTCAGCTCTACCTTTGATACCTATGGACCTCCCTGAGTTACTAAATCCTTCCTTGCCCCTTGTTTCCTTCCATAGAAGCTGGGTGGAGGAAGCTAGTCCCCTGGCTCTAAGAAACTACCCTTGGATGTGGCAGTGGAGACTTGTGATGTGGCAAAACACTGTCTCTATGCCAGCTCACTAATCTGGCTCTACTGTAAAAGACGCTTTCTGATAGACAAATGATAAAGGACTTACTCTTTCTCACTCTCGAGAGTGAGCAGAAGAGCTCATGGGCCTGGGCGAGTGGCACCCTCCCCTGATTTTCGGCCAGGCATTGGTGATGCAGGCTATGTGGCCGTGGGCAGCAGGGCTCCCAGAGACAGTGGCACTCGCGGCAAGGCTCTCTTCATCCATTCTGTAAGTCATTCTGCTTGTCAATGCTATGGTTCCTCCTGGAAAGGCTACTGTCAACCAGAAACGCCAGGTGCAAATTCACTTACGGCAAGAAGCCTTTTGAAAGATTACTAATATTAACACCTAAGTTAAACAGGTGCCCAAGAATTGATGCTTTTGAACTGTGGTATTGCAGAAGACTCTTCAGAGTCCCTTAGACAGCAAGGAGGTCAAACCATTCAATCCAAAAGAAGTCAACCCTGAATATTCACTGGAAGGGCTGATGACTGAAGCTGAAGCTCCAGTGCTTTGGCTACCTGATGTGAAGAACCAACTCATTGGAAAAGACCCCGATGCTGGGAAAGATTGAGGGAAGGAGGAGAAGTGGGTGACAGAAGATGAGATAACTGGATGGCATCACCAACTCAATGGACACGAGTTTGAGCAAACTCCAGGAGATAGTGAAGGACAGCAAAGCCTGGTGTGCTGCAGTCCATGGGATCACAAAGAGTCGGACACGACTTAGCAACTGAACAACAACAAGTTAAATAGGAATCTGATTAATAAATCAGAAACCAAGCACCTCCCTTCGAGGCCAGCTCAGTCCCTAAATGATAGGATGCATGGCTGGGGCCCACGGCCTGCTCTGGGTTTCTGCAACAGGGCTGCTGAGCCCAGCCTGGCTACTTTGTGGGTCCCGAGGGGCTTCTGAGCTCTACCTGCTGCTGGCCTTTTCTGTTTGATTTCAAAGTATCCCTTGATTTCTGCAGTATTTATTTCATTTGTGGTCTACTGTTTGACAGCTGTGTTCACTCATTAGTCACCGGGAAACCCAGATGTGACATTCCTGTTCGGGTGAGCTGAGTCACATGGGAGGGAGAGATTCTTGAGAACTCCACTAGTCACATTCCCACAAAGCTATTTTTCTGGTTCTCTCGAATCTTCCCAACATGTCATGTCTGGAAGCAAAGCTAATGGCAAATTAACATCTATATATAGCATTGACATCCGTTTTTTGTTTAGTTCAAACCAGAGCCATTAACCTCAGGGCTCCTGTATAAATTTCTGACAGAAAAATGTCGTATTTCTTTCACACAATCCTTCTATAATTGTTGACTTTTCCTATCCCAGATCTGAACGTTAACGTGCTTAGGTGACATGAAATAATCATTACACAGAATCTGTCATTGCCCAAGTTATCTCATTCAATCTTAACCTACTTGTGAGATGACAGACACATTTTCAAATGGAGAAGCTGAGACCCGGGGGTTAAAATATTTGTTTGACTAGCTTGAGACAAAGCAGAAACAATCCAGTTCTCCTTGGGTGAACAGCACACCACTGAACACATCAACACGAATCCATGCCACGTATGCACAACGAGATCGTAGGAGACCTGTGTGTGCACTGAGGAACTAGCTGCTAATAGCAACAGTTAGCATTTCTGTAAAGCAAAAGTTAAAACAACATCTAAGAGCAGAACTCGCACTACAGCTCATCTGAGTCATTCCAGCAAGGGGAACGTGGCCAAGAAAGGCTACACCTTTCCAAGTTATGAAAACTGATCTATTTCAGGGAAAATTGAAACCAATGGCTATGACCGAAAAGCCAGTGACACCTATGTGTTCCATTTTCAGCTGCTTATTACTATCTCATAGTTACAGTTACTTCCTGCATTGGTGGAAAAATTAGAGAGTGTCTAGGCGCAATTATTAATGGAGAAAAGCAGGCATGCAACACCCTCTTGTAGAACCATTAGTGAGTAACCTCCAGGTGAATTCTTTGAGCGGTGATGTGACATTACTGGCAATGAATTTAGGAGAGAGGACACGCCAGTCCCCACCCCCCGACCCCATGTTTCATGGTTCTGTTTTCTGTTCCCCAATTAGGGTCACACCTGTCTTCAGAGACCAGCAGGCGGCTATTGATTGAGGTGGCTTTCCCCAAGGTCAGCTCAGCACAGCACTCCCAGGTGTGGCCCCAGTGGCCTCTCTGCTACCGCTCTTTCATTCATGAAGGTCTTTTTCTAGAACCTGGCAGCAGTACTTGAAGCCCTGCACTCTTAGTTTGCTAACACCTTCAGAATTTTACACTGATTATTTTACTGGAATGGTGATTAAAAATTGAGGCAAAGAATAAAGTATTCTGGGAACTTCAGCCAGTGCTGATATGATAAAAATAGGGGACACCCAGACATCCATGGTGGCCTGTATATGGATGGGGTCACCTCACCCAAGCTGGGATTTTGAGACCAGGTGCTCCAGCAGGAAAGCAGCAGGTGTGACTCCTGAACACAAGTTTCTTCGAGACTGAAGGACACCTGCTTGCCCTCAGTTGGGAATCTGCTCCTCTGCACACCCTACCTCCTTCCTGCCCGTTAAGCTTGTTTCTACAGCCCCCTGGGTGCCAGAGAGGCCAGGGGTATGTGGCTGGAAGAGGCGAACTCTGGCTCTGGAGAGGACTGGGTGTGGGGGAGTGACTCCAGCCTAAGGCTGCTCTGTTCTCTACCCCAATTTATCCCCCCACCCCCAACCGCTGTGGTCTGGAAGGAGACCTGGTAGCAGCTGCACTTGGCTCAGAAACCACCAGCAGAAGCTTCCAGAGGGAGAGTCAGAGCCTTGTGCACTCACACTTCCTGCAGGTGAGACGGTGTGCTGTGTGCACACATTTGATTTTCTTCCTTGAAGAATTATTAAGCCACAGGTCATAAAAGGATTCCTGTGATGACCTACAGCCAATTAGCCTGAAATCTACAGGAAAGCTCCTCAGAGCTGACACTAGTGAAAATTCAAAGGTGGGGGGGTACATAAAGAGGAGAGGGAAAGAACTAGGAGAGGGGGACAGGATGGAAGGAGAGCAAGGAGGGAAAAGGTGGCAGCAGGCCCCAAATAAACAACTCCACACTCTGTAGTCACTAGTTAAGAGTGGGTCCTACTGATTATAAATGGTCACTAGACAGAGCTTCTCACATCATCTGAGGCTGTAGTCTGTTCCTCCAAGAATCGTGCCAGGACACTTTCAATTCAAATTCGAAGGGAAGATGGCCAACCACTGAGTCACCATTACCATCTCCTGTAGCACCTGAGTTTTCCTTGGAGGTTTCCCATTCAAGCACTCAACTCCTCTGACCTTACTTAACTTATGAAGCCATAGTCCAAGGCAGAGAGGAAAAACATAGGCGCACTCCACCACCTCCCCCAACACACACACCCCACACACACACACACACACACACACACACACACGCACGCAGTACTGTGCTCTGAGAAGGCATGTGAGGGGGAAAAAGCCTCCTCTGTCCCGAACCTCTATCTCCATGTAAAACCTCAACCACCAGGGCCATAGGGGATGGTTTCACCTTCCAATCAAGCCGCCTTAAAACGAAATCCATCTGATCTGTAAAATATACCAGTTAAGCCTGAGATTTCACCAATCTGTACATAGGAGCCATTCACAAGGATCCTAGAAACAATAGACCATTGTCTTTGGTAACCCGGAACTCTAGCTGTTCAGACGCAACCCAGATGGGAAAACATGCTTCTGCAAAAAGTGATAGAGAGACCCCTCTCCACATCAAGATTTCATAAGGAGAATTTCACCCGTTTTCATTTAACATTGGGTTAAAATATTTTTCTACTCTCAACAAGTTGACTTTTTGCCTAAGCTTGTGTGCTGAATTTTTCAGTGCCTTTAAATTTAAGTCACAAAGACTAGTTAACTTGGATGGCACCCCAAATCCCACATTTCCTGTATTTCAAATCCTTAATCCATTTGCTCTACCACAGAAAGAGAATAAAACATGGGTAAATGAATGAACAGAATTAAGATTTAAAGGAATAGTATTGTTGCTTTTTAGAAAGAGAAGATTTCTGCATCCAGTGTTTCCAGCCTGAGAGTCTGTGCAGTGTGAGCGAGGCTAGAAAAGCACTGGGTCACTATTTAGCAGAAAGCAGCCTTGACTGTAAGAAGACTTCACCATGGATACTATACAAGGTCTTTGGTGAGACAGACACCAAAGGTGGCACTGTTCTAGGATGGTCTAGCCGGTAGGGTAAACGCACGTGGGTAGGTGAGACCTCCAGTGCAGCCCACCCTCCACGCCCCACTCCCAGACAGTATTCCACAGGGCAGAGTTAGCACACAGCACTGAAAGCAAAGACACACACCAGGCTTCTCAGGGCACAGTGTGGTCTACCTGACGGGAACCATTGATTCAGGCTGGCCCTGGGCAGTCAAGATAACAAAGAAGTCAGTTCCAAATACTCATTTAAGTGAAGTGAAAGTCGCTCAGTCATGTCCGCCTCTTTGCGACCCCATGGAATTCTCCAGGCCAGAATACTGGAGTGGGTAGCCTTCCCCTTCTCCAGCAGATCTTCCCAACCCAGGGATTGAATCCAGGTCTCCCACATTGCAGGTGGATTCTTTACCAGCTGAGCCACAAGGAAAGCCACATGGGTAGCCTATCGTTTCTCCAGCAGATCTTCCTGACCCAGGAATCGAACTGGGGTCTCCTGCATTACAGGTAGATTCTTTACCACCTGAGCTATCAGTTCAGTTCAGTTCAGTTCAGTCGCTCAGTCGTGTCCGACTCTTTGCAACCCCCATGAATCAGAGAAGCCCTTAAAATACTTATTAATAACTGGCCAGATAGTAAGGCCTTCAGGGCAGTTAGACCCTGTCTTTTCTTTCTGTGGCATTTCTTGCAAATAAACCAAGTGAATATATTTTAGTGCACAATTTGCTATATTTCAATCCATTTTCATTTTCCACAGTCAATAACTATTGGTTTAAATTTTTCTCTACTTACATTATTTTTTCCATGTGTTTAGCTTATCTTCAAAAAGAATAAAATGGCATTTGTTCAGCAGTTTCATTTTTGAAAGGTGTTTTAGATGGATGAACATGAAAATATGATTACCTCATCCCATTCTAAAAGGTAGTTGGTGATTTTTGAACCATTGTCAATTGGTGCCTAAAAAAGAAAAGAAAAAAAAAAGAGATTAGAGCAAACTGTTTACAGACAAAGTTTTGAGCTCTCCACCTTGGTTCAAATCCACTGTCTGTGCTAGTCCTAGGCTCTCCCCACAGGGAAACAACCCTCTGTGTCGCCTCCATTTCCTTGGTCACACAATTCCACAAGCCAATTTTAACACAAGTCGACTAGTAGGGAGAGCCCTCACTATTAATAAATCATACCCCACAAACAGCCAAGCCTGCCTTGCCCACCACCCCTACCTTTACACCCACTTGGTACCCTAGTTCCTTTGCGGATAAACTTTTAAGAGGACCTTAAAAGTTCAAGGGTACAGGGAGAAAAATGCAGAGAAAGAGGCATGACACGTAGGAGTCTGATAGGGTAAAGCTGACCCACCTATGTTTAAGAGTTCAGAGTCTATATTTTTGTTAACTTTCCCCATACAGTTTTTGTTTGTTTTAAAGAGGTTAAGATTAGAAAGCCTTCTGTGGCATCAAGATTGGCCTTTCTTAAAACAATGAGAAAACCTGGGATCTCCTGGAGAGATTACTAGGGGCAATTAGCCTTTAGCATATTAGCCAAAAGAAGTTTCATCATTTGCTTTCCTCCTAAAAGCACAATACTGAGATCTCCCTCACTGAGAAAACAGGCTTTGGACAATGGGAAGAGGAGTGAAAGACTCTGGAAAAAGACAGCTTTGTAAGGTCAGACCTGCCTGCAGGGGGCTATAATGGGGTCCCTCACAGCACTAGTAAGACCACATCTCCAAGCACAGATACACCCGCACCTGGATTTTCCCAGGACAAGAGCCAGGGCTCCACAGACCGAGGCGAGCTGCCCCCAGCACAAGGCAGCCGATCACCAGAACCACACGGAAGGCCAGCGTGGCTGTCTGTCACGGGTGGTCTAACATAAGTTGCTCAGTAGCCGTGCTTAGTTTCTTTTTCCAAGAATGCGCGGGTGTTTTGAGGGGTTGGGAGAATGTGTGTAAATCCCTTACTAAACTGTCCTGGTCTTATAGAGGAAGCACACAAAAAACAAGAGCTGTTGCTTCATTGTTCTTAATAAGAAAACATCCGGGGCTCAGTAAATATGAGTTAATTAACAAACTCATCCCTCGCCTCTCCTTCCTTCTTTTCTTTCTTTCTTCTGAGTCCTAAAATCTGGGAATTCCAAATTTTTACTCCCACTCACTCACTCCAATTACAAGTGAGTGTTGTATATTCTACTGAACTGTAATTTCCGGTTTTTGTGGGCTCAATTTGGGAGAAAACATAGGGATGTATTTAAAGCGTAAATAATGTACAAAATCAAAGCTTTAGCTGAGAACCCATTTCTCAGATAAGGACTACATTTAGGATGCTCATATATTCCTCTGTGATGCTCTGCTTCACCACTGAGTCTCCGATTCCTTGAGGGTGGGGGCACAGACTCAGTATTTGTGCAGCCCTATGTCCTGGTGCTAACAAAGTGGCATTAGAGGACCCCGAGCTCTCTGAGTGTCCTGGTGGCTTCAAGGACAGGTGGGCAGCCAGAGCACGGTCCAGCTGTCCTTGCACCCCCAGCTGGAGTCCCTGGAGAACAGCAAACCTGTTCTAAGGACATGAAAACTGAACTGAATCCAGAACTTTCAACTTTGCACATAACTGAATGGAACAAAAATATGCTTCTGATTTACTACTAAATAAAGGGAGAAAGAAAATGTGAAATTTTCCTCCTAGTAAAAAACCTTTTTCTTGAAGTTGCTGGTCTGCCTGAGACCTGAATTACATCCAGGTTTTAAGCAGAATGTATGTATCAGTGATTCCCAACTTAAGGTTTGTAAGACCCCACGGTCCCTCTAGGAATCTTAAAGAAGATTATCTTATATTCTCCAAACAAAATGGATTTTGATTCTTTCCTTAAGATGTGTTTACATATGTATATGTGTAAATAAAGAACACATTTTAAAGGGGATGTGTATGCTTCAAGAACTTAAAACAGTGATGACCAGTTGGGTGTTAAAACTGAAAAGGTGGGGAATCACTGACCTGGACTATCCCTGGAAGCCAGGAAGGAAAATAAAATAGTTCAGATTCTACAACTTTGCCTTTGTCCAAATAACATGCTCAATGTACCAGAGGGATCTACGCAAGTCCATGCTCTGTTGCTAACGACTATGCTCAACTGTTTTTAACAGCTCCCAGGATAAACTGGATCCTTTGATCTAAGAACAAAAGGACAATGTATTTCTTCACCAATAACGCATTTCCCTAGTCATCCTATTTGCACATTAGTGTTCTTTCCCAGTACTATAAGTCTTTATTATCTTGACTTCTATTAATTTTACATTTTGAACTATATTTTAAAGTATAAGTAAGTACATAGAAATAATCGCTATAGAGATTGATACCAGTCTATTTTCTTACAAATACACAACTATGACTGGTAAGTTAATAATACACTTTAAGGGGCTCTCTTTCTCAAGAGTTGTTAGTAGCCCCAAAGTTGTATTTCATGAAAAGTACTACATAATCCGGATGTTAAAAAATAATTAGTAATCCTAACTGATCTAAGGTCTAACTGGCAAAAATTTAATGAAACCTTAATGTAGTTTAGAACACTAAATATTCTAGACAGATTTAAGTATTAGACATTTCAGAGTCACCAAAGAAGCCAGTAGACCATAAATCTACTTTAGCTCTAAACCTTTCTTCACAAAACTTTTTATTCAAGTCTTCAAATGTCTGTTGAAATGAATTAAACTATTAGAAAGTGATGACATTTAGGTATCTTAAGTATTTTTACCATTTATAAAGAACTGCTCATGAACCTAAGAGACGCCCCTGCAAGGAAAGCTAAACCTTGATTTCACAGATCTCTCTCTCATTCTTTTGCCCAATTTTTACAGAGATGGTAACTTTTGATATTATAATAATTTGTTTCACAGTCAAAATGCAGAAAATGCCAACACCAAAGTGGAATATTGCTAAATAAATGTTTCAAACAGCCACAGACTTTAGAATATTCTCCTTCTCGACACGCTGCGTTACCCACCTTCCACTGCAAGGTTAGTGAACTTTTGCTCCTATGTGCCAGCTTAGGCGGGAAGGGACACTCAGGCGCACAGCTGTGGGTGGTGAAGCTAACCGGCTCAGAGCAGGAACCCTTTACGGAATTGTACATAGCGTATACCCTGAAAATGGAAACACACATACAGTCAGTGGCAGAGGCCTATCACACCAGACTGGGGTGTTAATCTCAGCTTTCCCCCAGGGTTTCCCTACAGGAACAGAATTTATGTGACACACACTGTGACCTTTATTCTTATTTGCTAGTTTTGTTCTGACCTAACTATGGTCACCATTTTCGGGGAAAATCATTCCAGCAGGCCACGTGCCTCAGTGCATTCTCTCCTCCTACCAGTTGTCAGAACCACCCAGCCTCATTTAAGATAGGCAGAGTCTACTGACCGGAAAACAATATGCTAAATAAGGACATATCCTTATTCCCCGAAATGGTCTCCAAATATATATTCTAAAATCCACCAAGCCCCTCTCTGGTCGACTTTGTCTGGAATAAGGCCAGAAGTGCAGTTAAGGGTTGGGTGGAAGGAGACAAGAAATGGTGGGGAGCATCCACAAACCGAGAGAGAGGTGGAAATACAAATAGTAAGGTAGATACCATCTTTGAACTGTTTATCATATTGCAGATATTTAAATAGAAATATGGACATTTCACACAGAAACAGGCTTGCTACTGCCAAGTGCGTCTTTCTTTAATTCAATAACAACATTGTTCAGGTACAGTTTATCCATGTGAACATCTAACTCTTACACCTGGAGCCAAGATTAAAAATGTGCACTCTGAACATTAAAATGCCTGGCTCAACACTCAACATATGGACCTGATTTCTCAGAGAAGCTGTGAAGAAAAAGCATGTAACACACTATTATAAAACAACACTCCTTACAAATAGCGTAAAATAGGATTATGCTGATTTTGATCATCTTCCTTTCTACTTTTCCTTTAAAAAAAAATATTGGGGATTTAAAAAAAAGCTTGAAAACATACTCTTTCAAAAAGACAACAAAAAAACCTTTGCTGCCAAAAAGATGCATGAATTAAGCTATTCAGAATTGGTAAATACATCAACCCCTTAGTTCTTAACAATTCTTTATGAGGTGCCATCAAAGACAGAAGAACACTCAGACTGGAGAAGTGAAGTAAACTCCCCAAAGCTACACAGCTGGAAAGCTGGATCAACTGTACTCAGTCATGGAGATCTAACTGCTATCTTGTATTCCCCAATGTCCTGACTCATCCTGCAATTATGTTTTTCTAAACACCCACAATCCGCTTCCCCTCACTCTGCTCAAGGAATAAACAACAACTAAAGATAACATTATGGAAAATAGGACCTACCTAGGTATATATGATTTTTAAAATCCTTTCTCCTCAAAGTCCACCACAAAAATTTTACACAGGCTATACAAGTCAAAAGCCTACCTAACAGACATGCCTCCCTTCCATTCTAAAAGGTCAAACCTATTTGCTCGCTATTTGACTTGTTTGCCTTAGGGGAGCATACCATGACACCTGATCCAAACAAAAGATGCTTTATCGTTAGGCTCACCCAACCTGATGAAAGAAGTGCTCCTTTTGCATTCACTGTAAGTAGGCAAATGATAATAGAAAATGGAATGGCAGATTTGGCAGGATCATTTCCGTGCATCAGGACAGGCTTGTTGAGAGTAAGTTGCTTAAAATGAATCACAGAATGTTCCAGACATGGGCAGAGTTCCAGCTTGAACTTTAAAAGATCAGTTGAATTCTCCTGCTGATCACTCATGGGTTTTATTTGGCCCAAAATATGTGTGGGGGAGGGAAGAAAGACCATATTAAAATATTACCTCTACCTATGAATTAAAGGACATTGGCAATGACCACCAGAAGAAACGAACAGACATCACGCACTCCTAAGGGGAGATCATGCCACTATCTACAAAATCTCTGCCAGAAAAATGGAACCTGTATCTGTTTAAGCACTGCTTTATAGGAAATGTGAAGAGAACACCATTAAGCAACACTACAGGGATGCAATCAGCCTAACTCACAATGTGGAAAATTCTACAGACAGAGTTTTATTTATTATTTCAACAAATAGTTGCAAGAAGAGAAAAAGGATGGAGGGAAAATCTATAGCTTAAGAGAAATTTAAGAGCTATCAGCCAAACATAATATGCAGACCATGTCTGAATTCCAATTACAACAAACTGAAGAAACAAAACCTTCATTTTTAGGACAGTTGAGGAAATGGGAACAGTCTCTGGACTTTAAAGACATTAAGGAATTTACAATTTTTGTTTATGTTGGATGGGCATGGGGTGTGTGATGATGGTAATGTGGTTCACAGGTGAAATAGTATGTCTGGACTTTACTTCAAAATGACTGTTGGGGGAGCGGGCTGGTGAAGGCACCAAGGAAATAAAAAGCTGGGTGGTGGGCTTATGAGAGTTCATTAAATTACTGTCCACTTGTGACTACTGAAATCTTCAGAAATAAAAAGTCAAAAATTAAGCCAATGTTGGAAAAAATGGAGATCTCATTTTAAAAATGAATCTCTGGCTTCTCTTGAAAAGTGTAAGTTGTAGCAACACTGAGCTGCAGACACTGAATTATTCTGATTGACTGACTGACGGCTGTGCTGGGTCTTGGTTGCTGTGCCTGGGCTTTCTCCAGCCGCAGCAAGTGGGAGTTACTCGCTAGTTGTGGCACACCGGCTTCTCGTCGGGGTGGCTTCTTTTGTTGCTGAACACAGGCTCTAGGGTGCATGGGTTTCAGTGGCTGTGGTATGTAGACTCCACAGTTGCAATTCGAGGGCTCTGGAACACAGGCTCAGTAGCTGTGGCGCATGGGCCTCGTTGCCCTGCAGCATGTGGGATCTTCCCAGACCAAGGATCAAACCCAAGCCCCCAGCAATGGCAGGCAGATTCTTAACCACTGGACCAAAGTCCAAAATGATAGAAATTAAATGAAACTGAGAGCAGCTCCTCTATAGATGGGCAGGCGCTGTCCAGTTCACAGTCCCTATCACTCCCTACTGTCTACTTGGCCCTGAGGTGGCTTTTTAGCTGCCTTTTACCCACTTTCATTACCAGAAGATATCTCACGCTGTGGTCAGTAGGCATTTGCTTATGAGTTCAGACTGTACTCAGGGAGACGGAGTCCTGAAAATCCACAAACACATTCAGCACCAGAACTCCATGTGGGTAACAGAGCAGGGGAAAGGAGGGAGGGGACGGGCCTGCCAAGAACCGGCAGACCACAGTTAGTTATACGCGAAGACCTGGACTCAGTCCTAAGTTCATTCTCTATTTTTAATGAGATTCTTGGAATCACAAATCCATACTCAGGCTAGTGAAACACAAATAAAGGAGGCTCCTGACAGCCAGCCTGGGAGGACGAGAGCAGAACGAAGGAAGGGACAGATGGATGGCACAAGTGAAAACCTGAGGGAGTTGAGGATGCACAGTTGTGTGCTGCACACAGAATCTAAAACTTGACATGGTTTTAGTGCCTTATGATTACGTCTGTCAATTCAAAAGGTTTAGTGAACAGATAGCAACTAATTGCAATAATTACCAGGTCCATTTCTACCAGCAACTTTCACAGAAAAGTCTCTGGAAATGGCATTACCTTTTCAAGAATGCTGCAGTAATGTTTCTCACATGATGGTGTGTTTTGTCTACTAATCACCATGTGATAGGAGGATCTGTAGAGCTGGACCAAAGTCCTAGGTTAAATATATCAGCAAACAATTCAGTTCTTTAAGCATTTACACTAGCAGAAAGGAGGACACTTTTCTAATTAATCTTGTGCTGGGTTTTACAATTGCTTCAGTTTAAATACTAAGTGCTTATGAAACAGGTGCTCCAAGAATTTCAGAAATTTGCCTCCAACTTCCTCCAGCACATCTGTAACATACTAGGAGCCACAATTTCTAGTCAATAACACCTCTTTCATAACCCTACTCTGAGCTAGTCAAGCCCATATTTTTGGAAATGTTTCATCACATAATTTTTCTGGGAAATGTTATTACATGATATCATCTCTGGGCAACTTCTTTGCCAAATTGTTTATGCCAGTGACTGGAAAATAGCTTCACATTTTGTCATGAAATTGCTATCAATTTATCACTCAAATTTTTGATTATCCTATCATTTATAAAAATATAAATTATTGACTCCCACAGTAAAATGATTGCTTCAAATGTCAGTATTAATTATAAAACTACCAATTAAAAGAGGAATACACTTTTCTTTGTATATGTGTAAATAAACGATTATATAAATGTTTTTGATTATAAAAGTTACATACTTATGCATAAGTATTATAAATAGAATGTGACTTATTTATGTGTATAGATGTACTAGATTTTTCTTATTACTTTTTCTTCCTCAACATACATACACACACACGGGAAATTTTGCATTGGTGGTGTTATACAATGCATAACACAATGCCTTTTATGGAAGCACTGAATAAATACACTTTGCCAATAACAAATTGACTCCTTTTAAACCAAAAGAAGCAATTTGTGCAAGAACTGGGTAATTAAAGTGATGACTTTAATAAAAATAACTCAGGACTCAGCACCCAGATTTTTTTAAATCAACGTAATAGAGGAATGGTTAAGGAATTACTTTCCTCAATCACTAGGAGAAAAAAGGTGGCTGAATATGTGGAGTAATGACACAAAAATACAAAGCAAAAACTGAGGGAAAAAATCTTTAAAGCCTGGAATGTCTCAGGATACAATTTTCAATGTGGAATTTGGCATGGAGGGCATGGCAAGTGCCAGTCTAAACAGCCACAGACACATGATCTATAGCACAGCCTCAAAGATGCCACTGGTCTCTTAATAAATTATTCCCAATAACAGTGAGGTGACGGCAACCAGAAGTCAAGAGCGACTCTCGCCTGGAGACCAATGCCAAGCCCCAGACAGCTCAATGACAGAGCTCCACGACCGAGAGACTGCTACTCTAGAAGCCCAATGTGCTATCCATTGCTCACTGAGCCATGACAGCCACTTTAAACAATGGTTGTGTATCTGGCTGATGAACTCAGACAATACCCACTAACAGGAGGGAGGAAAAAGTTGGAAAAGAACTCACAGAGATAACAAGCAATCAATGTGAAGGGGATGGGATCAGAGTAGCAAAATCAGAAGCAACAGAAAAAGGAGCCCCAGGTGAGACATCAGCACCTGAGAAAGAAACTTGTCACTCTACGGAAGAGTTATCTAGACAGAGATTTCTGCCGGCCCTTGTCAAAATGTTTACTACTAAGAACTGGAAGAGGAATACAGTCAGCTCGGTGCTGCTAAAAGAAGTATCCTTGTTTTCATCGTCAGCTTGCCACACTTCCTCCAAGGCAACACTCTCTAAATTGGTAATGTAGAAATAAATAAAAATGGCAAGGAATGTAACGGCTCATTTTGCAGCTATATAGTAACAGAATTCTTTGGAGTTTCTGTTGCGGAAAAGTGAGGAAATGTTTCCACACAGCCTTTGAGGCCTTATAGGTGACTATTAAATTTAAAATTATATTTGAGGCCACTGTGTTGATAAAAACTTACATTTTTGGAACCAAGATCTGAGAATGTTTATATCGCATCATAAAAAGAGATTTTGTTCCTTTTTTCAGCAACAATTATGATATATCTTTATCTCAATAAAATAGTGAGTAGTATGGTCAAACTATACATAGGTTCAAAGAACCTGCATCACAAAGGTCCCTTTTATTTTTAGAACAACTATACATGTTACAGGTTTATAACAGATTTGCACATATATATCATCTGCTCTCACACCATCTTTCTGAGGCTGATATCATTATCCTCATGTTACGAATGAGAAAACGCGGTCACTGAAGCTTACACAGCTTGCCTAATCACACACCTACAGTAAGTGACTGAGCCGTTACCTCCATGTTCGAAGCTCTGTCTACACTGCCATCAAACTGCCTCTGAAAACAATCCAGGGTGGAAGAAACTGACTCTAAGCAGGGGTTGAGAGTCTTCTCTAGTTTGAAAAATGAAAGGCTGTACAGTATAAGGAAAGAGAAGGAATGGTCTACATAGACAGATCCAAGTGACTACAATTTGGACTGTATATACTTTTCTTAGTAAAGAATTTTTAAAATTCTAGAAGAGATTATGACCAAAGAGAGGGAGAATTTTCCATCTTTCTGGCCAGTAGAGTGCTAGGCCAAATAATAGTTGGTGGTGCCTTAGGCTGTGTACCTGTGGTGTCACATATGTGTCAAATACGTCACGAAGGTGGGATCCTTGATGTGTCAGGAGGAAGTCTAGGTCCAAGGCCCCTAGGAGGTAACCACCCCATGCTCCTATTTCTTGGAGGATTCCATTAATTACTCCTTTTATCTGCCCAGAAGTTGAAGGTGTTCAAAAGACATGTAAGAAAAATTCATGTGCAAGTAAACTCTAAAGTTTACCCTTTGTAAGAGGGGCTTAAAAGAAACTAAGGGAAATAAGAGACAGGATAGTAAATAAAGGGCAGACAGTGACATTTAAATCTTTTTAAAAAGATGTCATCAGCTCATGGATGAGCAGAAAATTAAAGTAAACCTTCAGTAAAACAATGGCAGTGAACATTAAAAGACAGAGAAAAAAGGAAACACATGTTAACAATGTCTCATGGAAAACATTTACATGACTCCCTATATGGTGCTGCATTTCCTGCTGTTTTTTGTTGTTAAATCCACCATTTGAAAGAATGGTTAAACTATTATCATCTCTGCTTCACAAGTTACACAGATCTTTTTGTTTGTAGATGGTGTGAAAAGTTCAATATGTTTGGGCTAAAGTTAACTGACTCAAAATCCAAAAGTTCTGATTCAAAAGGAAAAGATGGTTGCCATAGAGTTCATCTAAACAGTGCGGTAGCTAAGCAGATGTACACTTTATGACTGAATGTAAAAACCAGCTCTTTTATGTATTGCTTTAAACATAGCTTTAAACACGTATGCAGCTAATAAGATATTACTACCTGAACACACCCCAACTTGCCCTACTTTTTGTTACTGAGAAAATTTTGGCATGGATTCTCTGTGATTGACCAAAGTTGAAACAGTCAACTCATGGCAGAACCAGACTAGAATTCAAGCTTACTGATAATTAACATAATGCTCTTCCTATTAGGCTATGCTGCCTCTACACCACCACAATGGAGCATGTGGTATGAACTAACCATTGTAAAGTATAACAAAGTATAACAAAGGATGCTGGCAATTTTATTACATAATCTTGATATACACATGCGCAATTGAAGAAAGGAGAGAGAATTTGTTGTTGTTCACCCTATTAGATAAAATAAGAATTTCTGGATAAATTAAAAATTATATAAAATGTAAGTTTTAATTAAAACTTAAAAGATATTATGGATCACATTCAGATTAGGAAATCTGCCTATCTGCAAATTGATATATCTTTGGATAATCAGATGAGCTCTGATACTTTTCTCTTTGCAGGTCAGTGGTTGGCTGGGTTTCTTCCTAAAATTAGTAGGCCCTGCCTTCCAGAGCAGTCATGGAAGAGACTGCAAAAAAATCACAGAAGAGCTTTCAGACTACAAATCAAACTATGTGAGTTGCTTTGGCAAACTGCATTAGCTCTTGTTAGAGATAATTTTGATATTTGCATTACTAGACTCCAAATTCAAAACCTATTGCCTTTTATGGTCCAAACTTGAAACATGGGAAAGACTTTATTTAGTCATTTGTGCTAAACATATGGTTTGCATGGAAGGTCTATAATGAAATAACTGATATGGTAAAAAATTTTATTTGCTTTATAGAAAGAAAATGTCATAGATTAAGCCACATGTTCCAATAGATCTTAGAAGAATATGTGAAATAAAAGTTACTTTATAAAAATAATTTAAAAATTCTGTAGAGGGTATCATCTACTTTTCTATGACCAGAAGCACTTCTGTGGACTCCCAATCTTAATGCCAGAAAGTGTAGGACACTGAGGAATGGCCAATGAGCAAAGGTGCTGAAACTTTTAGCTAGGCAAGTGCTGTTAACCAAATTCTTTTAAAAGGAGCATACCATTTATTTTAGCAGTCCGAAGTCCTCAATACTCACCTCACATGATAATCGGTTGCTGGCCTAAGATCTTTCAGGTTACATTCTAATTCTTCTCCACTGAAAAGAAAAATCATGTATTAGTCAACAACACCACTTTCAAAAATAAAATAGGTTTTGGGTTTGAGTCTCATAGTCATGTACAAACAATAATTCAAGAATTATTATGTCTACTTCCACCATAACTCAGAAATAAACTTTCCTATTTGGCATTATCATTTTTTCTGCACTAGCAAATTAGATTCCTTTAAATCATGTCATTCAGGATCTGGAAAATGGTTAAGGTTAACTTACGAATAAAATTCCAAAATATCTTATCACTTCTTCAAAGTTACTACATAAAAGTAAGTAAAGAAGCAAGCAAACTGAATAGACAGATACACAGATAAATATGTACATAGCAGTACCAACTGTCAACTGAAGGTGACTCTCAGACTCACCCTGGAGAGAAACCCAACCATCTCAACTTCTCAGCTTTCTTCAAGAAATCTAATCTGTTTCCCTCACATATCAATACTAATAAACAGCTCTCTTATAGATACATTCCAATAAATAGTTCTCTTCCACAAAATAAAACCACTTATTTGATCAGAAACTGCAAATGAACCTTGACTTAATCATGAGGAAACAACTAACATAAAATATGGAATGTTCCCATTAAATTCTTTTTAAAGGTAAGAGGGGTGTGTAGGGGCCTAACTGTGTTCTTCAAAAATGTCAGTGTCTGCTCAACCACAAGTAAGAATGAAATTCTGCCATTTGTAACAACATGGATGGACCTGGAGGGTATTACGCTTGGTAAAATAAGTCAGACAAAAATACTGTATGTTATTACTTATATGTGGAATCTAAAAAAAAAAAAAAAAATCAAACGAATGAATATAAGGAAATAGAAACAGGCTCATAGATATGGAGAACAAACTAGGAGTTACCAGTGGGGACAGCAAAGTGGGGAAGGGCAAGATGGGGGGTAAGGTAATAAGAAGTACAGACTACTCTGTATAAAATAAATAAGCTATAAGGATATAGCACAGGAAACATAGCGAGTACTTCATAATAACTTAAAATGGAGTGTCATCTATAAAAATTTTGAATCACTATGTAGTATACCTGAAACTAATGTAATACTGTATGAGAACTATATTTCAAAGAAGTAAATGAGTTAAAAAAAAAATCAACGGGCTGTTCCTAAACTTGATTTAATCACCAGTGAGGCCAGCAAGCTCCAGTGCTTCCCAGTGTGCTGGAATAGAAAGGACACAGAGCCACCCTGACGAAAGCCTCTCACAAGTGTTAAAGGCTGCATCTGATCAAGCTCCAAAGCTAACGATCAATCAATAAGAAATACAGGAAAGGAAGATTAGACTAAATTCAGAGTGGTTAAAAAAAAAAGTGATCCACTCTTTGCAGCTGGTCAAGAATTTTAAAAAGGATGGGGGATACACCTGAAATCAATATTGTATACCAACTACACATTAATTAAAAATTTTAAAGTTAAATTTTAAAATTAAAAATATTTATATATAAAAATACATTTTAAAATATAAAACTTTACAGAAAAGAAAAAGGATGAGAACATTATTCTGGGTTAAAATGGATTTATGAGACCTAATAATCCCAAGCAGTAAGTAAACTCCGTTTGGATTCCAAAGGGAAGAAATCAACATTAAAACGTATTTTTGAGACAGTTGGAAAAATTTGAACATGGTCTAAGTATTAAATGATGCCAAGCATTATTGCTAGCTTTTCTAAATGTTAATGAGATTGTGTGTTACTCAGCTGGGTTTGACTCTTTGCGACCCCATGGAGTGTAGCCCGCCAGGCTCTTCTGTCCATGGAATTCTCCAGGAAAGAATACTGGAGTAGGTAGCTGTTTCCTTCTCCAGGGGGTCGTCCTAACACAAGGACTAAACCCGGGTCTCCTGCAGATGCTTTACCATCTGAGCCACCAGAAAAGCATTGCAGCTATGTAAAAAATGTCTGTTTATATTGAACTATGCAGGAATAAATCTGACATGTTATCTGTGAGCAACTACCAAATTCTTCAATCATAATAACAATAATAAAGGGGACATGAGTCAAATGTGGCAAAATCTTGAAAATTTGTTAAATCTGAGTGCTGGTTACCTGGAGTTTACTGTATTACTTTTTCTGCTTTTCTGTATGTTCAAAATTTAACCATAATTTTAAAAATATTTTAAACCTCTTGCCCTGCTAGGTTTAACATTTTTGTTTTTGAAAAAGCATGTATATGTGTCAGTTTTCTTTATTAAAGCAGAAGATTTTTTTTAAAAAGGGTAATAGAAGACAATGAAATATGGTAGAAGTGTTCCAATTAAAGTAGGTTACTGAGACATGACAAGTAACCACTATATTTGACCCTAGAATGGATCTTGTCTTAGAGGGGAAGAAAAATGCTACCAGACATTATTTAACCAACCGACAAAATGGGAATGTAGATGATGGATTGGATAAAAATATGGTATTAATGTAAAGTCATGAAGTTGGTAACTGCATTATAGCTATTTAAGAAAATATTTTAGGAAACACACTGCAGTATTTAGCAATAAAGGACCACAATATTTAATAGGAAAAAACAGATTTAGAGAGAAAAGGCAGGAGAGAAAATCAAATAGTAAAGCAAATAGAGTAAAAAGCTAATAACAGGTGAATCTGGGTAAAGGATATGCACATATTCCTCAATCTCTTTATTCTTTTATTTTGTAAATTTGAAAATTATTCAAATAAAATGCTTTTTAAAAGTTGCAAACTGAAAGGCCAATGTCTACACCTTGCCTACAGCTCTGTTGTTTGCTTGACTTTAAAGTTTTTAAATTTGCTCAATAATTAATAGTGTAAAACTAGGAACGTTTACAAATCAACTAAGATTTTCAGCATTTCCTATTAAAAAAAAAAATCCAAGGAGTTCACAAATCCAGACCTATAAACCCTTATGCAACAACCTGTTTCAGGTGAGTTGCAGCTGCTGGTTTCTCAAGAAGACAGGAGTGTTTCCATCCACTTCATTCCCAAGCTTCCTAGTTTCTCACTTATGGGCACCTGGGACTCTAGGTCCTGCCACCAACGACCATCATGCGCTGACAGAATCTGTTTCCTGGCAGGCTGGGGGAAATGGCACTCTTTATTTTGTTAAGGCTGCTACCAATTCTGACTTTTCAAAACAATACCCAATAGAGTTAAGGGGTTAGGACTCCATTCTGAGGACACTGAGAAAGCACCACAGAGTTCTTTCACAGGGCAGCGACACGGGCTGATTTCTGTTTCTGCAGGGAGGAGGCTGGATGGGAGGACAGCTTGCCAGAGCGGATGCTGGAGGAGCCTGAGGAGACTCTTGAAGGAGTCCAGGAAGAGATGACAGAGCTCTATGGGCAGTCACAGCAGAGAGTGACTGAAGGGCTGCCTTCCCCCCTAGGAGGAGACAAATCCCCAGAGCAACTTAATAATAAGGAATGGGGCTGAGGAGGGGTGCGGAGGTGAGGATGCAAGGTCTGTAGCAGGGAAACAGGAGAGAAAAGCAGTCTGTCTGATAGAGGAAGAAGTGGACTTTTGTGACCTCACAACCCTGGGCCTGCGCAATACTTCCTGGGGCCAGTCTTAGAGAGGTCAAACAGACTGTCTCCATTTCCTGCCCTGCACATCTGAGCAGGACCCAGCAATCACAAAAAAGAAAACACTTTATCTCATTTAGAACACAGCTATAAATCATGTGAATGGTTAATATCTGGGCGTTCATAAAGTGGAAGAGGATAATCCCTCATTCTGTGTGCTAATAAACTTCTATTTAAGATAGCCTCCAAATAAAATGCTTCACTACACACTGGAAAACTATCGTAGAGGAGAAGAAATAGGGTGAATACAAAACCACACTGTAGAATTTCGGGAAAACAACCACACTGTAGACTAGCAAAAGGCCTAGGCCTAAAAGGTGACCATAGGAGGGCATCATAAATGGCACACTCACTCTCTGCCCTGCCAACATCAATGGAAAATTTTCTTTAGTCCTATGCTGGCAAGCTAACATAACCAAGCGACACATCTGACCAACACCAAATGGCTCTAGAAAAGTCATTTCTGATTAGTAATTACTTGAACAAAATTAACTCTTGACATTGTAATTATCACTGATTCTTAAAAGAACTATTTAAAGGAAAATTTACAAAGCCATTAAATTTTTCTTTGTTTTGTTTTTTTTTTTTTAATTCTCGTTAATAACACCAATTTCACAGTTTAGCAGCTGGAAAAAAAACACATGGAAATAATACGTTACCTGTAAATTATCTTGTATTTTCCATCTCGTCCTTTGTCTGACAAAGCCACCTCATAACTGTAGGGAAAGGGAAAGACCACTGTGGGGTCCACACGAAAGTCCAACAGGGGGCGTCCAGGACAACACAACTGTTCTTGCCTGAATATTAGAAACCTGAGGAAGAAAAACAAGAATCGCATACCACACTTCTCCTCAGAACATTTCGTGATTATCAGCAGTAGCATAAAAACGGCTGAGATTTAACTCAAGAAAAACGATTTTAATTTACAAACCCATCCTACATTGTTTTCTCTTGTCAAGGTCCTGATGTCCAAACTGTAACTCCTGAAATGTCTGTCCTTACTATGCAAACGTATGTCCAAGTCTGGTGTAATTCACACTTGGTCCTCCAGAAAGTAAAAATAATGTCTTGTCTGAGAATTTTTCTAAAGGTAAAAAGTTGAACGTGATAAATCTCCATGATAGTACTTTCTGGCAGACTCCAAGGCTTGCTGGATGTCGAATCATCCTGCAGAGCGAAGATCTTCCAAACCATGCTCCTCGAAGTCCTGCAGGCTCCTGGGAAAACCCTCAGGGTGCGGGAGCATGGGGCAGGTAGGGCTGGGAGTGTTGGCAGAAATGGAGCCATGGCCCAAGCTGACAGCTGGCAGAAATAAGTGCAGAAATGTTCCGCCTCTCTAGGCTCTGCTTTGATCTTTTGCTTTGGCCTCCACTTAAGACTTCACTTGAAAAAAGGAGTCTGAGACTCTAAACGCCCCAACTTTTTCCCTTGAGCTAGCCCTTACCACCGTCTCCTGGGCATCTTCAGCAGGATTGAGACCCAGCTGCCCGCAGCCATAACCTGCTCCTTAACAGATTAACCTGTTCCCTTAACAGTTAACTACCTTAACTACCCCCAAGTAGTTAACCAGCTTCTCCTCTGCAATTTCAAGTCTCATCTCTAACTGTGCTTCCTGGGGCACCTCCCACACACACTATTTGCCTTCCAATCTTTGTTTCAGTGTCTGTTTCTGGAGAAACCAATAATCTAGCGCACAATCTAATTCTTTAAAATAAATCTATCAGTGCATTTTAAGGTTCTGATCTTCTAAAGTTCATTTTGTTGCTCTCCAAATAACATATTAAAAATATAAGAGTTAAAACATATACTAAAGTTTAATGTCTATACAAGACTTTATAGCCATAGATTAGTAGGCTATGGATGGAGATGTCTAAACTACGTTCTTTTCTTTCATTTTTGTCACTATCTGACCTAAATAAAGAGCACTGAAATACAAAATAATATAAAAGCATGAATAATAAATATGGAAATAAATACCTAACTTCCCTTTTCAGTCTATCATTCATTCCATTTTGAGCAGAGCCCTCCACATCATTTCTAATCCAAATAGACATAGCATCATATATTTAACCAATGATTTAGTCAAACTCCTACTCATCCTTCAAGACCCTAAGCCTAGGGCTCACTACCCCCAAGTAGCATTCCTTGAAGCACCCTATCGGGTCTCTGTTCCACAGCACCTTGTTGCTATCTCTACCCATTGCTAATCATGTTTATAGCATTTGCCTACCTTTCTCACTGGACTGTGGGACTCCTAAGCAGAAGGCCCAAGTCATATTCAAGCATGAGTAGTGGTTGTTTGGTAAACATTGAAGGAAAAATTAAAAAAAAAGTAAGACAGCCTGAGTTTCTGATACAGGTAACAAGGTGGATGGCAGGCTAGCATTATACACATCTTTTAAAAAATCCCCAAAAGACACTGTTACAGAACTGAACTCTATCCTCCTTGCTTCGACTCCAGACTAAGAGCTCCTCTTCTGCCTACCGCTGCCCCTTCAGCATGCCATCTCCTCTCACACCCTGAGACTTAGCTCTGGACTTTCCTGTTTTCCTGCCTTTAACATACCTTACTTGGTGAGGGGCTATGGACACAGAGATCATTAAGATACGAGCTCTGCCTGATGAAGACAGAGAGATGCATGAGGGGCCTCATGGCAGACCCCTGAGCACACAGGGCCCCACAGCAGCTTGAGGCCAGTTCATGAGAAGCTTCTATACAGTGCTACCTGACCCTCTGCTCAGGATCTGTCGTTGTTTTCTCTGTGCTCCAACCACACTGTGTGGGCACTGACATCTCTCACTCACTTCACGACGGCTCTGCTCTGTGTGCTGTTCCCCTGACTGCATTTTAAGGCAGTATTTCTACCACACACACCACTATATTTGCTGAATTACTCACACACCATTAATGACTGACCTAGAGATACCGGATACTATATTTGATTCTTAACTTACAAAGAGATATTTTTGCTATGAGGAGTTCAGCTATAACTTTAAAGGATGCTGATTAGGTACTGAGAAACATTCAACCAAGATGATAATGGCCCAATTCCAAGAGCACAGAGTATAGTAACACTGACTCTATGAATGGTGGTGTGAAATAACATCACATCTTAAAATAGCTCAGTCAAATGCTAGCAACTTTAGATACTGAACAGGTACCCAAAATTCACATCCCTTTAAACTCTACCGTTTTCATGTAAGCCTAAGAGCTTTTACCACAAGAAGAAAATATTTTTCTTTTTTTAGATTGTATGTATATGAGATGATGGATATTAGCTGAACTTATTGTGATAATCATTTAATAATATATGTAATCAAACAAAAAATTACTTTCTTTCCTTTTGTGGTTTAGTCACTCAGTTGTGTCCAACTCTGCAACCCCATGGACTGAAGCCCATCAGGCTACTCTGTCTGTGGAGTTTTCCCAGTAAGACTACTGGGGTGAGTCCTACTCCAGGGGATCTTCTCAATCCAAAGATTGAACCCGTATCTCCTGCATTGCTGGCAGATTCTTTACCACTGAGCCACGAGGGGAAGCCCTTTAGGACTTGGTTAAACTTGCTTAACTGAACAGTGATGTACAAACCTTTTCCCGAGGTCCCCTTAGCAAGCCTTAGGAAGGCCAGCTGTCATCTGAACACAGACCTCCGCACCCTTCCCACTGGCCAGCCTAACGAAAGTGCACCTGGAGAACTCAGCATCATTTTCAAAGGCTGGCAGCTTCTGGGAATCCTTCCCTGGGTCTGAGCAGCCTGCCACCTAGAGTACTACCAGACTTGTGAGGCCTAGTCCCTCCTGTGTGCTGCCCCTGTCCTGCCTTTCGCTGGGCCTTTCTGGGTCTCAGGTTTCCTTTCTCCAGGCATTAGAATCCTGAGAGAAAGGGTGCTTTGTCTCTGTTAGAATTTGGAACTCACTTCCATCCCAGGTTTGATGCCAGGGAATTACACGGTGCCTTTCAGGAGAATGCCATGTAAAGGGGATCATCAGCAGTAGAGGCCTTTACTCCAAGCATCCAGGGAGCTGATAACCTTAATGCGAGATTCAGAACTGTAAGAACCAGGCTGAGTTCAAGCCTACTTTGGAGTGACGGCATTCTTACAAGCTTTCCCTTCATTCATTCAGGGTCTCTCTCTCTGGTGAAACTTTCTCACCTGCAGTGGCCACTGAACTGAACTAGGGCCTGGCTCATCTGATCATCACAATGACTGCCACGGCAGTGATCCAAAAAAGCTTAGAAGCCATAAAACTAACCGACTTTCTGATGTTTAACTGTTCTACCATAAATAGAAGTCAATCTCCTTTGAATGATGATAAACGTGGTGATTGCCAGTTACAAAATTATTGGACAAGGCCCAGTGTGACATTTGTTTCAGCACTAGAGATATAAAAGAGTCTACTGTGAAGGTTACTATTGTAAGTCTGTATAGAAATTACTTAAACCGCTTTGAAATATCTCTGAAGGACTCATAAAAACCACTATCTACTTCTCAATGATTACACACTGATTAGAGATCATTTCTGTTATGTATTTATTAAATATAGATGTCAACTTGAGAACAGCTGCTAGTTAAAGGCATATATTTATACTCATGTTCACAAATGATAAGACTGCATTACCTTGCAGCTATTTCATATGTAATCCTCAGTGTTCTTTCTCTTTTTCCCTTTATCTCCTGTTCATCCTAGTATTTTTATTCTGTGAAATTTTACTGTCTTAATTTTCAGACGATCTTTTATGCAAATGATACTCATTATTTGGATCTAAAACACCACTTACTCTCATAAAGTTACTACACTGTTACTCCCATGTTCAAAAATATTTCTGTGTAAGTTAATAGCTTCTAAATTTGGTCTGGTCTTTGGATTTAACTATGTGGGAGGCCTGCTGATCCAATTTAGGGAGTATGTTAAAAAAATATTTCCATAGCAATACTGGCTTCACTTCTAAAGTACCATCAGAAAAAATACAAACAAAGGAAAATTTAAAAGGAAAAGGTCAAAGAGATCATTATTCAAAGAAAAAGGATATTCAAATTTAGGGATTTCAGAATCATCTGTTACTATAATTCCTTAAGTATGAAGACCCTTGAATCTGTCTCCAGATCTATGGCTGTTTATCTTTCAACGGATTGATTTTTGTAGGGACTGTTGTTCTCCTTAGGTCATTTACTCATGTCTGGAGCCAACAAATCTATTGTTTCTACAAGCTAAACATTAGAGGATAGAAACGATGCAGAACCTCAATTCCTGGTTACATTTATTTACATACTGAAAACGAACTGTCCAGCACTTTGGGGGAGAATTCATCGAGCATCACCATCAGAGCAGATTAAACCATGTCAGGTTGGAGCTGGCTGGGACTGCAGAGGTTAATTCCTAAACCACTTAGAATAGTATCCAGCTTAACTCTCTGATATAGCAGTGGTATATGAGTAGAGTTCTCAAGACACCTAATTGTTACAGTCTTGGGACAAAAACGTAGTATATTTGTACCCTCTTTTATTTAATGAATAAGTACTTGGATTTTTATAGTATCTGGGTTTCTGAAGCATAAATGACTTGCTTAATTCAGGGTGCCCAAAGTTCTAGAAAGATGACTAGAATCTACAGGTCCTCAATAATGCTCCTATACCTAAAACAAATCATCTGCAAAACTTTGAAGAAAAATACATGAGTATTATTTGGAAGTGTTACCAGATGCGGCTGCAAGAAAAAAACAAGAACAACAATCCTTTAGACAACTGTGTGCCGAACTTTCTGCAGCTGTTTCTTTTCCTAGAAGGTGAACAGCCCTCCTTCCCACTTCAGCATGTTGCAGGGAGTCTCGCCTTTGCCTAATGATATGCTATAAACTATGGGAAAATACTCCATTCCAAGGACTCTATAAATAGCATATAATTTACTTTTCAGATAATCCAATGTGGTATTTATTATTCAACCTTCCAAAGATAAGGAAACCTCGGCTCGGGGTCACAAAGACAGCTAATGGCCATGCTGGGCCCCAACTCACAGGACCCCGACTGCCCCTCCATGCTGCTGCCTCCCACCCTGGCTCCCAGCCGCCCCACATGCCCCCCAGGCTGGCTGGAGCCTCATCTGGGCTGGCCAGGCTACCAGCATCTGTCTTACTTGGCAGAGCCTCACTACAGCCACTGCAGTCTGCCACATTTATTTACCAAATATTTGTTAAGGGCTCACACTGTGCCAAGGACAGTGCGAGGTACCAGGGGCACAAAGATGAATAAGACACAACCACGGAGAAGGCAATGGCACCCCACTCCAGTACTCTTGCCTAGAAAATCCCATGGACAGAGGAGCCTGGTAGGCTGCAGTCCATGGTGTTGCTAAGAGTCGGACATGACTGAGCGACTTCACTTTCACTTCTCACTTTCATGCACTGGAGAAGGAAATGGCAACCCACTCCAGTGTTCTTGCCTGGAGAATCCCAAGGACGGGGAGCCTGGTGGACTACCGTCTATGAGGTCACACAGAGCTGGACACGACTGAAGCGACTTAGCAGCAGCAGCAGCAGCATGGACATGAACTTCAGACAGAGAGGAGAGGAGAGAAAGGAAGGGAGAATAATGGTATAAACAATTAATGGGGATCAGAAGGTGGACTGTCACCCAGCAGAGGTTTATCTGGGGACCAACAGTGGGTGTGGTGGACAGAAGAACAACATGCCTCCCTCAAGATGTCTGAATTCCAATCCCTGGAACCTAAAAGGTAAAAAGAGACTCTGCAGAGGTGATTAAGGGAAGGACCTTGAGAGGAAGGGACTACCCTGGCTTATCTGAGTGGGCCTGAAGTAGTAACAAGTATCTTTGCAGGTAAAAGAGGAAGGCAGGAAAGTCAGAGTCAGGAGAAGGAGGTATGAGAATGGAACGGGTGTAAGCAAGCAATGCAGGCAGCCTCTAGATACTGGAAGGGGCGAGGAAACAGATTTGCCCCAGAGAGGAGTATAGCCCAAGCTGATATCTTGATTTTAGCTAAATGAGACCCACTTGGGACTTTTTGACCCCCTCAGATAATAATCTAATTATAAGTACACTGAACATCATGACTATTTCCAAAAACCTGTCTACCTTGCTGTAAAACCTGAAAAAATTTTTAGCACTTAATAAACACTGAATCAGGGTAAGGACCAATGCGTATAAATACTGTTTTTATCTTGTTGGAGCCACATGAGCCTCAGAAATAGACTCCATCATCTGCAGTAAAGAAATGACCAAGTATAACTCAAGGAAAACACGGTGTGTGTGTACACATGACAGAGACCAGATGGAGCTGTCTGAGTACAACAACTGGGACGGACATCAGCTGAACTGTCACTGTCTTCTCACGCTGGCTATGACTGCTGAGTCCCTCGCGGGTTCTTTTGGCTGCACCATGCACATACGCCTGTTATGACTCTGCCCTCAAGCCGTCCCTAATCTCCCCCTACGCTCTGCCCCATCCACACAGCTATCATTCCTTCCTCTCACTCCCCCGCACACGTTCCCCCGTGCCTGTCTCATTGCCCTCTCTCCACACCACTCATCTACCGGATCCTTTTGACCTCCCACTTACTCGTCTTCCTGGATACCCTGCTTGCCAGACAAACTCCACATGTCTAACAATGGCACTGAAGATACAAAAGGACACAGACATGAACTTCTCTAGAGGAACTCACAGATGACTGGGAAAGACACAAAAACAAGGAGACAGAGTACAATATGTCACATACAGACAGTGAAACTGAAGAAAGACCAGTGGCCCCAAACATCGAGTGGAGCATCTCAGTTGATGGGACAAAAGTCAGGGCAGCCAGCTCAGAGGAAGCAACTCCTGAACGGCGGCATCTAAGCCTGAAAGCCCAGCTATCCATGACACCTGATACCTAACAGGCTGTCGCGCCTGGTGGATCCCTCCAGAATGGCTCTAGTGTCCATCCTCTCCTTGCCACACCTGACGCATCACCCTGACTCGGACTCCCACGGTCTCTCACCAGCACTACAGTAAACATTCCTAACACTTGTCTCGTCTCCCTGGGTCCATCCTCTCTCTGCTCACTGCACTGCACTTGCCCACTGTTTGATCCTCCTAAAAGTACAGTGCTGATTATATAACTTCTTTGCTCGCAAACTCTCAACGGTAACCTGCTCCTTAGTGGATTAAGTGCAGACTCCCCAACCCAGCGTCAACACCCTGCTCCTCCACAAGTGCCCTATTGTGCCCAGAGTCCGGCACACCTCATGTTTTTAGGTTTAGTCAAACTCAACTATGTGCCCTGAGGCATGTTTGGACCCTTCTGTTAAAAGTCTCAGTATTTGAAACACATGAAGAAGTAAGGTTTTCCAATTCAGCTAGAAAACCCTCCAAAGAACTTTGGCTCTCTAAACTCAGATGAAAGGCTGAATCAACATTTTGAATTTTCACTTGAATTTCAAAGCATCTGGCAAAATCGAACTGAAATCTCACAATATCACTACTCCCACCAGTTTTTTTTTTCCTTGCCATTACAGTTTGGACTTACTTTACTCGTAATATTTATATCTTTTGAAATTTACCTGGAAAAATACTTTGAATTACTGAGGTTTTCAACAAATTATTATTACTACATTTACACAGGTAAAGGGAAATTACCAAAAGAAAACTTTTCTATAGACCTTGTATGTGTGGGGGTGGGGGTGGTGTATCCTTGGATGTTGGGATGAATACCTAATTGCATTCAGAATATCTAAATAAAGAAGACATTTTAGTGGATGATGACTAAACAGAAGACTGCTGTTTTATATTTTCATGCTCCATTAATAACAGCTCTATTTCATAGTTTATGAATAATCTGCAATGGGAAGGGGCCCTTTTGCTTACCTACTGTGTGGTAAAAGAAAAGCATGTTTGAAATACTTAAAAGAGCACCATTTATGGCGAGAAATCCAGAAGACATACCTGTGGCTTCTCTATTCCCGAAAGAATGTCTTGCACCCTCTTTACTTCCAGCTCATACTCTGCATGGCAAAAAGAGGGAGAAAAGAGAAATCAGTTAACACCATTAGAAATCAGTAAGGCTGTCAACTTCCTTTCCCAAGGCCTTTAACAAGGGTTATCATTAAGTCAGTTGCCTGTTACCATGGACTTTTGGTACCACAAGCATGATGATGATAAAATCAGGAATGGGGATGTCTTGGAGGGTACAGATTTCACTGTGATTGTGCTAACTTGACGCTACTATTGGTTTACATATTCACAGAGCTGACTAGATTAACATGGAATTCCACCTAATAATTCAACAGGCAACAGTTAATACAGAACCCTAAGGAGGAGACCAGGGAGACCAGTGCAACTAGATGCTGAGAGCAATAAGGAAATGAGGTTGAAGATAGGGGCCAGTTCATGTAGCACTGTGAGTTCAGATTTTTTAACTCAATTTTTATTCTAAGGTCGATAAGAAACCACTGGCATGATTTAGTGGAGGGAATGACACAGTATTATTCTGAGTCTGAAAATATCTGCTTGTCTGCATGAATAATGGGTATATGGAAGCTAAGAGTAGGAGCAGAAAGACCACTCAGCACACTGCTGCACTGGTGCAGGTAAGGGTGGAACTGGCCCGAGCTGGAGGTGGCAGCAAAGATGCTAAGAGCAGGTATGGTTCTAGAGGCATAGGTGCTAAAGGAAACGGCATGACAGGCAAGGATGAGGGAATGTGAAGAATCAAGGAGAATCCCTAGTTTGGGGCTGGATCGACTGAAAGGACAGTATTTTTAAATAAGATGGGGAGACGGGCAAGTTTTGTTGTGGAGCAAGAATTGTTTTTGAAATGAAAGGGGAGAATTGCTTGGAGGAGAAAGGATGGGGTGGGAAGGATCCATATAAATAGGATAAAGGACAAGATTTAAACTAAAGAACCTGTTTTGCTAAAGGAAATATCTGACTTTCACAACTTGCTTGATAGAATCTAATTCTGAATCTACAGATTAACTTAACCGTTCAACTAGTTTATGAGCTATATATCTAGAGATACATGATTACCAAGACATGTCCTTGACCCCAAGATATTGCAAGTCTAGTGAGGGGTGGGGTTGGGGGTGAGGAATGGAAGCAACTAGGTGATTACAGAGTAACAGGTGCCATGGTAAAGGCTCTCCAAGTGTGTAAGTTCTAGAAGTTTCCTACAAACCAACATCCAGCTGAATACGACAGGCAAGCGGACATTTGGAGGAGGAGAGGGAATGGACTAGGGGTGAGAACAGGTTATTAAGCCCAGCTCTTCAGACTGTGCATTCACAATGTTCAGGTCTAATTTCAAAGAATCCCTTCTCAACCCCTATCCACTTGCCCCAGGTTTCCTCTAGTCATTCTCCTATCCTACTTATTCTCCTGTCCAGCAGTCGTCAAAGTCAGACATTAATTCTCCTATTTAATTGTTCCCTCATCTGTTACTTCTTTTCTGCTAAAATAAAAGCTTGAGGAAGGAAGTTAAACTGATCTGGAGCAGATACATTTTTTTCTGTCAATAATTTGATAAAGTCGAAGTGTTAAGTCGCTCAGTCGTGTCCGACTCTTTGCGACCCCACGGACCGTAGCCTGCCAGGCTCCTCTGTCCATGGACTTCTCTAAGCAAGAATACTGGAGTGGGTAGCCCTTCTCTTCTCCAGAGGATCTTTACCACCCCAAGGATCGAACCTGTGTCTCTTGCATCTCCTGCTTTGGCAGGCGGATTTTTACCACTGTGCCATCTGGGAAAGCCCATACATTTGTTGATAATCAGAGAGTTAAATATTTGAAACCTTGTGGGTCACACAAAGACCTCTGGCACACATTCTTTTTTCTAGCACTTAAAAATGCCATCCCTGGTTTCACATGTGTGGGACATGAAAGAGGCCACAGTGTATACTTCAGCTCCAGGCCCCAGTGCAGGACACGCTCACAATGCAGCCCAGAGTGCCTCGCAGAGATCCTGCAGGGTCAGAGCCTAGTGCACACTTGTTGACTCAGTAAACAAACCAAGCCTACATAAAAAATAACAAGAACGTCTAGCTGGCTCCACCTTAAAGGAATCAGTTCCTTTTTCTCCCATTGCATTCTGCTTGGCAGAACACGTTTACCTTTATTTTGGTGAGAAAAATAAATGGGTTGGTGGCAATATAATATTTTTTAAAATTGAAACTAAAAGAAAATTCACTTCAAAAGACTGAATGTCCTAAGCTCATTTATAATCATGTATTCATGTTAAGATATAGACAATGGACTATACCCATAAGTCAAAACGTATCCTCACGTTTTCTGGGAATTCCTACTGAGTCAGCTGTAAATACTGTGTATCTCAGAAGTTAACTGTCAGTAGAAAACACATGAGCACAGTTGCAATAAAGGAACTGGTTCAGTTGTTAAACACAAAACTTTCTCAATCACTGGTTATTAGAGTTTGAAGGACCCTATGGTTTCAAACACTCAACAGAGAAACAGTTCAAACACTAGATACATTCAAACAGCTAGCTGTTCTGACAGACATTTAAAATGTCTCAGGACAAGAAGCCAAACCTTATTTTTGAGGTAATAAAGCAGGGGTCCCCAACCACCGCCAACCTTCCCCCGCCCCAGGACCTGTTAGCAGGCAGGCTGCACAGCAGGAGGTGAAGGTGGGCAGGTGAGCAAGGGAAGCTTCATTTCAGATCCCCATCACTCCCATTACTGCCTGAACCACCCTCCACACCCCATCTGTGGAAAAATTATCTTTCACAAAACCAGTCCCTGGTGCCAAAAAGGTTGGGGACCGCTTAATAAAATTTTAGATGAGAAGAGAGATGATCACCTATCCAACAAAGAAAGGATTGAAGAGCTCTGCAAAGGAAGAATCCTCCGGACTATAACTAGACATAGGGCATGAAAGAGTGTTTAAAAAAAAAAAAACAAAAAAACAACTGAAGACCTCCTTCCCCCAGCCAGCTTTCAAACACACATAGGTGAGAGAAAAAGGAAAAACGGGAAAGGAGGTTGAATTAGAAAGGAGGTGAGGGGTAGGGAGAAAGATCTGCTTAAGACTGAAAAAAAAAAGGAATAGGTTTCAGGTAAGAGCCAGACATACAAATGAAAGGCTGACTGAGAGAAAAACAACTAAACAACTTCCAGAGAGAGGTCAGGACTTCTCGTGTCTGCCTTATAATAAGGAAAGCTGGTATTTCCTGAGCATGTAGACGTGTGCTGGCCGAGCACCGTCGCCCTGCTGATCTTTACAAACTCCTTGGCAAGATGGACCTTCTCCGCTCTATTTTACAGCAGCAGGCAGGACTGCAGTCTTTCCTGCACATCACAGTTTTCACCTTCAGTTCGGAGCACAAGACCTGCACCGTGTCTTTGGCGACTGAGGAGTGAGGCTGAGGGACAAACGAGGAGGATTCATTTTCCCAGGAGCACAGGTGAAGTCACGTAACGTGTCCCAGAGCAAGCTGGAACCTCTGGCTGCATCACCAGGACTGAGGAGTCCGGAGGGAGAGGGTGCGGAGAGGGGAGAGGAAGGGGCTGGGGCTGCCGGGTGTTTGCGCTGATGTGGATGGGAGAACGGAGCTGGCAGCAGAGACACCCCCGCCCCGCCAAGGTCCCACGAAAGGGTCTGCGTTTTGGGATTTCTTTCTTAAACTCTGAAAAAGCTGTCAAATGATTAGAGCAAAGGCCTTTGGGGGACAAGCCATGTGAGGAAAGGAAGAATAAGAAAAAGTAGCTATGGATGGAGCCAAATAAACAAAGGATTCTGCTGCTGCTGCTGCTAAAGTCGCTTAAGTCGCACAGTCCGACTCTGTGCGATCCCATAAACGGCAGCCCACCAGGCTCCCCCGTCCCTGGGATTCTCCAGGCAAGAACACTGGAGTAGATTGCCATTTCCTTCTCCAATGCATGAAAGTGAAAAGTGAAAGTGAAGTCGCTCAGTTGTGTCCGACTCTTTGCGACTCCATGGACTGCAGCCCACCAGGCTCCTCTGTCCATGGGATTTTCTAGGCAAGAGTACTGGAGTGGGGTGCCATTGCCTTCTCAAAGATCAAAAATACAAAAGGGCACGGCGTGAGGAGGAAATGTAATGACAGGACAATCATTACCTTATTATATCAGGAGAAATGTGGTATCAAAGCTAGACTGGATGCCTTCTTTCTTTCAAGATTCTGAATTGTGAATAAGGAAAAAAGAAGAAAATGCATTCACGCTACATTTATTTCCTTTTTCATTTGTGTTGCCACAGACTAAGAGAAAAAAGTAAATGCCAGGCACAAGATCTGCACAAACAAGAGTGAAAATAAAATTTGTTTAACTGAGCTCAAGTGACAGTTACTTACCACATATAAAATAAACTCTAGTGTGAAAGCATGAAACTTTCTGGCATGAAAACCCCCAAATCCAGGATTCTACCACCTAAATAACTCAATTAACTCAGACCTCTCCCCTAAGCAAGATTTAACAGTGCCCGGGAGTAGTCTATGCATTATTACCCTTCCCATTGAACAGCCTAGGAGACCAGCTCTACAGAGTCCATTTCAGAGCTGGATCTTGCTTCTGCTTGCTTCCATGATGTCTTTTTCTCTACCTCTGTCACTCTCTCACACACACAAAATGAGTGTGAGAGAAAGGAGATAAGTAATCCCCTCATAAAAATTAACAAAACAAGGAAGAACAGTTCTGGTGATTTTGCCATTAGGATACCTTTCATACCAAGTTTAAAGAGGAAACTATGTCTTGTTTGTTTACATCCTCCCGGGACGCCCAAGAATTTGGTGTGTGTTAATGTGTACAAGAGATGGTCCGGAAGAGGCAGGATGGTAAGGCTCTGGGAAGAAAGGAGTTCTTTCTCCATTATCAGGGTTGCCTTCTGCCCTCTGGTTTTGCAACCAGTAAATTTATCCAGAGGCAAATCTTATAAGCCAACTTTATGTTTCTTTCTCCCCATGCTGAAGCTGCCATAAGGTAAGAAAACAGATTAAAACCACCTGCTTCAATTTTGATTGTGACCACGGCTGAAGTGGGCAGACACGATAACTCACCTTTTATATCATCACCTCCTTAATATCTAGAAGTCTTTTCTCTGCAGTAAAGGCTGTGATCAGTAAAACATTACGTGGCATTCTCAGATAGCTTGCCAAAGGAGTGGAGTGTTGGCAGGGGGGTGGGGGCAGCGGCGCTGGGTGGGTGAGTGTGTTAGTCACTTCAGTCAAGTCTGATTTTTACAGCTCCATGGCCTGTAGCCTGCCAGGCTCCTCTGTCCATGGAATTCTTAAGGCAAGAATACTGGAATGGGTTGCCATGTCCTGCTCCAAGGGATCTTCCCACCCTAGGGACTGAACCCAGGTCTCCTGCATTGCAGGTGGATTCTTTACCATTTGAGCCACCAGGGAAGCCTCAACAGAGAGGGTGGGGAGCATTTTATTTTGTAGATATGGACACTTTGGGGGTAGGGAATTCCTTAAAAGGAATTAAGACGGAAGCCTCTAGTTTAAACATGCCCCAAAGAGTTGAAAACTACCCTATTTGGAAAGGCCAAAAAAGGGAAGGAGAAATTCAGCTGAGCAACTTATACCCTTCTTCCCTCCTAAACGCACATCTCCACCCAAGAAAATAAAGCATTTTTAGCAAAGGGAAGCTTAAAAATACCCTAGCAAAGCAAATACATTTTTCTGAAAAAGGACACAAACAAAACAAAAAACAACCCCCACACAGAGGGAATATGTGTCATGTGAAATTTAAACTTTCCACAAATAATGGTTTTCATGTTTGTTCCAAAAGAGCCGTAAGTTCAGACTGTTTGTATAACTGTAAGGCCTAAATTAATTAAAATATCCCACTTTATAAACACAATGTTTTTCTCTGGCTTGTTTCACATTTTTTTTCCCTTCTTAGAAAAGGAATAGAGCTAGACACTTAGCTGCTAGCTATAGAATGTATTTATGGTTGTAACAACAGCCCCTTCATTCCAAAGAAATGACATCAGCATTATTTCTCTGTAACCCTTCTGTCTAGTTCTCATCCACAGGGCTCATTTACAGATATGCCCAGCATAACATAATATGCTCTCTCAGATTTGCCAAGGAGCTGACTTAGCTACTCTCTTTAACAATTATATATAATAAACTATGGGCATTGAAAATATGCAACTTTGGTCATGCCCATTTTTAGGATAAGAGGCTTAAAACCAAAAGCAAACATTCAATATAATAACTAAATGAACAGAAATAACCAGTACTTCTGGATGAAAAAGGAGAAAAAAATGACTCAATAACAGGGACACACTGGCTATCTAGTCAATGCCTACTAACATTGATGAGAATAAATGAAGGTGAAGGAATGACAGTTTACAGTTTACAAATGCTTACTGAATTGCTTTACTAATCAGAAAAATGAATATGCATTCATGTTTTAAAATATTACTTATCCTGTATGGAAAAAGGAGGAATCAATAACTGCATACAAGTGAAAGTGAAATCGCTCAGTCATGTCCGACTCTTTGCGACCCCGTGGACTGTAGCCTATGAGACTCCTCCATCCATGGAATTTTTCAGGCAAGAGAACTGGAGTGGGTTGCCATTTCCTTCTCCAGGGGATCTTCCCGACCAAGGGATCGAACCCGTGTCTCCTGCATCAGAAACAGATGCTTTTATCACCTGAGCCACCAGGGAAGCTAACTGCATACAAAAGTAAGGTTAAATACCTAAGAATGCCCATTTAGTAATTATGATCCACAGTGGTGTTAAATACAAATATTAAAAATGTGCAAAATTACAAGTAATAAATTCATGTAACATAAAGACAATGCAGTTAATCCCCAAAGACAAATGTGCCAGAAATATCTTCAGCTATCAATCATCCTGATGCTACAAATGCAAAGACAAACAGCTTTCCAGCCATTTAGCTGGTTAAGTGGTTATTTCATGTGAAATCCTGAAAGACAGACAAGGGAACATCAGACTCTCAATAGTGGACAAGAAAGCAGCAGGTAGGTGAACATATGTTGTGGGAAGTTGCCTTTCAGTCTAAGAAAACATTTTCAAGAGCAACCTGGGTTCCAGATAGAGCCTGGAACCTTAGAGAAAGCAGAAGATGACAGATGAATTCCTTCTGCAGCTGGTGTGGCCAGCTGGACAGGAGGGAAAACTGGAGAAGGTAAATGGGGCAAGGGAGGCTAATTTCCTCTGAGCTTTTGTTGCTATTTCTGGAATTCAGGAGAAAGAGTGATTTTCTATCCTACCCCAAGATTTGAGCAAAGCCCTACTTGGAATATTCACATCAGTCTATCTGTAGGCAAAATGGGTCTCTTTGGGCAAAAGCTGTACTACAGTTTAGTTACTCAGGCATGGAAGTGTGAGATCTGGGGCTTTAATGAAAGGGGAAAGCCCCAGATACGTTACTCTTGCTGAACCCCAGGTCAACTCAAGTTTCTCTCTCAAACATTCTGTGATGCCAACTAAAATGGATGGATGAAACTAGATGGATTCTACCTAAAATAGGAGGAGATTCTATGTTCACTTCTGTCAAATTCTCTAAGAAAAGTTCTCACTGTTTACTTCACAAGGCAAAAATCTTATAAATGCATGGAACTGTAGAGATGCTGCTAGCGTTTTCAAGAACAGCAAATTACATAGGGATAAAAAACCCACAAAAAATGGATCAAGTATGAGGTAGACATGCTTGCCTGGCAAGCCTGACTCTAGCACTAGTCCTTTTCTTTCCTTCCCTCTGTGTGTTTGAACCATGTCACTGGCTAACTGAGCCCTAACCTGTACTAGATATAGCTCTTTTATTTTGGGGGAATGCTCAGCGCCATGATTACCCAGAGAGACCTGGTGCCCTCCCTGGGTGTGGAACAGGAAAGCAATCACTTAAACACAGGATAGAACAACTTACAAAGTAATTGAAGCTTATACCCTGCTTTCTGCACTGGCATCTATAAACGTTTCCACAAAATGTTTTTTTGTTAAAAGATTTGGCACGTCACACTGAAAACCTCTTAAGTAGTGTATTCAATAATCTTGCAAGACTGTTCAACTGATTTTGCAAGACAGAATCCAGAGAGCCCAATTTTGTGACCCATTAAATCCGAAAGAGAATTTTAATATTTATACTACCTATTGAGCAAGTTTTGAACAGTGTTTACAAACACATTTTAAAATTTGATGTCTCTCATGACAAAACCATATGCATTTGTGGATGACAGATACTCAGTCTATAACCAAAGGACCCAGTGAAGCTCATTAGCTGATAGGAGAACCATGTCAAGTGCTACCCAGATCCAGTGTTAACCTCATGTGCTAGGGCTCTAAATAACTTACCAGAGTTCTGACATATGGAAATAGCTTTATCACCATTCAACCTACCTCACTGAGGAAATCAACAAATGCATATAGTCACCAGGCAGGTAATGTCAAGGAGTTAGTGGACATGTATCAGGCAAAGGGGAAGGGTAAAAACTATGAAAAACGGAAAAATGCTTCACCCTTTTTCTAAAGGAGGCAGCTGTTATGTATCCAATTATTGTCAAGCAGGATTTAAGGAATCTCAGCTGACAGACTGCCATTTTTCCAGAAAATCTGGAAATGGAAAATTTTCTGTGAAACTGCCTGATCTGCACAGATATATATTTTGAAACATTTCCAATCTATAGAAAAGCAAAGGAACAGTACTATAAGCCACCACATGCCCTTCACCTACATTGACATTTTGCTATACCTGTATACTCATGTTTTGTCTCTATACATACACACACACTTAAAAAACTAAAAATTAGTTTTTTTTTTCAGAACTATTTGAAAGGAAGTTATTGATTTTATGACATTTTACCCCCAAAACTTCAGCATGTATTTCCTAAAAAATAAGGACCTTCTTGTATATAACCACAATAACATCACAACCAAGAGATTTAACACTCAGAGAATAAAATCTAGTCAGCATTCCTTACTCAAACTTCCCCAGTCATTCCTAACGTTCTCCCCATACGAGGATCCAATCAAGGAATATGTGCTGCATTAGTCTCCTTTAATCTAGAACCCAGAAAGCCTCCTATAATTTTTGTCTTGTTAAAGTTAATATTTTTGAATTGTTCAGATCAGTTTTCTTATAGCATATAAAACTATCTGGATTCTGTGACTATTCCCTCATAGTTAGATTCATGCTAAAAATGTTTGTCAAGAGCTCTATATGAATGTACCTCCTATTCCATCACATAAGGAAGCACACAATGTCAGTGTGAATCTTTTGGTGATTTTCAGCACTTAGGTCACTTAGTTCCAGTATTACATGACATACTTCCCTGTTGTCAAAGGCACCCTCTTCCCCTCTTACCTGATGGTTAGAGCAAATATTAACGATCGCTGTCAGAAGATATTACTATATTAATAGTTGTAAGATGGTGACATTCCTAATTCTATCATTCCTTCTATATTAATTAGTTTCCTCTCCCACATCTTTATGCATCTATGAAGTCATGGATTATTATTTTTTTTAATTACTTTTCCACTCAAGAAAACTTGTCATACTCTTTGCCATCATTCTTTTGGATGCTAAAACTGTCTCAAATACAGCTAGTAGGAGATCCTTTAAGCTGTTTTCTGTGACCTTTTGTTCATTTCCTTGAGACTTCTGTTTTGAATACCTGTTAAATATTCTGGATTAAGATCATTTGGCTAACTGTGAGAAAATGTGCAGACTGCAAGTGAGAGATTTTATTAACGTTAAGTAGAATTCACCTCAAAATTCTGGATTTGTCAAAAGCCACTATTAAGAACTTTCTCATTTAAATGTGAATAGGAAGGAAAAAATCATCTAAGTATTTCTTTTTTCTGTATCTTTTAGAAATTGAAGTTAAAACAAACCAATAACACAAGAACCATCCTAAATGACATTTTAAAATACAGTGAACTTGAAGTCTAGAAACTTAAACATGAATCATGGTAAATTTTGAGAGGAAAAACATAGAATATATTTGGGTCTTCTCAGATTATATAATTTCAGCTCCCAGTTTCATTTGATCCTGTTTTATTTCTCTTTCTTCGTAATCAACATTTCCTTTAAAAAAAAAAAAACAAAAACCAAAAACAGATAATCAAAAGAGACAGCAATATCTGCCCCGATCCAGAAAAGAAAACAGACTGTATTCTAAATGCATCAAACTGAGAAATAAACGAAAATGAAAAGGTAGATTAGGCCAGTAGGCAGGAAACATCTCCAGTGAGAATACTATCTATGAGAGATTTTTCTCCAGAATTGGAACCATTGTGACGACCAGAAATGCTCTACTCTTAAAGGATTTCCTTTTACCCTTCAAAACATATAGAACAGAGCAGACAAATCTAAGGTCAATGTGAAAGAAGTCTTAAGTTGTTTACAAGCAAACTACTCTATACCAAATATGGCACTGATTTTGCTGTCTCATTCTAAATCTTTTATAAAATTGAATTACTTGGAATTCAAAATTTTCAGTTTCCTGTCTAAAATAAAAGACTCTCTTGAGACAGACAGTTGGCATCTCTCTTGTCCAAATGGGATGCCCTGTTGTTCAAAACAGGAAAGTTGTAGGTCTATTAATAATGTCTTTTGAATGCATGTATATTTAACAATTCAGTTAAAAGGTCTGAGAATTACATTTCTACCCCAAACCAGCTCAATATATGGCACACTTAACCAGCCAGCCACATTTTCAGGTCTGCAGGTGATAAATTGTGCTCACCTGGGCAATAGCTGAGGCATGTAACTCCTGGTCTACAGTGAGCGCTTCAGGCCCCAGCAAAAACCCATGAGCAAAAGTAGCCATTTGGGTCATGAATCAAAGGGCCAAAGAAAAACTGCTCAAGATGAAAATATAAAAGATAGCACAGAAGAAAAAGAAACAAAAGAGATGACCAAAAAGAGGGTTAGGAGAAGGCAGTGGCACCCCCACTCCAGTACTCTTGCCTGGAAAATCCCATGGATGGAGGAGCCTGGTGGGCTGCAGTCCATGGGGGTAGCTAAGAGTGGGACACGACTGAGCGACTTCACTTTCACTTTCCATTTTCCTGCATTGGAGAAGGAAATGGCAACTGACTCCAGTGTTCTTGCCTAGAGAATCCCAGGGACGGAGGAGCCTGGTGGGCTGCCATCTATGGCGTCACACAGAGTTGAACATGACTGAAGTGACTTAGCAGCAGCAGCAAATAAGGAATGAGTGAGAGATAAAAAAACGATTTCAAATACAGTTCTCAGAAATTACACTGACAATTTTTTATCTAAGAATTATCTAAATAAGTTCTAGAAATTATAGTGATTAAATTTCCATTATAAGACACCAAAATGTAAAAGGTTAATTTTTGACAAAGCTTGAAGTTACCCAAGGGTGACAGGACAGTACAGAATACGCATGTGACTCTATCCCTCCCTTCCTGGGCCAGTTCCCTTTTCTCATCCTTCATGCCTCTGCTGAGAAATCCATTCTTTTAGGCAGTACTGCCTTTATCACCCTCCTGCAATGGTTCCCTTTGTAAGGTTTCCCCTAACATCCCATCCTCCTCTCGATATTTAAGTATATATTCTACTGCATGTTCTTGTTCACAGTACAGCTGGCCCTTGAACTACATAGGGATTAGCAGGGCCAACCTCTCCTTTAGTTGAAAATCCATGTATAAAGTCGGCCCTCCATAAATGCAGTCCGTCCACATATGCATATTCAACCAACCACAGATCGTGTGGTACTACAGTATTTACTATTGAAAAAAAAAAAAAAAAATCCAGACCTGCAAAGTTCAAACCCATCTTGTTTAAGGGTCAGCTGTGTAGCCTCCACTTCTCCAAAAAGAGTAAAGGTTGGTTTCCCTGGTAGCTCAGATGGTAAAGCATCTGCCTACAATGTGGGAGACTCGGGTTCTATTCCCTGGTTCGGGAAGATCCCTTGGAGAAGGAAATGGCAACCCACTCCAGTACCCTTGCCTGGAAAATCCCATGGAAGGAGGAACGTGGTAGGCTACAGTCCATGGGGTCACAAAGAGTCGGACACGACTGAGTGACTTCACTTTCACTTTCCTGAGTACAGGAATCATGTGTCACTGATGTCATGCTATGTGTCACGGATCACCCGGTACCTAGTACCTGCATAGCAATAGGTATAGAATGCGTGACTGAATAAATGGTCAGAGACCAATTATGAACAAATGCACATGCTCTGCTTTTATTCTCTGAATATTTAGAAACAAGCACATGAAAGATGTCGTGGCAGAGATACTTATGAGGGACAACACCTTGATAGATCATGATATTACATCAAATAACACATTATGATAAAAGGTGAAGTCGTGTCCGACTCTTTGCAACCCCGTGGACTGTAACCTACTAGGCTTCTCCGTCAAAGGGATTCTCCAGGCAAGAATATTGGAGTGGGTTGCCATTTCCTTCTCCAGGGAATCTTCCCAACCCAGGGATTGAACCCGGGTCTCCTGCATTGGAGGCAAACGCTTTAACCTCTGAGCCACCAGGAAAGCACATTATGATAAACCTGTGTCAAAAATCTGTACATTTCTGCATTGGAAACCAATATGCACATGCTAAATTAACTCAGTAAGAATCCTACATGTGATGTGGATCAGAAATATTTCTATAGCCAAAGCTAACAGTCTTCCTGGCAGAAAAAATAAAAATAAAAAGAACTCAATAAAGTCATCAAGCTTGCTGTGATGATAAAAATGCAACTGAGCACATTACTAATTAAGCAACTGAGAATCCTTAGATTTCACTCTGGATAGTATCCTGGAGAAGAACGGAGCATTTTATCTACTAGTGGTAACCTTTCAATCTGCTACATACTAATCTCATTTCAGAAAATTAAATCAGAATGCACAAAGTTGTTTTTAGAGGCTAAAATGCCTTGGTTTTGTTTAGCCAAGTTAGTTGTTTTCCAGTTTTCCTGTTACACAATAGTTTTTTTGTAGATACAAATCATGCATCTCTAAAGGACCATTTAAGATGACTCTATTATGCCTATTTAGCAGTTAATTATTCAATCAAATAGGAAAATCTGAACTACAAAAGTATTTGCAAGTCTTTCTTTTTGCAATATTAATGCATACTTCCAATGACCCTGACTACCCATTCTCCTTTCTGCCTTTTATAGTATGTGACTGTCTGGTTGCCTTTCTTTCCATAATTAACAGTCCTCCAACTGCAATCCCACTGAATGAAAAACTTGGCACTTTCCATGAAGGGATCTCCTCCTTTGCATTCCCCTCTATCCCAGGGCCACAAAGTTGCATTTGGAGTTTACTGCACAGCCAGTATTTATGGCTTACCAGCTATGATAAGCAATCTAGCAGTTACACACTTTGAGTAAAACACCACTATTGGCAGAAAACTTCCAAGTGGGAGAGTATTTACCCTTCAACAAAAGACTAATTTAGAATTCTTTGACCCTGGCAATAAGCTAGTCACCCACTCCTGTGAAACTTCCCTAATAACCTCCCAAGCAACCCTCTACAACTAACAGTCAAAGGGATGCCCTAGGAGATAGGAACTGGAATAGTGTGTACACAACAGCTATACCTTATTCCTCCAGAGTAAAAGATGTTAATTCACCATATGGAATGAAAACACAGTTGTTTATTAAATTTTAGGTTTTAAAGAAGGAAAGCATGGTGCTTTTTACTCCTATCAATGTGCCCACCAGAATAAAACTTTATTATAATATTTTGAATACATAGTGCAATGTGAAGAATTACAAACTATAGTTTATCACTTATTATTAGATAGCCCTTTGTAATGTACTGTTATGGGATGAACTGTATTCCTCTCAAGAGTCATACCCTTAAGTCCTAACCCCAGGTATCTCACAATATTTGAAGATAGTGTCTTTACACAGGTAATAAAGTTAAAAGAAGGTCATTATGGTGGGCCCTATGGGACTAATGTCTTTGTAAGAGGAGGAAATTTAGATGTAGACACATACAGAGGGAAGATGATGTGAAGATAAAGGGCAAAACCAGCCATCTATAAGCCAAGGAGAGAAACCTAAAACAGATATCCTTCCCTTGTGGTCCTCAAAAGGAATCAACCTTGCAGACACTCTGATCTCAGATTTCTAGCCCCAGAAACTATGAGAAAGTTATATATCTGTTACTTAGACCACCCACTTTATGGTACTTTGTTATGGCCATCCTAGTAATCTCATACATGTATCACATATATATTTGTATTACTATACCCATCTACTAGACATCAATCCTACAAGCTAAGAATTTTCAGAATTTGCTCAAGATCACACCAGGCAAACCTAAAAAGACCCAGTATTAACCCCAGGCTTTCTAATTCTCAGTCTCTTTTGCTTCTTAGGGGACCTCCGGACTTCCTTTTACCCTGCCATCCCCACTGGCTAAGGGAACAAGAAAAGGGTAGGGAGAATAATTTTACTTATGATACATAAGCAAATCTATTAGCCTGAATAGACTGCTAAACTACTTGGTTCAATACAAAATACAGTGGAAGTTAAAATGTGTTTACACTACTGCTTCCATAAGAGGTCATATTCAATCACAGAAGCCAATTTAGATGTCCAAAAAGAAGTGACTGAAAATCATTTGAAAAGCTGATCCCCAAAACCCCACTTCCTAAGATAATTCTACTGACTATTCTATGCCAGTGCACCAGTAACTCAATATGCTCTCCCCTTTCTCCCCATGTATAGAAATATATCATTCAGGATGTTTTGAGGCTAGAATACTATTATGCAGTAATTGTTTCCAAAACACATGTTAAAATATTTTTGCAGCTGACTGTGGCTTTAGAGAAGAAGCACATACTGGCTCCAAAAGAACAGAGACTATGTTGGACCATAAACTACAGCTGTTTGCTGTGCAGTGCGCCACCTGAAATATCTGCGTGTTGTTTTCTCCCTAACCAGCTAGTACAGAGTGTATTCAGACTACTCAACTTATTTATGGCTCCAGCTGTTTTTCTGTATTTTCAGACATTCCACAAGGACTGAAGTATGGCAGCCATTTTGCTGAAGTCTTTCAGTATGGATAAAGAACTGCAAAGTGTACAGTGGGTACTAATTTCTGTTCTTAGATAAAGTAACCGCCGTTAGAGTATAGATTAATATCTTTATCTTAGTAGAATAAAGATCCTAGTTTGACCCTCTTAACAGTCACTGAGTAAAAGTCTCACAAATACTTCCCTTTGTTTAGGAGACACCAACATGCCAGAAAGTACAGGGAAGCGCATTTCTGGGGAGCTAACGGTTGCTTTGTGCACATATAAGACCCTCATATAATGAGCCGTAACAAAGAGGTGAGAGGACATTGGGAAGTAGAGCAGTGGCCTGTAATTAGGTGGTACAAAAGTTGAAGGATTGCACAACACAGAAATTTCTAACAAATGGACACATAAAAGAGCTGTTGAGACTGATTCACAAGTTTCCTTAAGCAGCAAGCAGTTGGACTGTTTAGCTGTAATTACTGTGATCTTCATGTCTACACTTTGAATGAAATTTACAAGTCTTACTCCTCCTCCCTACCTACTTAGCTTCTCACAGTACATTATTTTAACAGTGGTTACTGAAATGCAATTGAGTAAGAAATTGCACAACCAGAATTATAAATGATTCCATCAAGTGAGTGACCTATGAAGGCTCATCATTCACAAGAATTAAAGTATCACACTGACCAGTGCTATATTCCAGGAGGATAAAGTGAAATGAACTAGAGAAAACGCAAATAGGTTTTGTGCAGATTTAGGTTTAAAGCTACCTAAGATTGTGAAATTATAAGCATTCCATCTGCTCACCAGCTGTGGTCTCTAATCCTCTTTAATAACTTCAGCTTGCACGACTCCATGAGAATCCAAGCGTCTTCCAAATTTCACTTTACATTAGTTGCCAGGATTGATTTTTAGACACCAGTCTCCAGTGAAAGCAGCATAAAGTTGATTTCACTGGCAGGTGTTAATTTTCAGAGGAGTGAAAGCAAGTGGGAAGAGAGACTGAGAATGGAAAGAAAGAAATTAGGGAGATTCCAAGATCATCGCATTGAATTTTTAGGGTTGTATGCTCTTTAGCAATGCCCAAAGGCTCAAATGAAGAATATTCACCTGAAAAGTGAATTAAATTAAAAGTCCCTAAAGCCTGTAAAAGGCCACATCTAAAATAAAGATTATATCCAGCTGTGCCTAGAATGACGCTCTGTCTTCTGGAGCAGTCAGTCCTTTCCCCAGTGCAATCCATAACCTCTGCCTTTCACCAGTCAAAGACAGGGTTACAGCACTGTGGAATGTTCCCTGTTGTGACAAAGCTAGCTACTTTTTCCTTAGGGTATCTTTTTGCTTTTACTGAAGTACAGCTGACTTACAATAGTATATTAATTTTGGGTGCATAGCATAGTGAGTCAGTATTTTTACAAATTACACTCCATTAAAAGTTTTTACAAGATAATGCCTATAATTCTCTGGGCTATACATTGTATCCTTCTTGCTTATCTATTTTATACACAGAAGTCTTTATCTCTTAATCCCATACCCCTAATTTGTCCCTCCCCACTTTCTCTCCTCACTGGTAACCATTAGTTTCTTTTTATTCCTTAAGGTATTCATAAGGCAGTTTCTTGCTAGGTTCCATAAAGGTGGTCACCATAGCTTAATTCAAGAACAGTAAAAGTATGTTATTAAAGAAAATACCCATATGTAACTAAAGTTGCAAGCAGGGCTCATGGTAATATGCTTTATTACTTTTACATACAAGTATCTTTCCAACCCCCATCCTCACAGAGTTATTGCAGACAAAGGAAGAGAAGAAAGGATTCCTTTTCTCACTCAAGGTTGGCAACAACCTAAGTTCCAGGCAAACTCTGGTTTATAACACCTCTTATACCTCTAGTTCAGACTGCTGGAATTAGAGGTCCCAGTGGTGATCTGTACCTCACTGACAATATCATAAACACTAGGATTTGCTTCCTACTCAGATGTATTCTACCATAACAAGCTTATCTTCCAGGCTATGAATCATACAGGCTTCCTTTCCTAGCATGCTATCTTTAGGGGGCTCTCTGAACCAAGATGGTTCCAACCTTGTTGAAATCCAACCTTGCTCCAAAATGGCAATGTATTATCTTCTAGAGCACGCTTTCATATGTGGATGGGATTTCCACTAATAATTATCAAAAAAAAAAAGCATCTGTTGTTCTTTCTCTATTAACATTTAGAAGGTGATGGATCCCCATTTTTATTTCTGGCACCAACCTGAAGTTTACTTAGGAATTTCCTCCTAAGAGCATGCTGACCTGTTGAGTTAGCCCAAGATGGAAGAGCCAATTGGGAGCAAACAGGCAAACAGTCTCTAGTCCTAGTATAAAGTGGTCAAAAAGTCAGGTTTCATGTTTCCCAACAATCAGAAAAGAAAATTTTCATCTAATCGTTCAACAAAATAAGAGCAAACAAAGCTATCCTGAGTGCCAAAGGTGATAAGTAACACAAAAGCTATCATACCATTTTTTAAACGCTCTAATATAAAGGTGCTAAGAGAATGAGATTACTAAGAGCTACTGTCTGCAAGACATCTCCAAGCTATGGGAGAAATCAATAGTCTAAAACTAAAGATTGAATAGATTCCACATTAAAATCTGCTCTAGTATTGCAAAATGTCTTTACTGCATGCAATCAAGAGTATCTGAGTGAAGTTTTAATTCTTATGAATTACACAAAACTCAGTGTAAACGAGGGCTTCCCTGATAACTCAGTTGGTAAAGAATCTGCCTGCAATGCAGGAGACCCCAGTTTCATTCCTGGATCAGGAAGATATGCTGGAGAAGGGATAGGCTACCCACTCCAGTATTCCTGGGCTTCCCTTGTGGCTCAGCTGGTAAAGAATCCACCTACAGTGTGGGAGACCTGTGTTCAATCCCTAGGTTGGGAAGATTCCCCTGGAGAAGGGAAAAGCTACCCACTCCAGTATTCTAGCCTGGAGAATTCCATGGACTATATAGTCTATGGGGTCACAAAGAGTCAGACATGACTAAGTGATTTTCACTTTCAATGTAAACTGGATAGAAGAAAACACAAAGTCCAGATTCTGCCTAAGGGTAAAAAACCTAATGGTAACAGAAATAATTCTGAACTGCCAAAAATGACTGCCACTACCAAAGGTGATGAACTCTTCCTGAACAAAAATGGTGAAAGCAGTGATGGCTGTTTATTACATTTATTTGTGGAAAGGAAATAAAAGACTTCATCTATAGGGAAGTCTCTAACCTGGCAGTTTAGTTAGTTTCTCAAAAAAATCTTTTGTGCTTCGTGCTGTGCAATTCTGGCACACAAACATGCGTTATAACTATCTGGTTAACTCTTTCCAGCTGCAATGGAATTCTGTATTTTAAACTAAGCCTTATAAAATGAAAAATTTTAAATACAATAACAAATTCAGCAATTCATATTATCTACAAAAATGTTTGGAAGTTCCTTTGAATGAGCTCTCCACTCGAACCTCTGACAAGTTCAATCTGTTTCAAATACATTCAAGGGGTGAACTCTGGAGGGAGAAAACATACAGCATACACATCCCCGAACACAGGATGAGGTCAGCTAGTGCCACAAAGGACACGTTCTAAAGGGTGATGACAATCATTTGAGAAGCCTTCTCTGACTGAAGCATTTGGGCTACTGGAGGAAGGACGGGGAGGACCCAATCATACAAAGAGCAAGAGAACTTTGGAGATAGTGGTAACAGAACAGAGTGAAGGTGGAAAGGGTCTGGCATCTTTGAAGACTGGAAAGGAAGCACGGAGAGCTGCAACAAGGCTGGGAGGAGCTGAGGCAGCGGGTGGCTGCAATAGATACTGTCACTTGGGTAAACAGACTGCACTGCATGCTTGTTCAAAGACTGTAAAGTTGGAAAGGAAAACATAGAGCATTTTAATGAAATCCCCTGGTTGCTGGGTGGAGAATGAACGCTGAGGGAGCAAAAGAAGATCATGGCATCCGGTCCCATCACTTCATGGGAAATCGATGGGGAAACAGTGGAAACAGTGTCAGACTTTATTTTGGGGGCTCCAAAATCACTGCAGATGGTGATTGCAGCCACGAAATTAAAAGACGCTTACTTCTTGGAAGAAAAGTTATGACCAACCTAGATAGCATATTCAAAAGCAGAGACATTACTTTGCCAACTAAGGTCGGTCTAGTCAAGGCTATGGTTTTTCCTGTGGTCGTGTATGGATGTGAGAGTTGGTCTGTGAAGAAGGCTGAGCGCCGAAGAATTGATGCTTTTGAGCTGTGGTGTTGGAGAAGACTCTTGAGAGTCCCTTGCACTGCAAGGAGATCCAACCAGTCCATTCTGAAGGAGATCAGCCCTGGGATTTCTTTGGAAGGAATGATGCTAAAGCTGAAGCTCCAGTACTTTGGCCACCTCATGTGAAGAGTTGACTCATTGGAAAAGACTCTGATGCTGGGAGGGATTGGGGGTGGGAGGAGAAGGGGACAATGGAGGATGAGATGGCTGGACGGTATCACAGACTCGATGGACGTGAGTCTGAGTGAACTCCGAGAGATGGTAATGAACAGGGAGGCCTGGCGTGCTGCGATTCATGGGGTTGCAAAGAGTTGGGCATGAGTGAGTGACTGAACTGAACTGAATGAGACACCCTGGTTGCTGGGTAGAGAATGAACCGTGAGGGAGCAAAAGTTAAAGCAGACAGACCAGCTCAGGGAATAAAATCTCTGTGAAAGTATACATGCATGCACACAGATTAAAAAGCTACACACTGATTTATCATATGGAAACATTAGAGATTTCCATATCACGGCATATATACCTGCTGTCCTTCATTTACCATCCTGGTTGATAATATATAACCCAGCTGAGTTCTCATGTTTGGCTGAAACTTTTTCCCTCTACTTTTTCTTTCATCTTCACTTACACATCCTTCGATATTCTCTCAATTTTGCCAGCAACCTAGAACTGCTCTAAAAAAAATTATCTAAAAAAATAAGCACTACAATAATACTGCAAATTTAGAGAAAAGTCATCACACTTAGTGAAATATATTTTGGATATACACAAACTTATTGTTTCATGATCATCAATATAATTTTATATTAACAGATCTATGTTTTAGTACATGATATTAATATCCAAGAAGAGTTGCAGTTCAAGTGACCAAGAACATATATTCAAAGAAATGTCTAATGGAAAAGCACAGGTTTGAGCCATACTTGCTCTACAATCTGAAGAATCCAGAACATGAGGTTGTGGATCCTGATATGTAGCTTCCATGTAGTTTGAAGCTATCCCTCCTTTCGAACACTGCTGATCAGCATAATGTTGTAATGCAGACCGTAACACCATTCTAGACAGCAAGTAATACCAAAAGCAATAAGTCATATTCTCATTTAAGATTTCAACATATTTCCATGAATGTTGTGACTCACAAAAAAAAAAAAAAAGCCAAATTCTACACTAAATGGAAAATTTACTTCAGTCTCCAGAGCTATTCTCAAATAGTAAAACAATTTACCAGACATACTTAAATAGTTCTTCCTGAAGTCCTTTATTTTTCTGATTTAAATTGGTTCCAAAAGGAACTGGCAAAGGCAATACATATGCAGTAAGTGACTGATACCATTATGGAAAAAACATGTAAGTTGCTAAAACTGAAGGCTCAGATTATGGGTGCAGTTAAGCGGCTTAAATTAGACTATGTGTGTGTTAGTTGCTCAGCTGTGTCCGGCTCTTTGCAGCCGCATGGGCTGCAGCCCCCCAGGCCCGTCTGTCCGTGGAATTCTCCAGCAAGAGCACTGGAGTGGGCTGCCGCTTCCTTCCCTAAGGCATCTTTCTGACCCAGGGCCTGAACCCGGGTCTCCTGCACTGCAGATTCTTTACCACCGGGAAAGCACTAAATTGGACAGATTTAATGTTTAAAATCTACTGAAAATAAGACTGAGAAAGCTATTCAATGAAGGTAACATGATGTGATCCCCTTAGTTTCTTTCTCCCCTTATTAAGGGTCTCAGCAACATTATAGAGTTATTAATACAACCAAACAAGAATATCTAGTGGCTTGACACAGGGAAGACTGTGAGCCACATGACTAGTAGTTTATGCTTCATACCACAACATCTGTACCTGCTGAATTCTGTCATTTGCCCTCTTGGCTGACACTATATGATCCAGCTGCGTTCCCGTGTTTGGCTAAAACTTCCCCTCGCACCTTACTTTTTCTTTCATCTTCACTTATACAACCTATGCTCTGTACCTCAGCTTCATTAGTCTCATCAGTGAAATATGAACAGATGCGGAGCTCTGACTAATTTGTTCTTCCAAGCAATGATTTGCTGATGTGGTAGCTCAGCTGGTAAAGAATGCCTGAAATACAGGAGACCCAGGTTCAATCCCTGGGTAGGGAACATCCCTTGAAGAAGGAACTGGCAACACATCCCAGTATTCTTGCCTGGAAAATCCCATGGACAGAGGAGCCTGGGGTCACAAATAGTCAGAGATAATTGAGCATCTGAGCATATATAAGCTTAACTTTGATAAATATATATTTCATATCAAGTTTCACACAATCACAGAATTCTATAAGAGGAAAAAATCTTAATTGATTCCAAATACTATCATGTATGTACTTAAAATCTTCTATGTCTATTTTCTAGGTATAACACATGAGGAAATCTGCAAGACATAAGTTTCATTACATGGGCAATAATTATTAAAAATATACCAAGGTAGATAAAAGGGTTTATCATTCATATGACACGTTGGGGTCCATATAACTTCTTCAAAATTAAACTAAATATTAGACACCACCTAGATAAAAAGCATCAAGGAAAGGACATATGTAATCAATTTACAGCATTAGTCATCCAGTCAATATTGTAACAAGCATCAGCTTTTATGGAATTTTCTTGGGGGATTTTTATAATGATTAATCATTAATCACTACAGAATCATTAGATTCATTAGAAGTAATTATTCTTACAGCCTTGTCAGTCTTATCTCATGCTAGGTGAAAACTACCTCAGGTTCTTTTTGAAGAAAACATATGTTCCAAACTGGATAGGTTCCTTTCCCTTCTTTTGGAAAATGCCATTAACTCTAAAAGAAATTATACAAATCTTGATATGTACAATTACACAAATCTTAACTATGGTTTTTCCAGTGGTCATGTATGGATGTGAGAGTTGGACTGTGAAGAAGGCTGAGTGCCGAAGAATTGATGCCTTTGAACTGTGGTGTTGGAAAGACTCTTGAGAGTCCCTTGGACTGCAAGGAGATCCAACCAGTCCATTCTAAAAGAGATCAGTCCTGGGTGTTCATTGAAAGGACTGATGCTAAAGCTGAAACTCCAATACTTTGGCTACCTGATGCGAAGAGCTGACTCATTTGAAAAGACCTTGATGCTGGGAAAGATTGAGGGCAGGAGGAGAAGGGGATGACAGAGGATGAGATGGTTGCATGGCATCACCAACTCAATGGACATGAGTCTGCGTAAACTCCGGGAATTGCTGATGGACAGGGGAGGCCTCACGTGCTGCAGTTCATGGGGTCGCAAAGAGTCAGACCTGACTGAGCGACTGAACTGAACTGATTAACTTTCATTAAATATGTTCTGAAAATACATATTCACCATTTACATACATATATACATACATATCCACATGACAATTCACTTCAATTTCCAGAGTTCAAGTGAGCAATTGCAGCATTCAGCTTTGTGACTTGTCTCAGCTAGCTTAATTACCTGTACAGAGACCTCCCTGGTGCAGACCACAGCCATAATGATAAGACACAGCTCTGCTAAGTGACTCCTGGTCTATGTTATCTGAACCAGATACTCGGAGCTGCTATTAGACATTTATACTAACTGTAACACACCAGAAAAGTCATGGTGGGTGCTGAGAAAGGTGAGCCAACACTTCAATCAGACCTAAAATTGTTTAGGTAATAAGCTGGTTCCATCCTAGTCACTAGAATGGGGACACTGGAAGTAGTTTGTGATAGGCGGAAAATGGCTCCCAAAGGATATCCATTTCCCAGTCTCTGGAACCTGTGAATGTTATCTCTCCTAGCAAAGACTATGGAAATGTGATTAGGCTAAGGATTCTGAGATGGAAAGATCACCCTGAATTGCCTCAGTGAGAACCACATGAAATCACATGTATTCCTACAAGAAGGAAGCAGAGTAAGATGTGTTATGCACAGAGAACAGAACAATGTGAAGCTGGAGAAGAGAGAGACTTGCAGACTGCACTTTGGATTGCACTTGAAGATCAGAGTGATGCAGCCACAAGCAAAGGAATGCTGTCATCCATGGGCTGAAGGAGGGAGAGAAACAGGTGCTTCTCTGGAGCCCCTGGAGGGAGCATCACCCTCCCAACTCCTTGAATTCAACCCAGTGACATTTGATTTCAGCTTCTTCAGCATTACTGGTCAGGGCATAGACCTGGACTACTGTGATACTGAATGGTTTGCCTTGCAAAAGAATAGAGATTATTTTGTCTTTTTGAGACTGCATCCAAGTACTGCATTTTGGACTCTTCTGTTGACCATGATGGCCACTCCATTTCTTCTAAGGGATTTCTGCCCACAGTAGTAGCTATAATGGTCATCTGAGTTAAATTCACCCATTCCAGTCCATTTTAGTTTACTGATTTCTAAAATGCCAATGTTCAATGCCATCTCCTGTTTGACCACTTCCAATTTGCCTTGATTCACGGACCTAGCATTCTATGTTCCTATGCAATATTGCTCTTTACAGCATTGGACTTTACTTCCATCACCAGTCACATCCACAACTGAGTGTTGTTTTTGCTTTGGCTCTGTCTCTTCATTCTTTCTGGAGTTCTTTCTCCACTGATCTCCAGCAGCATATTGGGCACATACCGACCCGGGGGAGTTCACCTTTCAGTGTCCTATCTTTTTGCCTTTTCATACTGTTCATGGGGTTCTCAAGGCAAGAATACTGAAGTGGTTTGCCATTCCCTTGACTGCAGCCAGGAAATTAAAAGACGCTTGGTCCTTAGAAGAAAAGTCATGATGACCCTAGAAGGCATATTAAAAGCAGAGATATTACTTTGCCAACAAAGGTCCGTCTAGTCAAAGTTATGGTTTTTCCAGTAGTCATGTTGTGAGAGTTGGATTATAAAGAAAGCTGAGTGCTGAAGAATTGATGCTTTTGAACTGTGGTGTTGGAGAAGACCCTTGAGAGTCCCTTGGACAGCAAGGAGATCCAACCAGTCCATCCTAAAGAAAATCAGTCTGAATATTCATTGGAAGGACTGGCATTGAAGCTGAAACTCCAACACTTTGGCCACCTGATGCAAAAAACTGACTCACTGGAAAAGACCCTGATGCTGGGAAAGTCTGAAGTCAGGAGGAGAAGGAGGCGACAGATGATGAGATAGTTGAATGGCATCACCGACTCAATGGACGTGAGTTTGAGTAGGCTCCCGGGAGTTGATGATGAACAGGGAAGCCTGGCGTGCTGCAGTCCATGGGGTCGCAAAAGTCAGACATGACTGAGCAACTGAACTGGCACTTGCTTTCAAACTTCTGACCTCTGAAATCATATTCTTCAGATTCCCTCCAGAGTCATGAAAGAATAAAATTCTACTATTTTGAATCACTGAGTCCGTGGTAATCTGTTAGTTATAGTCCATCAGAGCTGTGCTTCACTGAGCTAACCTCTTTGTGGACAACAGTAACTTCAATACAAACAGAAAGAGCAACAAAAATAAAGTCAAATTAGATTAACTGAGTTCATACTACATGCCAGGACTGTGGCTAGAGTTTATCATAAACTTTTATTTTTAATCCATTCTCCTACTAATATAGAACTGAAATTTGCTGAATTTGGGGGTCTGACAACAACAGATGAGGTACTATCTGAAATTTAGCTTAGGGATAAAAGAGATTGAGCATATGGCTCAGATGCATTTTCCTTTTTCTTTTGATTTCCAGTTTTTCCCATTTTGTGCATTAAAATGATTTTAAAAACGCAGAGGGAACATCTGCTCACAACAGTGGAGCAGAAAGATAGACAATATGCTTTCCAGTACGCCTGGTGGGAGAATGTTTTTTTGTTAGCAGATGCCATAGACAGTGTCCATAAATCTAGGCCTGAAAATATTCTTGGAGACTTATCAAATTGAATAAAAGTGAAAAACTACACTCAGGAGCTTCAATGGAACATCCAATTCTTAAATGCCTCAACTTTCTCTTAAACCAAAGTCATCTTTCAGAAAGAAAAACACCACCTAAATAAAGTATAATTAACATAATAGTCACCTATGATTACCACTTGTCTCGAGATGGTTTATTTTCCATTTTGGTGTCCCATTTACCAGCATTAATCAATAGGACTCTAGATACCATTTTGAGAAAACATCTTGGACATTGCAACCTTATTCCAGTTTACTCCTTGGTATCTTTATAAAATCCAATATATCCCACCTTAAGCAGTTAACTGATTTATTGCTCCCCCAAAATACTGCTTTTAATATGCTGCCTGCAAAAATAACCTATCAGTGAATAAACCATCTATAGTCCTTGATGTTGACTGTTTTCTCTTCTTCTTTCTTAACAATGAGAAAGAGGAAAAACTTAACTGGCTTAGCAACAGGTGAAAGTAGAATTATAAATATATAATGTTATCAGTTACCAGTAAATACATAAATATATTTTATTTATTATTAAACACTAAATATATTATCAGTTACCAGCCATATTAGGAGTCTGGACTATTAGACTGAATCATATAAAATTTCTACTAATCAACTGTTTTCAACCTTAAGAAAACAGTAGTTTTCTATGGACCTACCCAACATGGTGAATCAACCCTGTAGGTAATTTCTGAGCATCATTTTAAATTTCAGGTTCTCCACCAGACACCAAAACTTTACCAGCTATTAACAGCAATAATCTGGACACACTCTCCCTTATCCTCTGATCTAGAACTTGTTACCACTAGTGAGGAGATCACTGAAGGTAAATATATACAAGAGTGGTGAGCAGAAAGGAAATGGAAATAAAGACATAAAGAGAACCTACCACAGGGATCATGCACCTTTAAAGAAGGGCCATAAACTTATCTCAAGTGCTATTCTCTTCCTCCAATGTGCTGTCAGCTTTAACATAGTTTTAAAATAAGAGCAAGTCTTGAACCTTCCGTCTTCAAAAAGCAAAACAAAAATATCCCAATAGTAAATGAGTAAACAAATGAATGAATAAAGAAATAATTCTGAATAAAAGTCCATTCATAGTATTAGTGATGACATATATGACAGGTCATGGAAACCAGGTATTCAGAATGGGGAAGGCAAGGGAGAGAATTCACAGAATTTTAAAATTCAAGGAATAAAGAAAAGTATAAAACAGAAGAAAAGAGAAGCAAAAATGAACGAGAATCTTAATTTCTGGGTACAAATATTCTACAAATTATCAAGTTCAGAAAACCGAAGTTCTGAAAGTTTAAGTAATCAAGGCTAATATATAAAAGATTACTGCTAAGATGCTTCCATAGTGTCCGACTCTGTGCAACCCCATAGATGGCAGCCCACCAGGCTCTCCCGTCCCTGGGATTCTCCAGCCAAGAACACTGGAGTGGGTTGCCATTTCCTTCTCCAATGCATGAAAGTGAAAAGTGAAAGTGAAGTCGCTCAGTTGTGTCTGACTCCTAAGCGACCCCATGGACTGCAGCCTACCAGGGTCCTTCGTCCATGGGATTTTCCAGGCAAGAGTACTGGAGTGGGCTGCCCTTGCCTTCTCCAATAAAAGATTACTAGTATCTCCCATTACAACTAAAAGGTACATGACCATAGAATGGCAACCAACTGGCCCTTAAATTATTTAAAAGAAATGGTGAAGAAAACAGGCATTTATCAATTGTAAAATCAAGCAGATCAGTAGAAAATTTTAGTGATTTTACAATGCATGTGTCTTCACTACCCAAAAGATAATCTCCTTCTATAAAATACTAAATAATAGAGACTTATCAAACTTTAATAGAGACATTTTTGGCCTTATACATGATATTCTAGATGGTGTTGAGTCCACTAAATCCAGAGACTGAAATCTGTGGAGAATAATATTTCATGGAATGGAAATCTTCAATGAAAAGGAAATACAGTTTTCAAATTGAAAACTGTCTACAATCAAATTTGAGCCACCCTCTAATGGACAATAGTGTGAATAGTAAATATTAATGATGTCACTCTTTCAAAGTATAAAATAACTTGATACCTCAAGCATTAAAGCACCAACAAGCATTTTAATTTAAGTAGAACATGATTTTTAACCAGAGTTTTCAAGAGATGCTGGTATCTTATGGAGCTTCTAGGAATAACATTCTACCAAGAAATAAATCTTCCTGAAAGACTAAATATTATTTTTTAACGAGCTTGGCAATATACTTAAATAGTTTTGAAGAACTCTGTGAACCTAAAATATGGCAGTTTCTCCATCCCTTTGTACTGTAAAGATGTTACTGTTCCATATAATAACTTGTGTCTTTTCAAATCATAGAAAAAAAGGAGGTCAATCTAAGTTCACCATGTGAATAAGAACAGCAGTAACAAATGCACTTATGAAAATCTTTTAAAATTGTTTGTAGACTGAGTTTTCCCTCTCACTTCCTCATGTTGCTCTCTTTGGGGTAGATCTCATAAGTCTAGAAAGCAAGATCTGAGCATTTACCAGAAATGCCATCAATATTCTTTTACTGCATACAAATGTAAACTTAAGAATGAACTTCCTTTTTTCACTCCAGAAAGTACTGATTACATGTTAAAGGAACCTGGGCTTGTTAGAGGATCTAAAAATAATGATATTTGATTCAAGTAGGCTGCTTTTAACAAAGGCACACAAACCCAAGGGTAGAGGTTCCTTTCTTGTCCTTAATTTCTGATTTAAAGTTTAAAAAGGATATTTTTCCCCCAAATTTCCCAAAGTTTTTAGGTATATCAAAATTCTGTCACGTTAACAACTACAGAGCACTATTCAAACCCAACACTTCAATCTTCTGTACCGCTAATGCCACTGAAGTTCTGTATAAGGTTTCATTGTAATTTGCTTATCAAATCAATGTACACCGGCAGCGAATGCTGTAACCCACCACAGGAGCAAGACAGAAGCTTTAGGAAAGTCTGAAGAGGGAAGAGTAAGAGATTTATTGACATGGAGATAGGTTCAAAGTGGAGCCGCCCAAAGTGGAGCCGCCAATAAAAGGGCTCTTAGGCCACAACAGGGCAAAGGGGCTATATCCTACTCCTGGAAAATGCTGGCAGGAATGGAATCTATGAAAATGGAACCATGAAACCTCTCTTCCTTTCTGCCTCTTGTTTTTCTCCAAATTATCTTTATCCACTATCCAGCTCATCTCCCCGTCCACCACATCTGCTCCTTTCACTCCACTTGTTTTCCTTCGGCCCTGTCCTTTTGTTTCAACGTGCCATTCCTCTGAGGCCCTTCTCCTTTCACTCCTGCCTCCATTTTCCAACTTTCCTGAATATCACAATTTCCTTTGTGCCTGGAGCAAGTCATCCCACCTGCTCCTTCCTAGCCTGTGAGCTCAGCACCCACATGGAAAGCGCCCTTCTTCTGATGCCATTGGGGAAGTATTAGCTGTAGTTGGATGGGGGTGGATAAGCATGTATAAAAGGATTTTTTTCACAATGCAAATTCAGCACCAGAAAAAAAAAAAGAGAGAGAGATTTTTATAGTCAACTACAGGGACAATTTGCACTCTCTACCTTGCAAATCTTAAATCTCAAGCATTCGGCTAATGTCACTATTATTTCTCATGGACCTTTCCCAATTTACCTTTGTGTTCTCTTTTCATTCATAATAGAATTTCAAGGTCCCATCATAGTGTCAAAAACTGGGACAGCATGATACAATCTGCTACACTGTGGTATGTGTGGTTGGGCAAATGAAATTTAAAAGAAAAGCCAAGGCTGGTCACAGCAGAGAGGATGACCTGTCATTAGCACATCTGCAATATTGACTGTAATTGTCATGTTACAAGAAACTGTGAAACCAGCCATTCAGTACCATGCCTCTCCACACAGCAGTTACATACAGGAACCCCAGAGGACCGTTCCACAGGAGATGCAGCGACAAAATCCATGCTGACATAACCGCTGGAAAGTTGCCAAAATTCTATCACAAATGCTAAGTCTATTTTAGATAGAGTATTTACAGGAATGGTTTCTGACTACACACACCATGTGGTGCCCAGCTTCTGTGAAGCTCCCTGCCCTGCAATCATCCTTTCCTGGTATTCACACCTTCCACACTACATCAACAGATGCAATATGTGACCAACATAATATGACCAACAGAATGTACACATGGATGGCTTCTGATGTATACAGAAAAACTGTAAAAGACCTTGAAATTTAGTGGTGTTCCTAGCCAGCTTGGGATTCCTTGGTGGTTCAGATGGTAAAGAATATGCCTGCAATGCGGGAGACTCAGGTTTGAGTCTCCCTAGGTCAGGAAGATCTCCTGGAGAAGGAAATGGCAACTCACCCCAATACTCTTGCTTGGAGAATTCCATGGATGGAGGAGCCTGGCAGGGGTCCAGTAGGGTCGCAAAGAGTTGGACATGACTGAGTGACTTCACTAGTTAGCTTATCCACACGGGTTAACTAACAGTCTTACAGCAAGTAATATGAGTGACAGCAAAATAAATATAGAGAAGCCACTGCTTGCCCAAGTCATCTTCAGCCATCTCCCTCTTTTTCAACACTTCTAATATCTAGCAAAGTAATTTGAAGTAGTATGTTGAGGAGGTCCAGACACAGAATCAGGCTGACCTACGCCTCAGCCTTACAGGAGAGCCCAGACCAGACAGGAGGCAGAGGAAAGACAGAGGCAGACTGTTAGCTTGACCAGAATTTACCAGGCTGTCTGTGGATAGCAACTGTCACAGTCTTTTCTGGGGACTGGATGCCCCTGACTCCCCTCATATCTCAAATCCTTGGCACTGAAAGTTACTCAGTGTTGACTCAGAACACAGGACTCAGTGACCTTCAACTCTCCAAGGGGCATGTTCCCAGGCCCAGGGTTCTGCTAACACGATCCCCACAAGGCAGTCCTCTTAAGCAGAAAAATGCCATGGTCTGTCTTTACCCATATTCTGAAACATTTACAAAGTACTGAGTGACTCTAAAATTGTGTTAAGAACTCATTACAGCCCTCTGAAGTAGGTGCTATTAGTGGTCCCCAGTTTATACTGACATGAAGAAACTGGAGTTTAGAGAGGGTAACTATCTTGCCCAAAGGCACAAGGTTCACAAAGGACAGAGAGGGGGACTAAACCCAGATCAGCATGGTCCCAACTAGTATGCCATTTTGCTTCTAAGTATGGCACATTTGTGATGATGTCCTCTGACCCAGTTAAATTCAGAATTCAACTCAACTAAATGAGAGAATAACATGCAGAAGTTTCAATTCAATAAAATTGAAGGTTATATATGTACAGAAACAAACCATGTCATCACTTATACTTGCTATTTAAAGTGTTCTTTGGGATGACATGTATTTTACCAACATGGGATGTCATCTAAATGCCTCTATGATCCGTTCCCAAGAAAGCAAAAAGGCAGAGAAAATAACATGGGTTCACAGAGTTAAGTACTACATATGGTAGAAACTAATCAAAATTCTGCCCTCAATCTTCTGGTGAACATTCACTGCAAGAGAAAATTCAAAAAAAATTTTTGCATATTATTTTGTCATGTTATATGTAAGTGAAAAATGAGAAGTTTCAAGTATGATTTAATGGGTTAAGACTGCTTAAACTGATATGACAAAAATATCTCATCCTGCCTGTTGAAAGAACCATGTAGTTAACATCTTTAAAACATTCCAGACGGCATCAAAAACATAAGGGGATTAAAAAAATACAGGGAGGAAAGGGCAAAAGACAAAAGATAAGTGATGGAACTTGATAAACTACACACCCTATTCATTAGCAAAAATGTGGGCCACCACAGTTTCCAGATTTTTTTCCTCAAAAATCTGAGCCTCTTATACTGGTAAAGTCAATGCCTCTAGAAGGAAAAAATATATGTATCAGCACACTGGGATCTTACCGAAAAAGTGACTCATGGCTGGATTTCTCTGGTCCCTAGAGGATAGTGCACAGGTCAGAAAGGATACGTCAGTGAGCAGCACCCTCTTTCTGAAAAACAGCTGTTTGTCCCCCAGACTGCCTGCCTTCCAGCCAACACGTAGGCAGTTGTTGCAAGGCCTGAAAACCTGCTCAGACCTCTCCCAGCATCACTCAAGGGCCTTTGAGACTAGGGGATAGATCTGACAGCACATGTCTAAAATGGAAGTAAGGGTGTTAATTGCCCAGTTTCTTGCCAAAATGAGTGTAGCTTGCGTTTTGATCCAAGGGTCCACATTGTCCCTTTAAAAAGAAAAGTTATTTGGGTTTCCTTGGACTATTTTCACTTTTAGACTGTACTTGGCAGAAGAGTGGATGAATTCCACTGACCTGAGCTCATTTTTAATTTTTTTCATGTTTTCTTGATATATTTGCCATACACAGGATTCAAATGCAGCTGCAGACAGGTGAAAACACATGGGATTTATCATCACCAGAGACTTGAGAGATGAAGCAATCATGAAAAGCCAGCTAGAAACTGTACATTTTGAAATGCAGTGCAGAAAGTACCCACATTGGGAGAAAGGACCCCTGCTCCCTCGGCAGGCAAACTCTCTTCCAATACACCCAGTCTGAGTATGCCTAAGAGGTATGTGCTTATGAGATAAAAAGGCTACAAGTGAAAGAAGAAATCAGCCACTCATGAACTGCAAAAGCCCCACTAAACATCTCAAAGGGAAAAGCACCAGTGCTATCTCTCAAGGGGAGCCAGGACAAAAAATTCCAAAAGAAAATCTGCTTGGACTCCCCACATTCCAGACCTTATTAACATCAGGCTCCTCCTTCCAAACAAAGGAAAGCACTGCCAACCCTGCACAGGTGGATGCAGCCACCTCCTCCCAGAGCGAAGCCACCCAGCAAGAGAGAGCCTCCAGGAACCCACAGATGCTCATAATCTCAGAGCTCCCGAAGAAAAGGCTGTCCACAGCCTTACAACAGCAAGTCTTATCTGCAGAATGAATGAGAGTTCATGCTAATTATCAGGTAAGAGATATTGGGGTCAGATTCTGTTGTCTGAACAGTAATAGTCAAAGGTAGGAAAAAAAGAAAATGTCAGGGAGGGCCATCTGAGAAGGGATCAGGATACAAAAACTTAGTATACTGCTACGGGTGATGAGAAGACAGTGTATGACCTCTGCAGAAGAAAAGCACAAGAATGATGCTTTTGTCACCAGCTTTCAATGTTATGATTAGAAGTTATGATTCTATGTGATGGAATTTTATCAAATGTGTAACCGAATCTCTGGGTTATCAACAATTCCAAAGGTCAAATGCCAAAAGTACACTGTATCTTCATCTTCTATATTTGAAATTCTTACCATTTTGTTTCAATTTTTCCCCATATGACCCTGTAAGTAATAGAGGTTTTGCCATAAGCTACTATTTACATGCTGGCGACAAAAAGGAATTTCCCCTCCCTACCTCTCGCATATATATATATATATATAGGTACCACAAAAGGAATATGCTTCAGCTTAAATCCAGTGTTTTAAAGGAATGCCTCCCATACTGCTCATTTAAAATGTTCCTTAAACATTGTTTGGCATTCACAGGGTCAGTTGGTTTTCAAACATTACTGTGCCTGATCACCACCTGGAGAGCCCAACAAAACACAGGTTGCTAGGCCCCATGTCCACCAACTGTAATCCTGTAGGCCTGGGGCAGGCTGGGGGGCACAGGTCTTAGAAGTTCCAAGATGGTGAGAAAGCAGGAGCCTGGGACTGAATAGCCAGGGTTCAGGTGAGAATGAGAAAAGCCATATGGATGACAAGTGCCTGTATCTTCCACCCCAAGCACAGCAGCACACCAATCTACCTGCTTTCACGGTACACACACTCATGTGTGTGCATGTATGTAACAGAGAGAAACAGAGGGTAGAGAAAAGGAGATGGTGGCAGGAGAGTAAGGTTACTATATTTAACTGGGAATCCACAGACTTTTTGAAAAAGGAAGATATGCTCCTCGATAAGATTTTGAAAATCACTGACTTTAACTCACTCATTCATTTTGCTGAAAGGGAAATGGAGTTCCAGTGAGATGACTTGTTATGTATCACACAGTCCAAAACACAACCAATTGCTATCTTACAATTCCATTAAGGTTTTAAAATGTTCAAGTAATGAAAAGATAAACCCAAGATGAAGTAAATGTCAGCAGTATCAACTGCACATATGAAATACTTTAATACATACATACACACACACACATACACACACACACACACACAAAGTGTCGATTTTGACTTATAAACACTCTTGATGTTCTTTCTCTCTCCCTCCCCCTACCCAAACCATCCACCCACCCCCATTATTAATGAGACAGTGGATCCTCACCATAGTTTTTCTTTTTCATTCTGGCTTCACATCAACACTTCTAAAACAGTACCAACAGACCACCTTAGTTTCCTACTCAGGATGTATGACGAAGAGGATACAATACTGGTTAAAAACTAGGGGATTTCAGTTACAAAATTGTATCCCTCTCAGTAACTTCCTTTATACCATGCACAGTGGGTTTTACCAAGGATAAAATGAAAGGATGAAACTTCCCTCTCACTCAGTGAAGAGCAACAGAAACTTCTTTAGTTTCTGTGATAAAAGGAACATGACAATTTAAACTGGGTTTGGGCCACAGAAGAGGCTAAGCTCTTCTTGTTCAACTCTCTGCACACAAGGACAGATTATTTCATTCCTGTTCTGGACCAACTATGGACACGGAACTCAACACTGATCTAAAACCAAATGTTAGTTAAGGAAAAGGAAAAGGAGGGGAAAATTCTTGAAATATTTTCTCCTCGTCAATTTGCCCTTGCTATGCCTTGAGAGACAGGGAGGCTTAACAGAAGAGGTGATATTTGACCTAGCTCTTGAAGATCTGAGTTGGAGTGTGCTAGGCAGAGGAACTGGAAGGAAAAGAAGAGAGAATGAGGCATATTCCTGAAATAGGGCAAAAATGTGGACATTTGGTAAGGAAATCTTGGGAAGGAGAGCATCAAGTAGCTTAGACAATGGGGACCACCAGAGAAGTCCCATAAGGAGGAGGGGACAGCATGTTCAAATCTGATGGAGCTGCAGCCATAATCCGAGGATGCGATGGAGAGGAAGATGGATAAGGACGTGTCTTAAAATATAAGGTGGTCTTTCTCAGGCTGAGCACAGGGAATCCTAACTCAGGTTTCTAAAAAATGTATGAGGAGATGCCAAAGACAGGGTCCATCAGAAAGGATTTCCCAAGAGGGCATCGAGAGTTCTCACTCACTTGGAAATTTAGGGGTCCCTAATGGAGCAATGAGAAGCTATTGAAATCTGGCACTTCTGGGCAGGAGGCACATTTCTGCCCCTGCAGAGATTCAGTGGCAACCTCTTCAAGAGAGCCTGGATGGGACTTCCAGAGGTAGAGGTCCAGGAGTACCAGGTTTCGCTTTCAAATATGAAGACAGCATATGCAGAAAAAGCCACTTCTGGCTTCCAGGAAAAGGACCTGCAGGGAAAGGGCATGATTGTAAGAGAGAGGGCATCATATGGGGGCACAGGAGCATACAGAGATACTTGTTTTGAGAAGACGTAACTTGAAGAGAGTTGACCCTAAGATTACAGTAGAGAGATGATAAGAACAGACAAGTAAAAAGATGACCATTATACACAGGTGTTAAGAATCGAGCTAGACTACTTTTAATATTTCACACTGGGAATTAAAATATCCATTTTATAGATGAGGATACAGAGATTCAGGGAATATGAAAAGCAAATAGTCAACAAGTAAGAACACCCAATTCTAAGCCAAGCATGTCTGATACCAAAGCCCCAACTATTCTCTGCCCACACCAAGGTGTGCAAAAACCAGGAATCCTACATTTCCCTGATGGTCCTGTGGGACTCTGTCATAAGCTGTTTTCCCAAAAGTACCAGTAAATGAACAGAGGGGTTGGCTGCAGAGTAGAAGCCAACAGAGCAGTTAAGTACACAGGACTCTTTCCACAAATATTTACAAAGTATTAGTAAGTACTATGTGCCATACATACTTTCAGGGGGTGGTGCAAGCATGCTGAATTAAAGTTGCTACTTCATATCATGTACAACACAGCAAACCACACTTTCTATAAGCATCCTTGATATCAGAACAGTAGTTCTCTATCTTGCTGGTCACCATTCTCAGTGGAGGTTTGATCAAAAACATCAAGCCAGATCAACTGAAGAAATTCTGGTGGAGCAGATCTGGAAATAAGGTTGAGGGGCTCTGCATTTTTGGAAGTCCCATTGCTGTTTCTGAAGTATAGTGAACCAAGAGAACCAGGATTCAAGAGAGTAATTAATGTACCTCTGTGTTTTTAATGTGTTTATTTCTTTAGGTTAATGTAATTTGTTTGCTTCTGTATCGCAGGACCAGGTACAAATTTGAAGTTTGCCCTTTCCCTTTTAAATTTGTTATTTCCTAAGTGGTAGAAATGTGCAAAGTAAGTTTAGCAGATTCCCTCAAAACCTAGGGAATTCTGAGGAAAAAAGGTTGGCCTTCTCTGGCAATGTGGGCATCTTAAGTAGAATGTAGAAAAATAATACCATGAGCCACATTTCAAGGCTAAGTATAAAACCTAATCACGTGCAAATGACATATGAAAGAAAACAGGTCAATGTACTAGAATTAACTTATAGTTTAATATTAATCAATTTCAGCCTGAATTTGGCAATAAGGAGTTCATGATCTGAGCCACAGTCAGCTCCCGATCTTCTTCTTGCTGACTGTGTAGAGCTTCTCCATCTCCGGCTGCAAAGAATATAATCAGATTTCTGTGTCAACCATCTGGTGACGTTGGAAGAGGGTGTTTGCTATGACCAGTGGGTTCTCTTGGCAAAACTCTATGAGTGTTTGCCCTGCTTCAATCTGTACTCCGACGCCAAATATGCCTGTTACTCCAGTTGTTTCTTGACTTCCTACTTTTGCATCCCAGTCCCCTATAATGAAAAGGACATCTTTTTGGGTGTTATCTCTAGAAGGTTTTGTAGGTCTTCATAGAACTGTTCAACTTCAGCTTCTTCAGCATTACTGGTCAGGGCATAGACTAGGACTGCCGTGATATTGAATGGATTGCCTTGAAAATGAACAGAGATCATTCTGATGTTTTTGAGATTGCATCCAAGTACTGCATTTTGGACTCTTGTTGACTGTGATGGCTATTCCACTTCTTCTAAGGGATTCCTGCCCATAGTAGTAGATATAATGGTCATCTGATTTAAATTGACCCAATACAGTCCATCTGAGTTTGCTGATTCGTAGAATGTTGATGTTCACGCTTGCCATTTCCTGTTTGACCACTTCCAATTTGCCTTGATTCATGGACCTAACATTCCAGATTCCTATGCAATATTGCTCTTTACAGCATCAAACCTTGCTTCTATCACCAGACCCATCAACAACTGGGTGTTGTTTTTGCTTTGGCTCCATCCCTTCATTCTTCCTGGAGTTCTTTCTCTGATGATCTCCACTAGCATACTGGGCATCTACTGACCTGGGGAGTTCATCTTTCAGTGTCCTATCTTTTTGCCTTTTCATATTGTTCATGAGGTTCTCAAGGCAAAAATGCTGAAGTGGTTTGCCATTCCCTTGTCAAGTGGACCACATTCTGTCAGACTTCTCCACCATGACCCACCCGTCCTGGGTGGCCCCACGGCCATGGCTTAGTTTCACTGAGTTAGACAAGGCTGTGGTCTGTGTGATCAAATTGGCTAGTTGTCTGTATGGTGGTTTCAGTCTGTCAGCCCTCTGATGCCCTCTCTCAGTGCCTACCAACTTACTTGGATTTCTCTTTCCTTGGATGTGGGGTATCTCTTCAAGGCTGCTCCAGCAAAGTGCAGCCACTGCCCCTTATCTTGGACGTGGGGTACCTCCTTCCTAAGAAAGCCTTCCTCAGTTATCAGTGCAAAGAAATAGAGGCAAACAACAGAATGGGAGACTAGAGATCTCTTCAAGAAAATTAGAGATATCAAGGGAACATTTCATGCAAAGATGGGCTCGATAAAGGACAGAAATGGTAAGGACCTAACAGAAGCAGAAGATATTAAGAGGTGGCAAGAATGCGCAGAAGAACTGTACAAAAAGATCTTCATGACCCAGATAATCACAATGGTGTGATCACTCACCTACAGCCAGTCATCGTGGAATGTGAAGTCAAGTGGGCCTTAGGAAGCATCACTATGAACAAAGATAGTGGAGGTGACGGAATTCCAGTTGAGCTATTTCAAATCCTGAAAGATGATGCTATGAAAGTGCTACACTCAATATGCCAGCAAATTTGGAAAACTCCGCAGTGGCCACTGGACTGGAAAAGGTCAGTTTTCATTCCAATTCCAAAGAAAGGCAATGCCAAAGAATGCTCAAACTACCACACAATTGCACTCATCTCACATGCTAGTAAAGCAATGCTCAAAATTCTCCAAGCCAGGTTTCAGCAATACATGAACCGTGAACTCCCTGATGTTCAAGCTGGATTTAGAAAAGGCAGAGGAACCAGAGATCAAATTGCCAACATCCGCTGGATCGTGGAAAAAGCAAGAGAGTTCCAGAAAAACATATATTTCTGCTTTATTGACTATGCCAAAGTCTTTGACTGTGTGGATCACAATAAACTGTAGAAACTTCTTCAAGAGATGGTAATACCAGACCACTTGACCTGCTTCTTAAGAAACCTGTATGCAGGCCAGGAAGCAACAGTTAGAACTGGACATGGAACAACAGACTGGTTCCAAATAGGAAAAGGAGTATGTCAAGGCTGTATACTGTCACCCTGCTTACTTAACTTATATGCAGAGTACATCATGAGAAACACTGGGCTGGAGGAAGCACAAGCTGGAATCAAGATCACCAAGAGCAATATCAATAACCTCAAATATGCAGATGACACCACTCTTATGGCAGAAAGTGAAGAGGAGCTAAAGGGCCTCTTGATGAAAATGAAAGTGGAGAGTGAAAAAGTTGGCTTAAAGCTCAACACTCAGAAAACAAAGATCATGGCATCCGGTCCCATCACTTCATGGGAAATAGATGGGGAAACAGTGGAAACAGTGTCATACTTTATTTTTCTGGGCTCCAAAATCACTGCAGATGGTGACTGAAGCCATGAAATTAAAAGATGCTTACTCCTTGGAAGGAAAGTTATGACCAACCTAGACAGCATATTAAAAAACACAGAGATTGGCAACAAAGGTCCATCTAGTCAAGGCTATAGTTTTCCCAGTTGTCATGTATGGATGTGAGAGTTGGACTATAAAGAAAGCTGAGCATTGAAGAATTGATGCTTTTGAACTATGGTGTTGGAGAAGACTCTTGAGAGTCCCTTGGACTGCAAGGAGATCCAACCAGTCCATCCTAAAGGAGATAAGTCCTGGGTGTTCAATGGAAGAACTGATGTTGACGCTGAAACTCCAGTACTTTGGCCACCTCATGTGAAGAGCTGACTCATCGGAAAAGACCCTGATGCTAGGAAAGATTGAGGTCAGGAGCAGAACGGGATGACAGAGGATGAGATGGCTGGATGGCATCACCGACTCAATGGACATGAGTTTGGGTGGACTCTGGGAGTTGGTGATGGACAGGGAGGCCTGGTGTGCTGTAGTTCATGGCGTCAGACAGAGTTGGACATGACTGAGCGACTGAACTGAACTAATATTAATCAGATGGCATTGTAAACTTATGAATTATCTGAAAGACGTATTTACCAGGTACAGAAGTCAATTGCTGTATATTCAAGGAAAAAGATGCTCTGGGAGAATGTTCTCACTTATAAGAAGGCAGAAGAAGAATTGTGGGATCCTTTTAGCCAACAACCACATTCTGAGGCCCACAGGGCTGAACCATTATAAACAACATAACGGACTCCACAAACAAGAGGAGCTTTTGTTCACTCACTGCACCTGGCATGATTCCCTCTTTGCTTGGACAACCTGGAGGCTCAAAGCCAAAAGATGACATATAAAATTGTTCAAGCTAGTCTTCAACAGTATGTGAACTGAGAACTTCCAGATATACAAGATGAATTTAGAAAAGGCAGAGGAACTAGAGATCAAATTGCCAACATCTGCTGGATCATAGAAAAAGCAAGAGAATTCCATTAAAACATCTCCTTCTGCTTCACTGACTACTCTAGAGCCTTACTGGTTTTTCCAGTAGTCACGTTCGGATGTAAGAGCTGGATCATACAGAAGGCTGAGCACTGAAGAATTGATGCTTTTGAACTGCAGTGTTGGAGAAGACTCTTGAGAGTCCCTTGGACTGCAAGGAGATCGAACCAGTTAATCCTGAAAGAAATCAACCCTTAATATTCACTGGAAGGACAGATGCTGAAGCTCCAATACTTTGGCCATTTGACGGGAAGAGATGACTCACTGGAAAAGACCCTGACGCTGGGAAAGATTGAAGGCAGGAGGAAAAGGGGACAACAGAGGACGATATGGATGGATGGCATCACTGATTCAGTGGATGTGAGTTTGAACAAATTCTGGGAGATGGTGATGAACAGGGAAGCCTGGTGTGCTGCAGTCCATGAGTCAACAGGACTGAGCAACTAAACAACAACATCAGGCAACTCTGCGGGATTTTTATACACAGCATTACTCATGTCTTCCTTTTATTTGTCCTCAGTTTCCTACGATAATTTTTTATACACTACTTTTTACAGAAGATTTAGTTGCAGAGCAAAACTGAGCAGTTACAAAGAACATCCGGATACACCCCACCCCCACATACATGTACTCTCTCCCACCTATCAAAATCTACACCAGAGCAGTACATTTGTTACAACTGATGTATACTGACACACCACCAGGTCCACAGTTTACACTAGCCGCCATGAAGCTCTTAGTGTTGCACACTGTATGGGCTTTGACAAATGTATATGATGTACACCTACCATTACAGTACCAGACAGAGTCGTTTCACTGCCCTCAAATCCTCTATGCTTGGCTTATTCATCCCTCCCTCCCCCAGTCTCTGACAACTGTCGGTCTTTTTGCCATTTCCATAATTTTGTCTTTTCCTGTTAGGTAGTTGGAATCATACATTATATAGCCCTTTCAGACTGACTTGTTTTACTTAGTAATGCATATTTAAGGTGGCTCCACGTCATTCATAGCTAGACAGCTCATTTCTTTTCAGTGCAGAGTAATATTCCTTGTCTGGATATACCAGTTTATTTATCCATCCACTTACTTAAGGACATTCTGGTTGCTTCCAAGTTTTGGCACTTATAAGTAAAGCTGCTCTAAACATACATGTGTATTTTGGGGGTCAGGGTATACATTTTCAATTAATTTGGGTAAACACATATTTTTTTATCCAAAATGCAAACTCCCTCAGATCCTTACTGGAATGAGCAAGAGTACATTAGTTAATACTCCATCTGATTTTGTTTCATGGCTAAATCACCTGGAGAGTAGCACTTGGAGTGATTATGAGGAGGCAAATAATTTGGTGAGAACAGGAGTAACACACTGAGCTTGAACTGAAGCTGAGAGAAAAATATTTTCTCTTTTCAATGTGAAACACACACTTCTAAAAGGCCATAGCAAGAGTAATCTCACTGTTACCAACACAGTAACATGTTTTCTACACAACAGCAGAGAGTTTGACGTGCTCAAAATAATTATATTTTCTGTCATAAGGTAAAAAGACAAAATGCCTATTAACATATGTACATTAACAAGCATTTCAATGTTGATTTCAATGCAAATCCATTTCCTCTCTGATAGCTATGACAGGATATTAAAATATAGGGTAGCTTACATATTTAAATATATACAGAAAGAAATAATTGCATATATAAGGAAGGTACTTAGTTTTGTGGCAGTTAATTCATAATACATTAATTTTGTATGCTAACTTCAACCCTGCTTCATCTTATTTACCTTCTCTTATAATCTCTCAGCCTCTTAGATCCTTCTAAATTTATCTTATTTGCCTGTGTTATATTGTAGCCTACCAGGCTCCTCCATCCATGGGATTCTCTAGGCAAGAATACTGGAGTGGGTTGCCATTTCCTTCTCCAGGGGATCTTCCTGACCCAGGGATCGAACCCAGGTCTCCTGCATTAGAGGCAGACACTTTAACTTCTGAGCCATCACCCCAGCATACTCATTATATTTATTTATGTCATCTGTCTTAAATCTTTTCTGATAGAAGGCAGGGCAAAATTATTAAAGACTCAATCAAGTAATCAAGGTATTCAGACTTGGTAAGCTCTCTGAAGACAGCTAATACATTCTTTTTCTCTTTTCTAAATATGAAAATTCTCCTTAGGGAAACCTATTTCTAATCTTGTGTGTTTGTATGTATGTGTATAAATTATTTAATGTGCCATGATTTAAATTTACAACATTGTTAATACCTGAATTTCAAACTTTGAAATTGTAGTATCATTTAACTAAAACTTACTCTATATAACAGACATAGTACTTTCCTCTAGGAGCTATTTAAAAGCCTCTTAAATCTTGGGTTTCTCATATATACTTTGTTTAATAACTGTAATAATATGCATGATAATTAAATGTAACTTGGAAAATACAGAAAAGAATAAAGAACAAAATGAAACACATGTATAATTCATTTCACTCAGAGAAATTATTGTTCACTTTTTACTATATCTTATTATTACTCTTTTTCATGCCCCAGTTCACTCATGTAAATAACATGGGGCAAAATGCTGATACCGAAGTCTGGCTTTACCTGATTTTCCTCAGCCCTGACAGAGGCCACTCTTCCCTACACAATCAGCCCCACACTAATTAGTTTTCATTCACAAACATATTCTCACATACACAGAGATTTTTTCTACCTGGTTGAGGTTCAAAAAGGAAGGACTACATTTAACCATATTATAATCAGTTCTGACCTTGTCTTTTACATGTCTTTGTTTTATCTACATCTGTAATCTCACCTAATTTATCAGAATGTTCTTCTTTGGATTCCCTTAAGTCAACCTTCTACATATACCCATATAAAAGCTTGTTTTTAACTCCTGTGGTGTAAGAACAGGTTGTGTCTAAATCTCATCTAAAAACTTCATTTACAACATACGTACCTTCTTCCCCAAATTAACTGATCTTACGGCCACAAAACTGATCTACCAAAAAAATAAACCCAACCTGCCCTTTGAGTGGATATCTCTTTATCTGGATGTGGTGACACTATTTCTTCCTTCTCATTCTTGGTCTATGAATACTTCATTCAGGATGCCAAAGGTGGCGTTAACAATGACTGATGAGGGAGCCAGAAATATACTGCCCTACAAGATGATAAATTTTACTACAGTACAGAATTAATTACATCTGGTTTTATGAGGTATAATTATGTTGAGATTTAAACTAGCCCTACACTTGGTTTTACTTAGACTCTCCTCTACATCTGTCTAGTTAATGAAACAACAGAAGTAAGGCAATGTGAAAACACTTTCAGAGAGTTGTTACTGAGATCCAGTAGACTGTTACACAGCCCACGTGACCAAAGAAATAATATTTCTGCCATGAAGGAGTAATAAAAAGAGATGATGCAATATCCTGTTCTGGCTAAGCAAAGGTAAGAGGTCTACCCTATCACTCCCAGCAGAAAGACCAGCTGCCATGATATAAACTTCTTCTGTAAAATTCGTAATTGCCTCTTCACGGCAAACTTCTTTGAACATTACCTTGCAAGTCTGCATCACTTGACTTTGGACTGCTTCTTGCTCGCCGCTCTGCCTTCTTAATGCCCGGCCCACCGCCGCTGCCGCCGCCCCCCGCCTCCGCCCCCGCCGCCGCCGTGGCCCTTGCCATAGCCATTGTACACGGTGGTGCAGCTGCTCTTGTAGACTGAAGAAGGAGGGCTGTTGAGGCGATTCTGGCGGTCAATCTGGCGGTCTTTCAGCTTTTTGTGCGGAGGTTTGCTATACTGGTCTTCTCGGGTGATGTAACTCGACATTCCATAGAGTGGTATAATTTCTAAAAGAATGGTTAGGAGAAATGTGAACTCAGTCTACATCTTCAATAATAAAGTCTTAGATGGTCAAGTGACCTGTCTCCTGAAGGAAGAAGTTAACATTTTACAGTAAATATAGCATAAAATATTTTTATGAGAGTGGTATGCATATTATACACGTTTAAAACACTCCCATTCATTTCTAACCAATAAAGGAATAATTAATCATTTAAAAATTATACGGTGTGTTCACAAATGTTCAAGAGATTATGGAAAATATTAGAGTCTTTTCTATCAAGAGTTCATATTCTAGTTGAATATATAATTAAGCTTGAATTTGCCTGTCAATTGTTCTTAGTAGTTGCAATCTACAAAAAAGAATTAACAAACAAATACCTGCTTAAGTAATAAGTCCTCAGAATCAAAACATTTACATGTATGCTTATCCTTACAGACAGAATATTTCTACTGGAAAATATATAGCAAAAAGAATATAAGAGGTTATTTGTGCCATCTAGAAGAGCCAACATTTTAACAAAATCTATTAAAATGAAGAGATGAGAAATTTCCATTAAAAATAATCAAAGCTCACAGAATTAAGGGAAATGTTCAAGAGATAATAGTATTATATATAAGCCACCTTTGCAACCTGGTGCCAGACATAACCATCTATTGTCTTAAACTTGTATTCTGGGGTAATCAGAAGACACACTGACTAGTAGAATGTCACCTGGCTTCACTATCCATATGTTTACATGGCTCGAAAGAAAACGGAAGCCTGTGAAATAATCTTATGATCTGAGGTGAAAACATGTATTTTAAATTTAAATTTTTTAAGCAATTAAAAATTATATTTAAATACTAATATAAATGATAATATAGAACACAGATATTGGGTCCTTACATGTTTATAACAAAAAAAGGCCCACATGAACAGAGTGATCATATAAATTACCATCCAAATCCAGGTACTTCTGAGGGAATACTTCTAATTATTTATCTGGACACAAGACCTAAACCAGCACTGTTCTAGGCACATCAGCAATGTAAAGTCACCCTACATAACTGAACAACCAATGTTTCGACTGTTGAATGGTAAAGCTCCACTTTTTATTTTCTTTCTGTTCACACAGCTCGAGGAAGACCTTAAAAAGCAAATCTTCCCTTGGACTGCAAGGAGATCCAACCAGTCCATCCTAAAGGAGATCAGTCCTGGGTGTTCATTGGAGGACTCATGTTGAAGCTGAAACTCCAATACTTTGGCCACCTGATGCAAAGAGCAAACTTATTTGAAAAACCCTGATGTTGGGAAAGACTGAAGGGAGAAGAAGGGAAAGAGGGAGGATGAGATGGTTGGATGGCATTCCGACTCAATGGACATGAGTTTGGGCAAACTCCAAGAGTTGGTGATGGACAGGGAGGCCTGGTGTGCTGCAGTTCATGGGGTTGCAGAATCGGACACAACTGAGCGACTGAATTGAACTTATAAGATAACCAGTTTTCACTAGAGAAACACAATTCTATTCACAGTGTGCATGCCCAAGTAAATCATGTCTAAACACAGAAAAAGAATGATAAAAGTTTTAAATATCACAAGATATCACACATGAGACTTAAAATATTCACTATGGGTACTGATAGAGTAATATTTTAAAACATCAATAACTTTTAAAATGCATACAGTTTGGGAACCTAAATGTCTGAATTACTTTTAGGTGCATACATATTGAGAACTAAGGTACAAGAATATATAAAAGGCTTTTTATTTATAAAGCAAAAGATTTTTGTTTTCTGTTTCATTAGGAATCAATGAAGACAGCACTTTCATTTATTCACATTATTCTTCTGTGTTATTTTAATGAAAATAAATCAAAACACCCTAATTCAATGAAGACAAGTGTTTTGTGTTTTGTGTTTTTTGCTTAATTCTAATAACTTAAATCATACTATTGTGTAAAATTGCAAAAGACACCATTCACAAAACAGTAATTGTGTGGCATCCTACTAAAGACTGCTAAAATAAGGCAGGTCATACACTCTTCATCAAGTAATGAGTCAACAGCCAAGGCTTTTCATACTGTCATTAAGCTCAGACCCAACTAGAAAACTGAAAAGTACTCAAATATTTAATGTGTACTGTATGAGTACTGAATATGTTTTTTAAAATTATTCTCAACTGACAACAAAAGAGACACAGAGGTATAGAACGGACTTTTGGACTCTGAGGGAGAGGGAAAGGGTGGGATGGTTTGGGAGAACGGCATTGAAACATGTATACTTTCTTGTAAGAAACGAAGCGCCAATCTATGTTCAATGCAGGATGCAGGATGCATGGGGCTGGTGCACAGGATGATTCAGGTAGAGGATGTGGGGTGGGAGGTGGGAGGGGGCTTCGGCATTGGGAGATTGTGTTCACCTGGGGGCTGATTCATGTCAATGTATGGCAAAACAAATACAGTATTGTAATTTAAAAAAAATAAATAAATAAAAATTAAAAAAAATTATTCTCAACTAACTGAAATTGTTCAGTTTTTATCAAAATATTTTCATGGAATATGCCCAGTGTCTGATGTTCTGGAGTGTTATGTTACTAGGCAAGAGGACTATAGGAATAGGAAGTTATCAATGCCTCTATGCATTTAAAGTATTGACTTTGTCTTTTGCTGTCACCTCTCTAGACCCTATTATAATAGCATGTAAGCTTTTTGAATTATATTAAGTTTCTTTCTAAATGCTACTGCAAAAAAAAAAATTAAATTCTATCCCTAAGTTAAAATAGGATACTGATGATTTCACTTAAAATAGCCATATATATATAATATTTATATATTTTTATATAAAATCGATGAAAGTAAGGTAATAACATCCTCTAAAACAAGAAGACATTTCTCATGCACTTTATCTGTAAACCAACATAAACAACTGTTTGAAGCAAATCATAGTCAGATGCAGAAGAAAGTTACTTTGCAAAGTTCTAGTGTTTAATTTTACCCTCACTTATCTGGTTTCTTAGTATCCCTTTTGACAGAGAAGGGCTTCAGACTAAACCAATATGAAGGTCAAAACTAACAAGACATAATGCCGGTATCTCTGAGGCCCTTTTCATTTCAAGGTATCTGCTTAACGAACAGTGAAACTGTGGCTGCACTAATAGCTATTCTCAAACTAAAAACAGCATTCAGGTAGACCACATCAACAGTGAGAGGATTCTGAGTTCTGCCAAGATTGCCAAAGAGCATCCAAGAAACTCAAAGGTTACTGAGACCTCACAGTCTTCTATCATTGGAAATGCGGCACAAAATCCTTCGTTATTTCCCTTCTACTGCTTGACCATATGGATGCCTAAGAACAAATGTGCTCCAGCTCTGTCTCAGGCCACTCTCATATAGTATGTTAATAGGACATGGAAACATATGATAGATTACTGCCTCTTTTCTGAAATGAGAAGTGGCTTGCCCATTACCTGCGCTCTGTGGGGTGGGATGGGGACAGAATTTGAAAACAATATAAAGAAAGAGTCTCAAGATACAACCGAGGACAAAGAAAGCTAGGAATTTCCGATGAGCTTTACACAGCAGATAGATCCTCCTCTACCATGCTTATTACAGAAGAAACAAAGGCTCTCAGGCCCTCTAAAGCTACTTTAGTTTTGTGACCAGTGCCAACAGCTCCAGATGATAGCAATCTACTCACCTTGCTCGCTGTATATTGTGGGAGGAAGATGATGCTGAGGAAAGAACTGAGGTGGTATATCTCCAGGTCCGGTAACAGGTGGGTAGTATGCTGTGTGTGAGTTATGGATAAAATGCGGGTGGTGAGTCAGGTAAGGGGGTAGATGATGAGTAGGAGACATGGCCGAGGGGTAACTTGGGGGTAACACTCAGGAGATTGGGGTGTGACCACCACCCGGCGGACTCCAGTATTGTCTTCAATCACCTAGGGAAAACAACAAAAGAATATAGTATGTATTATTAGCAAATATTCTGTGAATGCAGATAGTATTTAATTACTTCCCTCCTTAACTTTAATCTTCTCTTCTCCATCGTGGGGAAAAAATAGTGCATGTTGCATTCTGGTTCTCTAATTCAACTAGCTGGACTTCCCTGGTGGCTCAGTGGTAAAGAATCCACCCGCAATGCAGGAGACCTAGATTCAATCCTTGTGTCTGGAAGATCCCTGGAGTAGGAAATGGCAACCTACTCCACTATTCTCACCTGGAGAATTCCAAAGACAGAGGAGTTGGTTGGCTATAGTTCATGGAGTCATGAAGAGTTGGATAAGATTTAGTGACTAAACAACAAAAAAGTTCAACTAGTAAAATGAATTTTAGAAATAACATTATTCAACTGGCAGTTTTCCAGAAAGAAGAGACGCTCTGGGTCACATAAATATGCTTTAGAGGTCTGAGCTTTCATTATCTGCCCAGCAACACCCAACCCCACACCTGCTTTAGCAAGTAGAGTTCCACGACACTGGAGCTTTAAGAAACTAAGAGAGGTTGGCTTTACAAACTATAGCTTCAGAAGCTATAATTGTATTGAAAGGTTATTTAATCTGGAACCAAGTTTGTGGATGAAATGAGGGGATCCCCACCTATCAAACATTTGAGCAACCCCAAATCAAAAGGACACCTTTTGTTCCCAAGACGTCCAGATGACGTCCTAGGGGTTGTGAAGGAGACATTATGACCAGGGGCCTAATATGGGCAGAATGGGCCAATCAACACTCTATCCGCACTTTCTTCAAATGATTTTTAAAAAATTCAACCAAGGAAAGTAACACAAGGCAGTACAATGCTGGTATTTATTGGCTCTGTGGCCAACTGCATGCTATCTGCTCTAGGAGCAAACAGTTTTGTTGAGACACAAGACATGAAATAATGCAACAGAAACCGTAATCCAAAGGCAAAGCTGTGGGGTACAGAGAACAAGAGCATGAAATGGCAGAATCAGAGGCGGCTTCAGGCACCTCACAGAACCGGTGGGGTTGGGACAGGTGAAAGCCTGTGAGCCCTGTGTGAGGGTCCTGCAAAGAAGGGGACAATGATGGCTCAGGAGTGAACGTGGAACCTGGGACTGGGCTTCCAAAGAGACCAGGTGGGCTAAACAAGCTTAAGACAATCAGGCACATCCACTGACAGAAAGTTCTGCTTAAAAAACAACAAAACTGAAAATTAAACTTGGACATTGAAATAGATTGCTCATTACACCTTAGGAGGCTGATTAGGGGCCAAAACAAAATGACTTAATCATGTCTAAAAACATTCTAATAAAAAAAAATTATACTAAGCTTTGCTTTTTAAAGTACTGCTTGAGACAAAATGACAAGTTTATCAACATTATTAGTCTGTACTTTAATGTACAAAATAGGTTTAAATTTAATTAATATCCATTAATCTTTATGTTAAGAAAATTAAAATCTTTGTTTATTAATGAACTGATTAACATAACTTCAAAATTTACTACGTTAATAGCTCATTAATAAAGCAACATTAACTCCATCAAATTAAGATTCTGAGTCATACTCCCTACTAAAGCTCAGGATGTAGCTTTTTACATATTCTTTATTAAATATAACCTCTTCCAGGCCTTGGCAAGCTAATCACACTAGCCTTATTTAGGTTGTGAAGTTATAGGTATATGTGAAATGGTGCTTAAACCATGACACTAGAAATTCTCTAATGTATACACTAATAAATATCAAAGCATCTTTTTTTTTTTAAGTATAGTTGATTTGCAATGTTGTATTATAGATTCTGGTATACAACAAAATGATTCGATTATACAATGTATGAATCTATGAATACATATGTGTGTTGGTCACTCAGGCATGTCCAACTCTTTGACATTTCATGGACTACAGCCCACCAGACTCCTCTGTTCAGGGAATGCTATAGGCAAGAGTACTGGAGAGGGTAGCCACCACCTTTTCCAGGGGATCTTCCTGACCCAGGGATCAACCTCAAGTCTCCCAGACTGCAGGCAGATGCATTGCCACGTGAGCCGCCATGGAAGCACAGTATATATACATCCTTTCTCCCTGCAGTTTATTATAGAATACCGAAAATAGCTCCTAGTGCCACACAGTAGGATCTTGTTTATTTTATAGATAGTAGTTTGTTATCTGCTGATCCCCAAGTCCTCATTCATCTCCCTTCATCCTGTCACTTTCCCCTTTTTGTAACCACAAGTGTGTTTTCTATGTTTGAGTCTGCTTCTGTTTTATACATAAGTTCAACTCTATCCTATTTTAGATTGCACATATAAGTGATATCATATATTTGTCCTCTCTTTCTGGCTTACTTCACTTAGTCTGATAATCTCTTGGTCCATCTATATTGGTGCAAATGGCATTATTTCATTGTTTATGGCTGAATAGTACTTCATTGTGTGTATGTATATGTAGACACACACACATACACATTACATTTTCTTTATCCATTCATCAGTGAATGGACATTTAGGTTGTTTCCATGTCTTGGCTGCTGTAAATAGTGCTACTATCTATATTGGGGTGCATGTTATATTTTCTTGAATTAAGAGTTTTCTCCAAATATATGCCCAGGAACAGGATTGCTGGATCATATGGCCACTCCATTTTTAGTTTTTTAAGGAATCATCCATTCTATTTTCCATAGTGACTGCACCAATTTACATTCCCACCAACAACGCAGGAGAGTTCTCTTTTCTCCACACCCTCGCTAGCATTTGTTATTTGTAGATTTTTAATGATGGTCATTCTGACCAGTGTGAGGTGATACTTTTTTGTAGTTCTGATCTGTATTTCTCTAATAATTAGTGATGCTGAGCATCTTTTCATGTGCCTTTTGGCCATCTATATGTCTTTGGAGAAGAGTCTATTTAGGTCTTCTCCCCCCTTTTTTAAATTAAATTTATTTTTTTTTTTAAATTACAATACTGTATTTGTTTTGCCATACATTGACACGAATCAGCCATAGGTGAACACAATCGCCCAATGCCGAAGCCCCCTCCCACCTCCCACCCCACATCCTCTACCTGAATCATCCTGTGCATCAGCCCCATGCATCCTGCATCCTACACCAAACATAGATTAGCGCTTCGTTTCTTACAGGAAAATACACATGCTTCACTGCCATTCTCCCAAACCATCCCACCCTTTCCCTCTCCCTCAGAGTCCAAAAGTCCACTCTATACCTCTGTGTCTCTTGTTGTCTCACATATAGGGTCATCATTACTGTCTTCTAAATTCCATATATATGTGTCAGTATACTGTATTGGTGTTTTTCTTTCTGGCTTACTTCACTCTGTATAATCGGTTCCAGTTTCATCCATCTCATTAGAACTGAGTCAAATTTATTCTTTTTAAGGGCTGAGTAGTATTCCATAGTGTATATGAACCACAGCTTTCTTATCCATTCATCTGCTGATGGACATCTAGGTTGCTTCCATGTCCTGGCTATTATAAACAGCTCTGCAATGAACATTGGGGTACATGTGTCTCTTTCAATTCTGCAAATAGAACTGCCTTATGACCCAGCAATCCCACTGCTGGGCATACACACTGAGGAAACCCCCTTTTTTAAATTGGTTTCCTTTCTTTGGAAATTAAGCTTAGATCACATCATTTTCAAGTATTTTCTCCCCTTTCATAAGTTGTCCTTGTGTTTTGTTTATGGTTTCCTCAGCTGTGCAAAAGCTTGTGAGTTTGATTAGGTTCCATTTATTTATTTCAAGCACCTTCTATTTTGTCTAAAACGCAGAGCATGAATATGGTAGCACATTCTGTACAATTTTAGTGTAGATATGGGTTTTCCTTACCATCTGTTATCAACATATATTTATTCTATAGTGTCTTTTTTCCTTTTACCTTGCCACTAGCTATTAAGAAAACAGTAGGGCATATTCTAGATGTCCCTCTTTCATGAAACCTTGATTCAGTCCTGTGCTAGACAATGGAAGGTCCACAGAAGCAAAGTATTTGTTTTCTAGAAACTTACAACCTTCCTTATTTCAGTCAGTGTAAAACTTAGAATGATCAAGCAGCCCATACAGATTTGACTGAGGTAGTAAAAGAACAGGGCTCTTACTAAATGTGAAGAACAACCTCGGGCTGGTAAACAGGAGCAGTTAGAAGGAAGAGAAATAATTTTCATTTTATCATACAGTTTTTGACTTGTTAAAGCACTAAACAAACAAACAAACTGAGCAAACAGCAGTAACAAAAGTAAGAGTTCTAGTCAAGGTGGGGAGAAGAAAAAGTGAAAAGAGAACAGATGGAATATTATCTTTTTACTACTATATAGGAATAAATATTCTACTAACCACAAAAATTAATAAATCTGAAGTATAAATTACTTTTCTTCACCAAAAACAGATTTCCAATTAGAGGAGTAGCTTTTTGAAACCACAAATTGCTGGCATATATGAAAACTGTTTCATAGCCCCGTTTTTAATTATCTTAAATTATTCTGTGGTGTTTGTGAAAAAAGTCTATTTACATGTACATGTGTAATGGGATACTTTTATTGGGAACTCCTTAACCAATCAAGGTCAAAAATAATTTTAAGAAATGGAATTTTCTGAAATAATTAAAAATCAAAATTAAAAAATTGTGCTAAATATTTTATTTATTGTTCTTCCATAACACAAACTGTAGCATATTTAGTTATCAAATCAGTTTTGAATCTGTGTCTAAGGAAATTAGGCCTATGCTCCTCCAAAGAATAAGAAAGTCTGAGGAGCAAAAATAATGCACAATATAATAAACAACTCAGGGAATGGTGGCCATAAATATTATGGTTTATACAGAGATATATTATTATAGCAGAAGAATGTAGACATTAGAAAGAGTTCAGTCTAAGAATCCTGAGACCATAAAAATGTGCCTTCAATCTCCATAAAAGACCATGGAAAAGACAAGACATTTCCTTTTGGGGTGAATGAAACTGTGACAATGTCCTGAGGCATGCTGTCTCTGCATACAGGTGAATCGCTAGTATTCAATTCACCAACTATTTCCTAGTACAGACTATAACCTAAGCACTGGATATTCAAAGGTGAGAAAAAAATAAGTGCTAAATATTGACCTGTCTAGTTAGCCTAAAAAGAAAAAGAAAAATCAGGCTGAGTCCTATTCAGAAATCAGGACAAAGTTGTTGTTTTTTTTCCCCTAGCTATCAGGACCAAGTGTTCTTCATCTAGAATTTTTTTCTAGAGCTATGATTCAGTGGAACACTCACCTGCTCCACAGAGGCACAGACCCTTGGAAAAAAATCACTGTGCTAGGTCCTCAGGTTGCCACCTCTTGTGGGATGAATTATGTATACTCTGCCCTGCTCTCCACCAATTCATATAGTTAAGTCCCAACCACACAGTGCCTCAGCTTGTAACTATATCTGGTGATAAGGCCTTTAACAAAGTAATTATAGTAAAATGTGGTCAGATGGGTGGGTCCTAATCCAGTATGACTGATATCCTTACAAGGAAAGGAAATTGGGACACGGACAGGCAGAGGCAAGACTACGTGAGGACAACAAAGGAAGAAGGCCATCTACAAGCCAAGAAGAGAGACCTTAAAAGAAAACAGGGGCTGTAAGGAAGTAATTTCCGTTTAAGCCACTCAGTCTATGGGACATTGTTATGGTGGCCTGAGCAAATTAATATACCACCTAACAGAGCCTCCTCCCTTAAGTTCTACCAGCCTTGTCTGCTTAAGAACAACAACAGAAAAACAAACATCCCTCCGACATCCCCCCAAAAAAAAAACCACCACCACAATTCTAATAGTAATGCATTTAATTCCTCCTGGATGGGCTTCCCTAGTAGCTTAGCTGGTAAAGACTCCGCCTGCAATGCAGGAGACCCTGGTTCAATTCCTGGGTTGGGAAGATTTCCTGGAGAAGAGACAGGCTACCCACTCCAGTATTCTTGGGCTTCCCTGGTGTCTCAGCTGGTAAAGAATCTGCCCGCAGTGCGGGAGACCTGGGTTTGATCCCTAGGTTAGGAAGATCTCCTGGAGAAGGGAACGGCAACCCATTCCAGTATCTTGGCCTGGAGAATTCTATGGACTGTCCACGGGGTCGCAAAGAGTCAGACAAGACTGAGCGATTTTCACTTTCACTACCCACCCAGCCACTTTCCTCTAGCAAAGGAAGAAAGCTTGATGGCAAACAGCAGGTAATTTGAGTCTTTATCACGTCCTTTTACTCTGTTCAGTAAGTATTTACTGAGAAACCTGTATGTGCCTAGTATTCTTTGTTACCCTGTGGCCTAGACACATGGATGACAGGCCAGAAAATAAGGCACTAATGGTTAAAGAGGGAGAATGTTTGCCTTCCTTGCACCAGTGTCTTTTAGAAGCACAACCAAGAAAATCACTGAAACAAAATGAGATAGGCTGGGGGCAATAGGGGAGGAGTGCTAACGCGAGGAGCAGGGAGGGAGAGGAGAAAGCAGGTCACAGCCTGCGCCTGCAGTCTGCCAGGTGCTTGTTGCCATTTATCTCAGTTAACTTTCTTAACTACTGGAGAACTAGATATTAGCATCCTTACTGTACATGAGAAAACCAAGGCATAGCAGGATTAAAATATACACTTAGTTCAACTAGAGAACCAGATTTTCATCCTGGTCTATACTCCAAAGTTTTCATTATGTAGAGAAAAGTTAGGTATGCTGCAAAATAAATATGTAAATAATGAACTGTTAGAAATAGCTTATGAAGAGATGTGAAAGGATTCAAGATACAAACAATATTTACTGGGTACCTGCTGCTCTGCTTTAAAACCTTCTACCTGACATAACGCTACTCAATGTTCAAGTCCTAGAATGGTAACTGATACACAGTAGGAGAAAACTTCCCTAGCCATTACTACTATCAATATTACTACCTCACTAAATCCTCCCAACAATCCTGGGAGGCAAATACAGTTATCCCCATTTGAGAGAGAAAAGGAATGAAGCTCAGTAAAGTCAAGCTAACTCACATAAAGCCAGAGAGCTGGGGGTGGGGGGTGCAGTTTTGAGTCCAAGAACTAAAATGGATCTCTTAAAAACATCTGTGTTTTGACAATCTTTTCTTGTAGTTAATAGAGAAGGTAGTTCCTCCCCTTACTGAACTGAAATATGCTCCACAGGAATTTCAATTAACTCCTCAATTCCTAAAACTCTCTCCTACTTCTGCACTGCAAGCAACAGGAATCAAAAGAAGAGCTTCAATGGTAGGAGGCAAAAGAAAAAAGTTTTAAGTGCCCCAAGGACCAGTGATGATCCAAGATGTGGGCAGAACAGACTGCATGTGGATACTTGTGAGCTCACATGCATGCAGTTAGCATGCAAGTCTGGCTTGCCTGAGTGAGATGCTGCACACAGAAAAGTGGGACCAAATGAGCGTGCAAAAGCTGGGTTCATGCTCACTTCTTAATGGTAGCCAACATACTTGAAGTAGGTTCCCAGGCCATTCTGGTAACTGAGCACTGAACAAGGAGAAGGAAAGGTTGGGCAACAGGAAACAGGTGCACAGACAGAGGAACAGGCAGACAAACCATCAAGGCTTCTCCTGGCCAGACTGGTGCTCACCCCCACCATCAGCATCTCTGTCCGGCAGCACTGATTACAGATCTGTCTCTCCCACCAACTCCAAGTCCCTCAAAATATCCAGGCATACAGGAGGTTCTCAATGTAAGTTGGCTAACGAACAAATGAATGAAAAAAGCAAGCCCAAAAAAAAAGTTTATCTCTTACATTTAATGTCTAGCATAAGTTATTATTGGGCTTCTCTGGTGGCTCAGCAGTAAAGAGTCAGCCTACAATGCAAGAGATGTAGGTTTGATCCCTGGATTAGGAAGGTCCCTTAGAGAAGGAAATGGCTACCCACTCCAGTGTTCTTTCCTGGGACATCTCATGGACAGGAAAGCCTGGTGGGCTACAGTCCATGGGGTCGCAAAAGAGTCAGACACAACTTAGCAACTAAACAACATTAAGAGTTGTTAATAATAACATTATTTATCAAAATCAATCTCTCCCCATAACTCAGGTAAATACCTGACATCATACTCTAAAATTTTAGATAATCTAAACTCAGTTAATTCCAGGTCTGTTATCCCTGACACTCTTGTTTTAAATAAGTATGATTTTACTATAAGACACACAGAAAACTTACACATTTCTCGTGTAAGTTCTACTTCAAATCCAAAGGCAGCTGAATGGTTTTATTTTATTCATCACCAACCAGTAATAAAAACCGTTATTTTTCATTCTTCCTTTTTTGCACTGACTCCTCACTCTGTATTTTCTAATATAGTAAACATAACAAAAGAGGAAAGGCAAGTTTGTTCTTCATGGAGGTTTAGAGACTTGAAATGTAAGGACAGTACTCTCCCTAGCCCAAGCCCTTTTCTGATGCTATGGATGAAACTCCTACCAACATCATCAAGCGCCTTAGAAGAAAGCGAAAATTAGGATAAAGGAATATTCAAAGGGCAACCAAAGATTTGCAGGAGCCAAGCAGTTAATTCTATCTTATAGATGAAGTTATTTGACTTCAAAACATGGCAGGATTTAATGTACTTCCCAAATCTCTTGACTTTTCTGCATTTCAAATTTAATGATTATGACTGTGGTTGAAAACATCAAATATTACTTCTCAATTTCCTTTCTGTTCACATCTGTTACAGCCAAACACTGATGAAATACTATCTGCTCTTTCCAGTGTTACATTATCGTGAATGTTCTGAGATGATAAACCCTCTAGGTTTAGGACCAGCTCCTTTTGCCACTCAGCATGGTTGTTTTTGTAGCAGAATGGAAAAATAAATTATCGATGATATTTCTAGGTTTGTAAAGGCCCTTTATATAATATCAAAGGATTATTTTGCAGAGTAGATGCAGATAATCTTATTTGATTTGAGAGTGAATAAAAAGTTCCTTGAAAATTCCACTTTTCTGAAAGAGTTCTTGCCAATGGTTAAGTAAACAACCAATTTCATAGGTAACCAAACTTAAGGTTTTAAGTAACAAGGTGATTCATGAATGAATAACAATTCCCCAAACATTTTACCCACAAACTCACTTCTATCTGGAAATCTTAAATTTTCCATTGGTGAATAATTTTTAATGCACATGCCAACTTCAAGCAATGGCTAAGGTACAGACCAACGCATCAACGGTTAGCTCCAGATGACACATCCGAGGCTGCTGTACAAGGGAATCCCAAGTTGAATGTACCAAAGTGGAGCTAGTCTTCAGTGTTGTGGAGCATGACTCTTACAGAGAGGCTTGTCCAGAGGTGAACAGTATAAGGAGAGAATCTCATAAATGGCAAGCCTCACTCTACTAGCCTTATGTATACCAACACTTATATACAGAGAAACCCCTCACATGTACATACATCTTTAATGTGGAAAAAAAAAGCACAACGAGGTTATATATAAATGACTCATAACTAAAATCATTGAGGACTGAAGAGGAGGATGGAAACAAGTCCATCTACAGTGGTATCTCTTTTAATCCAACTACTTCGGTGAAGCACGTAATGCTATAGTTGAGGGGACAATGGGAGTAACTGATTCAGTCCTTCCACATTAAGAAAGAAGCCCAGCAAAGTCTGAAACCCATCTTATGAACCACAGGACTGGGGTTGGGTCCTCAGCTGGTGCCAGCTCCATCTTATCAAACCTGAGCTACCCAGCCTGAGGGGCAGCTATTCCCAACTTGAGGGGCAGAGGGGCCCCTATTTAAAGAGAACTAAGCAACATAATAATGTATAAAGTGCTCGGCACATAATTCACATAATCCTCAGAAGATCCTCTGATGTGGGCAGCATCACAGTCCTAAATTCTAGATGAAGAATCTGCAGGAGCAATTAGCCTAAGGCCAGCTAAGTGGGTGACAAGATTCATGCCCCACTACTGTGACTGGAAGCGTTGTGCCTTTTCTATCATATTTTACTGTATATTGCCACCTAAAGACCAAAAAGTTCCACCACATTTGAATATCAAAAATCGAATCTAACACTCCTAGTATTTGTAAGACCCCTGGACAAGTGAGAAGAATTATAACCATAGAGTTTCAATGAATAAAATGGAACAAAGAGTTGTATCAGACTATATGGTATCTCTGTTTTGAGGAACGGAATATTTGTCAGCAGATAAACAGTAAGTAGTAACCTCATGCTTTAATTTGTGCCAAACTGAGTTGCCTTTAGGATATTAATAATAAACAAGGTTCTACTGTATAGCACAGGGCATTATATTTAAGATCCTGAGATAAGCCATAATGGAAAAGACTATTTAAAATGTACATAAATGTGAGTGTGTGTGTGTATAACTGAATCGCCTTGCTGCACATCAGGAATCAACACAATACTGTAAATCAACTACACTTCAATTTTTTAAAAAGATATTAATAGAACTATCAACATAAGAATTTTCAGGAATAACTGTTCCTATTCCTCATGCCTCTCCACTGATCAGCAGAGAAATCATCAATCACATCTTTGCAATCCAGCTTCTCAGACACATTTATATCCACAGAAACACAGATAGGTTGTTCTAGACTGTATCTATGAATTTTTTATTGTACACTTAAAAACCTTCAACAATCTGGCAGTGGGTTCCATGGCACAAGAAATGATTAAGAATCTGTGCTGTTGATAATCAGACACTTATTACAAAGCAAAAACTGTATTATACATTGAATTTTATTAACATGATGAGTTTCAAAAATGTGTAAGAATACAACCTCTTAACCTTGGTTAAGTTTTGTGCCCAAAGGTTGGGCAGAGGTGGCTGTCTATGAAAAGTTGTTACATACCTGGGTTACTGATTTGGAAAGACAGACTACAATAATCATGTAATAAAATCAAGTATAATTTAATGTACATAATTTAATCCTTTTAATAATTTAGAATTCATTTGCAGATGTGATATCGTCTCAATATTATCATGAAAATCAAGTATCAAGTCACTATCATTTTTCTATAGAAGTGAAGAATAGCATCCCACTCAATAGAATGCTAAATTTCCCAAAAGCGTGCCCCACTGTTGTTGTGACTCCTTATGGAAACTTATATGTTCTTTTGGTCTCTTAAGGAGCAGTATGAACAGCAGAGGAGAATCACCTAATTTTTGATTAGAAAACAATCTCAGAGATCCTCAAACACCTTCCTTTGACCTCCTCCCTCGCAAAGACGAAAATGACTCCAAAGTCAGACAAATTTTGATAGATGCTGAGCATGTGCTTGACATCTTTCAAGGAACTGAAGATACAGTGATGAACATGACACAGAGCTCACTGGTCTTGAGGCATTTAAATGCCAAAAGGGAGGAAGACCAACAAAGGTCAAGTAAACAAGTAAAATACTCAAACAAATAATGTAAAATATTCCTAAAATCACACAGGGAGCTGGATGCAGAACCCTACCTGGGCTCACATTTCATCTCCTAATAATCCTGTGTTCTGTTGGGTCACAAGGCCAGGATCTCAGACACAAGGGAAAGAAATTAAGAGAAAATGCAGAACAAGGAGACAGAGGACTCAGAAGGAGGAAACTTGCACAATGCTTGGAGGGGAGGGTACATCTCTTTTAATTTAGCATTGCTAACCTTGTCTGTAATCACTCCTCAAACAAAATAAGGCATAAAATAAAAGCTAAAGTTATTGCAAATCTGCTGATGATAGAAATTAAAACAGAAGGGATACATCTGCTCTTTTCCATAGAAGCTCCCAGCACCCATTGTTGACTGTGAGATATTTTCCTAACTTCCAATAGAAAAATCAATGCTTCTGAAGATTTAAAGTCTTAACAAAGGTTTCAATTTTCTTAATTATTGGTTGCCAAGTGGGTCTGATTCCTGGTTTGCCCAGATACAGGGCAATCAATGCCTCATGTTCCGTTCTGATCATCATTTCTACTGTGTTGAAGATGAAGGAGGGCATTAGTCTAACACCAGGTCATACTTACCAAATGGAATCAGTTGAGGCTAAATGTTAATAGCTCAGATTTGGCTGAACAAAATGGGGGAAGTATTCCATGGCTTCCCACTAATAGACCCTACTGTCTCTCCATAGGACGTTGATTTCAGGCCAACTCTGGAAACAAGCTTTATTGGAGAATGACCAACCAAACCAAACTTTAAACGTGTTTTTAAATGGATTTCTTGTCTCCCTTCAGTCAAGAGAAATGGAATATATATAATTTCAACAGGTGACTACCCATTATCTAATCCTCTGAAACAATGGAAGGACGTAAAGTATGTACTTCTGCTGTAACAACAGAATCACTTATTTTGACTACTCTTTAAAGTTTTTAGGTTCTACCAATTAATCTGGAAAAAGAAGTGTGGTTGATGGAATATTAACTTGAATGTTTCACTTTTTCTCTTCATATGCTTTTTAAATTTGGGGGTCTACATGAAATTTTCCCCTATTAACTTTTGAAAATGTTTCATAAATTACTATGGAAGCATGGAAAATTAAACTCATGGCATCTGCTTAAGAAATTTTTATATATAAATTCTTCAAAAGTTAATGATGAGGTTAAAAATTTAAGAAAAACCGGGGCAAGTATACAATGAAAGGAAAAAATTGCTTCATATGGCGTGATCTCACTATGTATTGGGGAAGGCAAATTCTGCCAAACTTTCATTGAAATTGCTTTAACAGGCTTCTTCATTCTAATAACTACCACTTAGTGAACTGCCCAGTGTGGACTGCACACTTCACATAGCATTTCTCTTAATTCTCCCCTCTACCACATCAGGTAGGTATTCGTCTTCTCCCCTCTACCACATCAGGTAGGTATTCACCTTTGTGGTGAAAGAATCTGTAAAGGTCACATGGGAAGTAGCCATGGTAGAATACAGAGACAGGTCCTTTCAAGCAATGTCCATGATCTCCCCAGTTCACCCGGTTTTCCCATGGTTTCAACCCTAATCACACTAACAAATGCTTTCCCATAATGGAAATAATAATGAGTGTGATAAGACTAAATTCTCTCTCACATAAATTCACTTCCTTATAGATGTGGGAAAAAATTTTTTTTCTTAGCCTCTATTTTCCCTCAAGTTTTAAGGGTCAGATTATAATTTCCTCAAAGCTCGCCCAGGCTTCCACCAGAAAGTAAAGCACAACACACACACATACACACAACCCCGCCAACAAGAGAAATAAGCCTAATATCTCAGACAAGATTCCACTGTTCTCACACACACACACACACACACACACACACCCGACAACAAGAGAAATAAGCCTAATATCTCAGACAAGATTCCACTGTTCTCCCGCCCCTAGTCTACATTATCTCTAAGGACCACAGGTTCAGTCCTTCTCAACCTAAGAAAATACAGGCTGCGCTGTTGACTGTGCATTGGAGCAGAGCTGTGTCTTCAGCTCCAAATGTCTCTTTCTTTAAGACCATCTGCTCATTACTGACATCAGTATTTTGTCAATTTGATCAAGTTTACCAATCAATCTTTAAAGCACTTTTACGTACTAAAGTATGGAATGAATTTTACAACCAAGAATTTCTCCATTGACACAGTTTAGAGTGACTACTATAACATCTTTAACACATCTTTCATCATTTACTTGCCTCCCTCTTCAATTTCCTTACAGTAATGGAGCATCTCATAGGTGAGTAGCTGGTGTTGCAGTATTGGAGATGCACGAGTAGACATACCACACATCCACGCTCACACTGTCAGAGAGCAACGTAACGTGAAGCGAACACAGTTCATCCTTAAACAAGGTGGGCGTTAGGGGCACCGACCCTCCTCACAGTCAAAAGTCCACAAGTAATTTAAAATCAGCTCCCCTTATCCATATCATCATTCATAGAGTCAACCAACCACAGATTGTGTAGTACTGAGTATCTATACTGAAAAAAATCCAAGTATAACTGAATCTGTACAGTTCTCCACATCACTGCTGCTAAGTCACTTCAGTCGTGTCCGACTCATAGACGGCAGCCCACCAGGCTCCCCCATCCTTGGGATTCTCCGGGCAAGAACACTGGAGTGGGGTGCCATTTCCTTCTCCACGGCAGGAAAGTGAAAGTGAAAGTGAAGTCGCTCAGTTGTGTCCAACTCTTAGCAACCCCATGGACTGCAGCCCACTAGGCTCCTCCATCCATGGGATTTTCCAGGCAAGAGTACTGGAGTGGGGTGCCATATTGAAGGGTAAACTGTGTATCCATCAAGGGAGGCTCTGTCACTAACTTTGAGATGAAATCATAGTGGCATGGCAAAACAGTCAGTAAATTCAGAAATGCCTGTGTTGCAATCCTGATTCAACTCAGGGTCTTAGCTTCCTCATATGTAAAGTTAGGATGACGAAAACTAGAAACGCAAATACAACATTAAGCAGAGCATACATAGTATTATTACCATCATCAACCCAGGCAGCAACACAGGCTGGGCCATTTTTCCCAGCTGTGCCATTGTTTCCTGATTAGTAATTAGGACTAGTAACTATCTCCCCACTCCCTTTTGTAACAGCTTTGAGATATAATTTACATACCACCAATCCATTCTTTTAAAGTGTCTGATTCAGCTGGTTTTTAGTATATTCAGAGTTGAGTGACCATTACCATTATTTATTTTCAGAACATCATCATGATCCCAAAAAGAATGCCATACCCATTAGAAGGAAATCCCTAATACTCTCTTCCCCAGCTCCTGGCAACAACGAATTTATTATCAGTGTCTATGGATTTGCCTATTCTGTATATTATATGTAAGTGGAATGATGCTGTATATGGCTTTTCTGTCTGGCTTTTTTCACTAACCATAATATTTCAAGATTCATCCATGTTTTAGTATGCATCAGTACTTTATCCCTTATGTCTGAATAACAGTCCATTGTACAGATTTATCACATTGTGTTGATCCATGCATAAGGTGATGGACAACTGGGTTGTTTTCACTTTAGGGTTATTATGAAAAATGTTGCTATGAACATTCATGCTGCTGCTGCTACTAAGTCGCTTCAGTCATGTCCGACTCTGTGCCACCTCACAGATGGCAGCCCACCAGGCTCCCCGTCCCTGGGATTCTCCAGGCAAGAATACTGGAGTGGGTTGCCATTTCCTCCTCCAACGCATGAAAGTGAAAAGTGAAGGTGAAGTTGCTCAGTCGTATCTGACTCATAACAATCCTATGGACTGCAGCCTACCAAGCTCCTCTGTCCATGGGATTTTCCAGGCAGGAGTACTGGATTGAGGTGCCATTGCCTTCTCCGATGAACATTCATACATAAGCTTTTTGTGTATAAATATATGCTTTCTCTCCTCTTGGATATCTACCTAGGAGTATAACAGTCATATGGTAACTCTGATAAGATGGTTTGATGGCATCACCGACTCAATGGACATGAGTTTGAGCAAACTCTGGGAGATGGTGAGGGACAGAGAAACCTGGCATGCTGCAGTCCATGGGGTTGCAAAGAGTCAGACACAACTTAGCAAATGAACAACAACAACAATAGTAACTCTATATTTAACCATTTGAGGAAATGCCAAAATATCTTCCAAAGCAGCTATACTATTTTACATTATTACAGGCAGTGTGTGAGGGTTCCAAATGTTCCACATTCTTACCAACACTTGTTATTACTTGTCTCTCAGACTAAAGACATCGCATTGTGTGAAGTGTATTGCACTGTGGTTTTGATCTGCATTTCCCTGATGGTTACTGGTGTTCACCATGTTTCAATGTACTACTTGGCAACCTGTACAGTGCTTTTGGAGAAACGTCTGTTCTGATCCTTTGTCTATATTTAAACTGGGGTTTTTATCTTTTTATTCCTGAGCTGTAAGATTTCCTGGTATATTCTAGGTACATGTCTCTTCTAAAATAAATGATTTGCATATATTTTCTCCCAATTTATGAGCTCTCTTTTCATTTTATTGATGGTGACCCTGAAAGCATAAAAAGTCTTTATCTAATGAAGTCAAATTTATCTATTGCGCTTTTGGTGTCATAGCTAAGAATCCATTGCCTACCCAAGGTTATAAAATTTTACTCCTAGAGCTATGTAGTTTTAGCTCTTACACTTATATCCATAATCCATTTTGAGTTAATTTTTATATATGATGTCAAGTAGAGGCCCAAATTCATTTTTTTGCATTTGGATAACCAGTTGTGCCCATGCTGTTATTAAGGATGCTATTTCTTCCTCTACCAAATTATCTTTGCATTCCTCTCTTAAGTCCACATTCAGAGCTTTTCATTACTTGTAGGTAAACATCACTATGAGCTTGTCAATTTCCCAGCTATCAGGTGTTTTATTACTCTACTCTATCCTATATTTACTTTATTTCAGCTTGGCCAATCACTTACATTTAAAAGCACTTATCAAGTTTATACTACATACCAGGCAAAATTCTAGATTCTCAGATATAATCCCAATGTGGCACAAAGATTCTTGGGGATGGTTATAAAATGTATTGTGTTTCATGACAGATGCAGAGAAAGTACCAAAGATGCTGAAAAAATGAAACAAAACCACCATCTCTGTGTTGGAGGTTCTAAAAGGGTCACAATGAGGTGGGGCATTTGAATAAAAGAATGACTGAACTGTCAGACAAAAGAAGAGCTCTTGAGTTCTTGAAGAAGAGAGAAATAGTGGGGACAAAAGTGTGTAGTTGAGAAAAGGCCAGGGGACAGAAGTTTAAGGTGGTAGCAATATGGGACAACAGGGAAAGGCGATTCTCAAAAGGAGGGCAGTGTTGAATGTGAAGAATTCATAAACCGAAGAGCTTTAATTTTACTTCTGTGCAATGCACATCCAACTCTAGACCTGAACAAGGAAGCCACATGTGACTGAGCAAAAGGACTGTGGGGTTAAGAAGTAAAACTGTATTGGATAGTGACAGACTAGTACTGGGCATTCTTACGTATGTCTAGCCAGGAGGGGGATTTGTTTCTTCTTTTTTTAAGTGATGCTTTCTCCTCACAACTGAATAACAAAAAGACATTCTGCTTCTTGACAAGTCGAAGATATTTTATACTTGGCTCCATCCCTCTTCATTTCTTTGAAGTCTGTATATGGTCAGCCTTAAAGAAGATGCTGTATATCTTCTTTGTGCTTCAGGCTCTCAATTTTCTTCACTGTAATAATTTCTTTTACTTAGACACTTCACTGTCTGATATTATTAACATTATAATGCTTACCACTGAGATCACTTAACTCTGGGCCCATCTTCTGATCAGAAAGCCCAATCTAAATGAAACTGAACACATGCCTTACAGGCTGTTTCTTGCGCCCCCCCCCCCTTTTTAATATTTCCATCAACTTTATTTAAAATTTTAATTTTATATTGAAGTATTCTTGCTCTTTTTCAATTCAGAATCCAAATTATTCCGTTTTTACTATTCTTCCAATATATCTGAGCACACACTGCCATAATTCTAAATTAAGAAGGTGTCTCACTATACTTCCATCATCAGTTTTATGGAAGTAAGTTTATAGGTCTGCTTTTCCTCTTTTTACCTACATTTTCTATCAAAGTTTTTCAGAATCAGAAATACACCATGGTCTAAAATTCTCTATTTTCCCTATGAAACCTAATAAATGTTTGGCAATTAGTAAAATCACAGCAACACCACTAGCAAGAAAAAGCACATTACAACTTCCCTCCACTAGAATTTTTACTGGTATTCCTTAAATGGGTCTTTAGCATAAAAGGAGGTGTTATTTCAACCATCACAATGGTGAGAACTGTACTCTGTTTCACAGGAATGAAACACTTCCTCAAAATAAATGAGTGGGAGACATAATAGAATTCTACATTCCTTGCTCTTTTCTGTTAATTGACTGGTGACGTGAATGTGATCCATCATCCTGGGTCCCAGTGCAAGGGCCTGCTCTGCACCCTTTTCTCCTTTCAGTGTTCCTTATTTACAAAGACTTGTGTAAAACAAGCCATTTATTTGCAACAGAGCAAAGATAGGCCAATATTCTGCCTACTCACAAAAAAAAAAAAAAAAAAAAAAGATGTCAAATTGACTTGTGTAAAAAAAAGTAGGGATGGAAAAATGGAATTATAGTGGCTAAACTATGTCTTAGAAAGTGAAGAAAAGGGTGAATTTTTACAACAGAGAAGGATAAATCTTCGATTTCTGCCTGAACTTCAGCAATTTTCCTATATAGCTGCCAATTTTTCACCCTAGCAAAATCATTAAAACTGAGAATTACAGATTTTTGATCTACTTTAAAAGCAGACAGAGAGAGAAAGAAAGAAATCTGGAAGACTATTATCCAAAAACTGTTAACATAAAGATTATTGTCTTCTGTGGGTAGTGAACTTATAAATATTTTTTATACACTTCTCTGTCTTTTCAGAGGTTTTGCCAATGAATATAAGATGTCCTCATAATCAGAAAAAAAAAAAAGAAAACAAAGATAAAAAGTGGAAAGACTTGGTTAGTTAGGTATTCAGGGGAGGAATTAGTGCAGAGAGGAGTTCGTATTGTCCTAGGAGAGAGGACAAAAACTCAACTATACCCAGACGTCCGTGTTCCAGGCAGCCTGAAGACCTTAAACCTTATCCAGGTATAGAGGTATAACTTTATCTTTTTAAAAATCCTTCCAACACACCTCTGAAATTGTCATTTCTTTTTAAATTACTGGGTTTTTTTTTAAACTTAAATAATCCAACTTCAGAGAAATTTAAGTACAAACAGCCAAGTTCTCACATTATATTTGTAATTCACCAAGACCAAGTTGTGCCACATTACAGAGAAATTAGGACACCAGAACAGAGCATGGAGCCTGTTGAAGTTAACTAAGTCTCCTTTAATATTTTTGCTAATTCAATCTACACTTCCCCCACAACTAGCAAATCATGGTACAGTGAAAAGAAGTCTCTAAGGCAGTAGACTTTATGAAGAAACCACCATCAGATGGTCGAGGGTGAAACCCACCTCGATGGAAGGAGGCCTCCTAACCCTACTGTGTTTGCCTCCAACTGACTTTCTGGCAAGCAGCAAGAATCAAGAAGGGCCTTGTGGTGCCCAAGTCCACACACACAAAAATTAAAAGCCCAAACAAATAAAACCCAAAACATCCCACAACTCTAGCAGTATCCTAACTAAATTAAAGCCATATATTCTTTTGAAGTGACAGGGCCAACAGTGAGTGAGTAGAGGTCTATTAAATGGTTTACCTGTGAAATATAACCTGGAGGCACATGGATGGGAGGAATGGATCCATTGGGTGACATCATGGGAACTTCAGCAGGTCCTAAAAGAGGGAGGAGTAAGATATTAACAGCTGAAGAAATATACATTATTCAAAACAATCTCTGGTATGTTTAAAGATTATCAAAACTGAAGAGAATTATTTTGACTATTTTCTCTTCAGTAGTTGGTATCTCGTGCCTTAGATCTGAAATGGATGAAAAGGAATTCTCCAGTTGCATAAGTCGAGGGGCTGGGAAGGAGGGAAACCGCTATGAAAATCTTTATAAAGATTTAATGATTCGCAAAGCCTCAAATTCCATAAACTAAAGCTGTGCAGATAAGAGTATTCTAACAAAGTGGGGCAAAAAAATTTCCTTTTTGCTTTTAAAAGAATGTACTACTAATACATGCTTAAGCAAGTAAATTTTTAAATGAGTTTACCTCTTCTGCTTTAAAAAAGCTTTGGGTTTAAAATTTTTATTTTGAGTATTGTTTTCAATAAGCTACTATAACACACTATTAATTTGACATAGAAGAAACCTTTAAAATACTCCAAACCCACTGAATTTGACATATCTCTGATAAGGAAGGGGTAAAAATAGACCATGTTCAAAACTAGGCACTACTACTAGTATTCCTACTACTAGGAATACTCATACAAAATTTAATTGGATTATTTCAGAGTAAAGCATTCAATTAACAAAAGATTAGTTTTCAAATATTAAATTCTACAAATGTTAATGGCATGTCTAAGGCAAACAATCAAAGGCAAAGCGATCATCAATTACCTAAGACATTGTTTGAGTTAAATATTTAATTACAAGGAAACTAACTGTCATAACATCAAAATCAATTTCTGACACCCTTCCAAAGATTCTGTGACTAAATAGTTTCTCTGGAAAAATATGACCTCAGGTTACAGGCTTTCAGTTTGATAGGTGGCTCCCCTATTTAGCAACCACATCCCAAACGTCAATCCAAAACCTTGTTTTGAGTCTGAGATGTGACTTCCTGGCTCCAAGTGCCCTGTATTGTTTATTTGCTTTCTCCTAATGTGTTTTGTGCTGCTGGCAATGAAAATTGCCCTGCTGTAACAAAAACAAAGAAAAATACACGCTTTTCTTGGCAAAAGAAGACAGACCCTGCCACCCAGTGCTGTATTTACATATAAGTACAATACACCTTTCACCTCACAGTTCAATCCACTGTTAGAACTACTTCTCAGAAAAAGTGTGGAGCAACAGGGATGTCAGGGTGCCCATTGAAAGGTATGCACATATAGGAAGAATACAAAGAAGAAGGGCAGAAAAGATTCCAATATTCATGTAACATTCCATAATGACTAGAGTCACTGAAACTTCCTGTACAACGTGCCAAAGCTCTGAACCATCTATCTGATAATCTAAATATGTTCAAAATAGCACAGCAGTCTCTTACACTATCACACACTGGTAATCAGTTAAAGCAAAGGATGGCAATGGCATAAGAAAGGATAATTCCATGACCCCAAGGTATTTTAAAGTATGACTCAAACTAATGGATTCACCTATCACTGAAGACACTTTCCAAATTCATCCTTATCAGCTTTAGCATCTTTTCCATAGCCATTAAGGTATTTACTATGTATTTTTATTTTAACTGATTAACTTAGAAAATCATAAATGACTATTTTACCCTTAGCCTGAGTACTATCCTTGAAATCCAAGGGTCAATGAACTCAGATCTATAAACAGGCATTACAAACACACCCACTGTCTAGTTTCATTTACCAGTTCACTATTCACACTGGTTTTGTAACCTTGAACAATTCACTTAGCCTCTCTGAGCCTCACTTATCAAGTGTTAGTCAGACCCCATGGACCGGCCTTCTCTGTCCATGGAATTCTCCAGGCAAGAATAGTGGAGTGGGTTGCCATTTCCTTCTGCAGGGGAACTTCCTGACCCAGAATTGAACTCGGGTCTCCTGAATTATAGGCAGACTCTTTACCGTCTGAGCCACCACAATTCCTACCCCATAGGACTGGGTTTAAAGGTTAAACACTAAAGGAGATCAGTCCTGGGTGTTCATCGGAAGGACTGATGTTGAAGCTGAAACTCCAATACTTTGGCCACCTGATGCGAAGAGCTGACTTATTTGAAAAGACCCTGATATTGGGAAAGATTGAGGGCAGAAGGAGAAGGGGATGACAGAGGATGAGATGGCTGGATGGCATCACCAACTCAATGGACATGGGGTTGGGCGGACTCCAGGAGTCAGTGATGGACAGGGAGGCCTGGCGTGCTGCAGTTTGTGGGGTCGCAAAGAGTTGGACACAACTAAGTGACTGAACTGAACTGACTGAATTCATGCAAAAGCACTTAGGGCAGTGCATGGCACAATAATCACTCATCAAAATGTTAGCAACCTTTACAATTTCTTCTTTTATTTATAGCTTTTTGTTTTCTCCTCTTCTTTCATTATAATTACATTTTAAGCACTATTTTTTTTTTAGATGCATGTCCCTGCAACACATAAAATCACCACGCATATACTCTGTACGGCACTGACTTAACGGCAAAAACTTCCTCATCAGATAAATATCAAATAGTTGACAGTATGGAGTGTGAACAGAAATGCTACCACCTCAATAAAATACTACTGTTTAATCACCAAACTGTATACCAGACAAACAGTCTCTTAACCCCAGGCAAGACCCCTAAAACTGTTAAAGTCATTTGTATAAAATGCTTTAAAGAATGTAGGACCAGTCAGTGATTTACAGCCAGAAAATGTTTTCTTCCTGGCCTTGATTTCAAAAGTAGCCAAATGACTTTACCATGCTTGTTCCCCCTTCCTCTTGTCACTGTCATCAAAACTCTTTTAAAAAGCATTGCAAAATATACAGTAATAGTTTCTGAAACTCAGCTCTGCCTTGGAACCTTAAGATTTCACTCCTTTCTGAAATAAACCATTGCACCCTCAGGCATTCAGGAGTTTCAAAATAAAATCCCTTTGCACAGTGGTGGTGGTATAGAAAAGTCACTGTCTTCCTAAATACTTATCTCCCAATCAGTGAGTTTAAGTGCTTCTGCTCAACTGTTTGTGTTTGAGAACCTCCTATACTATTATAATTCTTCCCTAATTAAAACATAAACTTCTCTTCCTAAACTTTTAGAATTACTAGATACCTTTTGATTTTTTAATTGGTGACCTCATGACACAAGATTTAAAGGATATAGCTATGAGAATACAAATGGTTCTCTTCTTATTCAAACCACCAACACAGGATATGTGAGGCAGGGAGAAAAGCCACAGAGTCTCCCAAACAAATTTCCTCTTAGACTGTATTGGGAAATCACTGATCTATTAAACTTGAGAAAAAAACTTTGATCACTTAAGATAGCTTGAACCCTGTTTATTTAAACATTCTTGGTACATAAAGATAGGTCTACACAAATATACATACACATAGATGAAATAATTTGAATCCAAACACACACCTCCAAAATACTGATTTTTTTTTTTTTTGAGAAACTAATTAAGAAGCTCACCTAGAGACCACATGAACTCTTCCACAGACAGGTAAAAGATGCCACATGTACAATTTCTCGAACTGGAATTAGAATGTTAACTAAAAGTCAAGTAATTCCATGAAAAAATGTCTTGGGAAATTTTATCAATTTCAGCTTTTAGGCTGTGACTTCAAGAGTCAAGACCTGCCCTCCCCACCCCCACCTCAGCTTTCTTCACTGAACAAGATGTGACACACAAATAAGAAGTATGATCCATTTATAGTCATTAAAAATGTTAACTGCAATATTCATGTATATGAAAAGTCTGTTAGCATTTGTTAGTGAATTGATTTCTCATTTACTTATAACAAATTGATTTTTCATTTACTTATAAGAAACTGTGAACAAGAAAGGTTGGAGAGTAGCTTAATTATTCAACCAGTATTAATTCATGCAATGATCGTACAACTGTATTCTCATATCAAAGAGACTGAAGGGAAGTCCAGTAATGTTGTATTCTCAGGGCCACGCATAGCTCACAGAGCTGTAAGCCCATTCTACTTCACTTCATGTTTCTTCCCCGCTACTGGTGATCCCACACAGCTTCCACATGGAGATACTCCCGGCTCTGATACTGTTAATATTACTCAGTATATTCACCTGTCCTGAGAGAAGAGTTAACTAGACTGACTCCTGACTGGAGGAGGAAGGGCAAATGAGGTTCAGACACCTAGAAGTGGCGGAAAATGGGAATCTAGGGTATCAATTATCATTAAACCAATCTCAGAAACAGACCAGCTATAAATAATTATATCACAATTTGCCATTTTGAAAATGTATTGTATTTTTATGAGCTGAATATTCACCAGTAGGTAAACAACTGGTGAATAAATAGAATGTTATTACTGTATTTGTATATAAACTGGTACCTGTATGCCCAAATGGCTAGTTTCAACAATAGCCATTAGTAGCACTAGATTACATTCTCAGCTTATTAACGTAAATATTATCTTGTTCAAGAAGAATGAAAGAGGGGAAAGGATATAAGAGGACTGAGGGCACAGTACAGCAAGATGAAGGGAAACTAACGAGAAAAATAAAACAGGGGCAAAACCGAGATGTGATGAAATTCAATATGCCCTATTAAAAACAAAAACAAAAGCCTCCAGATCTTTCCAAATAGCCAAAAGAGAATTTCCTGCTGGCTGAAGTAGTCATAAGGATAAGACCACAGCTAGTAGGTAACCAGATAATTATGGTGAAAGCAATTACCAAGACAAACAGCTTAAATAAAAGTACACTTGTGCTATTTGCTATGCATGGGTCTAAAACGAAATACAAAATATGAGGTCTTCTGGTGAAACTTGTGATTGTCTAATAATGAATCTCCAGTTACTTATGGTGATTTGAGACATGCAGACAAGTTAACAGATTATGTAGGCACTTTGTGACCATTGTTGTTGTTAAGTTATTCAACACTAATTAATCCCATAAGAGGACTAAAAGGAATACAAAGATAAAACACATGTCCTAACCTAAGCTTAAACTCTAATGCAGTGGTTCTTAAACTTTAGTACACATCAAAATCATCCAGAGGGTTTCTGAAAATCCAGATGACTAAATTTCACTTCCTGTAGTTTCAGAATCAGAAGATATGGTGTGGATCCTAAGAGTTAAGAGTTTCTAACAAGTTCTCAAGTTGGCTAAAAGACAATGGGCATACACAGCAAACATCACACTCAATGGTTAAAAAACTAAAGCTTTCACCGTAACATCAGGAACAAGAGAAGGATGCCCACCTTCAACATCACTATCAAATTGTAACCAGAAGTCTTAGCTAGCAACTGGCAGAAAAAGCATCCAAACTGGAAAGGAAGAAGTAAAACCATGTTCGCGGATGACATTATCCTATATATAGAAAGTCCCAAAGATTCCATAGACAAAACACTATTAGATTTTAAAAAAGAGTTCAATAAATTTACAGGGTACAAGAGCAACACACAAGTCAATTATGTTTCTGTGCACCAGAAATGAACAATCTGAAAAAGAAATTAAGAACATAATTCTATTTATAGCAATATCCAAAATAAAATACTTAAGAATAAATATAAACAAGGAGGTGAAAGCCTTCTGCACCTAAATTACAAAACACTGCTGAAAGAAAGTAAAGAAGACCTAAAGAAGTGGAAGCCAAGAACACCTAAACAAAGACATGGAATGGAAGACAGTATTATTAAGATGGCAACACTGTTCCAAGTGATCCACTAAGTCAAAGTGATCTACAAAGTCAATCCCTTCTCCAAAAGATCTTCCCAATCCAGGGATCGAACCCAGGTCTCCAGCACTGCAGGCGGATTCTTTACCAGCTGTGAACCACAAGGGAAGCCCAAGAATACTAGAGTGGGTAGCCTATCCCTTCTCCAGGGGATCTTCCCAACCCAGGAATCGAACCAGGGTCTCAAACATTGCAGGCAGATTCTTTACCAGCTGAGCTACTAGGGAAGCCAAGTCAATATAATCTCTATCAAAATTCCAGGTCTTTTTAGCAGACATGGAAAAGCAAATCCTTAAATTCATATGAAACTGCAAGAGGCCTCAAACAGACTAAAAGAATCAACTTGGACTCCTACCTGGTATCATATACAAAAGTTAGACCTAAATATAAAAGCTAAAACCATAAACCCTTAGAAGAAAACATGGCTATATTTTCATAATGTTACATTTGGCAATGGATTCTTAGATGTGACACGAAAACTACAAGCAACAGAAGAAAAAGACAATAAAGAGAACTTCGTAATAACTAAAAACCTCATGCAAAGGACATTAGTAACAAAGTGAAAAGACAACCTATAAGACAGGCAAAACATACTTACAAATTCTGTATCTAATAAGGAACTAGTATCCCAAATATATAAATAATTCTCACAACTCAACAAAAAGAAAACCCAGTTTTTAAAATGGGTAAAGGGCTTAAACAGTCATTTTACCAAAGAAGACACAGAGCCAACAAATATGAGAAGATGCTCACCACCTCATTAGTCATTAGGGAAACAAAACCACAATGAGGCACCACTTCAAACTCCTGCAACAGCTATTCTCAGAAAAATGGAAAATAAGTGTTGGTGTGGATGTGGAAAAACTGGAACCCTTGTACAACTGCTGGTAGTCATGTAAAATGGTACAGCTGCTGTGGAAATCAGTTTGGCTCTTCCTCAAAAAGCTAAACAGAAAAGTACTATATGGCCTATCAATATGATTTCTAGGTAAAATATACCCAGAAGGATGGAAAACTGGGACTCAAACAAATACACAAACAGATGCTCAAAGCAGTACTATTCACAACAGTCAAATGGTACAAAGAGCCAAAATGTCCATTTGGGGGAAATGGGTAAATACAATCTGATATAATACACACATGGGAATAGTCAGTTCAGTCAGTTCAGTCGCTCAGTCGTGTCCGACTCTTTGCGACCCCATGAATCGCAGCACACCAGGCCTCCCTGTCCATCACCATCTCTCAGAGTTCACTCAGACTCACGTCCATCGAGTCAGTGATGCCATCCAGCCATCTCATCCTCGGTCTTCCCCTTCTCCTCCTGCCCCCAATCCCTCCCAGCATCCAAGTCTTTTCCAATGAGTCAACTCTTCGCATGAGGTGGCCAAAGTACTGAAGTTTCAGCTTTAGCATCATTCCTTCCAAAGAAATCCCAGGACTGGAATGGACTGGTTGGATCTCCTTGCAGTCCAAGGGACTCTCAAGAGTCTTCTCCAACACCACAGTTCAAAAGCATCAATTCTTCGGCGCTCAGCCTTCTTCACAGTCCAACTCTCACATCCATACATGACCACAGGAAAAACCATAGCCTTGACTAGACGGACCTTAATCGGCAAGTACTCAGTCATAAATGAAGTACCAAGTACTGATAGATGCTAGGAGGTTGAAAATATTAAACTAAGTAAAAGAAGCCAAACACAAAAGGTCACATACTGTGTCATTCCATGTACATAAAATATCCACAATAAATAAATCAGAGATGAAACTCAGATCTGTAATTTCTGATGGCTGAGCAGTGGGAATGATTTGGGACATTAACTGCTTAAAAGATGGAAGCATTTCCTTTTGGGGTGATGAAAATGTTTTAGAACTAGAAAGAAGTGAATGCCCAACACCGCAAATGCACTAAATGCAAATGAATTAAAATAGTTAATTTTATCTAATAGTTCATGTTAATATTATATGAATTTCACCTTAATAATTATTTACATTTTCTAAAATAATGTTACATGATGAGTACATAACCAAAAAACTATAAGATGGTAAAACTGTGGATACTAATAAACTACCAAAAAGCAAGTGAACACAAATCTCCTAGAGCACATTTCATGAGTTGTACGTTAATTTTGGGGAGGATGCTATTTCTAGACACTGTGCTATGCAAAATACCAGTAAGCTGCATTTTCAGTCCTCAAGGGACTGACGGTCTAATTATGGGGTACAGGTATATAAACAAACGCACACAAGGATGCATTTCAGGCACTGTCTAAATTCAGCAAGATTTTAAATGATTATCATCTTATTAACATGTTAGTGATTACAGAAATGAGCTGTTAGAAGACCCTCAGGATTTGGGAGAGGTCTCACTGTTTTACAAGTAAAGAAACTGAGGCCCAGATACAAGCTGAGCATCAGGCAGGTGATGAACAATAGGGTCTGGAAGTCAGTTTTTATAGTTTTTAGCTCACTGTGGTTTCCTTCAGGAGTAAGTTTTGCTGTTTCTTAAAATGTTGCTGCAAAGGCATTTTTTTTCTTTCTCTCTCTCAAAGTGAAATTTTCATATACAGTCAGGTACAGACTGCACATCTCTCTGGTTCAGATGTACTGGTCTCTCCAATCTGTAACTACTTCTTCCCCAGTCATCCTGCCAGAGAGTGAACAAACTGGAAAGAGCAGAATCTGAGCAGTGCAGGAAGAAAACCCTTGGAGCTAGGGAGGCTTGGGTTTGACTGTGAGCTCTACAAATTTCTAGCATGACCCTGGGCAAGTTAAAATCTCTCTGACAGATCAGCAGTTTTCTGAGTTACAAAAAAAATAAAATAAAGTAAAGTAACAAGAATTAATTTCAAGGGTTGTTCCAAGGACTGGGAGTTGTAAGGATGCATATAGAGCCCAGTACAGTACCTGGTCAAATAATGGTATTTTAAAAACAACTTTAACATTGTGCCATGAAGAGAAATACAATATGAACAAAGAGGTTAATAGAGAATTTATCAGAAAGACAAACCTAGACAGCCTATAAAAGAAACAGAGACATCACTTTGCCAACAAAGGTTGTTTGCATAGTCAAAGCTATGGCTCTTCCAGTGGTCAGGTATGGATGTGAGAGTTGGACCATGACAAAGGCTGAGCACCTAAGAATTGATGCTTTCACGTTGTGGTGCTGGAGAAGATTCTTCAGAGTCCCTTGAACAGCAAGGAGATCAAACTAGTGAATCCTAAAGGAAATCAGTCCTGAATATTCATTGAAGGACTGATGCTGAAAGCTCCACTACTTTGGCCACTTGATGTGAAGAGCCAACTCACTGGAAAGGATTCTAATGCTGGGAAAGACTGAAGGCAAAAGGAGAAGTGGGTGACAGGATGAGATGGTTGGATGGCATCACTGACTCAATGGACATGAGTTTGAGCAAACTCAAGGAGATAGTAAAGGACAGGGGAGCCTGGCAAACTGCAGTCCTCGGAGTTGCAAAAAGCTGGGCACAACTTATCGACTGAACAGTAACAGAAAGACAGATGAAGAGTTACATGAGCTCTCAAATGAGCGAGCTACTTGTTTTGCCCTTCACATTTTCTCCTCTAAAAATGTTTTTCCATCTTATTGATTTAAAATAATATTCTCCTTTTAAAAAATAATGCATTCAAGATACATGAAATATAATGATTAAAAACAAGGAACAAATTTCTTTAAAAGGGAAAGATTGCTGTTTTGCCATAGTAATCTACTTTCCCATCCCTAATTACTGGCCCTTCCTCTCCCAAAACTACCTGTTATCTTTCCGTAATTTCTAGGAAACCTTAGAAAATTGCAGGTGTCTAACTTTCTAAATGTCTGGACAACTCTATAAATAAGAAGATCAGCCTTTGTTTTCTGAAAGTCAATCCTCTACTTCCCTCTGACACTGGCTTTATTACAAGAATTTCTAGTCTGGCTTAGCATTGTCCTTAAAAGTAGCAAGTGACCATAACAACAAAGTGCCCAGTGACTAAAATATTCTTGCTGAAGTCTTCCTGAAGTAAACCACTCACAAAACTGAGCTGCTGATAGAAGTCATAAATAATAAGATACTACCATCTTAACAATTACCCATTCAAAACACAAGAAGACGCGACACTAGTTAACTATGTTTCCCATTTTGAATTCAACTTTTCTTTCCCAATATTCCTCTTTGAACTTGTTCTGTTACTTAGCTGTTATAAGGGCATCAGGAGTAGAGAGTTTAATCTCACACCAGATTAAACTTCATCAATCCCAATGTTCCTCAGTTTCAATAAAATCAAGTTATCTCCTTCTATCAAGTTTTTTTAAGGCTTAAATGCCAACAAAATCTATATACTTATTGAGTGGTTATAGAGTGATTTTTCTGCATTAGTTTATATTTTATTACATTCAATTCAATAAACATTTACTGTACAAGATTCTGTAAGAGATTAACCACCACACAGGAGACTTTATAACAGAAATGTTACTCACTACTACATAAACAAGCAGCAATTGTTTTATTAGAGGCCAAGGGCACTGGAGCGAGACAATCCTCATCCATGGCGGGTAGAAGGAGCATATTTAAAACTCCCAGTGACTGGCATGAATGGTAAAGGAAGTTAGTGAAGCCATTCACAACAGGCACGATGGCTAACACAGTTTTAAAAAGAACTTGATTTAAATTCAGGGCTACACTGGATGGGAGGGAAGTTTGTGAGACAATGGATACATGCGTATGTGTGGCTGGGGGCTTTCCCTGTGGCTCAGAGGTGAAGAATCAGCCTGCAAGGCAGGAGACCTGGGCTAGATCCCTGGGTGGGGAAGATCCCCCTGGAGGAGGAGGAAATGGCAACCCACTCCAGTAGCCTGGGAAATCCCACAGACAGGGGAGCCTGGCAGGCTACAGTCCATGGAGTTGCAAAGAGTTGAACACAACTTAGCAACTAAACAACAAAAACAACTGTGTTAACCTGAAACTATCATAACATTGTTACTTGGCTATACCCCAGTACAAAATAAGTTTAAAAATAAATACAGTCAGGGCTACAGAAATATAAGCTCTAAGACTGTTAAAGATTAGATATCATGAGAGAGGCCGGTAATACAGCCTTCAACTCTTGATTTTAGAAATCCTGGTTGCTGCTTTGTTCTGTTCAACAAACCTTTGCTGAACCCGATCTAGTTGCCAGACCCTGAGCAGGATGCCAAGGACACAATGACATTGAAGAGAACAAGGATTTCTGTTCGTAATTATGGAGAGAATGGCATGCAGAATGAGTAATGCACAGGTGCAAAGAAGTGTGCCGGGGGTGGGGGGGCGGGGGCGGTGCGGGAATGCAGCTCTCTGTCCTGCTTCTGGCCTGAGATGTCTCTGACAGATAACTGTGTAACTCGGCATGGAGTCAGGCACATGGCCCAGACATCTCAAACTGCATGAGCATTTGGTAAGAATCTAGTCCAGCAATAGAACTGAATAAAGAATTAGTCAGGAGATCTATGAAAAATGGTTCCAATGGTTCATCTTTGGGCAAACCAAGACATAGGACACTGAGTTCATAGATCCAGCCTGATGCTGAAACTGGACCTTCCAAGGTCTTAGGGCCCTGCTTTTCATGCTAAACTTTCTCATCCTATTCAAACTTGGAACATAACTTACCCAGTCCACAAATGAAAACATTCAGTATCATCCTCCCAGTTAAACTTATCTAAATGAACACTAAGATTCAGTCTGTCTTTGATTTTTAATGTCAGGTTTTAATGGAAGATGATCCATGGATTTCCTTATTTATACTTAAACCAGGACCTTATAAACTTCAAAGTTCTGAGGAATGATACAAACACAACTCATTAATACCAAGAATGGGCTTCTGATATTTTACAAAGAGAAGTCTCTGCAAAAGTTCACAGCAAAATTAAAGTCATAAAAAGGCATTCATTGCAAAGCCTTTTGAAGCAAATCTTTCCTTGCATGTTTTCTCTATGTCCATCAACGGCATCAGAAAGCCCATCACATTTTCTTATTGAGGGAAATGAGGACCCTTTTGCCCAAGTACTGGTGTTCAGCTAATAACTAATTCAAGAGGAAATTGCCAAAAAATTGAGTTGGAATGGGTGAGTGTAAGTTCAGTGGAAGCCTCCAAGACAGTCTTGGTGAAGGTAAAAATTTATTAGGGCAGAGTACTTAAAATTTAATTTTAAATGTACTGAAATAAAATGCAAACTGATGTTTTTAAGAAGTCTATTAATTTTGTAGAGAAAAAGTTAAAGATTATTCATTAGAAGGACAATGGCAGACACAGCAACTAAGCAATATGCCAGCAGGAATGGGGCAGACCTTATTCACTGTGACCCTGAGTATTTTAAGCAGGTCTCCTCCATTCTTTCACCAGCCTTCTCTACTCTCAGAAAGGGCTATGAAAGGGATTGTGCATGCTCGGTCATTCAGTCGTGTCTGACTCTTTGCGACCCCCTGGACTGTAGCCCACCAGGCTCCTCTGTCCATGGGATTTTCTAGGCAAGAATAGCGGAGTGAGTTGCCATTTCCTCTGCCAGGGGATCTTCTGGACCCAAGGATGAGTAAAACGCAGTCCACTCTTCCTCCCAGGTCTCAATTCCCACCCCATTTGGCTGACCAACAAGCCTGTTTCTCCAGGGAAGGACAGAACAGCAAATAAAAGGCAGGAGAGCAAACAGTTCATAACTCTGAAGAACTCAGGGGCAAATCTGCACTTCCTTACAACTCCAAGGTCATGCTGTAGAGGGGCAAGTTTGAAAATAGCACTGAGTCATTAACCCGACAACAGTATGTGATTGCATTCCTCTCAAGAGCTCTTTTACATTATCCATCTGTTAGAAATCAAAGAACATTTAAACACCTCCCACCTGAAAGCAGAATTACAAATAATAACAATGTATAGCTTTACCAACATATTACTACACAATATATTTGAGGTGGGGTGGGGGGGTTTCAAGTATCCATTGCTCTGATGAGGTTTTAAGTCAACCACAGGGGATCCCTTTAATTGCCCTCAAGGTAGGCTCTTCTGCTCTCCACCCCTACCCATCCCCCACCAAAAGCATGCTTCCCATAAGGGAAAGCCTTTAACAATATTCTAAAGGCATTTTATTGACAGCATCCCCACATGGCTTACTATTTTGGTTCTTTTAACTCAGGTACCTCAAAAAAGAGAGAAGTGTCTGGGATCCATGGCATAGAACTGCTAAAGAAAACTAATAGCTATTATAGAAATAGAAAACACACACACACACTAATCCATAGAACACGAATTACAGTTTACCTACCTGATGCCATTTTTCCTCCAGTCTATAAGGTTATTATATTTGCTCATTCACAATCAACCATCAGGTTGGAAATTGCTTCTCAACAGAAGACCGGCAATCTTCTGAAATTAACTTAATTTTACAAAAGTGTTGTGATTGCTAATGAAAACCCTCTAAATTGTCCAGTGGCTGGGACCTAATAATGGGCTTTGAGATGACTAGTTAAGTTTATAGTTCTAACGTCTACCTTACCTAAACCATGCAGAGAAAGCCAAAAGAGTAAGTGAGAGTTGCTATAGACCAGATATGTTTACACAGCTTGTTGCATTTACTCTTTTGTTTGTATGTGAAAAACAAAGGGCAGGCTGAGACTGACAGTAAATAACAACTACAAATAGATTAGACTCTCCTATTTGAAGTCTGATCAAAGGCAGTCAGTAAACACCTCCAAGTAACTGCAGGACGGCTGGATCACTCTGGCTGGTTATTTTCTCAGCTATAAAAATGAGCTGACACAGTTATTGTTTGAGGGGCAGCCGACTGCTTTATGCATAGATGCTTTCTTGTCCTGGCACCCTGGTTCAACACAAACAAAAAATTTTCCCAAGTAAGCCACAATTCCAAGTCCCAACTCTTCATTTACAAAGGGGCCTGAGACAAATGAAAACAGAGAGTCTAAGCTTGGGGAATAGATTACCAGAAAGATAGATCTCCTAACTGATTAACCGCTGTTCTTTCTGAGCCTTTTTTTTTTTTTTTTTTTTGAAAGCAAGCTCTTCAAGAGAAGGACAAATTTTAAACTTCTCTCATCCACACAACTACCAGCCAATCAGGAATAGCCAAGACTAGGTCTACAGGGATAGATAAGAAAAGGAAAATGCAGAAATATCAATATGTTCAAGGAAAAACAAAAAACAGAAAACAAAGAACAAAAAACTTATACTGCCAACAACGGTTAAACAACATAACCACAAACATACACATTCCCTGGTAGCTCAGAGGGTAAAGCGTCTGCCTGCAATGCAGGAGATGCGGGTTAAATTCTTGGGTTGGGAAGATCCCCTGGAGAAGGAAATGGCAATCCACTCCAGCACTCTTGCCTGGAAAATCCCATGGACGGAGGAGCCTGATAGGTTACAGTCTATGGGGTCGCAAAGAGTCGGACACGACTGAGCGACTTCACTTCATACAAACCTGAGCAACTCATAAATCCCTTCAAGGCAAAATGTTCACATTATACCCATTCCAGTCCAGACATCCTACTCAGATTAAACTGTGAGTATCAGAAGATGTGAACAAGTCTTTTTCAAACTCTTCATCTCCATCACTGCCTTTGAGAAACCATTGTTTTGTGACTTCTCTTCCCCATGATATCACCTATGAAATAACTCCCATATGCACAAGTCTCTGAAGACCTTCTACTGAGATACACCTTAAGCCTCATACTTACTAAGTGATCACCTTCACTTTTAGAAGAGTAAAACAATGTTATATATCTGATTAAAAATTTCTTGGTCATTTATGAGGTCAGGTTTGTAAGCAATGTATTGCTAGAATAGAGTGAAGCTTGGATAACAAGGAGAAAGGAGGTTTAGGGGCAGCAAGTTGACATTCTTCAAAAAGAAACAAGGAACTAGACAGACAGCGAATATAGAAGAAGGAAGAAGGAAAAACAAAAACACAAAAGAAGGAAATAATCTGATGGACTGAGGAGAAAATCAAACCATGTGGAAAAACCACACTCAGAAAATATATGGTCCCAATTCATCTCTAACTGAATTGTTTTCCAATTCAATGTGATGCATTAGAAGGTCAGAGCACACGTATGATACTCAAAATAGCAAGTCAAAAAACCATGATAGTAATATAGACACTGGTCAATGGTTCATTTCAGCTTTCAAATGGTATTTTTAAAAACTCTGATCTTCAACACACTCCATCAAAACCAACTGAAGCTCCATGAGATATGGGATCCAATCCATAAGGCCTTGGGTAAGTCACTTAACTGTGCATGTTAATGCCTCAAATATAACCCAAAAGAAACCTAATGATTTTCATGCTTCCTTCTAGAGCAGTAGCATTGATGTCATTTAGGCCTATCCTTGCAGACTGTAGAAGAGAACTGTTAGATGACAATCCCTAAAATCCTTCCAGTATAGTCAAAGCTATGGTTTTTCTAGTAGTCATGCATGGATAATGAGAGCTGGACCATAAAGAAGGCTGAGCACAAAAGAATTGATGCTTTTGAATTATAGTATTGAAGACTCCTGAGAGTCCCTTGGACTGCAAGGAGATCAAATCAGTCTATCCTAAAGGAAATCAATCCTGAATATTCATTGCAGGGACTGATGCTGAGGCTGAAGCTCCAATAATTTGGCCACTTTATGGGAAGAGCCAACTCATTTGAAAAGACCCTGGTGCTGGGAAAGATTGAAGGGAGAAGAGGAAGGGGACGACAGAAGATGAGATGGTTGGATGGCATCACCAACTCAATGGACATGAGTTTGAGGAAACTCTGGGAGATGGTGAAGGACAGGGAGGCCTGGCGTGCTACTGTCCATAGAGTCACAAAGATCCGGACACGACGGAGTGAGTGAACAAAAAAATGAGCCCCAAATGTGAATTACATTAGAATCTCTGGTGCCTTTTGAAAATGTTGATTTCCAGACCTCTAGAATCTGCCTTTCACAGGCTGACCAGCTCGACCTTCCTCATCCCTCACCTATATACCCCACTGGCTTTAATGCAGATGTCCTATGAATCAGTCAGATGAATAATAACCTAGAAAGAATGAAATAAAATTAATAAAAGAGTAAGAGAAAAGAGTAAGCACATCCAAGATCCTTGAACCACATCTCATTTGTACTTACTTTAAGTCAAATTAGCTGAGTCTTAATTTCAGCACAATGTTTAAAAAAGTGAAGAGGGGAAAAAAGACAGCCAAGTTCCATAAATTTTATCCAATTAATGGCTATTTAATTAAATATATATCAAAGATGACTATAATTTATCTAAAAATACTCCTCCGGTTTAGTCATAATAAAGTAACTATTATACTCCTATGGCAACAACAAAATCACAGAATTTCATGTAACAGAAAATAACAAATACTCTATTAAGAAGCAGTCTAGGGCTTCCCTGGTGGTCCAGTGGCTGAGAGTCTGCCTGCTAATGCAGGGTACATGGGTTCGATCCCTGCTCTGGGAAGATCCCACATGCTGCCTGGCAAGTGAACCCTTGCACTTCAGCTACTGAGCCAGCGCTCTAGAGCTGGCAAGCTGCAATTACTGAAGCCTGCTCACCAACAGCCTAGGTGCTGCAACAAGAAAAGCCACCGACACGAGAAGCCAGTGTAGCCCAACCACAGAGTAGACCCCGCTCACCACAACTAGAGGAAGCCTATGCACCACAACAAAGACCCAGTATAGCCAAAAAAATATGAATAAAATAAACCTAAAAAAAAAGTGAACTGAGATCATTAAAACTAGAAGAAGCAGTCTATACACATACTGCATTCATTTATATGATTACCAGGCATCAGTGATAGTTTAATACGAAACTCGATGCACCTAAAAATAGATAAACAGGGAAAACATTTGACAAAATCTTTGTAACTGTTTTTAGTCAACAGCCAAGATCACAGAAACAAAATTCCCTCGGGGTGGGAACCATCTTAAAGGTCATTCAGTTCAATTCCCCAGCTGAAGTTCCAATACTTTGGCCACCTGATGCAAAGAACTGACTCATTGGAAAAAAACCTGATGTTGGGAAAAATTGAAGGCAGGAGGGAAAAAGACAACAGAGGATGAGATGGTTGGATGACATCACCGACTTGATGGACATGAGTTTGAGCAAGCTCCAGGAGTTGGTGATGGACAGGGAAACCTGGCGTGCTGCAGTCCATGAGGTTACAAGTGTTGGACAGGACCGAGTAACTGAACTGAGTTCAATTCCTAACTTAAGGCTTGAACTGCTGATCAAAATCTCTAGTAGGTGGCCAGAATATTTTACATAATACAGAATTCACTTTCTCAAAATGCAGCAAATTATTTTTCAGAAATCTTAATTGATAATGGTTTTTTTCCCCCTTTTAATGAGCAGAAATCTGAATTCTGTTCCTCAGAGTGTTACAGACTAAATGTAATCTCAATCCCATAAAACAATCCTTCAGATATTTAGGCAGTTAAATCTCATCAGGCCTCCCAAAGACAAAACCATTTGGGATTTCTTTACCCTCTCCTTCTGTGATGTGGCTTCTAACTGCATCCCCATTGGTCATCCTAACAATCCATCTTGTCAATGACCTTTTAAACTTAGATTCTAAAAACATTACACTCTTATCACTCTAAGCACAAGATGTGGAGAATCATCACTGCCCTGGTCTATTTACAGTCAACAAGTCTATTTCAGGCAGAAGTAAGACTAGCAGTCTCTCATCCACACCATGGCCGGCTCACTAATGAGGAAAGTGAAAGTCACTCAGCCGTGTTCAACTCTGCGATCCTGTGGACTATATAGTTCATGAAATTCTCCAGGCCAGAATACTGGAGTGGGTAGCCTTTCCCTTCTCCAGGATATCTTCCCAACCCAGGGATCAAATCCAGGTCTGCACTGCAGCTGAGCCACAAGGAAAGCCCAAGAATACTGGAGTGGGGTAGTTTGTCCTTTCTCCAGGGCATCTTCCTGATCCAGGAATCAAACCAGTGTCTCCTACATTGCAGGCGAATTCTTTATCAACTGAGCTATGAATCTCTAAATTTTTCATGCCTTGGAGACCCATGAGCCTCTGCAGTTGGGAACTCAACCCACTACAGGAGTCAGGCAAAACCAGAACAACAGAATACTGCCAAGTTCAAACCTGAGGGAGACCATGATTTTGTTTTTTGTTGTTGTTGTTGTTTTTTTCATTTTAAATTGTACTAGGTTATTGAGATCACCAGTATTAGAATCAGCATTATAGTCACTACTTAAATATTTATATCTTCACATTTATATGCTACAAATAAGTTTTTACGGTATTATTTGAGATCATCTAGGTATTATAGTCTATATGTTTTTTTGTTTTAAGTGTATTATCATATGAAATTATAACAAAGTTCACTTCATATTAAGTAGTCTTATTATCTATAACTATAACACAAAGGTTTTTGCAACAGAATAGGCATTATACATCTGATAATCAAGATACTTTCTCATTTTCAATCCCATCTTATACAAATATGTCAGCTGCAAAATTTCAACTCTCTTAAGAATATGTATATAAAGAATGACAACAATTCTACACATGAGTAACACAGTAGATAAAAAGCAGATAACTTCTCAGCTGATGTTTCTCTCCCTTGAGCCAGAAAAGAGAATGTTTTCTTTCCTAAAACTTTTGTTTATTCTTCTCAACTTTTACAGCCTTTTGGGTATTTGCATGCAAATTTTTGATTTTTGTATGTTGCTACAAAGGTTTTTTCTGAAAGCATACTACACAAAAATATAGAATCTTATGAAAAAATACTTAGGTTTTCTTAAACCCTGAAACAATCTGATAGTGATTCATTTTACTGAAAAATATCAACAATTTTGATGGCCTTTATCCCATCACTTCCTTAACCAGCTCCCCTACCCAAGAAAAAGAATGAAAATAATAGCTTATAACCTACGAAGGCGTGTATCCAATTTCCAACTTTGCTAAATTTCATAAATATTTTGAAAGTGCCAATATAATCTGTGAAATATTCTGGAAAGGTTTTTCTCAGAGATTCTTGATTCCATTTGAATTTGTTATTTTAAAAAACAAAATTTTCCTTTTTCAAGAACTCGCTTTCTCATTTTATGCCACTCTGCAGGTTTTTCATGAGGACTGTTAGCAATTATATCTATATTGGAATGGGCTTATAGCAACTTACAGATCTCTCAACTAACGAGGTTCCCAGAGGGATTACTCATTCAAAAAATTAAATTTAAATTCATCTATGTTTGTTAGTGGTCCAAAGTCTCGAATCTCAACTATGGCCCAACAGAGTAAGAACCAGAAAAACAAATGACGCCTGTTATTGTGTGTAGTATAGGGGCATATTTTTATAAATATCATATTCTACCAAGTCTACGATACTGTCAATAAGACAACAAAATTTTATATGCTACTGACAAAGAAAAAAAAATGTTGCCTTTAATTGACATTTAAAGATGCATGACAATTCAAAGGGTGTTAAAATGGGATACGAAATGCATCCTTTAGAATTCATGAGATGTCTGAGAAGAAACTTAAAGAAATTAGAAAATTCATGGTCCCAACCTTTAGACCTATCCAATGGTCCAATGGATGTTTAAGAGCTTTGTGAACACAATCACAAAATTTCCACTAACAACCCAATTTGGATTTATCATAAGAGCCAGCTTTAAGTCTAATGTCCCAGAAACTACCAAAACTCATTTCCTACACAAAATCTTCCATGTTATAATTACAGAGTAGTTTGCTAAAATATTCTGCCCCTCTCCTTTCTCCGTTAACTTCAAAGTTCCCCAGAGAAAAGCAGGTAACTGTCCCCTGGAAGGACTGGCAATTTCACTATGCATTAACCTAACACCAAAGACGATTTCTGAGAATAGCCATGTATCTCTAGCTTCCTCATATCCTGAAAGTATTCAAAACCACTGGTTCAGGACTCTCCGGACAATTGTTTAAGAAAGTAAAAAAAAATTTTTTCCTTAAAAACAAAACAAAACAAAACAAACTTTTATATCTCTGGACAGTCTGCGAACAAACAGTGTTAGGAAGATTTGGTCATCCCATGGACTCAGCAATACATATGATTCGCATTAAAATGCCATGTCTTACAAATGTATGTGTTCCTCAAACTCATTCTCAAAATAATGAAAATACTGCTTTACCCCATGTTTTAAAGAGTCCTGAATTCCTCTTAGTCTCATTCTTGTAATGGAATAAATATTTTCTGCTTAAAAAGAAATATTATAATCTATCTCCTCCATTTGCTTCCCACCTTCTTCCCTCCACTTCCACTCCCCACACCTTCGGATGAAGGCTATATGGGGAGGGGCATAAAATAAATTCACATATTCATGATTTGAAAAAGCCACTCTTGACAGTGGACAGTGTGTCAATCTAATCTATGCTATGCTATGCTATGCTAAGTCACTTCAGTCGTGTCCAACTCTGTGCGACCCCATAGACGGCAGCCAACCAGGCTCCCCCGTCCCTGGGATTCTCCAGGCAAAAACACTGGAGTGGGTGGCCATTGCCTTCTCCAATGCATGAAAGTGAAAAGTGAAAGTGAAGTCGCTCAACGGACTCTTAGTGACCCCATGGACTGCAGCCTAGCAGGCTCCTTCATCCATAGGATTTTCCAGGCAAGAGTACTGGAGTAGGGTGCCATTGCCTTCTCCGATCTAATCTATGACTGCATAGTAATTAATGTTCTGACTACTATTGTTCTCCAGCAGTTAGGAGAAATACCAGATGCCTTTAATTTGTGCTTCCTCACTCCCTGTGTTTGCTTCATCACTCCCTGTGTTTTCTTCATCCCATGTGCTTACATCACACTATTCTTATTAAAGTCAGCCAAAGTAAGGGAAGAAATAAAGATGAAGATCTTAAGTACCAATGTATGGTCCTAACCTGGACTTTACAAGATGAGATTTACCAGGAAGTTAAAAAGCAAATATTTTCTTTAAAGACCCTGGAAAAAGAATCAGTGTTATTGATAAGGTTTTATTTCGTTATCTTTTAATGTCCTAATTTTAACAAATTCACTACTCACAAAATGATTCAATACATCTGGGAGAGTCTAGCCTATCAAAATTTACCAAACAGAAACCTAACAATCTGAAGCATATGTACAAAAATAAAAGTAGCCAAATCTGACAGGGTGCTTTGGTCACTTTTTCCCCTGTAGATTGTACTTTTCATTTGATATTCACTGTTTCTTAACGATTTAACTCAGTGATTGGGAAGCAAGTGCTAAATTATTATGCTACTTCATCATTCAAGTGGCTATCAAGCAAAAGTAACACCAAATAAGTTTTCCAATTTCTCCAGGTTTTCACACAAATTAACATCTTAGCTGCAATTTACAGACTAATCCTAAACCAAGCAGAAAAGACTGCTGAAGACTACTAGATGGCGGCTGCCAGAACATTAAAGTAGTGATCACAGGTGTCATTCAGAAAGTTGGGCTGGGAATTCTCTAGATGTAAAGTCACCACTCCCTAACGAGCTCTTTTGTGGGGAGTTTGTGAACCCCTCAAAAACAGATTCCAAACAGGCAAAATAGACTCAGGTCAAATAAAACAAAATTAACAAAGGCAAGGAAAGCCAAAATGAAAGAAGTAATCGGAAGAGGTAGAAAGCTGAGCTACCCTTTTGGTCATAATTTCTCTCTCAAAAGAAGAACTTGAACACATTCTCATTTTAGAGCAATTCTAAAACTTCTGGATAGGTTTCATGTGCTCAACACACTTGCACAAAATTCTTAATTTAGCTAATGTTTATAAACCATCACAATACAGTATGACCTACATTTTTTTAATAACTGATTTTCTGAAATATACTCTCTAGAATATACTTCTAAACAAACTCTCTTTCTGACAGACTCTTAGAAATGAATGACAAAACTTGCCTTACATTATTCATGCACTATTTTGACTCCTTTTCAGAAACCATATGATTTCCTCTTCATTTGGTACATCTTTTCAGAGGACCAGTAACTATTCAAGATAGCATTCATGAGCTGTAATAAATATGATTCCTAAAGAAAAAAATCATTTTAAACTGGCCAATTTCAATCAGCCCTATAATCCCTTGAGAAAAATTAATTATGCTGCCAATAGTCATATTATCTTACAGTAGTAAAAATTAGTCTAAAAACATTCTAAGTCTTATCCTTCTCTTATCCTCATCACATCATAAAGAAAGAGATGGCTGAATAATTTCTATGTATTTTTCATACACAGCATACAAGAATATATAAACATTCTGATTTTATCCTAAGATACTAGATAGTGACTCATTACCTTCATATTTAAAATAAAAATGCCAATCAATTAAGGGCTGAACAAAATTTACTACCCACCTTACCTATTAGCCACAATGTAATTCAATCTGTTTATAGTAACTTCCAAAGAATTAAATATGGAACCTCTCTCTGAGATAAAAACAGATGTAGAAGGGCAAATTCCTTTACCTATAAAACACATTATCCTTCTGAAGTGATCTCAGCTTCCTAGTATTTAGATTTTAATTAACTTTAAACACTTCTCCAAAATACACTATAAGAAATAAAAGATAAGCTGAAACTCTGCAAGGAGAATGATACTGGGCCCACTCTTCTAGATTCAATTCCAAGCTTCACCAGTTAGTAGTTGTGTGATCCTGTGCATATTAATTACTAAACTTCTCTCTACCCCTCAGTTTCAAAGAAGGTAACAGTACCAATCTCACAAGATTACCAGAGGACGGAGGGAGGGAGGGAGGGAGGGAGAGAGGGAGAGACGTGAGGCATGTCTCAGAATGCCTGGCAGCTTAGCTCCCCACGGATCAGCTGGGATCAGCTGGGATCGCCTCTTCCCCTCCAGCCCAACCATTCCTGTTACTCCTGTTATACTCCAGTTTTAAGCAAGTGAGGTAATAGACCCAGATTTTTCTATGAGTACAGGAAATCACAAATAAAATTGTACAGACAACAAAAACAAAACCAATATCCAGACAACAAAATGATTAATACCTATCCGGTCAACAAAAATGGTTAACATCATAGCTTGGGATCGGGTGGTGAACCTGGTTTTAAGCTTTCTATCAGGTTAAGCCAAAAATCATTTACTCCATCTAGGCAAATCAACATTGGTTTCTCACTGGCTGAAGGAAAGCAACATAGATTTATTGCTGTGTGGGAATCTATTTTTCCATTCATAACCCTCTTCATTTTCCCCACAATACTCAAGCAAAGTTGGCCCAGAGGTTTAACAGACACTTGATAAATAACTCAGGCTAAAGTGGGTGTCCCTATGAGTGCCATGTACTCACTTAGTTTCATTACCAGACAGTGTTGCTGGTTCTGTCCTGTCTCCACTCACCCAAGGTTTCTAAACAACAGGTAACTGCAAAAAAAGTCTAACCTTGTCCTGTGAGCTGTGTCCTCAATTCACACAGCTAATACTAGAGCTTGCCAAAAAGCAGATTTCAGTACAGAAAATGACTCAATAAAGGGACTGAAATGACCAAAAAAAAAAAAACAAAAAAAAATCCCATTTTATTTTATAGACTAGGTTTGAAACTCTAAAAAGAGTTTATAAAGTAATTAAGACACTTATATATCTATTAATCTTTTCTTAAGGAATTATTCAAGTGGAATGAAACCCTATTCCCCACTTAATAACATATTATGACTGTGTTATATGCTTTGGGACATAGGTGCGTGTAAAAGTGAACAGAAGTGAGCCACGAGGTGGAAACTCGGTACTGAAAGTTTTATTTTGCTCAGGGGAAATCAGGAATATTCTCACAATTCTATTTACCAAGGCAGCCTGGTTTATTTATAAAACCTTGGCCATGAGTGGCCAGAATCAAGGCATTTCAATGAGGCTGTCTTTTACTTTCTTCCCTTTTTTTCCTCTACCCCACCCACCTCCCCACCCCTGGCTCCCGTCTCAGTCTCCTTAAGAAGCATCTCCGGTGCATGCTTGGTTTCTAAAGGTCTGATGAGACTATGGATGCTACGGTGAATACCTAAGTCTGAAAGAAATATTTCTCTTTCCCTCCTTTGAGTCAGAAAATTCTGAACACAAGAGGATCCATTCAAGGCATGATGGAGTGCCTCACAGAGGCAGCAATATGTTCACAGTTGGCAAACAGAGATCTGTTTGGACAGTGAGCACAGCCATCCACTCAGCAAACATCAGCTTCCCTATTAGTTCACAGCAGAAAGAACCAGACGCTGGCCGCCCTTCTTTCAGTCTCCAACACCACTTTGGGGCAAACCTCCTAAACAAAATGCCTTTGTCCAACAGTTACAAATCAGTGAGTCCCAACGGCTTTCCTAGAAGCTATGTCTGTCTATTCACAAATTGAATTTGGGCCCAAAAATCATTTCTAAAGGTCTAGAGGAAAAAGTAATGGGGAAAAAAAAATTCCATTGAAAATAATAGACAAGGAGTGACTGAATGGCTTTATACAATCAGCAAGAACAGCAGCAGGAAAGGTATGAAGTGTATGATGTATCTAAAGGGCTATCAATCCCCTTAAGGTGGTTTTGGGAAAACAATGTTTGCACTGAAAACCTGGAAGGACACCAAGTATAACCTTTCAAAGGAAGTTAGAGGGAGAGAGAGAGCAAATCAGACAGCAAGCTTCCCGTGGAGTGTGTGTGAATATGATACTCCTCTCTGCAAGGCTTCCAAATAATATGCAAGAAAGACAGTAAAAACTATTTTCAGAAAGACAGTAAAACTGGTTAGGACATCTGGTTCTACCCAACCTTTCAGCAAATCTTCAGTCATGAGTTTAAATTCACATATACACACACAAAGGCCAGAAAACAAATGCATGGCCTGTCTTGCTTTCTCCCACTGTAGGCATGAACTTGCTATATGAGCACTTGTTCCTACAGACCCACTAACACAATTCTGCCACTTTTCTTAGTATAAATATGAAATCAAATAAAAAATATGAGTATACACACAGAAGGAGGTTAGGGGAAGAGAGGGCAGTGTCCTCCAGGATAGTACATTGTCTACAGCTGATAACACTCACATATTCTTCTTACTAAGAATTCACTTGTTACCTTACCTCTTTCTACCAACATTATTTCTATATAGTTGGAAATGAATAAATGTGAGGACTCTCCATGTAACATACTTCTGACAGCAATGACTTTCATGTAGTAAAACTACTGCCAGCCCATAGTCAGGTTCTGTAGAGCCTAGAAGCTAAAAATGGTTTTCACATTTTTAAAGGTTGTAAAAGAAATAAAGAATTTGCATCAAAGACCATATGTGAGCAAAGAAAAATATTTACTATCTTGTCCTTTACAGAAAAAGTTTGCCAACCCTGAAAACCATTAAAAAGTCTCAAGTAACTCCTGATTCTATTTAAGCCAAATCATGAATATGGAGCCAACTTATGCGTATGCTTTCAAATAATCTCTTCTAGGAGTCAAGGACCAGACTCGGGGAGATGAAAATAACACAGTTGAGGACCAAAGGATCTCACCAGGACTCTGCTCATCCAACAACAAAGGGCTAATAAGACAATCCTAAGATCTAATAATAAGACACACCCTTTATCCTCTGGGAAGATACCTAAAAAATTGTTCAACCTGGAAGAATTCGTGAATAACACTGGCCCTTACAAGAAGCTGTTAGCTGGATCAAGTGAGTCCAAGAATACACAAGAGAGTACCTACCAGAGGGTGGGAGAGATCTTTATTTGTATCACATGGGGCATTCTGGTCTTGTAGAATATGCCAAAGGAAATATGGACCAAGTAAAAGACAAAGCAAGGTGGAAGGAGAATGAAACTCTTTCTTCTTCCTACAAGCACAAATGCAACCTCAGCTATCTTTTTTAATGAATAAAGAAAAGCTTTTTATGAAGGAAAGAAAGTGAAGTCGCTCAGTCGTGTCCGACTCTTTGTGACCCCATGGACTCTAGCCCACCAGGCTCCTCCATCCACAGGATTCTCCAGGCAAGAATACTGGAGTGGATTGCCATTTCCTTCTCCAGGGGATCTTCCCGACCCAGGGATCGAACCCAGGTCTCGCACATTGCAGGCAGACACTTTAACCTCTGAGCTACCAGGGATCCTATGAAGGGAAGGCTCAATCTAAATTTCTAACCTAGAAGCTGAAAAGCCATTAGAGAGGAGGAAAAAACAGGTAATCTGAAAATTTGGATGTTGTAACTTCAAATTCATTCCTCAAGCTGGCTGATTTAGCTTAGTCTGGGCGCCTGATAAATTTGACTTGCCAGCTCAATTGCAATTCAACTGCCTTTTAAGAAGAGTTAAGATCAAGTCTCACCCACTCCAGTGTTCTTGCCTGGAGAATCCCAGGGACTGTGGAGCCTGGTGGGCTGCCATCTAATGGGGTCGCACAGAGTTGGACACGACTGAAGTGACACAGCAGCAGCAGCAGCAAGATCAAGTCTCCAATTTTCATCCACTCAGGATTTATTTGTGAATCTTGCCAATTTTTTGAAATTGATCACACATACATTTTATTCTAGGTATAATATGTATTCAAGTTATTGCATCACGCAAAAACTCATGAAGTAGGGATGCCAGATAAGACACAGAGAGGACAAACTCAGTTAAATTTGATTTTCAGATACACAATAATTTGTTCCAAATACTGCATGCAACATGTTCATGCTAAAAAAATTATTTGTTGCACATCTGAAGACCAACTTTGGGTATCATGAAGACATGAAGGGGACTCTGGTATCAGTTAAACAGCTGCCATTTTGTAATACTCTGCAGGTTGGGAGCTGAGAAACTGATAAGCATGAGTCAGTCTCTCAATATGTCAGCAATCTGTACAAAGAATGCTAGAGAAAAGAGCCAGCAGGAGAGTCTCATCACCTTACTCAGACAACCACAGTGAAATAAAATGCCCATGACAGGGAAATCCTCTAGAGGTATTGCTACCACTTCTCATGAAGTCACCCTCCCAAGAAAGCCAGTGGTGGAAGAGCACTGCTGGGGAGCCAAGTAAAAGGGCTACCTCTAGCCCTCCAGCCCCCCACCAACAGACACACACACTCCAACACTGCCTTCACCCCACCTCTAGCCCTCCAGTCCCCCCACCAACAGACACACACACTCCACACACTGCCTTCACCCCTAATATGTCATGCCAGTAGTGTTACAGTACTTTTTAAAGGAAGAAAGAAAAGAGAAGAAACCTCACAGACATTAAAGTGTCTGGAGATTGGCCAGAATCCAATGGAAAAACACCACCCCGTGCCTTCCCCGCTGGGCTGTGGCTTTCTTGAGGGGGCACTCGGCCAGAACCCAGCCCGTGATGGGCTTCCAATGCAAGTGCTAACAGAACGTCACTGCGGGGCCCTTAGGAGAGGCTGGCTGGAACACAGAGCTCTGAAAACATGGCTGGCCCGAACATCCACACAGGGATAAGATCATAAGCATAAAAATTCCAAACTATTGTTCAAATAAATCCTCTAAGAAGCTGGCTTTAGCTAGCAGGTGCTATTCAAACTCTTTCTGTCCACATATGCATATGGCAACAATTATACTGGCAACAACTGCCATAAAGACAGTCCTTTTGCTAAAAATTAAAGGTCAAGGTACTTAGGTACACTTTTGAGAAAAAGAAAATTCACTTTTCTCTTCTCCCCAAACTACGAAGTCATTTCAGTCAGTTTTATGCTCCAAATTAAGACAATGAATTTTGTGCACATAATTACTGCATTCATTTGTCCAAATGCCAACCCAAAGGACAAAAATAAGTTATATATGTAACTTTGTCCTTGATGAGATTAGTATAATAGGGTTATCATAAATTCCTAACAGCTACCACAGCTTCACAAGGCATGAGAAAGACATGAAAACAGTTCCTCATTTTACTTCTTTCTCTTCCTGTGCCCTCCTCACAAGTTAGACTTCCCAGAGTTAGAGGGTCAGTTGGGCATGGGGAATGATCGTTGGAGTGAGATGAGGAGGATGCCCAGCATGGAGAAGTCACATAAAAGAGCGGCCTAGCATGGGCATCTGGAGACCAGGTTCAAGAAGACATCACTCACGGTGGCAGCCTGGCACTTGGGCAAGGAGAATGTCCCTGCAGTGAGGGGGGTCTGACATGTGCTATTAGCCAAAGGAATAAAGCAGGGGAAATAATGGGAGGTTGGTTACATATACAGGGAGCCAGACTTGTCAGTATAATAGAAACGAGTTTCACAAACATGGTGAGGAAATAGAATGCCTGTGTTGGACTGGAATTAGAAGTATCAGTGTAAACTAATTTCAATATATACAGTAAGATGTACAAACACATATAAAATGTGTACTTATGTGTGTTTTTATGCCCATGAGTGTGTTAAGAATGTGCATTTATTTTCTAACTTTGGTCACTGAGAGTCTTGGAGAGGTACAATCCCAGTAGTAATGGCCTACATACCATCCAGATCATCTTGGATTCTAAATATCATTCTCTACTAAAAGAAATCAGGGTTTCCTAGGGAAATGGTTAATTGAGAACAAAGGTGAGAGAACCTCAAGATGAGCCTGGAACATCATTTTGTACTAGAAAAGAAGTATTCAAAGAATGATGGGGATATGTTAAAAGCATATGTAAGATGGTTGGAAGAGATTTTATTTGAGCACCAAAATAATGTTAGTAGTGGGTTATAACCCACTAAATTAAATATATATATATATATACATGCATTTGCATTAGTATAAATAAATAAATGAATAAATTTACACTTTGATATTGATTTATTTTCATCACTTTAAAATATCTTCCTACGAAATACTTATTCATTACAAAAGGGAATTGAGAAAGTTATCAATAGAGAAGATTGGCAGATACCACCTTAACCAACTGATCAAAATGATCATCAGAACAGGAATAATCAAAATCATGGCCTCCTAACAGGACATAATAAGAACACAACCATTAAATTCCTAATTTTGATGCTTGTGCTGTGGTTTCACAGGAGAATGTCCTTGTTTGTAAGATAATACACCTGAAGTATTCAATAGTGACAGACATTGGGAGACCAATCTACTCTGCAGTGGTTTTTCTGTACTGTTCACACCATGTTTGCACAATTTAAATATAATGTTTTTGTACCATTCAAATTATTTCCCCAAAATAAATTGTTTTTTTGCCAACTAGTGCCAGAAGATATTTTGTACTGCACGTGCAACAAATTCCTTAAGTGTGAGACAGTTTCAAAATTTTAAGTAATTATTTTTAAAAGAGGAAAATGATAGCTTAAAGGATATATTTAACACAAACAAAGTCCACTTACTGCCTCTGAGAACTCTTGCTGCTATGCATTCATGTGGCCCATTCTGATTTTCAGATTTTCAGGCTGTCCTCAAACTCTACATCTCCTCCTCCGGTTCAAAATGGAACCTCTCACTGTGCACACCCAGAGTTCAGATCATAGAGCCAGGCATGACCTAAGCCATCAACTAAATCCCACCATTTTATAGGTGAGAAAACTGCAGCCCCAGAGAGAATAATAACTAGGGCCAACACCTAGAATGCCAAACCCCAAACTCAAGGAAAAAGAATAAATGGAAATAAGCTATGAAAAGTATAACACAGAATAAAAATGTTTAAAGCTGAAAATTCCTCAAGCAATTAAAAGCTTTTGTGGGAGTGGCATTGTCAAATGTCAACTACTAAATTTTTAAAATCTGAAGAAACAACTCTCACAATCTCTCTCAAATATCCTCTATAATAATAATTAACATTGAACATTTATGGAAGTCCAGAATAAGTGCCAGAAATTATGCTCCAGATTTCACATAATCTAATTTAATCCTTACATCTCTTTGAAGTAGACTGTTATCATTCTCTTCTTACTGTTAAGGAAATCTAGAATTAGTCATTTCCTGACTCATTCAAGGTCAGAAGGTTTGAGGCAGAAGACTCAGAACTGAACCCACAGGGCCTGACATCCAAGCCTGGGCTCTTGACTGCTTGTAACCACTCACGCATGCCCTAAACTGCTCTCCTCTGCTCTGCAGGCCAGTTTGTGATTTAAGTGGTACTACTCTAAGAAAACTGGGGTCAAACAGGCAAGAACCCCTTCTATCTTCTCCATCTGGACAACAGTCAAGAAAGGGTGTCTCAAAACATGATTTGCTAAAAACAAGCACCTCAAAATCTAGGTAAGTATTAGAAGAAAATAATGTGGAAGAAATCTAAGTTATCCAAAATGACAAACAGTTTACAGCACAATTTTTCAGATTCTTCACTAATATGTGGACTTACATGCAGAGCTCTAAGAATCTGCACTGATGCCAAATGTATCTATGATGGAAACCTTTTGCTATGAAGCAAAGCTAGCAAAGCCAGGTTTCTGCCCTGAATGAAATTCTTAACCTAATAACAATCTTAGTGCATTAAAAAGATGCTACATAGGGCACCCTTTTTTAAAAATAAAATGTTGAGTCATTTCATATCAAAGAGCAATTTCTACCAAGTGACAAATTTTACACATATTTTCTCTCACAATCTCAATTCAAGCACTCATCTATACATTATAAACACACTGCCAAGAATCTAAAAAAACAAACAGAATGCAAAGTTAAGGGGTGGGGGCGAAAAACGCACCATTCAATAGACAAACTGTTCTAATTTATTATTACAGAGATAGTTTTGTATTTTGGACCACAACTTTTAAATAAATAAAAATCATAATTTAATTAAAAATAACTTGGACTTGTCTTTCATGTCAGTTTTTACAGACCCAGCCTTATTTCCCTTCCTGATGAAAAATTAATTATAACCTGGGAAACAAATTCTCCAAGGTCCTTCGTAGTCCTGATTAACCACCTCCCAGCAGTGCTAAGGAGGCTCAAGAAGCCATTGCTTCACCAAGGCAACTTGATAACATAGCAGGTTTCTTAGCAACATGGTAGTCACAGTAACCATTCACCATGGTATTAGAATTAGGCTACCCACCCAGGTTGGGGCCAAAGGAATAATTTAAACTTACTAAATCTTTAGGCCCAAGGTAACAAGAAAAATAAGCATTTTTAAAGTTATTCATAATTTACCTATGAAATTATGTTCTTACGTGACTATTCAGTGCTGGGCTAGATGAGCAGGTATTAAAAACATAATTACAAATCAATCCTTAATGCTCTTAGTACTTTGCCTTTTTTTTTTTTTTTTTTTTTTTAAGAAATCTGGAGCTAGGTATACAATCTACACCACAATTAGATTATTTTCAAGAGAAATGTACCATGCATCATTTTAACCATGGTAAGAAGATGATTACATAGAAGCAGTAAGTTATAATTCAAATATGGAAAACTAAATCTTTTGCATGTGTATGAAAGTATTCTTAAATTCAAGAAACAAATGACAAAGAAAGAAAATAATTCCCAATTTATTAAAATGTCTACTAAACAAACACTAATTTGGTTTTAAAGTTGAATTTTATGAATTTGCTCACATATTATAGAAATTTAATAAATGTTCTATATACAAAGAGAAATAAATTCAGAATTTACATAAATTCCACTTTCCAAAATCTACACCACAGCAGACACTGTTTGTGACAGAGATAATATATTTGAATTTGCAACCATGAGTTAATGAGCTATTTAATTTTCCAGTACTTGCAACCCTAATCATTTCCAATGTACCAAAGATTTCATCACTCATAAATACAGAATATTTTCCACAAATGCTATACTTTCATGTTAGCAGCTTCTCAGTCTCACCCCACTCTTTTTATTTTTTGGGCCACGCCATCCGACTTGTGGATCTTAATTCCCTGTCTAGGGATCGAACCCAGCCCCCGCTACACCACCCTAGAATTAAGTGCTGAGTCCTTACTACTGGATTGCCAGGAATTCCCTCACCCCCTCCCACTGAAAGAACATTCCAAAAGAAACATAGGCTTGATTATCAAATGTGATGAGGCTCTACAGTAGCGACACACAATCTCAATCCTAACAGTATAGCATTCACTCCTGCCATGTCTTATTTCCAAGACACACACTTACATTTTGGAGCTTTCAAAGCATCTACTGGAGTACCCAGCAAACAGCAGGACCTTACTAATGGCTGCTGGTTGAAGAAATTTGTGAATCAGTACTACTCTACAATGGGGGTAACTTGTTAATATGGCTCTCAAAATTTTGCTTGTTCACCTACAATTAACCTTTTTTGTATTCATACTTCTGTCGGAGCACTTCTCCTATTATAAAGATGATGCAATTTTTGAAAACTTGTATTAATCTTCCTTTTGTGGTAATACCTTGAGCTGTTACACAAGGGCACGTTTCTAGACATCAAAAATATCTTCCTCTCCTCTTCTCATACAGACTGTAAGTATGAGAAGAAAGAAAGATGCCAGGCCAAGCAAACCCAGACAAACCTAGCTTTTCTTAATCTAAGAAAGTCATGCAGTGGTGGAGGACAGAACAGCAGCCATCAGCTCACAACCAAAATAAGATAAAGCATGTGGAGGAGAAGCCCAAGATTTCAAATCAACAATGAATTATGAGCTATGAGACAAAACAGAGTCATTCAAAACAAATAGTCGATGAAAAATTTAGTAATATGACCCCATTCTCTGCAGTAGGATAATGTTTTGCAATACCTTTTAATATATTTGAGACTAACCACCCAAATATCATGAAAAAAAATGCCAGTGCAAGTCAAAAAGAAGTGAGATAGCAAAAACAAAAGGCAGAGAGAAGAAAGACTGGGGCTTAACACTTAACACAGTTAACACAAGATTTAGATTTAGAGAGCGGGTCAGAAGGATAGAAATGATGAATTGATAAACACAAGCAGACATTAAGACATTCACTTATTTGCAAATTAACTATACTTTTCTTGATACTGAAATTCTAAATAATGAAATCTTTCAGATAATTGTCTGAGTTTGTATTTTAAAGACAATGTTCTTCCCAGTCTGAAATGAATTTGCATTTAATAAAGCCAACCCGGATGAATAGTAATTTATAGTCCCAGACCTCTGTAATTAAGTCCTTGTTACAAAATTAAGTACACCAGAGGCGACAGGATCCTGAGAGGAAAAAAATCTCCAAAATTAAGATGGGATCAAAAATTCTTAGGCCCTGCAACCAGAGACTGAGATAGCCAAAACAAAATAGGAAATAAGTTATCTATATAGTTAACCCTCCCTGAATGAACACATGTTTAAGAAAGCAAATTACTGACCTGGTATTAGTGCATACAAAATTCTTCTGTGAATTTGGTTGATAGGAATTGGTTTTCCAGAGTCTGATAACCAACCCTACCTCCATTTTCCCACTGTACATTTAAAACAGAGTTTCCTATCCTGAGAAACTACAAAGCAGCTTGCTACATTTAGGAGAAACGGGTCTGGCAATTTACATCACATACACCACACCTAGACCCATCCCAAGGCCATGGCAGGCAGGTACAGGCACTCAGTTATGTCAGACTCTGTGCGACCCCATGGGCTATAGCCAGGCTCCCCTGTCCATGGGATTCTCCAGGCAAGATTACTGGAGTGGGTTGCCATTTTCTCCTCCAGCGGATCTTCCCAACTCAGGGATTGAACAGGCAGAGTCTCCTGTGGCTCCTACATTGGCAGGTGGCTTCTTTACCATAAGCACCACACCTTTCCCACTGGGCCCAGAGGCTGTTTCTGGGTCCTGCACACAGCCTGCCAGTTGAGCCACAACTGGCTGAGAGTTGGCAGGACAACTAAAACCTCATTTTCCCTGTTGCAAAACACACAGAACTTGAAGGTTAAGCAAGAATTTAAAACCAAGGTCTACCCTGAAAAACTGAAAGCCTGAAAAAGCCCTGAAAAACCCAGGTCTTCCAACCTCTAGAATGGTGATGATGAGGAGGACAACATTATTACTGATGACAATATCTTCCCATGGCATTAACAGTGATGATTATTTGATACCAAAAGTATACTCTGCCTGGCACAAAGCAAATGTTTAACGTGTTAAGTTCTTTTAAGACACTTCCACAGCCCACAGACTATGCCAATGTACTGACATCAACAATAGTAATATATACCAAACACTGACATAAAAATGATTTTTGTGAGAACAATGATTAAATTAAAAACAATAAACACATACACACAGACTCAGTGATAAGAGGCTAAAAGGACCTGAATTCCAATCAGCTTTGTGCTGTGTGATCTTGGGCAAATTATGTGGCTTCTCTGGATAATAAGGGAGGGTTGGTCATGTTCCGTGGTCTCAATTCTCTTTTTTAACGGAAGTACTGCTGATTTATAATATTCATTAGTTTCTGGTATACAGCAAAGCGATTCAGTTATACATACATATATATATTTCATATTCTTTTCCATTATGGTTTATTACAGGATATTGAATATAGTTCCCTCTGCTATATATACAATAGGACTTTATTTATTTTGTATACAGTACTTTGTAACTGCTCATTCCAAATTCCTAATTTATCCCTCTCCCATTCCCTTTCCCCTTTGGTAACCATAAATTTGTTTTCTATGTCTGTGAGTCTATTTCTGTTTTGTAAATAAGTTCACGTGCATCACAGATAAGTGATATACAGTATCTGTCTTTGTCTGATTTCACTTGATACTCTCTAGGTCCATCCATGTTGCTTCAAATGGCATTATTTCTTTTTTTTAATGGCAAAAGTATTCCATTGTGTGTGTGTGTATGTGTATATATACACACCCCATATCTTTGTTATCCATTCTGATGCTAATTTTAGAAATACTTTGCTACAATGTTCAAATCTCAAACTTGGAGGCTTTTTATACAAAAATATTGCCATGGAGGTGAGGAGAAAAGTGTATGTAATCCTAAATCTTATTTAGACATCAAAAAGAAAGAGATGACAGTACATGAACTCAAGTCTTTACTTTTTCCAGGTTCCATAAATTAAAAAATAGAGCAGACAAAGCAGAGAGCAAGTCCCAGTGCTGAAAGAGAAGAGAGATGAACTTCTTTACGCTCCCCAGCTTCTGAAAGCCTAACTAACTGCAGCTTTCAGTGCCCTCTTCTCCTAGCGTCTCTAGAGGTTGTAACATCTACAGCCACTTTTTGTCAATTATATTCACTCTCCTCTTTAATGTTCAGTCTTTTACAATCTTAGACATTGAGTGAAATAGAATATAAGGTCCCCCAAAAGTAGCGATAGCTCCCAGGGGTGAGCAATTCCATGAGTATTTGATTTACACTTACTGCATTGAATTTTTTAAAGACAAGCCAAAAAAAAAAAAAAAAAGATCTACATTAAATTAATTCAGTATAATTACTTCCTTGGAATTAGTAAACACCCTGACTACATCAGACAAATTATTTTTGTAAGGCACTAAACTACCAATATAAAATTCACAGAATCCATTGGCCTCTTTTCTGGCAAGAGTAGTTAACATTTCCTGCTGCTCTGATAAATATATTCTAAATAAAATGATATAAAGTAACATGACACACTGCAAACAGAAATTAACTTTTGTTCATAAGTTTTTAAATAAAAGCATTCCCTTTCAAATCTCAGTAAGAAATAAGATTGCTTCAAAAGAACTAATTCAATCTTCTGTAGAAGAGCTGAATGTTGCCAGCTTTCCCAAAATAAGAAGGAAAGGAGGGAAAACAGAAATGCTCAGGTTTATAGCACAAAGATTTCTTCAGACAGGATTGCACAGGACTAGCTGTCTTTCAAGATTATCTGGACTGCTTGACTCTTAATCAATTTCTAGGCTATCAGGCCAATCAACAGGCATAGTGGAAGAAAGATAATGAACCAGAAAGAGGCTAGGACAGTTTTCTAGTCCACCTGGCAGGAATAAAGAAGAAATCCTTTCTCCAATCTTTTATAAAAGAAAAGGTCATGTGCCATGTTTTGAAAGACATTATGAACTTGACAAAACCTACTACAGAGAAACCAAAGAGTGGGTTTTTCTGAGCTGAGATGGTCCTCGGTGCTGGATCAAAGTTCACGACAACAGTCATTCATACAAACACACAACTTCAAAGCGGCAAATAGTTATGGCTTCTCTCTACTCCACTGAAAAAAAAAGTTACAGGTAAATACTGAGCGCTTGGACACCGACTTCCAAATATCACAACATGCTTTTCTGATGTTTGAGTTTTCAGTCTACTTTTCCCCTGGCTTCTGAGTCTTTAAAAATTCATTTGTGGGCATTATCAAAAGGAACACAAGAGAAGACCTTTGTTAATTAGCAGTTCTTGGTGAAACAATGTTAAAGCAGTATTTCCTACAGAAAAGGAAGCTCCAGAAGAAAATTCCTAACAAACCTTATCTGAAAGACTGGTACTGTTAACCCTCCACATTGACCTCCTACCTGGTCACACTCCCCTGTGAGGCACACAATCAATCGGCCTTTCCAGTGTGCAGGCTGACAAGCCATCTGTCAGCAAGATGTGAAACTTTACACAAAGTCTGCTCTACTTTTTTCTTGCCTTTTAAAAAAACTGTCCTACACTTTAAGCAGAACCCAATGACTAGAACATCTCATGTTTTCCAAGTTTTGCCAGAAAGCATGCTCCTTCCATTACTCTTCCCTAGTATTTTCTTCATAGCCATCATCACCTCTGGCGACGTGATATGTTTACATATTTAATTTCCATTTACTCCCAACTCTGGCTGTTCTACTCTTCTGTCCTCTCAGCACACAGAACTAGACGGTATAAGTGCTCATTATACAAACTGAATACAAGAACAGTGTGAGAGGCAACAGAGCAGAGATTAAATAAAAGTCAGGACTCAGAGGTCAATAAAGACCTGCGTTCCCATCTCCACTCCATTCCTTAACAGCTATTCGCCTTCAGATAAATTAAGTTTTCTATTCCTCTATTTCTACTTTAAATAATAGCACCTATCTCTTAATTAGGGAGATCAGAAACAGGTTATATACCTATCCATGTGCCTGGCACACAGTAAGAATGGATAAAAATCCAGGAAGAAGAGTAATAGACGTGGCATATAAACTGCTGCCTGAGACTAGCAAAACCTGGATAAGTTATGAAATGCCACTAAAGCCCAAAAGAAATATGTCATTCAAAGACAAAACAGATTGTATTTTCTAATAAAGCAAACAGGGAGACCAATAAATAACTATATCTGCATGACCAAGAGGTTAAAGTAGCACACGTTCTGAGAAACTTCTCTAACAGCCATACTGGACACATAATTAAAACAACTGCTTCAATGACACAGAGAGAGAAATCAGAGTTTCTTAATGTATTTGTAAAGTAGAGAAGAAATTCTACGCTTTAGTGCATGGTAGTTACAAACCTCTGATAATGAAATCGAGAACAAGAGTGTAATTTTCATTACCTATTTTATTAGAAATATAACTTTAAATCTTGTGTAACAAATCATGTTTTTAAATCAAACTTAAAAGTTATCAGACTGAAATTGACTCACTAATCCAAATGTCCCACTTCTTAAAAACACAAAGAAGTACAAGGATGACCTGGATCTGTCCACACAAATTCCAAAGAGCAATTGCCCGGGGGCTTCTTATGTCTTATATTTAGAATCTTCATGTCACAGAAAGTGAAACCAATCTAGGATATTCATCTTTTAGCTTGCTGTATCTTGCTTTGACTTGCCAAACAGACAACACAATCAGCTTTCTGTAATTTCTCTGCCACTAGTATGGCAAAGGGGTGGGACTTCAGAGCAAAAGCTTTGTGTAACAGAGTTCTTTTAACCCTTTTTAAACAAAGTAAAAACTTCATCTCTTTTTCTTATTCACAGATTCAAATTTTACTATATCCTGTCACCAAATGAAGCAGATCTACTCTAAGAACCCTTAAAATTTACTCCAAAATTATCACTACTACTTTTGACATCCATAGACATTAATAACGTGCATAATACGTTATTATAGTAAAGAAACTTCCTCAAGAGTCCATTTTAGAGTCCCTGGTCATTCACAGGTTCTTACAATTTGCATTTGGCTGCAGCTGATGAGCACTGTTGATTATGCCCAATGCAAAATCACACCTTGACCGATTAGCCTGCAAGTGCTGTACTCTTGCCTGGAAAATCCCATGGACGGAGGATCCTGGTAGGCTGCAGTCCATGGGGTCGCTAAGAGTTGGAAATGACTGAGTGACTTCACTTTCACTTTTCACTTCCATGCATTGGAAAAGGAAATGGCAACCCACTCCAGTGTTCTTGCCTGGAGATTTCCAGGGACGGGGGAGCCTGGTAGGCTGCCGTCTATGAGCTCGCACAGAGTCAGACACGACTGAAGCGACTTACCAGCAGCAGCAGCAGCCTCTGGCAAAAATACTGCCTCCAGGGCTCTGCTAGGGTTGATGCTCTGGAGACGGGATGGGGGAGGAAGCAAGGTGGTGATCACTGGTTCCCACACAACAGGAAGAGCCCAGGAAACTCTGAGTCTAAGAAAGTTGTCTTGGTGTCTGACACACCACATCCACTCTGCTGCCAAGACCTCAGGCCAGGCAGCTCTGACTCACCCCTCGGCCCCAGATCCCAGCTGTTGCTGGTGTGAGGAGACCATGAACAGCCATAAGCCTGACTCATGCCTCTTCCTGAGTCTATCCTTCCTGTGACCACATCAGCTCCTTGAATTGTTCTCCTCCATGGGACCCAAGGAGTTGGCTTAAGACTCAACATTCAAAAAACTAAGATCTTGGCATCCAGTCCCATCACTTCATGGCAAATAGAAGGGAGGGATAAAAGGAACCAGTGACAAACTTTCTTTTCTTGAGCTCCAAAATCACTGCAGATGGTGACTGCAGTCATGAAATTCAAAACACTTGCTCCTTGGAAGAAAAGCTATGACAAACATAAGTAAGTGAAGTAAGTGAAGTCGCTCAGTCATGTCCGACTCTTTGTGACCCCATGGACTGTAGCCTACCAGGCTCTTCTGTTCATGAGATTTTCCAGGCAATAGTACTGGAGTGGATTGCCATTTCCTTCTCCAGCGGATCTTCCTGACCCAGGGATCGAACCTGGGTCTCCTGCATTGTAGACAGACGCTTTACTGTCTGAGCCACCAGGGAAGTCCATAGACAGTGTATTAAATAGTAGAGACATTACTTTGCCAACAAAGGTCCATCTAGTCAAAGCTATGGTTTTCCAATAGTCATGTATGAATGTGAGAGTTGGACCATAAAGAAGGTTGAGCGCTGAAGAATGGATGCTTTCCAACTATGGTGTTGCAGAAGACCAACACCAGTCACTCTTTTTTAAAAAAACCAGTCAATCTTAAAGGAAATCAGTCCTGAATAATCATCAGAAGGACTGATGCTGAAGTTGAAGCTCCAATACTCTGTCCACCTGATGTGAAAAGCCACCTCACTGGAAAAGACCCTGATGCTGGGAAAGATGGAGGGCAGGAGAAGAGGACGAGATGGTTGGATGGTGTCATCAACTCAATGGATATGAGTTTGAGCAAACACCAGGAGAAAGTGAAGGACACGGAAGCCTGGTGTGTGCTCTTTATGGCTGCAAAGAGTCGGACACGACTGAGTGACTGAAGAACAACATGGAGCCCAGGCTCTTCCTGCAACTTCTGGTCTTGCTGGCAAAGGATTGCTCCCAATTAACCATGCTGACTCTGGTGGGACAAAGGGAACTCATGGCCACAAGCGCAAAAACAACTCAGTGCTGAAGCTACGATTGTTGAAAAGGGCGCACACACTTAACACTACTACTGCTGTGAACATCCTAGACCCTTCAAAACTGAACAGCCCTCTCTGCATCACCCTCAGGCCAAAGCAAAGGAAATGGAACAATGTAAACTTCAATTTAGGAGAAAACAATGGCAACCCACGCCAGTGTTCTTGCCTGGAGAATCCCAGGGACCTCGGAGCCTGGTGGGCTGCCATCTATGCAGTGGTACAGAGTCGGACATGACTAAAGCGAATTAGCAGCAGCAGCAGCTAACTTCAATTTGTTAAGCAGTGTGGGAAAACACTATGAGATGATCCAAGAAAATCCATTCGAGGGGTGAGAACCACAGCCTGTGCCCCTCACCTGTGAGAGGGGTACCTCTTGGCTATCATCTTTAAAATATGACACGACAATACTCTAACTTGACTATGGAAAGTAAATTCTAAAGGCATTATTTTTAAACCTCAAATGAACCTCTCTGCTTAGAATGCCTATATCATTTCAAATCATCTTTCTAGGGGTCATTCTGGCAGAGATTCAAAATCAATTACAGATTATTAATAAAACCAGTTTCAGGTGTGAGAGGAAAGGTCCCCTTTATACATAATGGCTTCTTTCATTATATTTTTCGTGGGACCTAAAACATAGCTGCTTCTGAAGAGACTAAAACAGCAGCTAAAAGATCCACACCCCCCCCCACTTTAAAATAGTATGAATCTCTAAGTGATTCCAGTTTTACCACTGGTTCCAGAAATTCGGGCCTGTTTTATCATCACTCGACAGGCTCTATTCACATAGGCATCTTCCCTCCTGAAGCTGTTGCCTGATCTGCCTCTGTGCCCATTTCTCTTAATGGCACAACTAGATCCCCACACTCAACTATACACCAAGTCCCTCACATCCCATCAGTCACTGCTATCTGTCTGTTCTGCCTCCACTCCCATAGCAACTAACACAGGGCTTTGTATACAGTAAGCATGCAAATTTTTGTTGCATGAATGAACAAACTAAATGATTACAACTTATTCTGAAAAATGTTATTTATACACACACATATTGGTAGGGGCTTCCTAGGTTACGCCAGTAGTAAAGAACCTGCCTGGCAATGGAGGAGATATAAAAACGTGGGTTCAATCCCTGGATCAGGAAGATCCCCTGGAAAAGGAAATGGCAACCTATTCCAGTTATTCTTGCCTGGAGACTCCCATGGACAGAGGAGCCTGGCAGGCTACAGTCCATAGGTTTACAAAGAGAGCTGGACACAACTGACATGACTTAGCATGTACACATATACTAATACACATACAATATGGCGCCTGCCTTGAGAGAACCAGGGTTAAAGCTAAAGACCACAGTATATACTTGGAGCTAAATCATTCAGGCTCTTTTCTTGTCATGAGCACAAAGATCACTTTGGAGGCTTGTTAAAGTATAGACTCTAGAGCTTTACTTCCAGAAACTCCTGCTCAACATATCCACAAGAGGTCCAGCAGTCTGTACTTCCATGCAACACCCAGGAGAGCCCCAATCCACATTGGAGAAGCACCGTCCAGCTGAATGAACCACACAGGCGCAGCTGGAGCCAAGGGATGACACGCCTGTCCACACCCACTTCTATGTGCGTCAGAGGAAGACATGCTAGCTTCGCCTGTGGCCCCACTAAGTACTAGGGACTGTGCAATCAAAACATGCTAATAATGCAAAGAGAAGAGGAAGAAGAGAAATGTTTCCGTGAGTCACCAAGTCAGAATGGGGCTAGCCAGGGCCACCTCAAACTATGGCTGATGGCTGTGGAATGCAATGCCTTTCAGCAGATAGGTGGGGAAACTAAGGCCCAAGAGATAAAAATCACCAGTCTAAACTCTTACAGCTGGGGAGTGTATGTATGTATGTGCATTTTGGCAGGGAGGGATGTGGCACAAAGACCTAGGTGTCCCAGTTCATATCTTCTCCCCTGTATCTATAGAATGAATGTCTTAATTGCCTCAAAATACTTTCTGCAACTTACATCCTCCATTTCTCTTGATCACAATTGTTATTTTTATGAGACTCCATGTTCTATTGGCCCTACAACAAACAGCAAGTATACAGTAAACCATTCCAAACCCATAGATTTTAAAGACAAAGCAATTTTCTGGTCAAATGCTAATGTCTATGGTAATCATATTTAATCACAAGGCAGAAATATGACTATTAAAAACACTAGAGCTTACCCATTGGGTGTGAGAGGGAGCTGAGCTCAAGAGGGCAATGTAGAAGAAAAGACTGAGGCTCTCAGAAGGTGGCATGGGCTTTTTACCCCCAAATGACCTTAAGCTTCTTCCAACTGTCCTTATCTGTGAACTTCCATTATAGCTCACATTCTTATCCTTACTACCATCACTCTCTCCAGTTATCTTTGGTTCTGAGACAAAATAAAATGACAAGAATGCGGGATTACAGGAACATCTGGCTCACTCTAGGTCTCCAGGCATGGAGCTTTCCCTGCTTTCTACCCCCTCCCTTTTCCCCTTGTTGTTCCTGCAACTGTAGCCTTGATTCCCTGCAAAACTTTACACTGGCCCCTTAATTCTTACCAGTCTGTAACTTACCTTCTGTCAAGAAAAAAAGCATCTGAGTACTGATTTGCAGTCTTATAAAAAGTTCACAAGCAGTTTTAAGTAGAACTTGTGATTCTTTCACCCTGCTTTAGAGCTTTCTGGTAACAAAGTAGCTAGCTTCCTACAAATGTCTCTCTGAGGCCTTGAATTCGCACCCAGTATATCATGCCTACTGGGTTTTCAGTCTGTCTGACTTCGGCTGGTCAGCATCCTGACCCTACCAGTCCAGACCATACCATACCATACCACTCCTGAAGTGATATCTTGGCCTCTGCCTGCCCTTACTCGCCCTACTGGCTGAGACCATCTGCACTTGGCAATCCAGAATGGACAGAGACTGAGAAGCTCAGCTTCAGGCTCAGACAGATAGAGTTCAAGCCAAGCTCCTTGATGAACTCTTTCTGATCCTCAATTTGCCCCTGGAGTGATGACAATTATACCTTCCTCAGGGCTACTGGGAGAACTGTATCAATTAAATGTAGCAGATAATAAACTTTCAAGACATGAGTCTTACACCTTTATTTCCAAGACCATAGAGATGTTTGGGAACCCCCTTCACCTTGTAACATTGTTGTCAGCCCTGACTGAACACATTAACACTTCCCTGCTACCCCAAAGCAACGTTTCACAACTAGCAATTTCAAACTTCAAAAGGCTCCATCCTCTAGTGTAAGTATCTCTAGTGTAAAGTGCAAAGAAATGCCCAAGGAGGCTAATTAAAACGCAGATTCTCAGATCCCTGCTCTCAAAAATATCTGATTTAGAAGGCCTAGGATTCGGCACAGGAATCTGAATATTTAACGGCACAGGTGGTAAAGAACCCACCTGCCAATGCAAGAGATATAAGGGACACAGGTTCAACCCCTGGGTCGAGAAGACTCCCCTGGAGGAGAGCATGGCAACCCACTCCAGTATTCTTGCCGGGAGAATCCCAGGGACAGAGGAGCCCGGTGGGCTACATTCCATGGGGTTGCAGAGAGTCAGACATAACTGAAGTGACTTAGCATGCATGCACACCTGCATACAGGTGATTAAGAAAAGTTTTATCAACCTCACTTAAACACCAAGCCACAGTTTTAGATGAACTTAAGGTTCCCACAACACTCTCCAGCCATAGAGCAGTCTCACACCATCTCACTGACCATTATCGTCCTGGGAAAGAACTAAGTCAGCGGCCCTCAACCACTGGGATCTAATGTGTGATGATCTGACATGGAGCTGAGGTAACAACAACAGAAACAAAGTGCACAATAAAGGTAATGCACTTGAATCATCCCGACACCATCCTCCCTGCCCCCATCCACAGAAAAACTGTCTTCCACGAAACTGGCCCCTGGTGCCAAACAGGCTGGGGACCACTGCTCTGAAGGGATGCTCCAGAATCATCTTCTATCACTGGCCTGCCTTCATCCTCCCCATGAAATCTGCAAGTTAGAGCAGGAACCATGTTTTTAAACCCAATTCGGAGATTATTTTTATTTGGCTCTTATAACTGACAAAAGGCACCTTCTGAATATAAAGAATGAGTTGAGGTATCCCATGGAAGGGTAAGCCTCTTAAAGTACCAATGTTTTAATTGGAAATCTCACTAAAAACTGTCATGCTCTAGGAGCTCTGACATTCACTTCTTATAGTTTCACCCTTGTTGTTATATCTCTCTCCCTCTGAAGGTTCCCCTTCCTTAAAATTTGCTGACTTTAATCTCGTTGGTCTGAGAAACCAAAGTTTCAGTGCGACCAGAAGTAAATAACATCAGGCGCTGGTGAGAGAATACAGGGCTCTTCCATGAACCCAGTGCACAAATGCGTTAGTGCTGATCTCAAGTCTGATTGGCGAAACAGAGGACTTTTCAGCCAATTGCCTGGCTAGGGGTTGATTTGGGAATGGAGCACAGAATTCTATTTCTTTAGCCAATATTTCAGCCAAATAGGGCCTGAATATCTATATTAAACTCTCACTTGATAGGGGAAAATTATATTCTCTGCAGATATTTAATGTTCAAAAAGAAAAACAGATTTAAAAAATTGTATAGGGACTTTTCCAGTTAAGACTTCCAGTGGTTAAGATTACACACTCTCGAAGTAGGGAGCATGGGTTCAATCTCTGGTCAGTGAACTAAGATCCTGCCTGGCCCAAGAAAGTAGAGACAGACAGAGACTAAATTATTTGGTATAGAAGATTTTTCATTTCCATTCCCTCAGTGCAAGCAAGGAATATCAGGGCAGAATTTTTACATCTCTACTAACTCTGGTCCCTCCCCTGGAGATACAGTGACCTCCTGGGAGAGCCCCAATCTACAAGTGTGTCACATTTTTAATCATGTTCTTATGTATTGGTTTTAGATTTATGGTTTTCTGTGTAGACACCTCTCCTAAATTTACTTAAGCCTGTCTAGTCAAAGCTATGGTTCTTCCAGTAGTCATATATAGATGTGAGAGCTGGACTATAAAGAAAGCTGAGCACTGAAGAATTAATGCTTTTGAACTGTGGTGTTGGAGAAGACTCTTCACACTCCCTTGGACTGCAAGGAGATCCAACCAGTCCATCCTAAATTAGGAAATCAGTCCTGAATATTCACTGGAAAGACTGGTGTTGAAGCTGAAACTCCAATACTTTGGCCACCTGATGCGAAGAGCTGACTCATTGTAAAAGACCCTGATGCTGGGAAAGATTAAAGGCGAAAGAAGAAGGGGACGACAGAGGAGATATGGTTGGATGGCATCACCGACTCGATGGACATGATTTTGAGTAAACTCTGGGAGTTGGTGATGGACAGGGAAGCCTGATGTGCTGCAGTCCACGGGGTAGCAAAAGTCAGACATAACTGAGCAACTGAACTGAACTGAAAGGCACAATTTCAATCAAATTGATTCTATATATTTCACAGTGTTCAAAATAAAAGAACTCAATAAATCAGTTATTTGTTAATGAAGTCATTCAAGGTCTTTCTTACCACTGTAGCTCCAACTCCATCCCAAAGTTAAACTTTCCTCAGATACACATACTCTAAAGTGCCCCTTTCTAATGATCTGCAATGGGAAGAGACATCTGAGAACAAAAAAGGAAAAAGAAGGATGAAAAGACTATTTAAGCATTTAGCTAAAACATCTCTCCCACAGAACTGTAAAATCCTGAAGAAATCATTTTTTTAAAATAGCTTGGAAAGGTTTTTAGGGAAAACCCTTTCTCTACTTAGCTTCCCTGTGGCTCAGGTGGTAAAGAATCTGCCTGTGATGCAGGAGACCTGGGTTCAACCCCTGGGTTGGGTGATTCCCTAGAAAAGGAAATGGCAACCCACTCCAGTATTCTTGCCTGGAAAATTCCATGGACAGAGGAGCCTGGTGGGCTACAGTTAATGGTGTTGCATAGAGTCAGTCACGACTGAATGACTAACACACTTTCTCTACTTATCTTCATTCCTGCATTCCACAAAAGCAAGGAGCAGCAGACATCATCTTCCACAGAGTTTTCCTTAACTAGTTTCTCTATCACTAAAACTGAGATAAATAAGAAAAGAAGAATCAGACAAGAACCCTGGCAGAGAACACAGCAGAGGGCAAAGCAGCTGGGGCTCGATAAGGAAACAAAAGTAGAAATGAGGAGAGCAGCTGGGAACCCCTCTAAGAAAGCCTGGCAAGAGAGGAAATCAGGCCATGGGACTGGATGGACAACAAATGGGGCACGGGGGAGGTGTGGAGGCGGGGATCAGGGGAAAGGTCTCCAAAGTCCATAGAGAATCAGCAGTTTGGCCCAAGCATGTATGAATAATTGGGAATTAACTGTATACGCAAAGGACTTCACCTCATTTACCATAGCAGCTAGATAAACAGCATACCAAATCCAGTAAGAGGCTGTTCACCCACAGGCTACCCAAGATCATTTGTCTTCATTCTCCACTACAATTTGATAGAAATTTCAACCAGGCCTTTGCAGTCACCCTCTCAATCTGTGTCAGGCTTCTGTTTGTTTTGAAGTGACCGATTCCACTTTTTAAGACTGAAGTTTGAATAGGACTACATTAATCCAGATGCTCATTCTAAAAATCTTTCAAACCTGCCCAATCAAAATAGTAACACAAAGATACTCAGTGAACAGCTGTTGCAATTAACAAAATTGTTTATATTTTCCTTTCCGTTGGCTTGAAAGTACTAGAAAGAATTTTAAGCCAGAAGAGACAACCATTCAGATTTGGGATTTTTAAACAGATGCTCTTCATGATTTTTCAGGCTAAAAATAAAAGCCTATATGTTGGACTTCACGTTGTAAAAACTGGTTTCAAATCACAAGATTATATAACTAGATAGGAGTTCCAACATGGAGTAGAAAACAAAGCAGGCAGAAGAAAAACTACCTCTGGAATAAGCTTCAGTATTTGGAAACATCTGATCTTTTAGAATTTTCCCACTAGGGAACAAGAATGGTCTTTCCCAAATATGCTCAAATTCTTTTGGTCGTAACAAGTTGAATGATGAATTTGCCCAGCGGTCAGGGAAAACGGGAGTCATTCTGTACCTAGAGGTGTGGAAGTGGCAGTTTTCACGGCCCCTATCAAGAGCAGTCCAAATTCCCCTGGTCTGAGGAGGTGTCACAGAGCTCAGAAACATTCCCCCAATGGGCATCTTTTACTGCATCCATGAATGGATTCTCAGTTTGCTGATGGACTCAGAGTTTTCCCTATAAATAACACATTCCTGAGCCATGTTATATCAACACCAAGTCTCACTGGCAGCAACTACCACTCTCATTTCCTTGCCACAACCTTCTCTTCCTAGGACATCATAAGGCTTCAGATATCCTCAGTATGATTCACACAGTAGCCCAAAATTACACATAAACTCTTCTCCAACAAGCAGTGGATTTGAAGAACCCATCAGAATTGTTTTACCCCTTGTATCTTCGTAGAAAAACCTCTACTAAGGTATTTGGTAACCTTAAGCTTTATTATAAAATGGTTACAGACAAATTTAGCGATACAAAGCATGGGTAAGGAAGAGGTCTAAAAGAAGAAACAGATACCTTATGTCAAGAGAAAAAAAAAAGGGGGGTGGATTCTACAGATTGGCCTGTCATTTAGCTCAGAGTCAAATTCTCATAATATGCCTCCCTTGTTGTAATCGTATTTCTAACAGTATACACTAATTCCAGTTTCTTTTTCTCTGAGTTAAGAAACAAGGAAAAGAAAATTCCCTTAACAGATTCCTAGGAAAAGTTAATAATTTAACTTTAGAAGTTTTCTATAAATGACTCTAGTGGGATTTTCTCACAACAAACTACACAATCATTTCAATGCCCATATTACATGGATAAGAGGCATTAAAAGATTAAGTAAAGCTGTGGTAAAACTGACATCACTCAGAATATTAATAAGCCCTTAGAAACCCACTTCTGAGCTCTCATCTTTCATTGAAGAATTTTTTAATGAAAGAAGGAAAAGAAATAGGCTCTTTGTATTTAAATTGTGACTTTTTAAAACCATGACTTGATAGAACAAACGAAAAACAGAAGACTTGGGTGATAAAACTACATATTAAAAATACACACTGACACATCAAACCAATATTCCTAAACCTGTATTTATATTAAGCCATCTGACATGTAAAGGTTTAAAAGAATCTGGGGATTCCCCAGGGAGTTCTTGGAGATTTATTTTTGCTGTGTTCCCGTAGAGTGGGAGCTCTTCAATACCAGTTCTTCTTCATTTCTTCCCCAGGACCAGTCAGGAATTTTCCTTCCCCCAAGAAACATACTGTTTTGGACCCAAAAAATAACAAAAAATGATAGGATCTTTCAATTTTCCCTCTGATTTGTAGTCTTAGGAATTTGTATTCCTTACTTTGTCACACACAAAAAATCCAGAAATTGAAATCTAGGTAATTCAAGATATTTCTACTCCTAGTCTTAGACATTCCTCACTTAATCACTATTTTTGAAAAAATCCAGAAACTGAGATCTAGGTAACTTTTGGTCACGGGTTAAATGTACTCCAGAAAATGTAAAGCATAGAAATTCCCACAGGCAGCAAAAAGAAAATGTCCATTTCAGAAATGCTTTAGAAGACATATATCAAATTGTAAACCCCTTCAACTACCATTTACCTACTGAAAGCACTTAAAGCCACTAAATGATTTAGACCATTGCTGTCGAAACCTGATAATGGGGCATGTTTGCAGGCTCACAGTGTTTTCTTTTACAAAAAGCAAGGAGGAAGAATGGAATGACTGGCCGGCAGTAATGACTCTCTTAAAATAATAAACCTGAAAATGCTTCTTGTCAACCACAACATACCTTATTTTGCTACAAATGTATCTACTTTCACCATAAGACCACCTCCCAAATGCGGGCTTCCACTTATATCCCTGAACAATGGTGCTGAAATACAGGGCAGACACAGGGCCAGGGCGAAACCACTGTGCACATCTGGTGTTTAAGGGGAAACCCCACTATTGGATTTTTTTTTTCCAAAGTACTTCCACTAGTAATGTATACAGCTGTTTTCTGTTGGCTAATAATCAGAAATGTAATACACACACTGACTCCAGGCATAACTGCCAAGCTGTTTGTGCTCAGCTGTAAAACACTGGAATTCTGAGTGTCAGGGGAGATGCCCTGGGCTGCCCCCTCCCACCTCAGTCCCCACCCCCAGTGGTTAATATAGCTGTTTTCCTCTGGGGAATGCAAAAGAATGTGATTCCTCGCTCTAAACCTCCCCCAAGCCCATCTCTACTAGCATTATGTTACCTATTCATACTAATAGATGAAGAGAGTTTTTAAAGATATCCCATTCTTTAGTAAAAGAATGGTGGGGGCCAGGGCGGGAGTGGATGTTGGACATCCAAGCTTCCAGTAGTAATATGTGCCACATCTACAACATTAAAAAAAAAAAAAAAAGGAAACAGAAATAAATCAAGCAGAATCTTCTAAAAATAAGAAGTATGAGTACTAGATCATACATAAAACGGCAGTTAGTTTCAGAGAATTTTGGTATGTGTTTCTGAACCATGTGTTTTTAAAGTATGTTCTTAGCCTGTCTCCATATAATCAAGTGAAATGTCTGTGTACTTGCTGATGTGTCACTTTGTTTTGTAAATAAAGGAGCAACTTTATTTTGAAATAAGGGAGCTTCAGCTTTGCATTTTCATACACCTCCCCCTCCGGGAACAGCTCACCACCTTTGTAGAGCCACAGAGACCCAGCACAGAAGGCCTTTGTGTACAGGTCTCAGCCGCCTATCTTCATACAGCCACTCGCAAAGGCCTCCAAGGAGTCCCTTTCTTTTCCAACCAAACACAAAGGTTTTATCTAACAGTAAACAGAGAAGACTTTAAACATTAGAGCAACACTAAGACAGTGATGCTATAAAAGTGGTTCACAGATTTGCATAATGAAATTCTACTGTCTTGGTTTGAACTCAAAATGATTTTTAAAAAAAGTCAACCATGGGAAGGACATGTTTCATTTAGCTGAAAGTTGTGTTTGCGTGTGTGTGTTCAGTTGTGTCTGACTCTTTGCTGAAAATTATATTTACAAAATGTGCTTCATCTGAGCTCTCCTGTTTCACCCAGGGAGCTCAGAGGAGATCAACTGAAAGGAGCAGCAACGATATACAGCAGGTTTCTGTATAACATTCCCAACCATCTCCATGCACTGGAGGCCTGGCTTCCTCACATTCCTCACCAAGCTTCCCAGGCTCTCGGAGCAAGGAGAGGGCGAACAAGTCATCCTGTCCTTCCTTCCTCTCTCCCCATCAGCCATGGGAGCCATCCTGGAATGGAGACTGAAGGCAATACAGCCTAGGAAGAAACAATTCACTTGCAGCAATGAATCATAACCTTGCTTATTACCTTCTAACCCCCAATCACCAGCACAGCAAAGGTGAAGCTGTGGTATCTGCCCTGACTCACCAGTCTTCTGTGTAGTACCTGTGGTTTGTTCACTTATGTGGAGTACAAGTGGGGGACAACAAATATCTGACTTGTCCACAATCCTGAATATTCTACACTCAATTCAAGAGTGACAATGAAGGTACGGCCAGTTCCTTAGGAGGAAAATTCTGCAGGAATCTAAGGAATTAGGAAATAATCATCCCCTCTAAACTTGCATTTCTACTTTCAATAAAAGTCAGTAAGGGGGAAGCGGAAGAGAACTTGGCTAAAATTCTTAAACACAGCACTAAGTAACAAAGATAACAAAATTTAACCCAAAAGTTAGATCTGAGTGTTAAAAACCCTACTTGAAGGAAGGTAAATAGTGGGCCTTGACAGGAAGCCAGTTTTGTGTAAAACCTCAGAGGCAGGATGGAAATTGATCGCAGTGGCTTAAATTGATGTGTTGAAGTCAGCCTTTCAGGGTCATCTAGTTTATAAAAACGCTGTTTTTAAATTTAATTAAGTACTGAATTTCCTTCTTTGTGGCACACATAAAATGTGAAGATACTATGAGAATTTTCATAAAGTGCTATTTAAACAGAAATATTAACAGTTAGCTTTTAGTACAGAGAACAAAGTAACTCACCCTGTAGAAGTGAATGGACCAGAACAATCTACTTGGCACATGTGTTACTTTCATCATTCAGAGTTACATGGCATGCTCCCTAGTGAGGACAAGTTAAGTTCAGCCTGCTCTTTTCAATAAGTGTATCATAAAGTCAGTCCCTGTAGGTATTTCTGACTGCACGGCCCTAGCCATGAAATGGTTTTTAATTGTTTGATATTGGCCAAGTGGCTAGGAAATAAATGACTCATCTCCACTGTACTTAATGTTATTTCCAACAAATGTGCAATCCCTGCAGTAAACACAACCATCCGGCTTGAAAAACATCTTTTCAGGGAGGATTTAACCCCTGCATCTACTTTAATATTCAGTAACTAGTTTGTGAGCACACACAAGCACCAGACCCCATCCTTCCACCCCCAAACGTGCCCTCTGACTTGGTTCTACAGGTGGCCCTCAATCAGAGCAATGTGTATGGAGCAGAAGGCTGCACAACATCCCTGAGCCCTGCTCAGGCAACCCCTTGGGCGGCTCCTCTACAGGGCTGCTGTGCACCTCGGACAGATGACACGCAGCTGGCAGTGCCCCACAAGGGCCCAAGGCGCCCCAGGGCAGAAACGGCGACTGGAGCTACCAAGGGCTTGGGTGAAGATCAGTGATTCATTCCGGGGAGGTGCTCAGAGACCATGGCACTGGCACGAGTGAAACTTCTGCATCAAGGTACGAGCGGGGAAGACCCTGAGCAACCCAGCTTAGCTGTTTGACTGCCAGGTCTATGTGTAAGCATCTCCCAGTGGACTTAGAGCATGAAATGCTGAATTATTCACTACATACACACACAAACACATGTCACCGCCATCATGTGATTAAAAATGAGGGCAAGTTTGTACATCTGAAATATATATAGTATTATACACTGTTATCTCAATTGTTTAAAAACAAATGGCACCTCAAAGATGTTTTTGTCTCAAAAGCATATCCAACTCCCTAAGCTCTAAAAATGTATGAAATTATTCTAGAACAGTTTATATTTTAAAAAATCATTTAATTTTGGAGTGTAAATCTTATTTAAAAGGATTTTAGCTGAGAACAAGATGTTGGGTAACCATTTTATAAAGCTGTAAATTTTCCAAAATAACCTGCAATACCAGTAAATAAGTCAGTATAGTTTTACCACACACATTCTCTGAGGTAGTCCCATGTTTGCTTCTAGGCTAAGGCATGCCTTTGTATTTCCACCTGCTTCCTCACTGTTGTTCCCGTATCTATTAGCTATTTCTTTCCCTCACTGTGACTATATATTTTAAAGATAACCAAACAAATGACACAAAAGAAAGCAGTATCAATCTCCTTGTTTCTAGGCATCCCACTGAGTGTGTGGTTGTAAATATTTAACAACAAATGCTTCTCCAGGAAAAAAAGGGGATGGGGGTATGTCCTGGATTGTAGCGTTTGCCAGTTTCTGTGGTATATACGTTCTCCCACCATGTCCAATATCAACCCAGCAACATATCACTGAATAAGGACTTGGAAAGACATGCACAGCAACATACTGCAACACACTATTTCCACCATATACACACAAGAGACCTAAGGATAATAGCAACATGTACTTAAAAACAGGAAATGAGGAGTTTCAAGTATTTGTTACCTTTGTTATTAGATACAATTTAAACTGTAAGCTTGTATATCTTAATGTCTAGGCAAAGCTATGGTTTTTCCAGTAGTCACGTATGGATGTGAGAGTTGGACTATAAAGAAAGCTGAGCGCTGAAGAATTGAAGCTTTTGAACTGTGGTGCTAGAGGAGACTCTTGAGACTCTCTTGGACTGCAAGGAGATCAAACTAGTCCATCCTAAAGGAAATTAGTCCTGGGTGTTCACTGGAAGGACTGATGCTGAAGCTGAAGCTCCAATATTTGGCCACCTGATGTGAAGAACTGACTCACTGGAAAAGACCCTGATGCTAGGAAAGAGTGAAGGCAGGAGGAGAAGGGGACGACAGAGGATGAGAGGGTTGGGTGGCATCACCAACTCAATGGACATGAGTTTGAATAAACTCCGAGAGTTGGTGATGGACAGGGAAGCCTGGCAGTCCATGGGATTGCAAAGAGTCCGACACAACTGAACTAAAATCTTAATGTTAAATAATGGCTGTGTTTAACAACCAGGTACTGAGATGTCTGAAACATTTGACAGTCTGGTACACACCAGCTCCAGCATTCCATTAACATGGTCTGTTCATTTCCACTACACCATCCTGTGCAAAAGTGCCACAGAATGGCAGGAAAATAGCAATACCTTCCCTGATTCCCCAAACTTCAAAATAGCAAAAATCCAAGAGTAAAAGAAAAGACAGCTTATCTGGTTTTATGAGATTAGCAGGAGAACAGGAGGCACAGTACATAGAATCAAATCATACTCACAAATGGCAATGTGCATAATTGTGGCCAGTTATCAGTTACACTTATTTCCTGGTTATTTTCAATGCTATAACAATTTGAAAATATAAAAATTTGAAAAATGAGAGTAAGCAGTACATTATATAAGTTTAGTAAACACACTATGAGCAGCCAGTGATGGTGATTAGCATGTTCTGTGGAGAAAAAAGCCTTCCCCCCCCTGCAGCATTAAAACAGGTGCCATGCCAAAATCCTATCCGTGCTGAGAAATCTAAGATAGGCATGCTATTGGGATATAACCACTTTTTCTGAGAGATGTGTAGCTCACAATCACTTCTCAGAAAAGTACAAGAACTACAGTGCAAGAGAAAGGCTGTGGAATGAGTGAAAACCACATGTAAGCTCAGTTGCTTCCACTAACTAGTCATAAGATATCAGGCAAAAGTAAAGCCAATCAGTATTTACCCACCAGGTGCCAGGCATTGTATTAGGTTAGTACAAACATAACTGCAGTTTCAGACTGTGAATTTTAAATAATCATAACTAGGCTCAAACACATCTTTATTAATCAAACTAGGAACCATTACAATCAACACATTGTTGTCAATGAGAAATGTTTGTTTACTCCTATAGTGTAAAAAAATCCATATTTCAGGATTTGATGAACTCTTGGAAAGCACTTTCTGCCTACTGCTGGTTGTGGAAGCATTTTCCCTGCAAAAAGTTGTCAAGATACTTGAAGAAGTGGTAGACGGTTGGCAAGAGGTCAGGTGAATGTGGTGGATGAGACAAAACTTCATGGCCCAATTTGCTCAACTTTTGAAGCCTTGCTTGTATAACATGAGGTCGGGCATTATGCAAAAGAATTGGGTCCTTTCTGTTGGCCAGTGCCAGTTACAGGCATTTGCAGTTTTCAGCGCATCTCATCAATTTGCTGAGCATACTTCTTAGATGTAATGGCTTCGCCAGCATTCAGAAAGCTGTAGTGGACCACATCAGCAGCAGACTACCAAGCAGTGCCCATGGCCTTTCTCTGGTGCCTTTTTTGGCTTTGGGAAGAGATTTGGGCCTTCTTCTCCATCCCAGCACTGAGCTGGTGGTAGCCAGCTGTACCACTTTTGGTCGCTCATCACAATCTGACCAAGAAATGGTTTGTTGTTGCATAGAATAAGACAAGACAACACTTCAAAATGATGATTTTTCCGATTTGCAGTCAGCCCGTGAGGCACCCACTTAGCAAGCTTTATCACCTTTCCAGTTTGCTTCAAAGGCAAATGAATGGTTGAATGGTCCACACTGCGTTCTTCCGCCATTTCTCATGTCGTTTTAAGAGGATCAGCTTCCATGATGGCTCTCAGTTGGTCAACTGTCAACTTCCAATGGCTGGCCACTACACTCCTCATCTTCAAGGCTCTCATCTCCTTTACAAAACTTCTTGAACAACCATTGCACTGTATGGTCATTAGCAGTCCCTGGGCCAAATCTGCCGTTGATGTTGCAAGTTGTCTCTGCTGCTTTATGACCCATTTTGAATCCGAATTAAAAAAACAAAATCACTCAAACTTGCTTTTTGTCTGACATCATTTCTACAGTCTAAATTAAATATAAAATAAACAAGTAATGCCACTAGCAAAAAAATAAATAAAGAGAAATGTACATTAAAATGAGATTCAACATAACCATGTTGAAGAATGTATCCCAATGGCAAAGGTCAACAGTGCGAAACTGCAATTACTTTTGCACCAGCCTACTACCACATAATGAAAACAATGGTGAACAAGACATGCACAACTGTAGCCTTCATGAGCATATATTCCTGGGGGGCAAATGTAGCATTTGAGAGCTTTGGTTTCCTGATCTATATTAAAAAAAAAAAAAACAAAACTGAATCCTGGCATGCCGCAGGTCATGGGGTCGCAAAGAGTTGGATATGACTGCAACTGAACAAAATGGGCTAATCTCTATTCCAAGGCTGCAGGGCCATTAGTAATGAAACATCATAAATGGCACAAAGGATGCTCTTCTCCTTCTGTCAATATCTAAATGTGTTCCCCTGTAGAAAAGAAAATGACACCAACATTTTCAAGCCCTTTTACCATCTCTGAGGAAGATCCAAACAGGAACAGAGATGAACACCTCCCAAAATTCTCAAGCATTTGAACAGGTAGAGAAAGAAATGACTGTTGGCACTCCCAAGAGTTCTCTTACAGCTTCTGATTCTTTAGCCTTCAGACAGTCATAATTATTCTTAAGAGAAGAGTTAGGATCTAGATTCCAGAGTGTCTGGAACAAGCAGACCATGGCAAGAACACATGCATTCTTCAACTTTGTTATTACTTCTGACTGTAATTTGTAAGAACCATTTCAATGGAGAGAGATCAAACAACTCAACACGGCTTATATGCTCTCAAACAATCAACAAAAGATCAGTGGTTACTTATTCATTCATTCATTTCATGAACTCATTCAACAAAAATTTAGACGGCGACCCTGCAATAGGATTGAGGCACTAGAAACATAGCAGTGATCAAAACAGTCCAATACATTTTGGGAAAAGGCAGAGATTCATAAACTTGGTTGAATTACAATCCTAATTCAGAATGAAATGGGTAGTTTTCAAATGCTGACTTTTTTCCCCCAATGTCAATGCATATACATACTCTGATCTAAATTAATAAATCAGGGACATAAAAATCTGAAATAAACTTTATATAGATGCTTATTCTGAAATGTGCATATTGCATAATCTCTTGATTCTATGCAATTTAATCTCTTTGGTTTCTACTTCAACAGGCTGAAAGGTGCCTAGTAACCACTGGCCTGGCAAAATGCAATATATCTTAAATAAATTCTTTGTGGAAATGAATTAAATATAGTTTCCTGAAGTGTCCATAGATTTACCGACATAAATAAATGTATTTTAGGCCCTTTGTGTATAAAGAAAGACTGAGAAGACTTCTTAACCAACCTCGAACTCCCATGGTGTTAGGAAAGAGCAGTGCCTCCCAAGAATAAAAACAAGTGTCACTAAAAAGAATAAAATGAAACCATCTCTCCTGAAAACCAGGTTATTTTCTAGCACAAATACATGTATCCTGGATTCTTAATCTGATGTGATTTATGACAGTTATAGCAAAATTCAACGCAGTGAACATTCCCATCATTTAAGTAAACAATTTCTGGCAGCTTCTCTTTTTGTATCTTCCACCATGACTTGTAAACATTGTTCTATTTGTGGACATCTTTATGAGACAGTTTATAAAATGGGAAACAAAACAAAGATTTATGGCTTTAAACTGAAATTCAGTGTACTTAACAAAAAGACTCACTTCTATTCTGCATGGTATAGTATGAAAATTCAACCTAGAACAAGGTTATAGGATATTGCTATAGTATTACAGGGAGAAATTGTTTTTTTGGTCTAAAGAACCTTCAATTATAAAAACAAGGCCAAAATATTTAAAGCAATTAAACAGTTCTATTTTGATTTCCAATATCAATGGAAGATCCTCCCTGTTTTCACTCTTCCTTGAAACCACCCCCCCTCCCACAAAATTCAATGAAAATTCACCCATAAGGGTGCAAATATTCCTGTGACATCTTGAATAATACATAATACTCACGAGTGAGGCACGTACATGTGCAGTGCTTCGTTGCATGCAACTCTTTACAACCCCACTGGCTGGGGCCCACCAGGCTCCTCTGTCCATGGGGATTCTCCAGGCAAGAATATTGGAGTGGGTTGCCACGTCCTCCTCCATGAGATCTTCCCAACCCAGGGATGGAACCCAAGTCTCCCGCATTATGGGCAGATTCTTTATTGTCTGAGCCACCAAGGAAGCTATTAATTAATAATAGCAACTTCCCAAGTGGCACAATGGTTAAGAATCCAACTGCCAATGCAGCAGATGCAAGAAAGGCGGATTCAGTCTCTGGGTTGGGAAGAGTCCCTGCAGTAAGAAAGGGCAACCCACTCCAGTGTTCTTGCCTGGAGAATCCCATGGACAGAGGAGCCTTGCGGGCCACAGTCTGTGGGGCTTCAAAGAGCCAGACACGAGTGAGCAAACGGCAGGCACATGGCACATAATATACAGGATACTTGATCTGAGAAGACAAAATACCTCTGCCCCCAATGACAACCTGAACTCATCTCTGCTCAAGAACTGAAAACAAAGGCAGTCATTTGTTAGCTTTTGTCTCCTACGCACTATACAAATCATCCAACAAGGAGGTGCATCACCAGTGCATACACGGCTCAGTCGTTCAGCTGTGTCCGACTGACTCTTTGCAACCCCATGGACCGCAGCCCCCAAGCTCTTCTGTACCGGGAGCTATTTTTCAAAGTTTTTTCTTTTTTAAAAAAGAAAAACCTCCAAGTAGTCTTTCCTCTTATAGGAGGAGTCCTAGAGTAAGTATTCCTAAGTACATTTTTTTTTTAATTTCATACCAAAAGTTCTGCTTTTAGCCCATTTCCTCATATCTGAAGTGATGATAGTCTTACTTTTTCTCATTAATAAAGCCAGATTTGGTTTTAGGTTACTGTTCAGTTTTTTAAATACTTGTTTCCTCCTTTAAAAACAGTAACTTTCTTTCTCTGGCACAAAACACTAGTGGAAAAGATCAAAATGGCCCACATACACAGACACGTATGCATGCACACACAAAAAACTATTACTTTCTAATATCTAGAATCTTTGAAATTAGACGTTATGAGTTCCTCTGAAGTACTTTATTCACCATAAGCACGTGACAGTTTAGATATACTGGTCTCAGAGAATCAATATTAGCAAACCACAAACTTACTGCTTGTAGTTGCCTATATGTTAGGTAAAGGGTATCAAGTTAGTAACCTAAACAAGTAATTTCATATATTTTTAACTTTATTGTACAAAAATTTATATGGCAAGAGAAAAATCTTTAGATTGAAAAAAATCTAACTCCACAAGTTCTCAGTTATGATAACCTAAGGAACATATCATCTCAATGATTTTGCAAGAGCACATAGGATTTTCAGGTAATCCAATGTCCACTTTTCTTCGAGGAAATAAAAACATAACTGCTCATGGGCTAGATGAAATTTGAAAAGTAATGAGACACTTATGGAAATGCTAATTAAAACCATGATGAGATATTGTTACAAGAACCACCATCTTTAAAGTCTGAAAACATTAAAGCTTGATAAGACTGTAGAAGAAAGCAGTTACCGCATTTTTAAAAAGAGGTTTGATATTATCTAGTAAAGCTATAATTCTATTATTTGGTAAATATTCCAGAGAAATTCCTGCAGGCTTGGAGACATGGACAAGAATGTTCACAGAAGCATTGCTCAAAATTATTCAAATCCAGGAACAACCCAAATGCTCATCAAGAAATGAGTATAAAAATAAGGAACTGGGATACTATCTGGTAACAAAAACAAACAGCTACACACATTATCTTAATGTCTGGCACCCTACTCCAGTACTCTTGCCTGGAAAATCCCATGGATGGAGGAGCCTGGTAGGCTGCAGTCCATGGGGTCGCTAAGAGTCAGACACGACTGAGCGACTTCACTTTCACTTTTCAGTTTCAAGCATTGGAGAAGGAAATGGCAAGCCACTCCAGTGTTCTTGCCTGGAGAATCCCAGGGACCGGGGAGCCTGGTGGCCTGCCGTCTATGGGGTCACACAGAGTCGGACACGACTGAAGCAACTTAGCAATAAGATGTTTAACAAAAAAAAAAAATTAAATTAACGTTTAACAGAAGTATTCAGCAGACAATGCATATAATGGTTTCATTTACATAAAGTTTGAAAACAAGCAATCTAACCTACATTTCTGTGTGTATGTGGGTGTACATGCATGTACTCCATGCATGCCGTAAGACTATAAGGAAAAACACAAAAATGATTACCCCCTAAAGGTTAGTGATTTTAGGGGCTGGGGGATGTTAAAGGGAAAGGCACAGAGGAAATATGTTAATGATTATTAGTATTTATAATGTTATATACTTTCTCAGCAATCTTCATTATTAATGGCTATCTAGAACTATAAATTTCTACTTTATAATCTTGGTGGGTTATTGTTTGCTTTACAATTGTTTTTTAACTATACATAGATTTTATGTATTCTCATGTATATCTGTTATATCTCAAAGATTAAATCAAAAGATCAGATGTGAACTTTTGAAAAGAAATATTTCTTGTGGTACCTTTGTGGTTTGGTTAATGCTGTGATTTGGGGTCAAGGTCAAAGACAAGGAAGCATGCTGGTTCTAGCACAGAGCTTCATTACAGCTCACAGGCATACCAGAGCTAACCACATCCTACTTCCCTAGGTACAGAAATTCCACTCTCCTGAAGGAACAAACGCTAACAATGCAACGAGAAAAGGGAAAAAAAAAAAAAACTGAATAAAAGACCAAAAAAACAGATAATAACTAAGTGCTGGTGAGGATGCGGGAAAATTGGGAAAGCTCATATATTGCCAATAGGAATGTAAAATGGTTCAATAACTTTGGAAAACAGTCTAGAAGTTCCTCAAAAAGTTAAATATAGAGTTACATATGACCCAGCAATCCACTCCTAGGTATATATCCAAGGGGAGTAAAAACATATGTCCACACAAAATTTATACACAGATGGTCCTGGTAGCATTATTAGCAACAGCTAAAATGTGGAAACAACTCAAATGTCCACCAGTTGATGAATAGATTAATAAAATGTATATCTAAAGATGGAATATATTATCAGGCAATAAAAAGAAATGAAGTACTAATACAAGCTACAAAATGGATAAACCTTTAAAATTATGCTAAGTGAAAAAGCCAAGCACAAAAGTCCACATACTATTATTATATGATTCCATTTTACATAAAATATCCAGAATAAGCACCTCTATAGATAAAGTAGATTAGTGGTTGCCTAGGGCCAGGAATGTGAGGAAATTGGGGGTGACTGCTAATGGATATAGGGTTTTTCCAAGTGATGGAAATATTCCAAAATTGATTGGGGTGCTACCTGCACAACCGTGAATATACTGAACCACTGAATTGTATACTTTAAATAGGTGGATTACAGGGTATGTGAATTATACCACAATAAAACTTTTATTATAAAATATTGCATTACAGGCGATCCCTGCCATAAACAATATACAACAGTGTTCAGAAATTGTCAGTCTTCACTTATCACATCCATATGTGAAATAAACTTCTACACTCAGCCCCAAAGTCTGGGAGAAATCTGACTAGTCATAAGCCTAAATGCTACACAAAATGGCTTTGTTTCCAATTCTTAGTACCGTAATCAATAGGTTTTGAGCTTATCCATCAGAGGCTGGGCGAGAATCCACAGTAGCCTGCAGAAGGTGCTAAGTCTTAAATGCATGCTGAGCAGTTTCTTCTATAAGTGACCCATAACCTCTTTTCTGAAGTGATTTTCCAGGACTCTCCATGAGAGGAAAAACTGAACCTCACTAAATTTGTTAACCAGAAGTGTGCTTTCTTGACTTCATATGTAGAGAATTTTTTTCCAAACCACACTGGAAAATAACAGGATTGGAAAAGTGATCAGTGAGTTCACATTCCAGCCCACCAATGTCCAACAGCCTGCCCAAATGTAGACGTGAAAGTAAAACACTTCCAATGTCATTCAATCTCATTTCTAACAAGAGCTCTATATAACACAGTGAGAAATGAACATAACTGAAAAATTATAGAAACATTATATCAAGAATAATGATTGACAAAAACAAGAACAAGACTTAATTGCCTTGTAAAAGTCAAAATTACTCCTGGCTCTCTCTTACCAAAGTGACATTTTCTTTGCATCACTTTTTTCACTTTTAAATTTTATCTCATGTCTAGTATACATATCTGTATGTTGCCAATAATCTTTTCAAAAGTAAGCTGGGGTTAAAACCAATCCAAAGATGAAAATAGGGATTCCTTCCACTATTCTGGATTTATAACAGTTATAACCAATATAAAAGTTTAGCAAGTTTAGCAATTATGTGGCTTCTTTATTTTAAAAATCTAATTTAAAAATCAAAAGCCAACATTATAAAAGTTTTTCTCATCTTTACAGACAATGAGCATACTTGACATTTTAGCTACACAGACTTCCCTGTTAATTTTGCTCCACTACTGGATCATGCCTTCCCAGCCCATCAGGCTGACATTTTCTGATTTATAGTTAATCTTTTCATTTCTCTGCTTCATGACAACCTTGAAAGGAGTACAATGATATTATTTAGAAGACAGTTTTCAATGTCTTGATTTTTGCAGCTCTTCCATAAGATTTAATATGACTTCTAGGGAAAGAGGAGGGAATAAATCAGGAGTTTGAGATTGAAATACCTAACACTATTATATACATAACAGATAACCAACAAAGATCTAACGTAAAGCACAGGGAACTATACTTAATACCTTACAATAACTTAAAGTGGAAAAGAATCTTAAAAAGAATAAAAACATACATACATACATATACATTATATATAAAACTGAATCACTTCTCCCTACACCTAAAACACAACTTGTAAATCAACTATATTTCAATAAAAAATTTTTTTAAGATTTAATTTGACTTCTTATAGCTGGGGTCCAAACTCTAGAAAGTGCAAACACGGACCACATCAGGGACAGACTAAGCAGCAGGATGATGAGCCTAAAGAACAAAGCCATAGAGAAGAAATCTGAAGAAATAAAAAGGCAAGCCCTGGGGGCACAAAGGGCCGCTCCCAGCCATCAGATGGGATGGCAAATCCACAGGCAAGGCCTAGGGAACATAGCCAAACTTCAGTCTCACTCCAGGTACAGGTCTATGAGCAGAGAATCCCATTCAAGCAAACTTGTGTAGTGTTGTAGTATTGTGACACCCACTGCTGCCCTTGGCTTTAGGACGATCTCAGATTTAGAAGAAAAAAAGAAAAAAAAACAGCAGTTTACCATGAGACAGAAGACTGACATACTCCACCCCCAAGGTGACAGCTGCCCACCTCCCCCACTCCTCCCACACACCTGTACTCTGCAGGATATCAAGGACGCAAAAGAGTCCAAGTCAGGAAAAGACCCAGAGATGCAGGCTGCACCCCAATGTACATTTTGTGTATGGAGGAATGTGGATCCAAAAGGCACTCAGCTTCATGCAGAGTTGACCAATGAAGCTGTCCTCCTCAACTTTGACCCTGAGGTTTAGATTCACGGGAAACGATTTCAAATCTCCACGTTCATGAGGCTGTGGCTCCTGATCAGCTTCCGCACCAAGAGTCAGGCTGTGACTCAAGACAGATGCAACGGTGCTAGGATGGCGCAGGGAATAGCGGACTTCCCACAGCTTTTAGTGAATACTACTTAATTTGAGCTGGACCCAAAGGATCTGCTTCCCTATGTAAGAGTTGAAGTGAAAGTGACTGACCGTCCCGGATCAAGACGCCCTCTCACATAGACAGGCCACCTGCCCTTCTGTAGATGAACCAGCCTATTTACAAAAGAACACATTTTCTACCTGCAAAATGTCAATGTTAAATAAATTAACCTCTACCTCTTCTCCAAGTCTAAAATGTTGTAGTATCTTTGCTCTCCAAAGATGACAAAACACACAGAAGGCTTCAGTGAGAGTAAGATATCTTAAAATACACAAATGAACATGGTGAACTTTTCTTTAGTGGATCTGAATCCTTTTTTGTTTAACTTTCTGCTTATATGATTTCTTTTTGATTGTCAACAGCTGTTATTTCAGGACAAACAGACCCAAAGATCTAGACTTTATAATCATTCTATACTTAAAGTCCTTAGGGACCTCAGTGACAGCTGTAGAGAACCTTAGACTTACAACCCAATTATTATTTGTCTCCACTTTTTTTTTTTGCTCACTACCTTTCTGGGTTCTCTACAGATTTTCTCAAATTAAGTCAAAGTTGAACCAACACAGAACTCATATTTACAAGTACCCATTTAAGAAGAACTGACATATCTTTATTGGTTCCTTTATCTACCCTAAATACCCACTGTAGAAATTATTTTTTAAAATACTAGGGTCCAATGTTAAGGTTTACTTTAAATAGCTACAGTAACCAAGACTGCATGGTACTGAAGAAGGGAATAGACACATAGATCAGTGGGACAGAAACAGAGGACCCAGAAATAGACACACACAAGTACACCCAAATGGTTTTTAACAGATGTCCAAAGCAATGTATTAGAGAAAGGTAGTCTTTTCAACAAATGGTGCTGGAGCAACTGGACATTAATAGGAAAAAGAAGAGCTTAGCGTTAAGATCAAAGGCTGGCAAAGATGAGACTCCAGATCACTGACACATTGTTAGAAGGTATGTAGAATGGTATAGCCACTTGGGAAAAATTTGACAGTTTCTGATAAAACTAAATATGCAGTTATAACACAGCACTGTACTCTTAGGCATTTATCCCAGAGAAACAAAAAGGCATGATCACACACAAAACTGTACATGCATGTTCACAGCAGTTTTATTTTGGCAATTCTGCCAAAAAACTAGAACCAAATGTCTTTCAATAGGTGAACTGTTAAACTGTGATTTGTTTATAACAGGGAATACTACACAGCAACAAAAAGGAACTATTAATATAAGCAACTTGGATGGATCTCAATTTATGCTGAGGGGGGCAACCTCAAAATATTAAGTACCATAAGAATCCATTTATATGACATTCTTTAAATAACCCACAGAGATGGAGAACAGTTTAGTAGTTGCTACAGGTTAGGGATGGTAGGAGAACAGGGGAGTGTCTGTAACTGGTAACACAGGGAAGCCTTTTGACAAAAGAACAGTTCTTCATTGTGGTGGTAACTAGACAAATCTACCTCCACATGCAAAAGCCATGTACAGCTGGTGAAACCTGTATAAACTCTGCAGAATGCACCAATGCTAATTCCTGATATTGATATTATACTATCAAAGACATTTTATATTAGGCAAAATTGGATCAAAGATACATGGGATCTGCCCTGTAAATTGTTACCAAATTCTTGTGAATTTATAATTATTTCAGAATAAAAAGGTTTTTGTTTTTTTAATACCAGTAGCTCTAGAATCTTGAGACCAAAATCTGGTTCTGCTACTTACACTACTGTGTGTAAGTTATTTAGCCATTCTGAACTTTCGTTTCTTCGTGTTTTAAGTAAGGATAATAATATTAGCTGGCAGCTTAATGAGAATTAAAATGAGAAAGAAAAAAAGTTGCATTCTTTTTTCATCTGAGATAAACGGGACCAGATGGCAAAGTATCTTTCAAGAATGATGCCATATATGGAAGTGCTTGTATGATTAAGCTACATATTGTACCTACTAATTTTTATAATCCATTTGTAAATCTGACTTCTTATTTGTAGACAAAATTAGGTCTACAGTTAAGAGCATTATTGGAATAAGAGCTATGCCACCCTATAGATTAGAAAACTGAGGACAAATAAACTTTCTCTAGTCCATAATCTGATGAAGTATACCTCAAAAGGTTAAGCAAACATTCTACCGGGGAAAGCGATTTGACCTGGAATTTGATATGGTTCATTTCCACATCAAGATCAAACAGATTCATTAGCTGCTTCTTAACCTAAGAAACTCCAGTTGCTTTGGAGAATGAGCACCAAAAAGTATTTCAAAAATCGCAACAGCCACCTTACCCTGTGAATGCCTCCACAATAAGCCCTTCCAGGTCCCATCAACAAACAGTACAAAGAAGCGCTCAAGGTCCTGGCTGGCACCGTGGCACCCTCGGGCTACCCTGTTCCCTCTTGCAGTGTGACGGAAATTCCTGTGCCCATCCCTCGCTGGCAGCCCCTGTGAAGGCCCGCCCGCTATCAGGCGCCCAGCCTCCTGGCAATAATTCTGCAGTCAACCCTGAACACTTCCTCTTGACTTCCTCCAACACCAGGATGAACTGACACTTGGCAGTTACCACTCCGAGTGGGTGGCTGTGGTGGGAACAATAGCAACTCTTAACTAGACTTGGTCAAATTATACTGGGGAGACAGAAGGAGAAAAGAGAAGATACCAAACACATGGTGGCCTGAATTCTTTCATTCAAAACAATCGAGTTAGTTTATGCAACTGATGACAGAAAAACATATGAAATTAATGAAGATTTTGTTTAAATGAAGCAAAGAGACTTGGTAAAGTGGCTTTGCAAAGTCTCTGAAGTTTCATTTAAACAAAGAGTGTCCTGAAGATTTGTAATGCAGAAATTATCTCATTAGCATCACACACAAAAATGATTGCTCCCACGGCCCAGGCTTCCTACTCACAGTTGTACATGAAGAAAAGAACTATGAAAAACTTTCAAAAGAAGTCTCTGGGTATTTTTTTCCCCCAGTATGAACTGAGGAGGGAATGCATAAGAATCACATACACAGCACCTCTACCACTGAAGCAAGATCAACAGGTAAAACTGTTTCCCCCTTCTAGTCTTCACAAGCTGTACATCCAGTCTGCAACATCAACAACAAAACGCCACAAATAATGTGAATAACTTTCTAATTCTACCCACTGATGGCCCAAGAAAAATCAAAGCCTCCTTAAAGGAAGTCAGATGACCTTACTAAGAACGTAAGTAGTAATGTAAGGTCTATTATACTTTACTACCCCATCCCCTCCATTCCATTCCTACCCTGCTTGCACTTCTGAGAATTCATTTGCTATGGGCAGAGGCTTTAGTTGACTGAGCTGAGGGGAGTAATCTGGACAGCAACAGAAGAACGTGGCTTGCAGGAGAGAGGAGACACTGGGATATACAGCCACTGTAAATAATTCCACCTACTCACTAGATTTGTGGGGCTATGCAGAAAAGCCAACACTGAACCAGGAATGAGATCCGTATGCTGGATCTGAATTTACCTCAGCTTCGTTCCGTAACCTAGAGTAAACAACCCATCGAAGAACACATTCAAATGACTTATACAAATAAATGATACACCAGGAACTAAGTAAGGGTTATACCACATGTCAAAAGCCACCTGGCAATAATGTGGAGACGCAGAAACAGTAAAGAAAATCAGGTCTCAACTGACGGCAAGTCCGCGATCTAAAGAAGCAAGAGGACCCAGAGAACTGAAAAGTAAGAATATTTTCCTAGTATCTATGGCAGAAAGGCTCCACATTCTCCTGATTGCCTTGGCTGGGTGTTTGAGAATCATTTTTACTAAGTTCCCTTGGTTACTTTTCCATATCCAATTTCTGTAATTTAAACCATACTCTAAAACTTAACCATGCTTAAAAAGTGCTGACGTTTCTTCCTTTCAAATGGTTCCCTTCATCTCCAGTCTCACTGCTGTCCCCGATTCACCTCACAAGTGCCATCAGCTAGGTCTTACTCACGCCATCTGGGTCGTACTTGGTGATTCCCATCTCTCCAGAGGGATTCCCAGGTGGTCCTAGTGATGAAGAATCCACCTGCCAATGCAGGAGACACAAGAGACGCGGGTTGGATCCCTGGGTTGGGAAGACCCCTTGGAGTAGGAAATGGCACCCTACTCCAGTACTCTTGCCAGGAAAATTCCATGGGCAGAGGAGCCTAGCAGGCTATAGTCCACAGGGCCGCAAAGAGTCAGACTGACTGCGCACACACCCAAACAGCCTATAAGACAGTGCACAGCAACACTGTCTGCCCTAAAGCTGTGCTGGAGGCAGGGAGGCCAGTGAGGCTGTCGCAATAGCTAAGAGATTGTGAAGGCTCAAAAGTAAGAGACAGATCAAAGAACTTTTACTCTAAGGCACTTTGAAAGTCACTGTAATATTATCTAACAAACTGACCTGAGACAAAATTTCCTCACCTATAAAATGGAAATGGTGCATTCGATCAGTGATTTTTGGTTTTTCCACATGTGCATGCTAGGAGGGCAAGGTGGTCAGGGGAAGTTTTAAGAGCCTTTACCAGAAGAAAGAGGAGCAGGTGTGCCTCAGGCTTCTCTGCCCTCAATCAGCGCCATCTGTTTTGTACAGCGGATGTCCATATCAGATGAACCGAATAAAAGGTTCCACAATAACCTTTGAAGCCACTGAAGGTCTACATCAGAATTAAAGTCCCATCTCACTCTAAAATTCCATGATAACTTGACTTTTATGGCTCCATTAGAAGGTAACAAGGAGCTATACCTGGACCTTTGCAAAAAGCAAATTCAAAGAAACAGGTGGTGGTTGAAACATAAGCCAATACATAGCATCCAATGGGATGCTGATAACACAGATGGGAAAACTGTGCAACAGTATTTGCTCCTAAACAGTTGCTCTCAAGAGTCCCTTTCTCCAGTTCCTACCATGCGGAGAGAGCTTTTTCCACCAAGACACAAACGACAGTTTTGTTTTTTTTGGAATGTCTGTCTGCAGGATATGACAGGGAGTCCATACTCCCACCAACCTCTGTAGGAGTGTGGCCTGAGCAGGCTATAGCCCAGTCTGGCCTTCTAAAGCCTCCTTTCAGATGTCTGCAGCAGTCTGGGTCTCACCCCAGAAGTGAACTCCTGCTGATAAGAAACCCTTCCTATGGCCAAACAAATCACTGTTGGATTCTTGTCGCATTCTTCACTTCTGTTTTTCTTCCTCCTCCTCCCTTCCTATAAAAAAAAAAGGTGTCTTTTAAGTATATCTAGAAGGAAACCTGAACAGCTAGGCGCTTTCCCCTCTTAATGTGTTCCTTATCCCACTGGTGATTCAAGCCCTGGGCCGCTCCTTGCTCAGCACACTGAGACGGCTCTGTTCTGCTTGGTGGTGGGAGGCCACGTCAGCAGGAATCGGCGCTGGCTGCCAGGTCACATTCAAGACTGTCTGGAGCACGTCAGCGTGCAGCGCCCGCAGGACAGAGGCTGCTCTATGGTTTCCCTCAAGCAAAGGGAACACTCAGCCTGGAAAAAAAAAAGCCTGGCCTCTGTGCACCACACCAACCCAGGCTTAAGGGAGACTCCAAACACTAAGAGGTTAGAGTTTCCCCATTTTGAAATGGTCCCCAAATATTTCCAGTTACAGAGTTATTGGTTTCCCTTCTCCTCTTTTTCTTAGAGGACGTACTGTACTGCATCCAAACTCATATTTGGAAAAGGCTGCCACAAGCCAAATCAAACTTCATCGTGGCTTTCTGGCTCCTCGGTCCGACAGAGGAAATTCTGCACACCCAACCCACCAGTCTCCGCAGCCCTGACATGCATTGAGTCAGGACGGAAAACCTGACCTAAAGGGCTGACACACAGAGCTGATCACTATAGGCCTTCCCCCCCACCCCTTCTAAACACACACAATAAAAACAGTAAACAAACAAGCCCTGCCAGAAGTTATCATGATATCTCACTGGATGGATTCCTGACAAAAAGCAAACAAATCACAGTGCAGAGATATGCCGCACTAACAACAATGCTGTACTCTATGCAGCTGGCTCAGCAGGGTCCAGAGCCAACACTGCCCTGCAAACTGACATGGTTAAGGCTAACACGCTGCAACTGCAGGCCTCCTATGCATCCAGGACACCTGGGAGTTTCATAATTGGCTGCAAATTTAGACTAGAGATCCTGTTTTTAAAAAAAAAATTTTTAAGTGAATTTTCTCAGACATGTCTGAAGTTAAGGGCTTGTTCCTTCCACTCTTAGAGGAGGAAGGTCTTCTTAGGTGGACAGCCCAAAGGTCAAATCTTTCTCTCCAGAAACACCAGGCTTGCTAAAGAAAATATCTCCATTCCATGGAGACTATTAGAAGAAATAGGAGAGAAAGGGGGTGAAGACTGAGCGAGTAGCTGAGGACATGGGGAAGGGTGTTATGAGGGAAGAGAAGCAGAGTGACACACACACACTGCCGAGACACGGCTAAGGCAGTGCGCCCTAATAGCTCTGGGAGGCACTGGGCCACCACGTAGAGAGGCGTTAACTACCCCAACCACACGCGCACACACATAGACCCAAGTGCAAGAGAGACCATTTAGCTTCCGAGAGGCATTAGGAGCAAGAGACACTGGGAGCAAACCAGAAAAGAAAACCATAGTCAGGGAGGCCACAAGTTGCTGCACAACTAACGTTCCCATGAAGAGGGGCTAGAGGACAAAGGAAGATTCCCATGAAGAGGAGCTAGAGGACAAAGGAAGAGCAAATACCATAGGTGCTTAGAGATTCAGTGATGTGAAAGGTACTCTTCTTTTATTTCAACCGTTTGTGAAAATGAACACCCACAGTGCATCTAATCTAAAGGGTCATTCCATCAAACCTGGTCTTCAGACAGGGATTGAGTATCACCAGCACCTCCTTATGGGGAAAAAAAGAAAATTCTAGACGGCCACCTACTAATTTACTGAAAACCAAACAAATATTCCAAAGTTAATTGGCTACCACAGGCTTTAAATAAATCCAAAGCATTTTGACCAAAGAAAACCACAATAAAGCTTTAAAATTATTTCAAAAATAAAACTACCAAATCATATATGCTACTTGTACAGCTGAAATAAATTTAAATTAGTTATTACACAAGAGAAGTTTTTAGAGGCATATGATCTAGAGCCAAAAGTAATGTCTTAGCTAACACTGTAGGAAAGGCAAGAAGGGAGGAAACTAGGAAGAAAAGGAGGGAGGGAAGAAGCAAAGAAGGAAGAGAGGAAAAGAATCTAGAAGGAGGGAGGAGAAGAAGAGAGAAGAGGGAATATCTAAAGAAAATGAAGTATTTGCCACATATACATATTAGAAATACATAAGATGACTGAACTAGACTGTATTGTTTTTAATAACAGACTGCTGCAACATCCAGCACAGAGATGAAGAACAGAACAGCCTTGAAATGTTTTACAACGCAAAGTGTAGATTTCACCAAAAGGTTAGAGCAGACACCAGCGGTAACACTGGCAAACACATACATTCATATACACTGTGTGAATGTCTGTGTGTGTGCATACATATACACACATTAAAAAATAACCCTTTTGGCAGAGTGCAACAGAGACATTTGGTGAGAAGCTAAAACTAACAAAGAGCATCACAAGATTATGACTTGTGTATAAATCCTCCAGGGCATATTTAGAGAATATGATGTTTAAACAAATGAGTCATATCTCTACAACTGAGAAGTAGAATAGTAAGCTAGTTCAATTTTTACATACACGCACACACAAAATGATGATGCAAAAAAATTAGGACAGAACGATATCAATTTGTGATTTTCAATAACCTAATTAAATCTGAAAGAGAAACTGAAAACTAAATAAATGTTATTTCATGAATTCCAAGTAATTTTTTGTTTTCTCATTTTAACATCTCAGGAAAAGGAAAGCATCTTACAGTTAATGGTACGTCAGTTTAATTGATGGAATTTTCTCATGTAGGTATACGTAAAATGCTGGTGTATCTCAAAGTCAACCACATCACAGATTCAATAAAATGATAGCAAGTAACCTATGAAACCAATATAAAAGGACAACCACACATGCTGTTTCAGAGATAAGAGACAGGGAAAGCAGCAAGGTAATCTTAGCCAGTTCATGAACAAGTAGTGGGCATGAGGCAGGGAGCAAAGGCACATACAGACCCTTCAGCTGAGGCTGTACACCCAGGAGGAGGAAGTGTCAATTTTTATGTTTTCATTATTCTTTCCATTCACAAATAATTTAATAACCTAAATATCACATGGCATAAAAATAACTGTTTTACTGAAAACAGTGTTAACTACCTACTTATGACAATTCTATCTTTAAAAATATATTGGAGGGAAGTCCAATGGTTAGGATTCGGCACTTTCACTGCTGGGGCCCAGGTTCAATTCCTGCTTGGGGAACTAAGATCTGCGAGCCAAACAGCATGACCCACCCACCCCCACCCCCCCAAAATACTAACTACATCCAAGTCTTTGGAGGTGGAACCCAAGCACTTCTTTTAATCATGGTGATTCAACTGTGCAGCCAGGGTTGACAAGTGATATAAAGTACCTGGCAAACACTAGGTACATACATTTTCTTAACATGGCAATTATTAAAACAAAGAAAAAAAATACATAGTGGATAATTTTCTCTTTTTTTTGGTTACCAGTCAAAACTAATTTATGATACAGTAAGAGTCCTAAATGATAGTTTAACATATCACTTTCAAAAAGAAAATTCTAGATAATTAAGCTCTTGAAATCTGCCCATACTTGAACCTATTAAGTTATAGTCTTCTCATGAAATTAAGAAGATCTAAAATGGCAGAAAAGTCTAGGGGAATAAAAGTGACAGAGGAAAGAGAAATTGAGAGGTAAGAAGAATTTCAGAAACGATTTGGTCCAATTCTTTTATTCTGAGGTGAGGAAAGTGAAGTGTTTGATAATCAAAGAAACCACATTGAATGGAAACGTTAAACTCTATCGGTGCATTCTCTTCCCTTTAATCAGAGGCAGAAGGTTTTGTCAGGTTTCTTCATTTAAAAGAGAAGAGAGGGCTTCCCTGGTGGCTCAGTAGTAAAGCATCCACCGCCAATGCAGGAGACACGGGTTCGATCTCTGATCCAGGGAGATCCCACGTGCAGCCGAGCAACAAAGCACGCACACCACAACTACTGAGCCTGTGCTCCAGAGCCCGTGCCCCACAACAAAAGCAGCCACAGCAACGGACAGCCCGCACTCTCCTCAACCAGAGAAAGGCCACGCAGCTTTAGCACAGCCAAAGATAAATGAATAAGATTATCTTAAAGTGTTATTTAGGGGACATCCTGGTCGTCCAGGCACATGGGACTCTGAGCTCCCGATGCAGGGTGTCAGGGATTGATCCCTGGTCAGGGAACTAGATCCCGCATGCTGCAATTAAAGATCCCTCATGCCACAATTAAGACCTGGCACATTCAGATCAATCAATCAATCAATAAAATATATATGTGTGTTTGTTATCACTCAGTCGTGTCTGACTCTTTGTGATCCCGTGGACAGGGTTCCTCTATCCATAGAATTCTATAGGCAAGAATAATGGAGTGGGTTGCCATTCTCTTCTCCAGGGATCTTCCTGACCCAGAGATCAAACCTTGGTCTCTTGCATTGCAGGCAGATTCTTATCTGAGCCACCAGGAGAGAGCATATATTTAAATATATATATACATAGTTTATAAACTATAGTTTATATTCATTATATATATTCTATATATATATTATAAATGTAATATAAATATATTTATATATATTTTATATATATATAGTTTTTAAAAAGGAAAAGAAAAATTAATAAGATCAACTGATTTTTACTATATGAGTTCAAGTCCAGTGACCTCTGATGTGAACTTTTTACTATATGAGTTCAAGTACAGTGACCTCTGATGTGAACTTTTTTTTTTAAGTTGCACAAAACAGTGGGACTGTTGAGAGTGTATAGTAAAGATTCGTATCAAGAAGGGAAATAGGCTTGATATAAATTTAAAGAGGTCAGATTAGCAAGGCCATTTCACCCTTCCTGTTGAGCCATTTCCTATGTCCCCTAAGTACATTACCCAGAGCTACTTTTCAGCACTCTGGCTCAATTTCTAAAGAATCTCATTTTCTCCAAAGTCTCTAGAGTTAATTACTTGCCTTCTTACTACCCTGGGTATAGCCAATAAATAGGTAGAATGTACCTGTTGTTCTCCAGTTGCATCTGAGATGGAGGCTGGCATTCTATTCAACTCTGAGGAATGTTAATTGCTGATACTAGCATGACAGGTGCAATGAGTAGAAAAATGATCGATGAAAATCCACAGAACAATGGCAGAACTCATCTGGAGATCATGAGAAAACTCCTCAAGAGTTGTAACTTTAATTACTAACAATTGGTCTGGAATTCAATTTGACTCTTGAAACAGATTTTTAAAACAGAGCACAATGTTCTAAATTTCTACAATGGTGCCCTGTCCACAGAAGGAAAAAAAAGGCAATATGTATAATCCTGTTTTTCATGTTACTATGGAGTCGTTCACTAACCCCAACTGCTTCTCATGGATTGCTTCTCCTCTCGTTCCTCCCATTCCAGATCTGTACTGGTAAAGAGCCCTATCTATTTTGAATTCTGAGTCACTTCCTTTTCCCTTAGTTTTATGCTTTAAAAATCTTAACTGTTTCTTTAAAATACTTTACAGAGTGGCGCCAACTTCCATATTAGTTCCCTGACTTCTTATCCTCCTCTCAGGCTTTTTCTTTTACCACCCCCTAGCCGTCAAGGGTGGGGGTGGGGACTTGCTTATTACCTGAATAGAGTATCAGATATTGTTTATTTGTTTAGAATACTTTCCCAACTCAGTGATCCCCAAATACTACATAATACTACCCATTAAACTCCAAAATAGTCCTAGAATATCTTTGGCAATTGTATTTATTCCCACTATATTGGAACTGAGGCACAGAGAAGAAAAATAATTCCTGATAAAATGGCAATTGAATAAGGAGGTATAAATGGAAAGACTATACAAACAAATCCTTTGAAAAGAGACCCTGATTCAAACCCCAGTTCATTAAAACTCTAATGGAAGGAAGGAGAAAGTTTTCAGATTAAGAAAAAATTCTATTTTTGAGCATACAACTGAAGAATTTAAGCCAATCATTCTTTTATTTGTCTGCATTTACAAGAATTTTCTTCCTTTTGTCCATTTTATGCTGCTAAGTTGCTTCGGTCATGTCCGACTCTGCAACTCCAGGGATGGCAGCCCACCAGGCTCCCCCGTCCCTGGGATTCTCCAGGCAAGAACACTGGAGTGGGCTGCCATTTCCTTCTCCAAAGCATGAAAGTGAAAAGTGAAAGTGAAGTCGCTCAGTCGAGTCCATTTTATGACCAAACTTAATTCTGAGAATTTTCTCTTTTAAGGGCGTGGTGATGGTTTAGTTGCTAAGTCGTGTCCAAGTCTTTGGGATTCCATGGACTGCAGCCCACCAGGCCCCTCTGTTCAAGAGATTTCCCAAGCAAGAAAACAAGCGGGTGAGTAGCCATTTTCTTCTCCAGGGGATCTTCCCAACCAAGGAATTGAACCAGCGTCTCCTGCACTGCAGGCGTATTCTTTATCACTGAACCACCACAGATTCCCTTTATTTAAAAGCACTTCTCTATAAATCCCATCTTCTTACAAGTGCCCCTCTTCCCAAAATTCTCCTCCCTCAAAGTTGTTCTCAAGGCCTGGTCCCAGAATCACGAACATCAGTATCCCGGGAACTTGTTATAAACACACATTCTCAGGACTCACCTCACCTATCTCAGATCTAAATCAGAAACCCTGGGGGTGGTACCAGCAAATTTGTGTTTTAACAAGCCCCAGGTGATTATAATCTATGCTAAAGTTATTGGTAACCATCATCATCTGACCCTGGATGTAACACCCTGGGTTCAGGCATGCTGAAGGGGGATCACGAGCCAAACTACCAAGCTGTTTTCTGGGAACCTACATGATTCAAAGTATGAGGCAAGATCTATGAAGGAAACAAAGAGGGAAGTAGTAGTGCTAGCCCAACTCTTCCACCAAGTCAAGGGGCACCAGAGCTAAAAGCAGCTTCTGCAAGCAGCAAGCTGTAAACGGTTATTTTCTCATTTCACTTTTTCAGCTTCATCCACCCTGTACAATCTTACCTATTTTGATCAACTTTTAGTTTTAGTAGTTTATAATAGGTGAGTTGTTGTGTTTACATCTAAATGAAGGTAAAATAAATCCAGTCTCTGCTGAAAGGAATAAACTCAAATTTGTTTGATGACCCCGTGGAGAAGGTGATGGCACTCCACTCCTGTACTCTTGCCTGGAAAATCCCATGGATGGAGGAGCCTGGTTGGCTGCAGTCCATGGGGTCGCAAAGCGTCGGACACAATTGAGCAACTTCACTTTGAATTTTCACTTTCATGGACTAGAGAAGGAAATGGCAACCCACTCCACTGTTCTTGCCTGGAGAATCCCAGGGACGGGGGGAGCCTGGTGGGCTGCCGTCTATGGGGTCACACAGTCAGACACGACTGAAGTGACTTAGCAGCAGCATGTACTACTTACGGGAGTTTTTAACAACTGAAGACCAATTTTAACTAATGGGTTCAACAAAGATAACCACCACGAGGAGTTTACTTATTAAGTATATAATTACAAGATAAAAGATTTTTAAGCACTTTTCAGTTCAGTTGCTCAGTCGTGTCTGACTCTTTGCGACCCCCTGAATCACAGCACACTAGGCCTCCCTGTCCATCACCAACTCCCGGAGTTCACTCAGACTCACGTCCATCGAGTCAGTGATGCCATCCAGCCATCTCATCCTCTGTCATCCCCTTCTCCTGCCCTCAATCCCTCCCAGCATCAGAGTCTTTCCCAATGAGTCAACTCTTCTCATGAGGTGGCCAAAGTACTGGAGTTTCAGCTTTAGCATCATTCCTTCCAAAGAAATACCAGAGCTGATCTCCTTCAGAATGGACTGGTTGGATCTCCTTGCAGTTCAAGGGACTCTCAAGAGTCTTCTCCAACACCACAGTTCAAAAGCATCAATTCTTCGGTGCTCTGCCTTCTTCACAGTCCAACTCTCACATCCATACATGACCACAGGAAAAACCATAGCCTTGACTAGATGGACCTTAGTTGGCAAAGTAATGTCTCTGCTTTTGAATATGCTATCTAGGTTGGTCATAACTTTTCTTCTAAGAAGTAAGCGTCTTTTAATTTCGTGGCTGCAGTCACCATCTGCAGTGATTTTGGAGCCCCCCAAAATAAAGTCTGACACTGTTTCCACTGTTTCCCCATCTATTTCCCATGAAGTGATGGGACCGGATGCCATGATCTTCGTTTTCTAAATGTTGAGCTTTAAGCCAACTTTTATGAACCTGATGAACTGACAGGTACACAGCATGTGCAATGTGATGTACTTGGGAAAGCACACCATGAGAATTCCTCTAACTATCCTGAGGGTTAGGTTAACCAGAAATTCTCCATCTCCACTGCATATTAAATTACCTATGAAGCTTTTCAAAACTAATGCCAAGGTCTTGCCCCCAACAATACGACAATTCCCCTTGGCTTAGACAATCTGACAATTCCTTACAATTAGCCTGGAGGCTAGCTTGTACATTTTTAAATCTTCAGGTAATTCTGATATGCAAATGTTACAAAGCACCAGTATTAATACAGCGAGTTTTTAAATTCTGAGACTTCTGAGATGTTAGATATGTTCTTTGTTGTTATTTAGTCGCTAAGTTGTGTCCAACTCTTTTGCAACCCCATGGACTGCAGCCTGCAGCCCACCAGGATCCTCTGTTCCTGGGACCTCCCAGGTAAGAATATGCGAGTGGATTGCCATTTCCAGCCCCAGGGGATTTTCCTGACCAAGGGATCAAACCTGAGTCTCCTGCATTGGCAGGTGGATTCTTTATGTAAAGAAGCCTAGAGGCGTTCTTTACCTTAAGCATAACAGGCAAGAACTAAGTCACTCAAAATGTGAATGCTTACAACAACGAACGTGAAGGTCCTTAGTGCCACTGAACTGTACAGTTAAAATATGGTTAAAATAATATGTTTTATATTATGGATTTTTACCACTATAAAAAAATTTATTCAAGTACTCACTATAAAAGCGAATGCTTGACCCATAAAATAAGAAATGTCTTGACTATTGTGACTAAATTAACCAAATTGATTTGTAACTTAAAGGATAATAAGCAACACTTTTGCTACATTTTAACATTTTACGACTATTTCAGCATACTCAGGCAAGTGAAGTATAAAGGTTTGACTTTAACACCTGCAAAGATTATTCTTTCTCAGCTAGAGGAGAGGAGCTAGGCTCTAGCCATGCCTAAGTACCTGTCTGCACAGCTTGTATCCTCACAGCAGGCGCAGAGAACTTACAGGGCTGGATCTAGCATAAGACGCCCTGAACTGATGTTAAAGGACCCACCAGCCCCAGAGAGCCTTGCTGCAAAGACATGCAACTTCACGCCAAGAACAATGTTTAATTTGACATCCACATGAAGTAAGTGTACGTCTGAGTGTGTAAATCTGCTTTCCTGAGAACTGCATAACACAACAGGTAAAATTCATCTGGTTGGTCTTCTAGCAGAGAACAACATACTTTCACTCAAAAACACACTAAGAATAATGCTTGTGCTTATCTTTTCAAGTTTCCATTCCTTTCCCAAAGAGTTTTCTTCCCTCGATGTTTTGCCTCCTTTTACCAGTTAGAGCAGAAATTATAATTTGTTAGTAATTGGAAACTTTTAACATTAAGTGAAAATGTGGACATACCTTAAAGCCAGAAAGATACCACAAAACATGTCAATTCTGGTTCTATTACACTGCAATATATGAAGTGTCCATAAAGATGTTACACTTAAATTATGGAATGCTTCCATTTTAACTCAGACACAAAAAGATTTGAAGAGTTTTCAACAATCAACTTTTCTCTCCAAACTGCTAAGGGTTTGGGGTGGGGGGGAGGGGTTTATATTCAGCCACATAAGAAATGTGGGTATATTCAAAGAACCCCAAACCAGTAGTCATAAAGGAAAGTCGCTGATGTGGGCAGTTTGGAAGTCACTTTTCTCCATATTTAGATGGATGGATCCAGAAAGAAGTATTAAAAACACTTCTCTTTCACCCAACTGTCTTCACATCCTGAAAAATAGTGTGCAAAATACTTTTCAAGTCACCGAAACTCTCCTCTGAGAAGAAATACTACCAGAAGAAAAGCAATTATTAAAAAATTTTTTTCTTTCTTTTTTGTTAATCCTAATGTTTGCCCAACTATGACAGAGTACAAAATGTTTAGTCACTATTGTTTACACTGTAAGACAAACATTTTCCTAAAAGACTAGATTTTGCCTATCTTAGGGAAACATACAACATCTATTCCATAGCTCACTCCCTTTCTTCAGTGTTTCCCTGGTCAGCAAGTCATGACTATCTCCTATACAATTCAAATTTCTGTTCCCACTTCCACACCCACCAGCACTGCACTCTCTCGAGCTGCCTTGGCCTCCTGCCTGCCCCTCACCATCTCACCACCTCGCTCTCTCCTTCAATCACTCTGCTGATGGAGGAAGAGAAAAATCACCGTAACAACTCCACTTACTTCAGTAATCAAACTCATTTACAATTTAAAGTGTACTCTATCTATTATTCCTGGGTCTGACATGGGATTTATTGAGAGTTTGCTGCTACAGATAACGGCAATAATTTTTAACTGCATGAAAACATAAAACACTAATGAATAATCTAAATTACTTGCTAATAATATAAAAGATAAAGTTGGTCCATCTTTCACTATTAAATAGCCTTAACAATACTTTCCAGGGTGTTTCCAGCCTACTCCGCACAAAACAAAAACATTATCAAAAGAATGAATATAATGATCATTCCCTCATGTCTTTTACAAATAAGGAAGCTAACCCATATATTGGACTTCAGATTTACTGCGTGCTTTTGGAAACAAACTTATACCTGCATTCATTATCTTAACTTGAGGAATGGAGAGTAAAAAATAACCAAACTTAACTACTTAAGCACAATAACAAAAAAACAAAAATTACCTCTGTGAATTAACTAAGAGACTTTTCCCATCATTTTGACATGATTTTTCAGCAGTATATTAGGAAATGACTTTCCTTTTGTTCTGGACACCTAGGAGGTGCTGGCCAGGCACTAGGATACAAAGATTACTAAGATTTGACCCCTAAACTTTAAGAATCCTTTACAGTCTTCTTTACATGAAATTTTCCATTTCAAATTATAAGTGTAAAAACAAAGGTAAAAAATACAGAAAGAATAAAGCAAGAACTGAAGACTACAAGCTGTGAAATAAAATGTGGCGGACAATCAAGGTAATGAGACAATTAACTTCTTTGGAATCATCTGGCACACAATAATCCACGACTTTTAAGGAACTCTAAGCAGTGGTGCCCTCAGAAATGACATTTTAGTCATTGCTGAGCAAGTCTGCAAGACAAAAGGGCACAGAAGCTAAACTCCCATTACTTAATTTTTAAACATATTATTATGAAACATTATTATTTTGAAGCATTACAACTAAAGTGTGGAGACATCTGAAAACTCCTAACCAATGCCTCAAGTTCAGAAAAGCTTTTCTGAAATGCTTCAAACTGACAAGTAACAAAAATAAAGGGTGGTTCAATGTTTAGCTGTAAAGGATACTGGGAGCCTAATAATGGTTCCTTTTTACTGGACCCTTGCATTGCTTTAGAAACTCTTTTAAGCGCTTTCTACCCAATATGTCATTTAATCTCCACAGCAATTCTTTAAGACTGATATTATTATTCCAATTCTACAGACTAGGTGTAGGTAAAGAGAAGTAACTGCTTTTATGATATACATCTAACATGCAGGGGACTTCTAAGCCAGGCAGTCTAACCCCAAAACCCATAATAATCTTACCAATATGCTTTACTACCCCTTCAGTACAGCCTAAGAGCAAAATACATTAAATAAAGATTAAAGAAGTCCGGAATTTCATTGAAATGTGAATGACAAGACCTAAAAGAGGGAAGGCTTACCCACAGGAACTGCTTCATAGGCCTGTCTGAATAGGGCTGCTCAGGTACAGTATGAGAGTTAACTGTTTATCATTCAGAAAAAGAAACAGCTGAAGCTTCAACTACAAAACTTACTTTACATGTAAGAAAAGGTGGAGCCACTGTTTTATCCACAATCCTTTATCTGAACCATATATATACATTTCCATAAACCTTCATCTGAAATGTTGCCATCACCATCAACCCCAGGAAAGCAAGCCTATTGTTAAGCTGGCAATAAAACAGAGACCAGAACTTAAGACAGATTTCCATCACCCAGATAATCAACCCAATGGCCACAACTGATCATGACATCAATTTAGGACAAAAATCATCATCATAGCTGTATACATTACTAGACGGTGATGGTGATGATGCTGGTATTTACAATGGATTATATCTCACAACCTTATTGCATAGGAATTCCCACTACCTCCATTTTAAGAGAGGAAATTTGGATTGAGTTTAACCATTATCTAGCAAGCAATCAAGGATTCACACTACAGAGCCTTTACTCTCAGAACATAATTTTTATAGCTTCTAGCAATTAAATCACTCACGCTTTACTTGGAGAAAAAGACCAAAGAAAGTCTGAGAATATAATTTTGGGTAAAGTTTTTGTCCTAATTATGAATGTGTGGCGGTGGTGGAGGTGGCTTAGTCACTCACTCATGTCTGACTCTTTGCAACCCTATGGACTGTAGCCCTCCAGGCTCCTCTGTCCATGACATTTTCCAGGCAAAAATGCCCCATGGAGGAAGGCATGACTACTCCCTCCAATATTTTTGTCTCCTGCACTGGCTGATGGATTCTTTATCACTGAACCAAAGAGTAAGCCCTATGCATATGTAAGACTAGCTAAAAACAATCAAGATAACTGGGCAAGGCAGAAAGCAGCAGACACAGCGGGTACACCTCAAGAGGGACTTCACACCTCCAGGGATGCAGCACAGTCTGGCAATCGTAACCATTCTCATGACATTACTTGGTCCCAGAATAATGATAGCTGCACTGAGCATCCCAGACTCTCCTCCTATCCCCTCCAAAAACTGGGCTCTAGGCACATCAGTATTTACTGGTTCTTATCACTCTGCTGGTAATCTTCCAATTACTCAGCAGCAAGCTATTGTCTAAAAGGGGACCTATCACGTCAGCGTACAGAACTCCTGTTTGCACAAACAACTATGTATGCCATGTGTGTGAGAGACAAGGCAAATCATCATACCCAAAATGAGGCTTCCAAGCATTTGAGAGATCAGGTATATATCTATAATGCTAAAAGTGATTCTTCATCAACCTTTCATCAATACTACACACACACAGGAAAAGACCAATTTGTCCCAAAGCTTAAGTTATAAAATGAGCTGGCAAGTTGGTGGAGTAATTCAGATTTTCCTAGAAACTCAAAGAATCTCTCAACCCAGAGCCTCACTGGAAGGCTATGTATTAATAACTCTCACCAAATATAGCTTTGAATCAGTCAAAAAGATGGGCAATACAGAAGGGCTGCTGCTGCTAAGTCACTTCAGTCATGTCTGACTCTGTGCGACCCCATAGATGGCAGCCCACCAGGCTCCCCCGTCCCTGGGATTCTCCAGGCAAGAACACTGGAGTGGGTTGCCATTTCCTTCTCCAATGCGTGAAAGTGAAGTCGTTCAGTCATGTCCGACTCTTAGCGACCCCATGGACTGCAGCCCACCAGGCTCCTCCATCCATGGGATTTTCCAGGCAAGAGTACTGGAGTGGAGTGCCACTGCCTTCTCCAACAGAAGGGCTAGACTGGGCTAAAGATTTGGTAGTTTTAATTCTACAAGATTTTTCAAGTGAGACCTTAACTGTTCACAGTAAGATTGCTAGTTAGTGATCTCTCACATATCCCCAGATGCAAAACAAATTGACTTTAAAAGTGGTTTCCTGTGCTCTGAAAAAAAGCTCTCAAAATACAAAAATTGTAACAGAAAAAAAAGCCTTTTCCCATATAATGCAATTTCCATAAATAATTAAATACAATCAAATAAAAATCAAATACATATTCAATATAATGAAAGCTTGCAGAGATTCTCAAAGATTTAAAGGCAGTCATATGCAGGAATTTCACTTTCAAACCACCCAAATAGTTTTGATGAAAAACTTGTTTGCAAATTTAAGCCAGAACAAGAAGGGGTGCAATCAATCTCAGAAGACCGACTTCATTTACAGCAGGTCCCCTTCCTTGGTTTTAAGCCAGTAAAGCAAGAATACCTCATTTTCAGGCAGTCTGCTTTAAAGGCACAGACCATATAGATTTGCTCATGAAATGATAGTCTACCTCAGCTTGTAAGCCCTCCCAGTGACATCACTCATGTCATTTCTCAATTAACAAAGCAGGAGACAATGAGAGCTCTCTAGGACGTGTCTTAAAATTCTTAGAAAGAATGTCAGGTTAGTGTTTTAATGTGCCAAACAAGTCTAATAAATGCACTTAAAGTACCAAGTGAGGAAAAAAAAAAAAGTAACTTGAAGGTCCCTGTGGCAGTCTGGATTCCGAATATGGAGGGGTGAGGGCGTGGGAGGGAGACAAACAAGGAGATTCAGAAATGCAGAAAGGCTCTCAATGGTGTCATTCACAGAGCCTGTGAGCAGAGCGTGCAGTTCATCAATGATACGGTTCCCACACTCGGTGGGGCGGGCGGAGTCAGACACAGAGCTGAAGAAGGCTTCCGGGAGAGCAAAGCAGGAGGGGTAAAGCCTCCACTCTAATAGCATCCAAACTACAGCCATCTCAGAGAAGGGTTTTCCTGGAGCTTCCCTCCTGCCATTTCAAGATCTCTACCCACTTAACACAGACTGGCTGAGTAACAATAATCTTCACAAAGATGTCTGGATTATTCTGGACAAAGAACACTAGCCATTAAATATATTTAAATATTATTCTTCATTAGAATAATGGTAATCCCAAGCATTTCACTTTTATCTTGTTTTTGCTGTTATCATCATAGCATTCATCTGTTTCCTTCGGGCTCACAATTTGAAATATAACAGTCTTGAAAGACAAAAACTGCAGCATTAGTACAGGTCAAGATGAAAGTTCTTCAGACTTACAAATTTTTTTAAAGGAACCTGATTGGCTTTAATTAAAATGTGATTTGGAAGTTCTTCTACAGAGATTTTCAAAGCCACTACAATCACATAACTAAACACCTTTAAGATCCCAGCACAACAGTAAAAGTTAAAAGAAATATCATCACATCTGATATAATGCCAGAGCTAGTCAAGGGTCTAAAGTCAGGAATTACTGCCAGGCTGTGGGGCTGGGGTGGAGGATGCAGTGTTTCCTGCCACAGTGAATTCAGAGTCCCATTCACCGGCTAAGGAAAGGTTTAACAGGGCCACCTCTACCTGCTCCTCCAGGAGCACAGAGGAAGGTCAGAATGGACTGAAATGGGGGGGCGGAAAGGGCCCTCCTGAAGGAGACAGACCTAAAGCTTAAAGGAAGTGTGGTATTTGTTTTGGCTGAAGGGTTTTACAGGGAGCAGAGAAATGGCCCAGAAAAAAAAAGATGGCATGTGTGGACAGGAAGGAAGGCTGCGCTGCCAGCACCTCAGCCCAGACAAGGGTATGAAAATAATGGGGGAGACCTGTGGCTGCCCTCTATTAATGTCTGAATTAAGCAAAGGAAAGAATTCATACTGATTGCTAAGACTCTTTTTTTCCCCAACAATTAGCTCTTTATACACTTCCATCTGGCCTAGGAAAGAAAAATCTTTTGTCTAGGATGCCATAGGTATAGTGCTGCCTCCCAGTGAGAATGAACTATGACCTTCTGTGGCCCCTTCAAGACCCATGATTCATGTTTCATGGAAAATACTGAGAAATATTCCATTAGAAATGAATCTGCTTTCACAGCATAGTGTATGTTTCCTGTGTTTTTCTTCCTTCATTATCACCAAGGACATTCCCATGAAAACAAAAACAAAAATCTTATTTTTTTCCCCAGAGTAACAATATTCTTTACTTTGGTTTGCTCTGAATTTCCAGAATGCCTTTTCATGGTATCACAATAAGCTTCCGGGGATTTTGTCATAAATGTCCAACAGAGAAAAGTATTACGCAAACAAATGCAACTACAAGCAAAGAGGGTTGACATCATATGGTGTAATTTCAAAGTTTCCAGAGAGACCTGCAACCAGCTCCTCGCCCTACTCCTAAGTCACAAGTCCCCACACCCCCAACACCGGCAATCCTTAACCTGCTGGCTAGTGCTGAAATAGCAAAGCTACAAAACTGACAGTTTCAACCATGGCATAAGCAATGAGTATGACCTGAATTTCCAGGAAGGCCACTGCCACCAACCGTCGCTCCATCCCTGCCAAAAAAACCACCTCTCCATCTGCTGGCTGGTGTTGAAACTAGGGCTTCATTCTCTTAACTTTAATCTTTGGTAAAATGCACTACTTCTTTCAGAAGTTTCCAGTACAGTATGACTCAATTTCTGATCCTTTCCTAACCAGTCCTCTATCATTGTACCTCTTTCCTTCCAGCACCTCAAGTGGAAGCCCCACCTAGAAGTTCAGCCCACCTCAACTCTGGGCCCAATCCTGACTTTGGACAGAAATAATTTAAGGGTTTATAAAGCAATACTCCCTATATCAAACTATCCTGTTCTTACTTCTGTTAACAGGGTTCCTGTCTTACTCCAAAGACCCAGCCTCCACCACCCATTTTTGCTCTGCAAACCACCTCCATCTTCTCCTGGGGACCTAAGTACTCATCTAGCATCCTTCCCAGAATCAGAATCTGCTACTCCAAGAATCAGAAGCCATCTTGTTTTTGTCATGTGCTCAAGAAAATGGAGTCGATTTCAGTTCATGTAATAAAGCCCCAGAGCAAGGCAATAAAGAGCTCTGGTGCTGGGGCTTTCCTGGTGGCTCAGTGGCAAAGAATCTGCCAGTGCAGAAGACATGGGTTCAATCCCTGACCCAGGAAGATCCTACATGCAGCTGAGCAACTAAGCCTTTGTGCCACAACTACTGAGCCTGCGCTCTAAACACCGGGAGCCAAACTACTGAGTCCAGGTGCTGCAACTACCAAAGCCTGCGCATCCCTGGAGCCTGCGCTCCAGCAGGAGAAGCCACTGCAATGAGAAGCCCACGCACCGCAACTGGAGAGGAGCCTCCGCTCACCACAACGAGAGAGAACCCTGCGAAGCACAAAGACCCAGCCCAGCCAAAAATAAATAAAATTATTTGCAAAACAAGAGCCCTGCTCTTTCTCCCTATGTGATTGTAGCTGTGTGTTAACCTCTACAGGTCTCAGCTTCATATGTATCTGTCATACCCATTCAATGAGAGAATACATAAGCCTAAAAGTTGAAATATATATATACTAGCAATGATAAGGATGTTAATCACAACAAGTTTATAAATATACTGCCTATTCCCACATTCTGTATTGATATGTTCTACCCATCTGGAGTGAAGCATTCGTTCACTCACACTGGAATGCAAATGATGGGGTCAGCGAGGATGCCTGGCCTGAGTGGCTGCCTATTACACGTGAATGGCCAACAATGGGTCTGGACGAAGGTTCCTTCCAGTCCCTGCAGTTGATCCTGTTGTCCCAGTGCCTCCCAAGCCCTAGCAAACCACTTGGGGTTCCAGGTCCTTGTCCCTCTCATCCTGTCCTGTGTCATTTCAATTAGCTGGGCCAGGTACCAATATGTCCCAAATAAAGATAACCACAGTATCTGGGTGTTCAGAAGAGAATAAAGACTGAGAAGACTAGGAGGAAGCCAAAGATAAATGGCTACACAATTCTTCTTTAGTCAACAGCATTTTTTTTAAATCACTGAAAGGGGTGTTAGTGTCACTTATCTCCAAGTAGCGTCATGAATAAATACAAAGCTCCCATTGTGGACAGAGCAATATACTTGCAAAATACCCTGCAGAGTATACCAGTTACAAACATGCACTCAAAAGAAGTGAGGAAGAGGCTAACTAGATGAATACACACACACACACACACACACACACACACACGCTCTTCAGACACCAAAAGTAAAAGCAGGTGGCGTGAAAAAGTGGATTTTATACAAGTTGATCCACTCAGCAATTTGCTTCTTATAGATTCTATTACACATACTCAGTTGCAGAGGGACACAATCTTCCAGCCAGTACACTGGGTTCCAACCTTACTATGACCAGAAGCTCAACTATTCTCTTACTGAACTGGAAGTATCAGCTTCATTCTATGTAGATGAAAAACTTTTCATCTAGTTTTTCTAGTGTGTTCTTTTTAAAGATACAGAGTGAATTTTGAGGTTTTATTTGTTGATAATATGTTACAGTAATACAAGTAGGTGGAAGATTCTGTATCTTATACTACTTTAAAATACTTTCTCTCTTCTTTTGTCTGAAGTTCCTTTGTATGGTTTGGTTTTTAAATGGTTTAGAACACCAACGATCAATTTCAGGGACACAACAATCAGCGAAATGCCATCAGAAAAAATACCGTTCATGAACGGCTAAATCATTTCAGATTAATTGCAATTGAAATGAGTTTTCATTTTTTCCTAAATTTTTGTTCTTAAAGTTAAAAAAACAAGTAGTGAAGCTACACAGCAGCATACTCTATTATGCGGGATAGAAAAAAATTAAGTTTCTCCATGTAGTTCACTATGGAAAACTAAAACTGAAGTGCATTTCCGTTCATTTTCTTTATGAATTGTTGAGCAAGCCCAGGTATTAAAAATAAGACCTTTGGGGAGATTTCAGTCTAACCAACAACCTAGTACTGAGCTCAATTACAGGCCAATTGACCATTTGTCCCATAATCCCAATAACTGGCAAAAGCTATCACCAGAGTGCCCTCCAACACAGCAGTCTTTACAGACTAACTCCAGATCTGAGTTGATCTTCCTACAGCAGAACCTCATATGGATCAGAGTACCTATGTCTCTCTCTCTCTTTCCATAATGAATGACGGAGAAGAGGCACAAACTAGTATTACACAAACTAGAAATTAACTGAAATGGCCTAGGAGCAGTCCTTGAAGAACTACAATCAAGGAGCCTCGCTGCACCTGGAGTTTATTTAGATACGGTTCTGGAGAGATGATGCAGTAACGGAATAGGGACTTTTGGAGATCGTAGGAGGGGGTATCCTGCACACAGGAGAGACGTGAACTACTGAGGGCAGAGGGTGCACTGTGGCGGGCAGCCTTGTGAAAGGGCCCCCAGTGACGCCTGCCCGCTAGTATTCACGTTCTCTGTAATCACCGTGCTCGAGTGGGTTCGACGGAATACTCCCTCTTGCCCCGCAGTTGCTGCTCCGATGAGGCCAGTGGTCATAATGTAAGCACCTCCATGGAGAGGCCACTTAGCAAGGAACAGACGGAAGCTGCCTACCACTAGCCCACAAAACACCCGAAACTCTGCCAACAATCACTTAGGCGAGCCGGGGAAACAGACCGACACTCAGACAGGCCTCGCGGTGACTGCAGCACCAGCCCATGGATCTCAGTGTTTCCAGAGGCCCAAAGCCACAGGACACAGCTCAGCTGCGCCTGAACTCCTGACCCACAGAACCTGCAGACAGCCGATGCTGTATGCAGCTACCAAATCTGAGTAACCTGTTACTCAGTAATAAGTAAGGGATATTTAATATAGATTTTTACCTCTAAAAGCATCATTTGGGTAACATCACAGTATGTATTTGAAACTTTCATCTAACTTGAAAAAGTACGTGCTATTCTCTACTAGAATTTTAAGGTCTCTTAAAATTCTCTGGATTTTTCAGGGGACCAAATTCCATAATACATGAAGACAATGCAAGCTTTCCCAAGTTGATTTAATTCACTTAAAAGTCAATCAATACTCAAGACATTTAACTGTGTCACTTATATATCACAGGCCGACTCAACATTAAGGAGCCCCTAATAAAGGAAAAAAAAAAAAAAAAGATAAATTTTACTTCTAGAAAATCACATGCAGACTCAGAGATAAGCTTTACTTCCATAAAATAATAAAGGAAATTTTTTTGGTTAGAAAACTAACAAAAAACTTCCTTACCTTGAATGCACTGCAGTGTTCCATCCTCCGCTCTTATTGTGAAAGTCTCACCTGGATTAACTTGAACAAGAATAACCTGCCAAAATAACACATTAATTTCAATTTTAAAAATTTACTTATTTGGCTGTGCTAGATCTTAGTTGTGGCATACAGGGTCCTCAGTTGTGACATGTGGGACCTAGTTCCCTGACCAGGGACAGAATGCAGGTCCCCTGCACTGGGAACACTGAGTCTGAGCCACTGGGCCACCAGGGAAATCTCTAATTTTCAATGTAATACTAGAACATCTTGGGTTTTCTCAACAGTTTCACTATATAAATTTATGTATTAGTCAAGAAATACATAGTACAGAATCTTGTATAAACATAAAACTTAGGAGATGTCTTAGATCTGGTTCAAATTTGATGGGGGATAAGTACATGCGTTTGTATTTAGCTAAGTGTTTGGGGGAAAAAGTATCTATGTATAGGACCGGGAAATGTCAATGAACAGTATAAGGAGGACCTAGCAAACACACAAATCTTTAAATCTATTACCTAAATGTCTGTTTTAGTCATATAACATAGATATTTTGTTATCAGAAGACAACTTCCAAAAGACTAAACCACGCATGCCATGGCAAAATATGTTCTTTCAAGAATCTCAGAATTTTAGTTCTAATCTCATTCACTTACTTTAGATAACAAAAGGGGAAAAATAATTATTTCTATATCTAAATATAAATGGAAGGACATAATCCAAGTTTTTAAAACTGTTGTTACAAATCATCAGGTGCAAGTTTAACACTATTAAGATAATGACTATGTATTTCTAGAAAATGGAAGGATGTCAATGTCACATTCATATTCTTGGAGCAAGCCTGGTTCCTGCCCCGAAACCATCAAGCACACTGTTTCCTCTGTCTGCAATGCTCTCCTCTGCACTCCCCTTCATCTCTACCCTCTGCCCACCTTACTCATTCCTCCACCAGCTACCACCCATTTATCCTTGCCAGATTAAGGACTGGCATTTGACTCTCGGGACAGGACAGGTCTTGCACTACGGGTTCTCAAAACACAAAATGAAACTCAGCTCCTTCCTAAAATCTATAATTCCAATCAGTTGTCGTTGCTGTTGTTGTAGTTCAGTCGCTAGGTCATGTCTGACTCTGCAGCCCTATGGACTGTGGCACACCAGGCTTCCCTGTCGTTCCCCATCTGCTAGAGTTTGCTCAAACTCATGTCCACTCAGTCAATGATGCCTCCAACCATCTCATCCTCTGAACCCCTTCTCCTCCCAGCTGCCCTCAGTCTTTCCCAGCACCAGGGTCTTTTCCAATGAGTCAGCGCTTTGAATCAGGTAACCAAAGAATTTGAGCTTCAGTATCAGTCCTTCCAATGACTATTCAGGATTGACTTCCTTTAGGATTGACTGGTTTGATCTCCTTGCTGTCCAAGGGACTCTCAAGTCTTTTCCAGAAGCACAGTTCAAAAGCATCAATTCTTTGGAACTCAGCCTTCTTTATGGTCCAATTCTCACATCCATACATGACTATTGGAAAAACCATAGCTTTGACTATATGGAACTTTGTCAACAATGTGATGTCTCTGCTTTTTAACATACTGCCTAGGTTTGTCATAGTTTTTCTTCCAAGAAGCAAGCATCTTTTAATTTCATGACTGCAGTTACCATCCACAGTGATTTTGGAGCCCAAGAAAATAAAATCTGTCACTGTTTCCACTTTTTCCCCAGCTATTTGCCATGAAGTGAGGGGACCGGATACCATGATCTTCATTTTTTGAACACTGAGTCTTTTCACTCTCCTCTTTTACCTTTGTCAGAGGTTCTTTGGTTCCTCTTTACTTTCTGCCATTAGGGTGGTAAAGGAATTATTTTTGTGTCTGTCTTTCCTTACAGAGCCTTAATCTGGGCTCTTATAAGGGCAAGATTTGACACAGAATAAGTGCTTGAGAAATATTTTTACTGAATGAATGAAAGTTATAAAACATGGAAAACCACTGCAACCATTACTTTGAGAAATTAAGCTTTCATAATATGCAATGTTAAAAGTCAACTTTATTTACTGTGGTGGTGGTGGTGGTTCAGTGGCTCAGTCATGTCCGACTCTTTGCAACTCCATAGACTGCTATAGCCTGCCAGGCTCCTCTGTCCATGGGGATTCTCCAGGCAAGAATATTGGAGTGGATTGCCATTTCCTTCTCCAGGGGTTCTTCTTGACCCAGGGATAGAACCCATGTCTACGCCTTGGCAGGCAGATTCTTTACCACTGAGCCACCTGGGCACCCCATATGGACCATAATTTATGTATTTTTAAAAACTATTAAGATCAAAACCATTTTATCTTTAAAAGCTAAATCTTTAAAGTCTATGTATTTTGCTTATACTAATAATTCCAGGAAACACTGTCAGGATATTAAAACATTTTTAATCTGGAAATACATTAACTAGAAAAAACAAGACCATTCAAGGAAAAGCAGGACAAGTTTCATCCCTGGTGCTTCTTGTTATCTTGAATTATAATAGTTATTTCAAGGCAATTTATTTTTCCTGTACAGTAACTGTGTCAATAATTTTTCAGTCTTAAGCATTCAAATCCTCACCAATGTAAACACGCTGTGCCATTTTAAGAACTCAAAAGGAAATCCTTCCCGATCTCTATGGAGTGATTAAGACATTTTCATTGCTTTCTTGAAACTAAATTTTTAAAGTCATTCCTAACATGAAAATATTTTTGACTTAACTTTATTTCTATGTACACATAGAATATAACTCAACTATAGGGGAATAAAACAGTCCAAATAGGAAAATTATCCATGTTTTTTAAAAATCCTTAAACCAATTCTAACATCACTGTAACAGAGCAGAAGGCATCTGCTCTGTGTTTAAGCCTCTAGAGATAGGTCTATAAGATACGCCTGTCGAATTACTCAGGAAAAAGAAAAAAATCAGTGAACACTAAGACTATGACCCAGATATTCTTTGACAATCTTAAATGCATATACTCATTTCCACTTCACTCATAACTGTCAGACAACGTGTCCTAAATGCTAGTTCTAAAAATACAATTCACCAGTATTATAGGAAGTCCCAGGCAAGAACGGGGGATCTGAATTGGAGCATGTTCCAGGTTCTAGCACATTATCTGCTTATCATATTGCATGAAAAGTGTCTGCAGAAGTTTCTCTGCGGTTGCCGACACCGGGCCACATCTCATGGAATGGCTTGGAGGCAGCCAGCCTCCAAAAGCCATTTTGCCTTCCCCTCGCTGCTCCCGGGAGGCCCATTCCTGACCCCCACCCCATCTCTACAGGGAGAAAGGGGATAGGTAAAGGGCTTGCACATATCCTATTAAAATATCTCTCTTCAAATGTTTAGTTACTGTAATTTTCCCTGCTGCTGTGTTTCTATGGCAACCAGATTATAATCTACCAAGTTACCTCAGAAACCAGGCAAATCTCCTGTGTCCCAATATCAATTTTTCTTAACAAGAGTGAAAGTCATTATTTGAGCAAACCGTATTCATCTTGGCACCGAGATACTTTAAAAGAGAGCATTTTATTATACTGAAGTGGACTGACCACCGTGCTGTTTTTGCTGTCAATAAAGCAGATATAGAAATAAACTTTTGACACACACTAGCCCAGTGATCCATCCCTAACCAGAGACACAAATGAGATGGCGGTGGCAGGCCTTGCTTGTGTGGCCCTGAGGAGCGTGAGTCACACCGGCAGGCTCCCTGGCACTTGACCTTTTGTATCAAACAAGTCACTCCCGTCTCTCTGTCTGTCTTTCTCTCTCTCAATCTGTCTCTCCCCATCCCCCCACCCTCCTTCCTTCCCTCCTCCTTTCTTTCTTTAGCCACAAAGCAGACATTACAGTTACAAGTTCTCTTAAATACAGAATGTGAAACATAACATCACTGTCCAAACCTCATCATTTTTTGCCCACTTAGTAAGCATTTCCTGCTTCTCCAAAATCAGCACTAAAACAAGTCATGCTGTATTCTGTGTCTTGTCAGAGGAGAAGGGGGGAAAAAATTTTTTTTTAACCACGGATAGATTTTTCCCCCAGAGATGTTAACATAGAGCCATGTTAATTAAAGACATATTTCAGGCTACTATTGTTTTGTCAGATCTGTTTCAAATCCCTTAGTGCTACAGGAACCAAGCAGCCCAAAATAACCAAAGGCAGTTCATTAAGGTTTACTGAAAAATAAGTGACCATTCTTCCAAAGTCTAAAGAAACAATACAACAAGAGGTAGAATTAACATAACTAAGCAAAAGGCTAAACACAGCATCCTGGGAAAGCTTCACCCAACAAGACGACTGAAGCAGGTATAACATCTTTCTTTAAAGGTATAAATCTAAATAGAACTCTGTTTCTAACTCACCAAAAGAGCAAAAGGAAGCTACCTTTGCATTTTAAATTTTGGATGGCTGATTAACCAGAAGATAATCTCCTGCAGGCAAATTCCTAATTTTTGCCTCAAATAAAATACTGCCAGGCACCCAACTAAATCATCACTGCCACGTATGTGTTCATCACAAAAGCTCCTGCTCGGACAGTAGTACTGACTGACCAAAGATGAAATGTTACATTCGCAGTATTTTGAAGGGTTAAATTCCATACCTAGTCAAGATATAAACAGTGCTAGGAAATCTCATTTCACTTTCAGAGCTTTTCCCACTTGCCACATTCCCTGAAGCTTGTCTTACTCTTAGCTGTTTCATATATGCATGGACATTCTCATGTAGAACAGTTATGAATATCCAACAGACATCTTAAGAGAGAAAGGAGTATTACAACCTAAAAGCTGCAGATGAGTTCCAGCTAAGGACAGATTCTATCCAGGAAGATCTAACAACCTAAAAAGTGAACTCTGACTCCATGAAAGGAATAGTAGCACCTTCCTTCTGAACACACACACACACACACACACACACACACACACACACACACACACACACTTCAGATTCCCAAACTCCAGAAAAATCCTGGCAAGCTTCACCCAGGCTCTTTCGTTCCACCCAAAGCATCCACCATGACACACCGTTGAGACTCTGGTCTCTGTGTCAAGACTGCAGCTGGCCTCCAGCAAAACTGAATAGTAGCATAATTTGATTTTTGAGTTCTGTCTCTTTTACGAAAACGGAGATGATGAGCTGCAAATGACTGACAATCACCTTTGTGGTAATAACATACACAAAGAAAATGTCCCAGGATTTAAAACATGAGCAGTTTAACTGGAAGGTCCTAGATAATAGGAAAGTACTGACTCACCTGCTCGCATGTCCAACCTGAAGCCTGAATCCAAAGCTGGTAGGAAAAGAACATACAAGACCAGGGAGCCTCCAAGAATATTAACACACTAGTCAAGGCAAAAGGACATCCAGACTTTAAAGATGGGGAAACTGAGGCTTAGAGAGGATAAGTAACTTGTCTGAAGTCACAGAACTACAAAATGACAATCAGCACGGGAACTCAGCCCTGCCTGACCAAAATGCATGCTTTTCTCTTCTACCACATAGCATCTCCTCCTCCTCCGCAACAGGCCTGGGTTTTGCAGAGTTAGTTCTCTAGAGAGACGCTTCAATAAATGGCTACAAGGAGAGAAGGCATTTAACTGGATCAAAAGCATGTCCCCAATGACAGAGAACAAGTTCTCTTCTAGGAAATCTGTGCTCACTTCCTGAGACAAAGCCTGTTACCCACAACATGGCAGTCGGGTGTTAAGGAATCCATCCCTTAACTAACAACAAACAGTTGCCTTTAAACTGGGCAAGATTTATTCTCATAAAGTCATTATCAAGTCCTTGAATTCCCTTAGAAACCTAGGAGAAACCAATAAGCTATTTGATTAGCACTATCATTAGGAGCCATTTCTCATGACCTAATAAGCATAAGAAAAATAAAAGATTACTCCTGAAAAGACTGGGTCTTGAGCTTCTATACTTCTCAAAAGTCACCTGTCATTAACAAAAAGACAGGAACGGATGAACAGGTAACCAAGGAAAGAGAAGTTAGATGAACCAAGGAGAACTGAAATCACACCAGCGTCTGCTGAAAATATATACACTTGACCTTGAGCCCTCTACACAGTGAAAAAAATCTGCATATAACTTTACAGTTGACCCTCCACAACCTCTGATTCAACCAACTGCAGACGGTGTAGTACTGTGATATGTATTTGGGGGGGGGATATGCATAGTATTTTATAATTTAAAGTATTTTATAATATTTATAATAAGAAATATAAACAATGTGTGTAGTTTAAACCTGTGCTGTTCAAGGGTAAACTGTATATTCAAATGAGTTCAATAACTGCATTTCATGAAGTAAGTATCCTTAAAATTACAATTCTGTGGTTTAGTCACTAAGCCATGTCCAACTCTTGCAACCCCATGGAATATAGCCCACCAAGCTCCTCTGTCCATGGGATTTCCCAGGCAAGAATACTGGAGTGGGTTGCCATCTCTTTCTCCAATTACTACTCTACTTCATCTTAATTCAGCAAATATTTATGAGTGCCCAGAATAGGTGAGGCATTCCATCAGGCCACAAAATAGAGACTTAGACAATACAAAATTCTCCCTCCCTCACAGGATAACAATTGGAAACTTGCATGGGATGGGAGTAAGGAGTGACTTAAATAAAACAAAACATTTACAGATAGTGATAAGGGCTATAAAGAAAACAATGGCAGCTTGTAAGAAGTTATACATTTCTACTCCCTTTAAATGTGTTGTGCCCTGAATAAAGAGATTCTATTACCAAAAAAGCTGTCTGCTAAGAATAAAAATATAGCACTCACTTAGGTGTGAAAAATACAGGATGTAATATAGATGGCCCAAACTAGGCTCAAAGCCTCTTTTAAGATGGCCACAAATGCCTGAATCTAAAGTTTCAACTATAGGACTTTTTAGATAAAAGTCAAAAACAAAAAAGACCAAACATGTAAGTGTAAGTGTAGCTTTTCCCCGGCTAAGAGTAACAGTCACCAAATATCCCTGAGCATTTGGAGCAGCATTACATTTATTTAAGCAAATCTTTTCCATTTTATTGATTCCTGGTAGCTCAGCTGGTAAAGAATCTGCATGCAATGCAAGGGGGCTCCAGTTCAAATCCTGGGTCGGGAAGATCTGCTGGAGAATATATTTTCACAGAATTGTTGAGTACCCAAAAGATAATTCTTCCTGCTTTAGCTGAAATAATTATGTTCACTGAGAACAAAATTTGATTCCTGTCATCACCATTTCAGGGTCAATTCTTATTAAAAATATCCACCACATGAGGTAAAACCATTTCCTACCCTTCAATTCCATCCATGTACCCCATATCTCCAAGCTGGGGTCTGGCCACACTCATGGGGAATCAGCAACTTGGACCACTTTTCATCTGATGTGCTTTGCACACTAAATCTTGCATGTCATCCTGCGTTTAGAGCCAGCTACCTCATGTCTGGTTTTTGGTTGGCTGACATAGAGCAACGTGATCCACACTGACGTGCTCACTGATGTCACACCCCTGGCTCAGATGGTAAAGAATCTGCCCATAATGTGGGAGACCCAGGTTTGATCCCTGGGTCCAGTAGATCCCCTGGAGAAGGGAATGGCAACCCAGTCCAGGATTCTTGCCGAGAGAATTTCACAGATGGAGGAGCCGGGCAGGCCACAGTCCATGGGGTTGTATGAGCGACTAACACCCTTCTCTGGCAAAGTGTGCACTGAACCTCATAGACAATTCTACCGTGGGAATCTCAAGGCCGCTAAAAAAACATATTTAACTGCCTACATTCGCAGTATCCTACCATTTTTAAAACTCATTTCGATGTTGGCCTTGTCATTTATTGAACACTGTTCTTCCCCAGCTAACACATAATCAAGAAATAATGTGCACATGAGGAATGTTCTCATTCGTATAACTAACAGAAAATCAGTTGCCAGTATTTTGTCTTTAAACAGTCTAGAGTTAACTTTCCTTATTACTATTAATACTATTGCTTTATATCTTGTTCCCACTAACATAAAATTAGAAATGAGTACAAATATGTAATATTCTATGGTTTTGGAAAGACTCTGAGTTAGAGACCTTAGCCTTTCCCTGCCTCTGCACAGTACATTATCATCACTTATTCAGGCCATGCTTTTGTACTGATTAAACTTATTTAAAGCAATACCTAATGTAATTATTGAAATCCTGATCATTCAACAAATAATTGCTGAGTAGTTACTATGTACTAGGCACTCTATTAAGCACCGATGATTCTAAGATGAGAAAGATAAAAGCTGACCCCTATTTGTATATTGGTGCAAAAGTAGAGAACACAATTAGCTGTTTAAAAAAAAAAAAACAAAACATGATTATTTGCTATCAAGCGCTCTGCAAACTGAAGAAACCACCAAGACATCGGGAAAAGTTATAGTTGGAAGTGACACTTAAAGGGAAAATGAGAAGATAAGCCAAAGGGCAATCACATAGCACAAGCACTGGCGGTTCCCTGCATTTAGAATTACAGTGTGCTAGAGAATTCCAACGCGGCTGTAAAGGCATAAGCAAGTGGGACAGAGAGCTAAAGGTGAGACTGAAGAAGCAGGCCAGGCCCACCTCAGAAAAGTCTTTGTTTGCCCTGCTTGAAAGTCTGGACTTTATCGTGTGAGCAGAATTTTCCAGTAGGAAAGCAACACTGCTAAGTAACTAAGATAGGAGTGAGAAACTCAGACATCTCTGGGATGGGAGAGACTGGACCCACAGAGACCAGCAAAAAATATTAAACATCCCACTGTGGCATAATTCAGGGGTTACACAGTTCTAAGTAAGAGTTTTCAAGAATAACCAACGGTTTAACCTTTAAATATGACTATCCAGATCACAGGGTTCGCTGCTGAAGACTTCTGCCCTCCCTGTCAACACCACGGTATCTCTGATTACAGAGGTGAAGTCATGGGCATGGCTCTCCCAGACGTAACTACTTGATTTTTCCTACTTCCTGTCACTCTCTCTAATTCTGTTATCCAACTGTGATTCTGTCACTTCCATTTCCACCACTCCTATCACTGATAACTGAGAGGCCTTCACAGCCTGTCCCTCTCATGTCTCCACCTCTTCCTAGACGTTTTCCATCTCTTATTCCTTCCCTTTGGTTTCTTGCTCTAAAAAGCTAATCCCCAAAGCACTCATAAGGCAACAACCTAGCAGGCCTTTCCTTTACTTCAAGTCAACTCATCAGTCCAACAATGTTGTCTGCCTACTATGTTGCTGGCTAATTTGCTGATCAAAAGGAAAGGAGGATTAATAGGGTTTATTATTATTGGGATTACTGGGAAACAAATTTAATTATGAACCAAAAGAGAATCATTACTTATTCTCAAGGGTTCCAAGTTAATCATATCCCCAAAACACCTGTTCTGATTCCTAGACTACCCCATTTCAGACTAGCTAATTCATTTTTTATATCTTTATAAGTTCAACTTTGCCTTTTAGCATATCATACATACATTTAAAAAGTTTGAAAAAATAATTTAAGGACTCAGAATTGCAGATAAAGGTTAAAAAAAAAAGGACACACAACGTAAAACTTAATTATTAAATTTAAGATGAATTTTATTACTTTTTTAAGACTACAAAAAATAAGGAAGCAATACCACATATTTCTTCTACATGTTTGTCTTCCTGTCACAATATACGTTTAGGTAAAATTAAATGGTGTTCAGGCCAGACTTGTCTTCCAAATAACACTATACTATGTACACTGGAGAAGGAAATGGCACCCCACTCCAGTACTTTTTTTTTAATACTTTATTCTACGTTACAATACTGTATTTGTTTTGCCATACATTGACACGAATCAGCCACAGGTGTACACGATCTCCCAATGTCAAAGCCCCCTGCCACCTCACATCATCTCCCTGGATCATCCCGTGCACCAGCCCCAAGCATCCTGCATCCTGCATCCTGCATTCACTCCAGTACTCTTGCCTGGAAAGTCCCATGGATGGAGGAACCTGGTAGGCTACAGTCCATGGGGTCTCAAAGAGTCGGACATGTCTGAGCGACTTCACTATACTATGTACATACTGAGTAAAGTCACTTTGTGCTAATCTCATCTTACTTTCAGTTCACTTTTTAACTGAGGGTTTAAAAATCAATGAAGATGCCAAAGATACACAGTGAGAAGAACAAATCAGACACATCGTAGCTGAGTCCCAGCTGTGCCAGACAGGGCACTTAGCATTTCTAACCCTGCATTTCCTCCTCTGAAAAGGTAAAACACCTATCTTAAGTGTGTGCTCTAAAGAAGAAAGCCACCCCCAGCAGCCCTGGGAGAAGGCCTTATATATAGTATATGCTCAATAAATAATTATTAATATTTCTTTCTCTTCAAATTTCTACCAGTGGCATGGCCTCTAATGAGAAAGTCTGAAGAAAAAAAGTTTGCCACATCTGCCACATTTCATGTTCTCAATAAAATCTAAAACCAGCCAATTCTCACCTCTGACCAGATTTTCTGTTTGAGAACCGTTCTGGCTTTCCTTACAGGATCACCTCGCAGCTCATTCACATTTCAGTGTCTCTTCGGCTGTTCAGCTTCTGCGGATCCCAGCAACAATAGTGACTTTGGAATCCTTTCACAGTAATTCTGAAATCTAAGCCTTTTATATCCACAAAATACTGTGAATTGCTTGGAACTGCTTCTAACTAAGATTATCACAAGGAAAGTCAGCAATAAAATGTAACAAAGTAACACCACAGTATGTGTCGATTGCCTATTCCAGGAGAGGACCCTTGGAAGGAAGAATTAAACCTGGCCAGCTTCTCCAAGAAGCATCAAGCGTCCGCCTTTTTAAACACTTAAGCAACTAGTTTGAAAGGTTATCCACCATTCAATCCAGGAACAGGATACTTAAGACCATTAAAAAGTTTAAAGACACTATCCAGACTGAAGATTTCAAGGCAAACAGACTTGAAAATGCTCTTCAAAAATGTACTGCTTTAAGATTTTCCTCTCTAGATTGTAGTGCCAAAGCATCGTAAGCAACTGTTGGAAAGCCTGATGCACTTACACTGTCTTGGAAGAACGACATCCCTGAGTGCATCACATACCGACTTGCACAAATGAACAGATTATTCCGACTCTTCCCTCACTCTGCACCCAGTCCAAATTCAGGACTGACACTAGGGTATGTAGACAGCAAAGGAAAAATGTGACAACGATTTTCCAGCCAGCCCCTCCCTCCTCCTCGCAAGCCCTCAGCACACACAAGCGCGCAGCAGATTCTGTGCACGTCTCTAACTCGGGCCAGTTTATGTACCATGACATCAGAGCAGTATAATGAGCCAAGTTTAAACTCCATCTGGGACAAATAACGTCCAGGCACACTGTGACTTCTTTTGTTTATATACACTGACTAAATATGTCTTGGTGGTAAATGAACTTAAGATTTATTTCCCAAGGCCTCCAAACAATATTCTACACCCCTGAAGCACCTCCCTGCCTCCAGTGCTCTTTCCAAGGCTATGCGTAAGTGATTTTTAACAGAACACATGATTTTGAAACATATAATTAACAACTTGAGGAGAGTCAAAGTCCAAGCAGCCCTTCATCAATCTGAAACAAAGAAGATGAGGAACTCACTAGCAAAGCGGTGTGGTTTCACAGTACAAATGCTATGTGACACATAATTTTGTATTCCCAGTGAGAACAAGAATGAGCAGAGGTGAGACACTTCAGATAATGCTCATAGAGTGATTTCTTTTTGAAGGATAAACTTAAATGATTTGTTTTTCAATTCTGGAATTACTTAAGAGAAATAATTATAAATTCAGAAATGAAACAAAAAACAATCTAATAGGCTCAAGTCTTATAAAGTTTTTAGATTTCTTAAGACACAAAAACTGTGCCTCAGGGGTGATGTAATTTTTGAATGGAAAAGAAAGGCGGGGTTTGGAAGGAAAAGAAGGCAGACAAAAGTCCTTTCCTTGTGCCCAGACTTGGCAAGCCCCTGCCTCTTCTCTCTGGTCACCACCATCTCTCAGCAGGCGCTGATGCCAGAGGAAAGTGCTCCCCGATGGCTAACCTCAGGGAAAGAACCACTCCCTGGGGAAAGAAAGGGAGCTACTCTGATGACCTGGGCCTGAAACGACTTCAACCCCACTTCTTCCTCCAAACTCAGTTGGTGCCTCCAGGCTTCAGACAGTCACCCCAGCTTGGTTTGCAACTCTGAGAAGCTCCAAAGCCAGATTCACTGCCATCTTTCAGGGGTGATGTGAAGGAAATTTAAGGTAATAGCAGGAATACTCTTCTTCGCAAGCCTTACAACTTACTACTATACAAAACCCAGTCCCATGTCTCTCCTGACTGTTTACCTGAACAAAACAACAGAGATATGCCTAGTCCAAGCAATACCACCATTCCTGGATGGTAGGACATAGGGGACTCAAATCCCAGTCCTGTGATTTGCCAGGTGCAAAGTACATAACCTTTCTCATCTGTGGTTCTGTCTGTAAAAATGACCACCTTACAAGGTGTATGTTCAGTGGAAGAAATAATATATAAAAGTGCTTAGCACATCATAAGCCTCAAATAGTTACTATTTATTCCCTCTACCACACAGAGAACAAAAAAATGAAAATATCAAATGGAATTCTCTTGGGGAGTTCTCTGGCAGTCCAGTGGTTGGGATTCAGCAATTTCACTGCCATGGCTTGGGTTCAACCAGGCCGAAAAACTAAGATCCCCAGGCCATACAGCACAGCAACCCCACCACCAAAAAAGTAAGTCAGTCTTTCCAATAATTTAACAAATAACCACGCAACTAAATACTGAGCATAAAGTTGAGACAAAAAACCTTCTGGTGATCAGCAAGTTTAAAAAGTAACATTTAAGTTTGAAGTAAATACCAAAAACTTGTAGTCAGACCCTTGGCATTCTTTCAAGGCCAAAAAAAAATCTGACCTTTAATATATCTTTTACATTGTTAAGACACTTCTCTGGAATGTTACAAAACATGTCAGCCCACATTTCCACCATGTTCTTAAAATAATGGTTGAAAAATGAGCCACTGCCTCCCTGCAAAGCAAAAGCCTACACTGAGTATGGGGCTTCTCTTCAAGTCTCCCTAATGGAGGCTCCTCAAAGTCCCAAGGCAGCTTGAAGCAGCAGGGTGTAGACGGGCAGGTGATAAAAAGTGCCCAACCCTGAGTAAACCACTTTAAAAATAAGAAAACAGAAAGTCTGAGAAGTAAACACCTATAGATGTGAATACCCATCTATTAAAGGATGATGTCATCCATTACTCAATTCCACTCTCAGCTGATTCCCTGGTCTTTAAAACAGATATTATTCACAGAGTATATATTAAGCCTAAGGTCTAATTTCTCAATGCAAACATTTTATGAAAAAATATGAATGCCAGTCCTTTGTAATTCATATCCTATTCACATTTTACACTACACTTATTTTCTATCATGACTAAAGTTGCAAATAAATGATTAAGAAACAGCCATTCTATAAGGATGCTTTTTATACAGCCCTTTTGCCAAGGTGATAAGAATTAAGAAGGATTTTAAATAGATGTACTCTGTCAATGCAAAACAAATCAGAAAAGATAAATAAGCTGGATGACTCTGGCTAACTTAGCTACTAACCAACATCACCAGCAAAAGCATGTGTGTCACAGTTTTCCCCGTGAGCTAGAATGACAACTCAATATTCCAATATACATGAAAACCAAAGAAACTTCTATCCGAGAACATGCTTCAGTGTGAATTTTTCTATCTACTTAGAAAACATAAGAACATTTTAACAACTCCTAAAAATTAGAAGTCGTGAAACACAACTGGATAACAAGTCCATTTCTCTACATCTAAGGTTTAGCTCAGAAGGATTGATCTCCACTTTTTTAGAAACACAGCTGGCCCTTGAAAAATGCAGAGCTTAGGGGCACCAACCCTCCACGAAGTCAAAAATCCGTCTGAAACTTATAGTCAGCCCTCTGTGTTCGCAGATCCTAGGTATCCTCAGTTGTACATCTGCAGACTTAACCAGTGGTGGATGGTATATTCTATAATACTACTGAAAAACATAAGTAAGTGTATAAGTGGATCTCTGAAGTTCAAGTCTGTTATTCAAGGGTCAACCTGATCCCCCAAAACAAAACCAAATAGCTCCTACTTTCTGCTCTCTCCGCTTAACTAGTTCCCTTGTTAGTTGCAAAGCAGAAACCCTTGGCAAAGTCATTTTCTAAATGTAGATGTCCAAATGCACACCTCCTATACTGCAAGGGGCAAGGAATGGGCAAAAAGAATGGCTCCAGGTCAAAGCATTCTAGTTAATGGCTGTGCTAAGCACACACTGCACATAAAACAGATATCCTCTCAGCAGTGCTTTATCTGATGGTCGCCTACTAAAGAAAAAGGCCCAGGGCTGAGAGGCAATACCTGTGTAGGCATGAACACTAGAGCGGCACTGAACTGTCTCCGCTGGAGGCCCACCATAGTTCAGCTTCAATTCACTATAACAGCAGAGCTGGCTGGGAGATTACTAAGAGGGGGTACCTACTTCTGGTCAATTCCAATTTAAATGTAATGTAAGACAGCGAAGCCCCCAAATTACCTAGATACAATACTAGGATGCTGCAGCAACGGGTTCCTTGGGAGGCTGCTTACTTTTTGCACCTGCATTTGGAATCTAGATACTACTGTTGCTAACTTAGGCAGCTTGCTCACTACTGTCCTGTTTGGAAATGTAATGCAGATAATTGCTATACAGGGCTGCCATCTGTGGGGTCACACAGAGTCAGACACAACTGAAGCGACTTAGCAGCAGCAGCAGCATATTTTTAAGTCAATCATTTGAACCAAAAAAGATGAGTCTGCCAACATAAAAACGATTATGTGCAAACATATGTCTTCACACATTCTGGAAGAGAACAGTCCCATTTTTTTTTTCCTCTGTGTGTGTATACATATATATATATATATATATATATATAATTTTTACCATACTTTATGATATATCAATGGTTATCACATCACATCCAACATGACAAATATGCATTTTAAAAAAACAGAAATTTGAGGTTGCAAGTCTATCAAATGTAGTTTTATTCAAAGAGAAAGTCAATATAGACATGATTTAAATTAAAATGCCTCATCTAGGTAAAACCAGGGAAATTTTACATTCAAAAATTCTATTTTAATAAGTACCTAAGAAAAATGCAATTCTTGGAGAAACTGTAAAAAATATTGTAAACACAAGTATTTGCATGTTTATCCCTTTGAATGCTGATACCCTGAATCTGTGTTTAATGCTCCTTAACCAGTTTGTAAACAGTAAAACCAAGGCACCAGGTCATTTCTTCTGCCTTTCCTATGCTTTGATGAGTGTTCAATATGGCACTGATTGGGGACTCGAATACTGTTCACTGAGAAGCAGAGGCCAAATAAAACAACACATGGGTCCAAAGCTGTAAGACATATAACTGAAATCCTTCTACATAGCTACATGAGCCAGAGTCCATACTACTTTATTTTACAGGTTATATAAGGAAAGGAGAAAACTAAGACACTTAAAATCAGTATGATACAATAAGTATGCCCGAAAAATTTTAAATAGTTTTGCTTTTAAAACCCAGTATGTGTGAGCACAAGAAACAATTACAAAGCTAAAAAAAAAAAAAAAAAAAAGGTAAACAATTCCCAGGTTGCAAGTTCAGCTGACCACAGAGCCCAGGCAAGTTTGGGGAACTGAGTGAAATGGACAAAGGGGGCCTGAGGACTGTACTCCCCAACCAAAGTGGGTGCCTGCTACTTTGGGTCCGTCAACTTTTGCCAAGTAGGATGACCAGCCCAGTTACGAGATCATCTGGGATTTTTAAAAAACCTAAAAATTCAGAATTTTGTGTAGATCTTCCCATTTTTAAAGCTTGGCACCTAATTATTTATTTGTTAATCATAAAGCTTTTTTTTCTTTTTAATGCCTGTATGAAAAATGTAATAGGTAGCCAGTTTTTAAGCCCTGGTTTAGATGAATTAAATTTGTTTCTTTTGTTCATCCTTCATTCACTCTGAAGGATGTACTCAATGCTACCTTACTGAATGCTACCTCAGACGCCAGGTACAGCATGACCAAGAGACAACCTCTGCTGCCCTTGAGTTTAGAGTGCAACCAGACGGTCAAACACTGCAATAAGTTGAAAACAATCATAATGTTAAAACCGTAAAATTTTAAATTGCTGTTATTTTGCAGTGCAACCTTGCCACGCCAGTGTTTTTCCTTAATCCTCTCCTTTTTGAAGGCAGCTCTATTTCTACCATTTGAAGGATACTGACTGTATCTTGTATCTTATTATTATTGCCTTTGGCTAATTAAATTCTGAAGTGTCTCTCAACCCAGACAGCTCAGAGTTGTCATAATTATATATCATATGTCATAATTATTGTGAGTGCCACATATAACACCCTCCTCTGCATGGCATCAACATTTTCCTTTATGAGACAGAGATTATACATAGGCTTTGCCTTTTCGGAAGGCTTTGTAGTTAATGGAATCGGCAAACCTAAGGCAGAGAGGACTGTAAAATCAGACCACAGACCTGGAAAGCTCAGACTTCTTTTTTCTTTTTTACAGTTCAGAGGAAGCCCTCAGAAATGTGAGCAGCTGCCTGCACTACTAGAAAGCATTTGGTTAAGGGTGCTTATGGACCCCACCTCCATAGAGCTGGAAATTGTGAGGGACAGAATCAAGAAGCCAGGAGTGGATGACCACACTGGATGCACAGAGGACAGATTCTCCAGAAAGAATAGTGAAGAGCAAAGTTTCCAGAAAAGAGATTCTAGAATGCATAGATACAGTTTGCTGGGGGCGTCGCTAATGTTAGTTCTCCCCTGATTATGCTATCCCTGCAGAGTATTCACATTTCACACCACAGAAACTGATTACATGATATGCAAAGCCTGAATAACTTCCAGCGTGATACCTCAGTTCAGGCTCAGCCTCCCCCACAGACACTTCTCCTTGCCTGGTGTGTTTTCCTGCTCACCCTCCCCCGGACGCTCCCAAGACACTGATACATTCTGCAACCCAAGCACTTCTTCCCTGGTCTACACATGTGTAAATACAGCCTTTTTCTTTTTCTGTAAACCACATTCTGCTCCCCAACTAGACTGTTTATTCCTTTAGGTCAAAAACAGTGTCTTATTCAGCTTTGTGTCACCAACACCTAATACAGTCCTGCAGAGAAGACGTACAATAGATGCTTATGCAGATGAACAAATCTGTTATTCAGTCACTCCTTAATTCAGTCATAAATCTTACCCTCTCACTCCTCCTTTCCACCCCAAATCTCAAAGAAGAGAGGCTGACAATCTTGACACAAGAGGCCTTGTAACTGTGAGTAGTAGAGAGAATGTGAATGGCAGTTTGCAATAATAATTTTCTTTAAACATTTGCACAAGTTTACACATTCCTCATAGGCGGTGATGCTGAAGAGTCTGATACAAAACCGCGCTTCCCCATGTTGGGTTTCCCGAGCCCAACATTTGAGCAGCCTAACTTATTCTACCTGCCAGCTCAAGCCCCTGCCTCTAAACAGGGGGTATCATAAAATGAGACGTTATCTAATATTATTCAGCAGTAATATTTTAATTGCAGTCCCATTCTCATTTGAATATCCTTTTCCTGGGGAAGGCTCCCAAGAGCCATTTATTCATTTTTCTACACCATACTGACACTGATCCTCTTTCTGCATCCCCCTCTTTCTGCGGACGGTGGCCTTCCCGCATGTTTAAGAGTAAACCTGTGTGGTGAGAGGATATGAACTACTGATTGCAAGAAGGGAGCTGTCAGGGGAAACGTTATTAAGAAGATATCAACCTGAACAGAAAAGGTCACTGGACTAGTAGGAGAAGTACATTTCATGTAGAAGACATGCTGATGATGAGCACCATCTGAACGTGCGACATTTTAACATATTTAAAGTGCTGTCTGGAAATGTGTACTGAAAAGAATGCGCTGGGAAAACTCTGGCTGCATATGCTGTTTAGGGGAAACAAAAGCTTTCAAAAAAGAAGAAACCAAAGGGGAAAAATCCTCACTTCCAATGCAATGACACACTAAATGCTGATAGACCGAAACGGGCAAAAGCAAGACAAGTGGACATGGCTGAGGCAACTGTAACCTCCTGTCTTCCAAGGAATGCTTATTAACAGGATATCCCAGAAAAACAGTTTTCTGTTTACATTGAAGGAGATCTGCTACTTGAAAAAGAGGCATGAAGAAAGCTCATTAGATGTTACTATTCAGGAAGCTTAAAAGAAAACAAAAGCAAAACATGAGAAATAAAAATGACAAAACCCTTCAGGTGCTCTCTGTGGGCTGAACTCTTGGGACAGCAGACATCTAACTCTGTCCCACCCACTGACCTCCTGACGCGCACATGAGCAGTGCCACTAAGAATATGCATAAAGTGCACGCCACCGTCATGTAGGTCTGCCAGAGTCACAGATTAAATAAGCAAATCAGTCAATGCTATGTGAACACTCTGTTCATAACCTAACGGTTTCTTTATTTACCTGACAGCTGCTGTAATTCTTAAGAGATTATTAGAATATTAAACCAACAAAACAAGTTGGAAATCGGGCTGATGTTTATTCTTTCATGCTCAAAACAAGATGTTACTTCTTAAAATCTCCAAAATGTGCTGAAAGTTCATAACAAAGATAGTTAATATATTGTTAGGTTCTAAAATGTAATGTGTGAAATGCAATATTTTGACTATTGAAGGACATTCACTGTAATTTATATAGCCACACACAAAAATTCAGGTGGAAACCTAAGCTTTACAACTCAAGAATAATATGTGGTTAGGCATATTAAAGGAAGTAAACTTTATTTAGCTACGCTGGTCTATTTAGAGGTAGAAATTACAGTGAGACAAGAGGAACCAAACATGAGGAAGCGCAGTTTTGGATCAGACTCTTCAGCATCACCGTCTATGAGGAAAATGTAACTTGTACAAACATTCAAAGAAAATTATTACTGCAAACTGCAATCCACGTTCTCTCTACTACTCACAGTTACAAGGCCTCTCGTGTCAAGATTGTCAGCCTCTCTTCTTTGAGATTTGGGGTGGAAAGGAGGAGTGAGAGGGTAAGATTACTGTGAGGGCAAGCAGAAAATAGAATTTTTTTTTTAACTCAGAAAACAATAGTTAAAGCTGTTCAAAAAAATTTGTTTTTAATTTTAAATAAGCTGTTCAATTTTACTTCTAGGTGTATGTATATAAGAAACAAAAGCACACATTCACACAAAAATTTGTACACATACATTCATATAAGTATTATTCATAATAACCACAAACAGTGGAAACAATCCAAATGCCCATCAAATGATGAACACTAGAGTATTCTTAGGCAATAAAAAAGCTATAAAGGACTAAAATATACCTATTTTAGTGCACGTTTTGCTTTATTGAGCTTCACAAATAATTGTTTTTTAACAAATTGAAGGTTTAACATGGCAACTGTGTGTGGAGTAAGTCTATCAGTGCCATTTTTCCAAAGGTATTTGCTAGCTTCAGGTTCTATGTCACATTCTGGTAATTCTTACAATATTTCAAACTTTTTCATTATTATATTCATTATGGTGAACTGCAATCATGACCTTTGATGTTACTGTATTATAAAAAGATTACGACTCACTGAAGGCTCAGATGGTTAGCATTTTTAGCAACAAAATATTTTTAAATTAAGGTATGTACTTTTTTTTTAGACATGCACAGTTAAAAGTCTACACAGTATAAACAGAATGTTTACATGCACCAAGAAACCAAAAAATTCATGTGACTCACTTTATTGCACTATTGGCTTTATTGCAGTTTTTTGGAACTGAAACTCACAATATCTCCAAGATATGTCTGTAGTGATAAATGCAACAACATGGCCAAGCCTCAAAAACACTATGCTCCTGAGAGAGGCCAGACATAAAAGATCACATATTGTATAATTTCATTTATATGAAATGTCCAGAGTGGGCAAATTACCTACAGAGACAGAAAGTAGATGAGTGCTTGCCTAGGAATAAGGGAGAGGGGGTAATGGAGAGCGACCACTACATGGTTTCCTTCTAGGGTGATAAAAATGCTCTGAGATTAATGGTAGTCATGGTTGTACAATTCAGTGAATATAATCAATTTCATCGACTATATATATTAAATAAGTGAATTATGGCATGTGGATTATAATTCCCTGGTGGCTCAGATGGTAAAGAATCTGCCTGCAATGCAGGAGACCTGGGTTCTATCCCTGGGTTGGGAAGATCCCCTAAAAAAGAAATGGCTGCCCACTCCAATATTCTTGCCTGGAGAACTCCATGGCCAGAAGAGCCTGGTGGGGTCACAAAGAACTGGCCATAACTGCGCGACTCACTTCACTTCACATGGCACATGGATTATATCTCAGCAGAGCTATTAAGTAAGCTCTTTCTATCCACTTTGTATATTTGTTACTGTTATTCTTGCTCATTTCTTCAGTTGATGATATACTTTAAATCTTCATTCATAATTGAGGATGGCTTTTCATTTTAAGAAAAGAATCATCCTTTTCCTGCTACTTATACAAAATGACAAACCTAGGTTTCAACCTTAAGTGACTTCTGATAACGAAAATTAACAGTGTTTTCTTAGTTACAGCCAGAACAGAGCATAGAATCTTGCCAAGAACTCATCTTAATTAAATCCAGAAACCAACAGGACAGATATCAGGAAGAGGAGGGCTGAGGGGACTGAAGAGCTTTCTCATAACTGTGGTGGTTCTTTTGCATATAAAGAAATGTTTAGAATGTCCTCAGCACAGCTGCAAAGTATTAAGAACATTGTAAACACATACATGGTAAGCTTCACTAGATTCACTCCTAACAGAAATGCAGAGGGAGAACCCGTGGTCAGCGGGCAGCTCTTTAGGATGGTTTAGTGTGAGAAGGGGCTCCAGCGTCTCTCACCCCCGTTGGTCTGACAGGACAGTATCTGCAAAGTCTGTCACTAAAGTCAGCCTGGTGCCTCCACATGGTCCTTGTTAAAAAGTATTGGCCTCAAGAGACAACACAGTTAAAGTCTCAGAAAACATTATACAGACTTTTCCCTCTGCTGTGTCCCCTGCATCCTGATCCTTTCATACAAACCCATCTGAGCATCGTACGGCACATCCAAGCAGCAAACACCAGCAGGCACCCCAGGCAAGAACTCAAATGTCTGGCAACTTCTGACTCTTGGATCCTCACTTTTGGTCCCTGTTCTTTTTGGTGATCCCCTCACTCTCCATCTCCCCCCACCTCTCTCTGGTATTCCTCCATCACTTTTGGTTTTGCTTGCTCCTTGGGCCTTAGGCTTCCCCTTGAGCCTTAGCCCAGGTTCCACACAGGCCTTAAGGTCTACCACAGTCAACTCTGACACAACTAAATGATGTTAGGACCCAAAGGAAACAGTGAAGGCTGGAGGGAATGAGGAACACACAGCATGGGGGCTCTGGGGACAGAAAGAGGCCAAAAGAGGCACACAGGCCACTGTCTTGGCTGAGCCACAATGACACAGAGGCAACATCAAGGCCATGATAAACCTCGGGCTGTTCCCACTAAGAGGAATATTTCAAACACATTCTGCCCAATTAACACTTGTTCCCCATTAAGGGAAATTTAGGGGTAATATCAATCAACAGCTTGGCCCACATAACCTAAATGCCTAAACATCAATGCTTGCAGCACAATCAGACATATTCGCAAATTAGAAAGACTGAAACATTTCCTTCCAATGAGATTTATTTACAGTAAGTGTACCCTGGTCTGACAAAGCTTGATGTTTGTGACTGTGTATAAAACAGATTAACAAGTTTTCCCATTTCTTGGCTTTATAGAAAGCTTCTTAGGTGAAATCAAAATGTGACCTTATTAACCTATATTATCACGCAGCTTCCACTTAAGAGCTGAGGTGGATGTGCAGAGCAGAAAGCACGACAGGGCCTTCCAAGAAGGCTAGCCTTTTTAGTCTCTGGTCATTTCTGGGAGCAAAGGAGTTCACTTCCGAAGGGAAAACTGGAAAATTCTAAGGGTTCTGTTTGCTGGCCTATAAACCAAAAACCACTGCTCTAAACAAGATGAATTACAGAAACAAGGGAGAAATCATCAAAACACAAAAGTGGTCCACAGCTACACAGATGGGTAGTCTCAGGTCTCCCAGGTACACACGCAAAATGGCATCAAGAGACACCTGAGAGGCCGGAGTTGTTTTTCAAGTTTAGTCACGTTGAATACCTTGGCCCACCTCCTTTTTTTTTTTTTTTTTTTAGGTACGTGGGATCGTAGTTCCTCAACCACTGATTGAACCAGAGCGCCTAGCAGTAGAAGTGCTGAGTCTTGACCATGAACCACCAGGGAAGTCCCAACTAGCCATCTTTAACATTATTTTAATTAGTGAAAAGAAACCATACACCACATGCACCTCGGAACTATTCATGGCATTCTGACACCTTCTCACGAGTGGCCGGAGCAGAGCAGTGGGAGAACGAGGGACAGAGGCAAGCACTAGTCACAGGAGGCTGACCAGCTGCAGGACTGCACTCAGATTTTATCTCAGGTGAACAGGACAGCTCTGAGTAGGGCAGTGACATGGCACATTTTTACAGTTTTAGCATATTGATGTGTGGCCAATGTTTTCTGGTAGGGCAAAAGTAAAAGCAGCAAGACCAGTTGAGAAGAACTGTCCTAACCCTGGTGAGCAATGTTGGCTCAGAGTCTAGGAACAGTCACAGAACTGAAGTCGACGTTGCAAAATATGATTTCAGCAACGTTCCTGAGACAAGGCCAACAGGACTTGCTGAAAGACTAGAACACAGAGAGGAGGCGCAGCCAGTGGAGGCTCTGGAAAGGAAGAGCAATGGAGGCAAGGAAGCAGAGGCTCTATTTAGAGAAGTACTGTTGTAAAGGGAGCAGAGATATGAGATATAACTGGGGGTGGGGGAGCGGGTAGGGAATGTGGAGTCAAGGAAGGTGGGGGGCGGGGGGTTGTTTTTGTTGGGTGGGCCAGACTATTTGTGTGTTTAAGATAAAAGATCTAACAGTAGATTGGTGGAAATGATCCAAGGGAGAGAATCAGGAGTCAGGAAAGGAGGTACTTCCATGAGTGGCAAGACAGGAAGAAATTTATTCAACTGACAAATATTTATTGAGCACCTATTAGACATTCTTTGCTCTTAAGAAGTTCACGGGCTAATGCAGGAGAAAGTAATATATATAAATCATTAAACAGCAAAGTAAGACCCATCAGAGTTGTATACAAAGTATTAATGTACTGTGCTGGATAGAGTGTTGATGTACTATGACAGATGGGGTGGGGGCGGGTGGGGGGGACGGACTGACATCAAATGGCCAATTAACTTATCTGAATTATTAATATATTTTGCATAAATATTTTCCAAGCAATCATTCCCAATTCTACTTTCGATAAAACAAAGACTCCTACTTCTATAGACTGCAGCCTACCAGGCTCCTCTGCCCTTTGGATTTTCAAGGCAAGAGTACTAGAGTGGGTTGCCATTGCCTTCTTCGTTATGCTTCTAAAGAACTATACAAATATAAAAAGTGGCATTTATTTAGTACCAGACTTATGGAATCAGTTTTATTAGTCAATTAAAAAATTCAGGAGTGGAATAAGACGGCTGAGGAGTAAGACAGGGAGATAGGGGCAATCACCAGCCCCTCCACAAACAACTCATCAAGATATGGAACCACTCCAACAAAGCAACCTCTAGGTAACAGCAAAAGACCCCAGGCCTCCAGGGGCACAGGCGAAGCTCCCTGGAATGAGGCAGGACAAAGATCAAGACAGAAAAAGGGAAGAGACAACTTGTGCCCCTGTGCCCCGAGGGAGGGATGGAATGGTGGAGGAGGAAGCCTTTCCGTGCACTGGGAAGCTCCCTCTCAGGTGGGACCAGGGGGACCAAAGGGGAGAGCCTGCAAAGCCGGGACCTAGAAGGCAGAATACAGAGAGGGCTGCACTTCCCAGCCTATCAGCTCACAGACCTTGGCCCTGACCAGATGGTGGACTTGGGGAGCTGAGAAAAAATTTAAGTAATGTTATCAGAGACAATATCTGTCTCTAATTAAATTTTTGAAGTTTTACTTACTGTTTAAATTTTTTTCCCAAGTGCTACAGGAATGAGCTCAGGAATAACTTTTCTACTCTGCAATGTTAAGCAGCTAGTGACAAAGAAAGGAGTTTTACCGAAAACAAGGACTATCCTTTTCACAGCAGCAGACTTGCTGCCCTGGAGCCTGGCCTTGGAAGGACTGCTCCAGGAGCCAGGGTGGGTTCACACACACCTGTGTGTCTTGTCCGGGTCAGTCACCTCCTGGATGAGATCAAAACCTGACCCAGCCTCTGGGCATCCTGCTCAGGCCATCCTGCTCCCGCCAATCAGGAAAAATCAGTCAAGCACAACACACGACATGAGTAAACACTACTTTATTCCAAAAACTTGTACATATTTTCAAAATGATTCATTCCAAAAGTCAGACACTTGTTTTTGATGCTTCAGGAATACCAGCTGGATTAGGTAAAGTTTGCTGTTCTCAAAAACTACAACTTCTGATATTTTAAAAAACCATATAGTGATTCTACAATGGAAACGAGCTCTAGAGAATGACAAAGGTCCAAGATCAGAGATCTTTGAATCTCAAAATAAAACAATTTCTGGGCTAATGCTTCCCACTTGGACAACTTAAACCCTCTCTTAATGCACCTACCTGCTGAGCCGCATCTCCATTCACCAAGTGAGGCATCATGGCAACCTCTCCGTTCAGCAATGGTGGCAGTTCCAGAGGGATCTGGTCGGTCATCATCATTGTGACGTACATTCATGGAGAATTTCCCTCAACTGGCTTCCTGCAAGAAAATCACCATTTTGTAAAAAGAATTCAAGACCGCAAAAATTCACCTGTAACAAGTCAGCTATTTAAGTGCACTGTCATGAGGTCAGCTGAAACTCAAATTCTTCCAATTGGTGCTGGATTTAGAAGGGGTGAAGCAAAACCCAGGGTGGCTTCCCAGGGAGCTCAATTGTTAAAGAATCCACCCGCCATGACGTTCAATCCGTGGGTTGGGAAGATCCCCTAGAGAGGGAACGGCAACCCACTCCAATATTCTTGCCTGGAGAATTCCATGGATAGAGGAGCCTAGGAGGCTACAGTTCATGGGGCTGCAAAGGGTCGAACATGACTGAACAACTGAGCACAGACAGCAAAACCCAAGAAAAACAGCTTGAAATTGGAGACCATAGACCTGAGTCTCTAAGCAGTCAAGTAAACACACCCTCCCGTTCCTCCGCCTTGTTATTTAGAAATTTATGAATAATATTAAGTCCCCTAAACCCAGAGATCTTCCTCAGAATAAAATGAGATAATTTGAGAAGATAGAAGTGTCAAATGAACATTTACCATGCTATCTCTAAGGTAATTTAAAAAAATGAAGCCAAAGAGCATGACTTCTAAGAAAAGTTTTTCTCTTTCATTAGGATCAAAATACTGTTCATAAGCAGTTACTCCAAGCAAAGGTTAACTACCTACACTGCAGCTGTTGCAATTTCTGACCTTGCTATTAACTCAGTAATTAATCAAGTTCTAATTTTCTCTCTCCCATCATCTCCTTGAACTGGATTTATCTTGTTGCCTATTTGCAGCTTTATTACTTGAGCCTATCTTGAACTTTCCTGTACCTGACAGTACCTGCAGTACCTTGTACAGAATATAAGGCTTAAATGCACATTTCATGGTTTCCACAGAATAAATGATTTTCATGTACGAATTCAAAATAACACAAAGCCCACTTTCATTCCATAATGGTACCTGCCACTACTATCTAGCTTTTCAATAAAAGAGCAGGAATACAATAAATTCCTATTTAAGATTATATGTATTCTTTAAGAAGTATTTACCCATCCTTCATTTATGTCTAAAATTTTTGCCACAAAAGTTTAATAGCATAGACAAAGAAGAATAAACAAAGACACACATGCACACACCATTATAAACCAGTTCAGAAATAAACTGCCATGTAGTCCATTTTAAATTTTTTCTGATTTATAATAAAGTTCCCAAAATTTCAACTCAAGACTTCTGAAAAATGAATCCTTTAATACTTGATATCCCAAAATCTGGCAAAATAGCAGGTCAAGTCCTTTAATGACTATCTCTAATTTGTCTCAAGTGTGACAGCAATATTTCTTAAAACCTCCATTCTGAACATTAAATATATTTCCCTCCACTGGAGCCCACCCAAAAGAAACTCCTTCCCGGGAAGTATCAAGTGATACATACAAGCCACCCAAGAGATTATAAATTTTTATTTTAAATAGGTAAAATTTTACACTATTCATTACAACCCCATTTGGAAAAACTAATTATTTTAAGCACCAAATAACAAAGTCATGTCCCAACTAGGGAAGCACATTCTATAATAACAAGTCTTATAATTCAGTGTTAACAGTACCATCATGCTGTTTTATGAGGCAATTACTCAGTTCCTAAGCAAATAAAAATACAAAACTCAAAGCCCAATAGTTTATCCTAACGTAGGAAACAGATTTTTTTCACAATAAAATTAACCAAGATAACTTCCACTGACCCCATGAAGACATCAACTGCTTCATTTTGAGCAGTACTACTAACAGAGTACTAACATCCATTTCAATTTTATTTCAAATATACTTAACCCTACAAGTGCACAAGGAGAGGAATGATTACTTTTCCTCAAACTGATATTACACAGGTCTATTTCTTAAGTGTGGTGTTTTATCTAATGATTCTTCAACACTGGAGGTTGAATAAACAGGGCAGTAATTTACATGAGGGGTCTGAGAATAAAGCATCTGCACGTAAAGAAGCATTCCACACTCACTCCCACCTTTTCCTCACTCCTTCCTAGGAAGAGTTCCAAAGCACTTGCTGGTGAGGTGATGGAGACTGTGGCTCTGTCCTCCCCCTCTGCTAAAGTAGTGAGCACCAAAGCCCTTTCCCACAAGGGACAGTCCTGATCAGCTCAACAGACAAGCATAAGGATGGAACCTACTCTCTTTTCATTCAGTGCACAAAGGTACTGGTAGGACATAATTGTGATCTAGTGAAAAAAAGTTTAGGCATTCCTAACCACCTATCCCTAAAACCAGAGAATGTCTCAACTCCAACATTATACCTAACACTGACAATTTCAATTTCAGATACCTTCTGGTTGGTGTCATGATAAACAATAGGATTTGCTATCATCAAAATACAGCAATCCAGCCCCACAGGCTGGGGCTCTTAAGCACAGGTGTCAGGTCCAAGTTGGATAGTTAAACTCCAGGTTCTCCAACTGTGGGATAAATGGATAGATCCCCTCCTAGTTCCACGAAAGTCTTATAAATGTAAGATGAGAGAAGGTGGGAGCCCACACAGAATTGAAAAAAAAAAAAATCCCAGAGAAACAAAGTCAGCTGGCACAAAGAAATAACTGCATTTGCTTTTGAAAATCACATTGGCAATTTTGGGCAATGTAGCTATTCCATTAAAAAAAAAAAAAAAGATGCCTGAGTCCTGTATTTCTTTCCTACTAGATGATAGATTATCCACCTCACAGATGTGCAGTGGTTGTTGCAAATTGGGACAAGGGAGGGGAAGATGGGGAACTGTGCATTAAAAAAAGTCAACTATATATACAATCAACTCCTAGACAGCACAGAGTGGGAACTTATAAACACCATACACTCCTAGTGCCCCAACTCAACCAGCTAACAACCATACCTTTAATCATGGAGAAAAAGGGAAGAATGAATAAAGACTCTGCCACAGAGTCTCGCTTCTCATAACCAAAGTTGTTAATCCTCTTTGCCCTAGGACACCAGCTTGCTAAAAATCCAAGGCCTGTTTCCTAGTCCCCAAGAGGTCCCCCAAAAGCAAACCAGATTTTATCCTGCCTAGAATACAAGGTAAGAGATTGATCTAGACGGGGCGGTTCACACAGTCAACAATGTTTAAATACCCCTTTCTACACTCCATGCACATACAGAGGATACGTTCATTTGCCTGGAATTCAAGGGACATAAAAAAAAGTAATAAATTATCTCTAGGCAAGATAATGCCCGGCTATTTAACAAGGCAACTGCCTGGCAACCGGTTCTTAAATCATCATGGAACAGAAACCATTTAGTGCCATGGACTGTAGAAAGGACAAGAGAAAAGGCAGGAAGAAGAATTATAAAAGAATGAAAACCATAAATGCAAAACATAAGACTTAGGGTACAAAGCAATACTGTACTATGGTTATTACCTAGTTTTGGTTATTTCCTAAGGATGGAGATGGGTTGGGAGGAAGTAATGACTTTTCCAAATACAAAGTCAAACGTTCAGGCTGCAAATTGGGAAAACCACTCAGCCCTAGCCATTGACAATTAGAGAACGTTAAGAGACTGGGGAAGGCTTGCCATGCATCAATAATTCAATGGTGACCGCTCCCCAGAAAAGTTAGGTCTCCTTTGTTTTGGTCGGTAATCCAACAAAACTACACATGTACTCAATTTAAACAGGTGTGCCTCAGCCCCACTGCTTTGAGGAGACCTGGAGAATGTGACATGCCTAAGAAAGATGACCAAACTTTTTAAATGGAATTTTTAAAATGAAGCAATGAATGTGGAAGGCTTACTATCCAAACAGTTAACTTTAAGGACCAAAAACTTTATTTGTCAAGATTGCAGGTGGAAATTATACATTTTCTAAAGGAGTATGTCAAGGCTGTATATTGTCACCCTGCTTATTTAACTTATATGCAGAGTACATCATGAGAAACGCTGGACTGGAAGAAACACAAGCTGGAATCAAGATTGCCGGGAGAAATATCAATAACCTCAGATATGCAGATGACGCCACCCTTATGGCAGAAAGTGAAGAAGAACTAAAAAGCCTCTTGATGAAAGTGAAAGAGGAGAGTGAAAAAGTTGGCTTAAAGCTCAACATTCAGAAAATGAAGATCATGGCATCCGGTCCCATCACTTCATGGGAAATAGATGGGGAAACAGTGGAAAGAGTGTCAGCCTTTACTTGGGGGCTCCAAAATCACTGCAGATGGTGACTGCAGCCATAAAATTAAAAGACCCTTACTCCTTGGAAGGAAAGTTATGAGAAACCTAGATAGCATATTCAAAAGCAGAAACATTGCTTTGCCAACAAAGGTCTGCATAGTCAAGGCTATGGTTTTTCCTGTGGTCATGTATGGATGTGAGCTGGACTGTGAAGAAGGCTGAGCACCGAAGAATTGATGCTTTTGAACTGTGGTGCTGGAGAAGACTCTTGAGAGTCTCTTGGACTACAAGGAGATCCAACCAGTCCACTCTAAAGGAGATCAGTCCTGGGATTTCTTTGGAAGGAATGATGCTAAAGCTGAAACTCCAGTACTCTGGCCACCTCACGAGAAGAGTTGACTCATTGAAAAAGACTCTGATGCTGCGAGGGATTGGGGGCAGGAGGAGAAGGGGACGACAGAGGATGAGATGGCTGGATGGCATCACGGACTTGATGGACGTGAGTCTGAGTGAACTCCGGGAGTTGGTGATGGACAGGGAGGCCTGGCGTGCTGCGATTCATGGGGTCGCAAAGAGTCGGACACGACTGAGCAACTGAACTGAACTAAACTTCATTATAGAGCAGGCTGGCCATAACTTTATTTTTCCTTAGGGATGTAGGGTCACTGTTTACAATACTGTGTTCAGTCACAAGGTGATGTAGTAGGGAATTCCTAGGCATTCTGACCTTACCTACTCAGAGAAATGCACCCCTACTTTGAGTTCTTATGTTTAAATTCTACGTTTTTCCTCTCTTCCTCATTAGGTTGTACCTCAAGCCACACCTCCTCAACTCTGAGAATCATACTCAATTTACAATCTTAATCTTAATTGGGCTGGGAAGCCAGGTTGTTAGTTCTATACACTTAGAGGAGTGGTCTCTGGGGTCTCAGAAGCTCCCCTCTGTGCCCTGCATCTGTGATTCCTGGATAACTGAGCTGAAACTGCTTTTCGTGTCAGTCAGAAAGTCTAAAGAGAAATAATCCCAACAAAACCCTCATTATCCTGTTTCAGGTTCCTTCTCTCCTAGACAGATGTGTCTCTGAATAGGCCAAAGCAATCACAGAACTCATGCATTTTATTAAAGGCTCTTCCACTTCCACACTGTCCTCGCACACACAACTGAGTTTTCACAATAAATTCATTCTTATATTTTCCAGGCAAGAATACTGGAGAGGGTTGCCATTTCCTTCTCCAGGAGATCTTCCCCAACCCAGGGATTGAACCCAGGTCTCCCACATTGTAGGAAGACGCTTTATCGTCTGAGCCACCAGGGAAGTCCCCTTTACAAATAGAGAGTCAATAACTAATCAGAATAAACCAATGGAAAACAGATGACCTCTACTGCTGCTGCTGCTAAGTCGCTTCAGTCGTGTTTGACTCTGTGCGACCCCATAGATGGCAGCTCACTGGGCCCGTGGCCGGGGGGGGGCCACTCCCCCCTCCGTCCATGGGATTTTCCAGACAAGAGTACTGGAGTGGGGGTGCCACTGCCTTCTCCAGACCTCTACTACAATGTTTTTTTCTAATTCTCTGAATATTTTTTTTTTTCACACACAGAGCTCCAAGTTTTCACTGCTATTCTTTTTATTCTTACTTACCCATGCTTCCAGTTCAAAGAATTCAGTGACAACCACAGGCCATCCCAACCTCCCCCTAACCACATCCTAACATAAAACCACAAGTGCTTCTTGCCTGGCCAGTTCTGTTCTTTTGATTGACAGGAAAGAGATGCCACGCGAGCACTTGCGGTGGCTGACTTCCCTCTCTCCTGAAAGCAAGTTGTTTGTTACCTTTCTTACCTGCAGGGAGGCCCAGAACCAAAGAAGTAAGCTAATGGCAAGGGTGGGGGCTGGGTACGCTGAAAAACAGATCCTCACTGTTAGTAAGACATTTAGTTCTGTCCAAATATGACTCTAAAGCTTTTACAAAACACCTTACTTTAAAATAATATTACAAAGGATCTTCAGTTTTTACATTACTCTAGGCACTGGGTTATTACTTTTTCCTTTTCTTTTGCTTCCCTCCTCCAAGTCTAAAAAGGTTTTCCATGGTATTTTGGCCCCAAACTATACTAAGAAACATACGGCCAATTTCATTTAAAAAAAAAAAAACTGATTCTCAGGAGCGAACCACAGATCCATTTCCAAAGGCCAGAGAAAGCAGTTATATACTAGGAAGAATTTCTAACCTGAAAAGAATCAAAGCCTTCATCACTGCTGGGAGAGTTAAGTCTGTGGGCCTGGCCTTCAAACGAGTAACAAAATGTCCTGCACCTCACTCCATGGGCCAATGACCCAAATTTCCTTACATTAATTCAAGATGTGAGTGAGCAGTACAGTACACAAATTAGTTTCAGATGACAAGAGGAAAAGAACCCCAAGAGCACCAAAAGGAACAAAGCAAAACCATCAGTGCCAAATGAAATGACCCCGAGGGGTGAAAGGAGATGGACTCCCTGAGTTAAATGTCAGGGCAGCACCAAGGGGCAGGTTCCCAGACTCACTTTACCTACACCTGACTTTTGACCTACTCTAAACCATCCCAGGGAAGTGCAGAAAAGGTAAAAGTAAAACGAGAACCAATAAGAAGAATGCATTGTGTCAATCACACCTTGATTTCTTCCTAAAAAAAAAAAAAGGCACATTATCATTTTTAACTTTTTGCTTCTATCTGCAATTCAAATGCACTTTCAGAAGCAAAAGGGGTTTCTTGATGAATGGGAAATGGATGGATAAAAATCAATTAAGACCTATAAAGCAATTATGCAAATAATCTAATAAATAAAACCATCTTCAGAATTCATACCATGTGTGCAGTACTTAGTTGCTCAGTCCATGTGCAACTCTTCACGATCCCATGGACTGTAGCCCAGCAGACTCTTCTGTCCATGGGATTCTCCAGGCAAGAACACTGAAGTGGGTTGCCATGCCCTCCTCCAGGGGATCTTCCCAACCCAGGGATCAAACCCAGGTCTCTCAAATTGCAGGCAGATTCTTTACCACTGAGCCACCAGGGAAGCCCACAAACACTGTAGTGGGTAGCCTATCCATTCTCCAGGGGAGCTTCCCAACCCAGGAATCAAACTGGGGTCTCCTGAATTGCAGGAGGGTTCTTTACCAGCTGAGCTATGAGAGAAGCCCTCAGAATTCATACCACTAAAAGTTAACTGTGATTCCATAAAGCTTGAATCTTTCCCAATAAAATATACATTAACCAATCACCTTCATAAAATCTAAGCAGCATGAAAACATTTTGCTTGCTGCTTGCCTGTTCTGCAGCCTGAGAAGAACATGCTCATGGGCACATTAGTAAAATCATAGCTTGATTCATACTTCAACAAAAGTTCCTTCTCTGCTAAAAATACTCAGTTACTTCTAACAGTAAAAAATCTACTCTGGACCAAGTGTCAGAAAATTGTCACAAACACACTAGGAAAATGTTCTAGCCATTTTTCTTAAATAGTAATAAGGAAAAGAATTTTTTTTCCTGATTCAACACAGCAAGGAGTCAAAATTAGTAGACAAAAATGACGATATGATGAACTAACTGAATCACACACAAAAAAAGAAGTGGGGCTTTGTTTTGCTGTGTTGTGTTTGAGGCAGATGGGTATGAGAGGTTACTATGAAATTACTTTATCTCTTTTTAAAACAATATAATTATCAGATAGCTTATGTTTTATGAGTGATTACAAGTTTCTTAATGACTCCCAAAGAAAAACCCAAGCCTAATAAAATTTAATTTATTACAACAAACATTTGTGCAGCTGATTCACACTTGTATATGCCATGACTGCAGTAAAGAAAGAAAAATCTTAAAAAGTCAAAATCTGACAGAGACTCATACAGCCCAGAAAAAAGAAAGAAAAACTGCTTTCCTGGACTTCCTTCTCATGCAGGTGGCCATTGTGTACACATGCCTTCAGTCACAAGGACTGACAGCTCCCTAGTGCGTGGTCCTCTTATTAGCCAGATTTAGGAAAACAAAGAGGAGAGATGAGGAAGGGAAAGAGTTATTGAAAGAGAAAGAGAAGAAAAGTTTTTTTAAAGTTAGTTATACACAGTCTTACAAGTAATGGGGTATCAAAGTATCATTCCTATTTTCATCAGAGAAACCTGTTATCTTCCTGCTCCATTCTGGTTTTGAAAGATAAACCCCTGACTGATACTTCAAGACCTAGAAATTCTCTCAACAGTTCTAGCCTTCTGAGCAAAATGAGAAACAGCTTTCTGATAATAACTATAGAAACACCAATAATAGCATCAAAAGAAAAAAAATAATGAAAACAAAATAGAAACACGGTGCCACCTGCTTTACCTCTGAAAGTGAGAAAAATCTGCTCATCCATCAAGACACATCAGCCAGTTTTTACCATGTTCCTGCCACTGTGAAAGCAGGACTTTTCCCTCCCCTTCTGGGAACAGCTACAGCAGCGGCCGTGGCATTGGCGCTGACTGTGTGGCGCACGCACGTGGCCGCTTGGGAGCCTGATGTGGGGCACTGCCATTGGCAGGCAAGGCTGGAGGTGGCTCAGTGCTTCCCTTTGCACTGTCTCCCACACACCGTGGGCAGCCATGAGGAACGGCACCTGTACAGGCGAACGCTCTCCTGAAAATCGAATCGAACTGCGCCTTCAAACAGGATATGAAGAGAAATTTAAAGATACTTATTAGAATTTTTCACAGCCCCTCCACTAAAAACTGTCCAAACGACCACCAGTGTGTTATAGGAACAATAAGAGGACTAGAGCAGAGAGACCCCAAGACTGAGTACTGGAAACGTGAGTTCTAATCTGAGTTTACCAATCATCAGCTTTAAATCTGGACAATTACTTCCTCCTTTTACCAAATGACAAGGTTATAGATTCACCTTCAAGGTTTCTTTTTGCTCTATTATCTCTCAAAACACCTCTGCCTACTAGTGCTTACTTCATACAGATTAAATAAAACCTGAAAAAGAAGTTTACGCAAACTGTATAAAAACCTATTAGTTTCTCTTAATCATATGAATATAATCTGGGCCTCCTGGATAAGAGAGGAAGAACCTAAAGAAAATGTTGAAAAAGAACGTACTGAGTAAATAGTGATAGTAATCACTGTGCTTTTATGCCAATGAAATCTAATTTTACAGCTGAGTTCTACACAGCTGTGAAAGAAAGACTCTTGCCATGGCTTGCCACTTGAATGAGAGAAGGAGTGGTGATAACTGTTCATGCAGAAAAACTTCTTGAGACATGAGCAGTACCTGGAGGTATGCACCCAGCTGGTTGGTTGAGGCACAAATAGTCTGGAATTTGTCTTCTTGTCTGATATGAGTTCATTAGTGAAGTTAAATCACAGTTGTCTGAAAAGGTTCCTAACCTTAAAAACATTCTTGCTTTTAGCATCCAACTGTAAACACAGGAGAATTAAGTGGCAACATTTAAATCCACAGGAGAAATCCTGTGAAATTGAGTTTAGATTAAAAACACCAAAGCCACTGCTGCCATGGATTAAAATAAATAATAAAATGTGATTCAAACAACAAATAAAAAAAAGAACTGTCCACTGTGTTCGAGAGGTTAAGGAGAGATGTCAAGTAGTCTAATGTATAGGCCCCACCTTCAAGAATCCATAGATGCTTTCTTTATTCTAATTTAGCACAGTCACATCTGAACTCAAAACTACTATATAAGGAAAGCACTATTTTCTGAGAAGGAGAAATAGTCTACATGTCTGAGGATCATATGTAAACATTAATGCATCAAGGCTATTTTTATAATTCTCCATGAATATACAGAAGTTGGCTGCTTCCACAGCCCTTCCAATATACCTCAAATCTTTAATGAAACACAAAAACTTTTTTAAAATTGCATCATTACATAGACACAATCTCTGGACCTCAGGTGCATATCTACATATAAACAGCCCAGTTCTACAAATATTAACTAAAAGGGAAAGGTGGCCCAACTTCAAAAAAAAAAATTTACCAACAAAGGTCCATTTGTTTTGTTCATTGTTTTTAAACAGTGTTTAAAGAGGTCTGCAGATGTAATTAGACATTTTTATTAGAACACCTAGACTCTGGGTACACGCAGCACAATAAAACTCACATCCCTCTCTCACATCCCAAGGATGACAGTCTAGCATCTACAAAAGAACATTCCAAAGCTATGAGCCCTTATTTTCACTCACATCCAAGCTAACTTTGTCACATACTTTATCCAAAGATGAGAATAACTGAAAATATTTCTTTGCAATGACTTGGAATTGTGTGGTTGTTTCTTTATATCTTTTTCTATAGGATGCTGGAAAAAGTCTAGAAAACTATAATCCAAAAGTAGAGGGGAAAAAGTCACTCCTAAAGCCCCCTCCAGCTCTAGGTCTTCCTGTCTCCACACCAGTCAAGCTCTAAGGTAGGTGGGTCGAGGGTGGGTGGGGGGCTGTGTGTGTTGTGGGGTTGGGGGGCGGGGGAGGCGTGGCGGCGCCAGTGGCAGGGTTATAGAAAGAGATGAGATCTAAACTATGAAGACACTCAACTCCCCCCACCGCCCTCGGGCAATGCCACCTGCCTGGAAGCTCCACAGCAGGCTGACAGGCCGGCTGCTCGCAGGGCCCTGGCGCAAGGTGTGCCTGCACAGGGCCCAGGCCTCAGTTCCTTCACCTGTGACATGGGTGCTTCATCGCAACTCCTAGATGGGCCTCCCTGGTGGCTCAGCGGCCAAGAATCTCCCTGTAGTGTAGCAGACCAGGGTTCAGTCCCTGGGTCGGGAAGATCCCCTGGAGGGAGGACGTGGCAACCCACTCCAGTATTCCTGCCTGGAGAATCCCATGGACAGAGCAGCCCATAGGGTTGCACAGAGTTGGACATGGCTGAGCGACTAAACAGTAGCAGCAGCACATTTCCCTCGAATGAAATCCAAAATGCATTTTACTATTCTGCTTTTAGAGCTCTATTATGAATTACATTCACATTTTTATAACCACTTGGGTACCTAACAGCCAGGTATAACATTTGTTACTTTAGGGGAAGGGAATATGTATTGCAAACACCAAACCATTTCTGAGAAAGGCTGAGAGAAGAGTCCCCAAAGCAAAGAAAGTCACAGCTTGAAGCCCCTGTGCACCGACTGTTCCCGAGTCTCACAGCATGCATTCAAGTGAAGGAGGCAGTATTTCCCTCTGGACAGATATTATCATAACTAAGTCGTTGAGAAAGGTTAAGTGATGTGCCAAAAGAGACTCAGACAGAAAGTGATGGTAAGATGTCAACGTTCTCTGAGTGAGCTGATTATAACATCTAAGAATCTGGCAATAAAACATGGCAGTGGAAGGGCTGATGAAAAATTCATAGGTTAGTGAATTTGAAAAATTAGACAAAACAAGTACATAGTACAAAATTCAAAAGGTAACTTTCAAAGACACCCAATCAAAGTACATTTCTCTCCTATCCAGTCCCCAGTTCCCTGTACACAAAGCCAGTAACTGAATTTTTGGTGTATCCTTAACAAGATGCAAATTTAATGATTTTTTAAAACACTTTTTAAAGTAGCTTAAAGGGAATTTAAGCAAATTCACTGTACTACCATGTAGTCCAGATGGTTAAAATTTAGGGAGAAAAAGGAATCAGCAGAAAAACAAACTAAAAATTACTGAAGCTAAACCCTCAGTGGTGATATTCAGAGGGACTATGATGGGCCATAATGAAACACAAAAGCAAAATTACTTTCACAAAGGAGGGCAGCTTAGCAAGTTATTGATGAAGAGACTATTTAGAACAAGGTATATGGTACAACAGGTTTCAAGATTCTATTATTTTCAATATCCCCAAAGAAAGACTCAGCTGAAGAAAATCTAAAATAACATCAAAGCAAAGGACACGAACAAAGATAATCAACCATTCTCTTTAAAAATATTTAGTGAGTATCTACTGTGTGCCAGGGACTGTACTAGAATTGTAGGATTCTAGAAACAAAGGTGTGAGGTTTAAATAGCATTACACTGAAATGTTATAATCAATAACCCAAATCCACATTGGACACTTCTGACAAAACCCATCAACAGACCACCAAGCTCTATGAAAGCTTTCACCTGAGATAAGCTTCACAGTCTAGATCTGGCTTCCCAGCTGTGGCATCTTTCCTAGTCTTATGTGTGCCAGAAGATGAATTTGTCTCCAAACATGCCCCCTTCCTCAACCTTCATTTCTGATTAGCCAGAAGAATACTAAACATTTTTATTTAATCAGCTCATATAGAACCCAGTCATGCTTATTTATGCAACAACAAACTCAGTTTTGTTGAACTGATGTTATAAAACACTTGTGACAAGGATGAGCTCTGAAGGTGTTACTTCAGTCTCATAGAAGCATCACTGGTGTTTTATTCAGTTTATAATTAAATATGGATTTCAAATATTTCTAACACTTTATTACTAATTTTAGATGTTGGTTCCAATATTTCCTCCTCTTCTATGTGGGGGAGATGGGGTGGTGGAGAAATAAACAAGAATAGTATACGATACACTGAATATCAGTTTACAAACATGTTTTTTAAAACAAACTATTTCTTTAAGAGTCCACAACTGATGATATCCTCATAAGCAGCTCTGTATTTCACCTGATGGGACTAAACATACCACAAATACCAGGTGTTCCTTAGAACTTACAAGGTACTGAAACAGAAAATTCACATGAAATGATGTTTATAAAGAAACAAATTAGCAGGTGCAAAGACACACTGTGCAGGGGAGTATCTATTTACTATTTCAGATTTTAGGCCATTACAACAAAATTTTAACATGAATATGCACTTCACTAATTCAGACTAATATTTTTCAAGACTCTAAATGTGGAATTTTTCAGAAAAAAAAGATTTCTTTTCCTTTGTTTTAAGAGAAAAAGAAAATAAAAACTGCAAGGAGATTTGTTTTACTGGATGAAATGGCAATTGGTCTATACAAACTCACATGCAAATGAAGTGAATCTAAATGTCTGAAAGCATGGTACTTGCTTATTTTCTAAGCAACCCCTGTGAATAATGGCATCATTAATTACACTAACATAATTTGTTAAGAAAAGACAAGGAGGCTGCATTTATTTATTTATTTACTTACTTACTTCGGTTCTGCTTTGTGTAAGATACTCTTTGTTCTGAAATCATTCAAACTTCAAATTTAAGCAGTCCACTAACAGGCTTTAAAACCTTTCCAGAAAAATAATTTTAAATTTCAACTCTGCTACAAAATGCATGGTCTCCAATTCAATTTTTTTATTTCTCCTCATGCAAAAGCATGAAAGACAAAGTATTTTTCAGTTAACACTACTGAAGGACACAAAAGCATAAGATTGAAAAAGACATAAAAATATTTTAGGATTATTAATAGTTACAACCTCATGAAACCCATTAAAAGAATTTCAGGATCACCCAAGGGGCCCCCATACCAGTCTCTGACAACCCCTACTCCATGCCAAGCACCTTAGATGTAAAAATGTAAGAAAAATGTAAATTCACTTTCTAGTAGACAAACTTCCCTATTTTATATACTCTATACATCCACAATTAACCTGGCAGGGACTGAAACAAAGAACAAATTAACCCAAATGAAAAGTATCCAAATTCCAGCATGGACTTTTCTCCAGGAGTTTATGTTACACTCTTTAAACTACTTCAGTGAAACAAATTCATTTGGTAAAATCTTGATAAGAGAGCAGCGGGCTGGAGGGATAGGAGATGGATGTTGGGGAGCAGGTACTCCTGGCCTTGGAATGTCAGGGAATGTGAGCACACATTCAGGGACACAGTGGGACCTGACTCCAATAAATCCATGCCTACTGGACGGGGACCGAGTTTAGTCTCTCAAGTAGTCACATTTATGCCCTGGACTCAAAGCAAACCATCAATTCCAAGGAAATAAAGACAAATAATTTTGTGTTGCCATTCCCAAGTAAGACTCTTATCTGCTCTGACCTCCATATCTTCATTGACTGCTCAACGAGCCCATGTGAAATCCACAGATGACTTGATCTAGTGTTTTCTACAGTCACTGCTTTATTTTCAGTTTATTTTCTTTAGCTGTAGCCTGTTAGGTCTTCACCAGAGAACCTAAAAGGAGTTTTCCTGACACATAAGGATAACTTTTAAAACAAGAACCTCAAGCTTCAAATATAGACAGAACAGTTGGTGAAAAGGTGATATTCACTTTCTTAGAGCAGCAAGTAAGCAAGATCAAACTATGCCACAGTCAATTGATTTACATTCAGCAAACACTGTTAGGTAAGGGGCTTCCCTTTTATTTTTAAAAATAGATTAAGCAAGCATATTAATTTTTCACTGGCCACTATAAATAAATGGAACTACAAAATCTTTTCTTTGCAAGGAGATTCTGGCCAGACGCTGTGAGCCTGACCCCGAATGGAAAGTGTATTTACGTTGCGGAGAGGCCGCATTGTGTGCTTGTGGGAAATCACTTCTCACAAACCTCCCATTCAAGGGAGGCCTCCACAATAGGTACTCACACAGGAAGCAGGCCTCACCAAGAGCACCTCAGACTGTTCCAGAAAGAACTTTAAGAGGCAGGCGACGGTGAACTGCTGTAAATGCCATGTTCACAGGCCCCAACTGCCTACACTTCAGGGTCAACAAAGCTGGTGTTGTCCACAATCAAGCCCCCAAGTTCTTCCCAAGGTTAAAGGGAAGCAGTCAACAAGTACATTTCATTTTGTAGCTAATCTCTCAGGGTATCACTTTGTTTTAATAAAAAAAAAAAAATCACAAGGACATGACATTTGCTTTTCTCAAAAAAACTGGAAAATACTCCTAAGAAGCTATCGCTTTTCAAAACTAATGAAAGGTGTTAGTACTTAATAAGCAATTTAAAAGAAATCAAAATTTTATCAGTCACTTATCTCTACTGAAAATTAGGTTCCTTAAATAATGACCATTTTACTTAATTGCCAAAGCAAAAAATACTTATTTTAATGCCTCAAATGGGAAAGTGGGCACTATCAGCATCGTATCAATGACTTCTGCACAAACATGTGAGGCAATAAAGATAATGGTGACACATGCCATCATATCAATTAACTGCTAGTTGAAAAATGAAATAAAACAAGTGAGTTTCATAAATGTGTGGGCCCAGTCATTAAGTCGTGTCTGACTCTTTGCAACCCCATGGACTGCAGCCCACCAGGCTCCGCTGTCCATGGAATTTCCCAGGCAAGAATACTGGAGTGGATTGCCATTTCCACCTTCAGGGGATCTTCCAGACCAAGGGATCGAACCTGCATCTCTTGCAATGGCAGGTGAACCACCGAGCCTCTTATCAGTTTGATTTTTTTCTCCCTACCTTAGCTTTAAAACATACACACACACACACACACACACAATTGATTTCTTTCAAAAGGTTGATTAAATTCTCAATACCCCATTTCTCAACCTGCTGAAGAAAAGTAACAGCTGCTTCCTACAGGAGTATTCTTAGGTCATTAAATAATTTAATGATACTGGGCAAGGGGCAACTCTCCTCTGGCTTGCTTTTCTCATTTCTCTAATTAGGGGACTGAACTCCATGATCAAGCTTGCTGGCAGCTCTAACAACTTGTCAGTTTGGGTACAGCAACAAAGAATATCACCATTAGCACATACGTCTCAAAGGGTGATAGGAAGTCTAATACTTAAGCCAGTCACCGTAAAATTAAAAAGGATCTGTATCCATAAATACTACTTACAAACTTCAGGGAGTCACTACTGCAACATGGAAAAAGTAAACCAGAAATATTACATGGAGATGTTCATAACAATATTCAGTGGAATGTACAGGGTATATATGTATACATAACTGCTTGTAAGACTGTAATGAAATAAAACCAAAATGTTAACAATGGTTAACCTATGGATAATGAAATGAGTTATAGCTTTTCTTTTGTCTTTATATTTGAGCATCTATAATTTGTATAATCATAAAAGTTAACTTTTATAAACCCATTTAATTCAATCTAAGTTACACCATGTGACTGCTTACATTTTTGTGATGAAGCATTTCCAAATTAATGTACAAATATACAAATAAAGACCTAAAAGACACGATTTAGCCAACTCTCTCAGAAGGAACTTCCACCATTTGGCCTGGACTTGATTTGGTAACAGTTACAAAACCAGCCCTGGGGTCATGCTTGCTGAGTAACCCCTAAGATTAGGCATGCTCACTAGGACCAACAGTTTTTTTTGTTTTATTTTTTAAAGGGAGGAAGGGAAAGCAGGTTCCCCAGTCTTATTACCTTTATAGATAACAAGCACTCCAAAAAATCTCCTTTGAACTGCCAAAATAAATCAAAATTTCTAGGTGGAGAAGTCTCCGTCCAATCAAATGAGACCCAGCAAGTCTCAAGATAAACTAATAATAGCAATCTGTTACACACTTACTTAGCTGCGCCTACTATGCTAGTCCCTAACTAGCACAAAGGACTTCAAAAACTCCAGCTATGAAAAGAACAGGGTGGGGCCAGAGTTCCCTCAGGGTTGGCAGGCTTCATTCTCTGTGGAAAAGTAACTACCCATTCTTATCTTTGTGGTTTCTCTCTACTGGTGCACGCTCCCTCATCCAAAACCTAAAAATATTTGTCCTATGTTTTAATCCCCACATCCCCATATATTATATAATACATGTTCACTCTAGGAATCTGGGAAATACAGAAAAACAGGGCAAAGGTTTCTATTCACCTAGAAACATCCACTGTTAAAAGGTTATGTGTTTTGTTTCAATTTCTTCTATCCATATGAAACCTATAAAGTTAGAGGGCTATAGTTTACACAGAACAGACCTGCCTATTTTTCATTTCTGATATTTCATGATCATAACACTGACAACTTTTGAAAAATAAAGAACTGGTTCCTAACTAACATTTTCAGAGAACGTGGCAAAATCTTCTTCAGGGTCCTCGACCTTAGCATAAAGCTAGGGAATACCATGTATTCAACTGAGAAAATCAGTGTGTACCAAAGGCATAATTTCTTTCTATCTGACATCAGGTTATAATGATAAAATACTCTTAGATTATGTGTAAGTATTTAAATAGAATTACGAAGTGAATGGCCCCATACAATACTGTAAATTCAAATTTTGTTTCTATCAGTTCAGTTCAGTCGTATTGTTTCTGTTTCCAGGTAAAAAGTTTTGCTTTGCACAGTGAAGATTATGCTGCCAATTGTAAATGCATTTGAAATCAACCTGCTAACAAAGGAAGATACAAAATGCATTGCTTCTAGGGAAATAACAACATAGAGGGATGATAGGTTAACAAACAGAAGGTCTATGCTGTAATCCAACTTCTGCAAAACTAGGGAATATGTTTTTCACAGACAACAGGAATGAAAGACTATATACCAAAGTGTTCACAGTGATTATGGTTAGGTAGGTAGGATGAGGGCTCCCCTGGTGGCTCAGACAGCAAAGGAATTCACCTGCAGTGCAGAAGATCTGGGTTTGACTGCTGGGTTGGGAAGATCCCCTGGAGAAGGGAAAGGTCCATTCCAGTATCCTTGGGCTTCCCTGGTATTCTTGGGCTCAGACCTGCAATGTGGGTGACCTGGGTTGAATCCCTGGGTTGGGAAGATCCTCTGGAGGAGGGCACAGCAACCCACTCAGTATTCTTGCCTGGAGAATCCACATGGACAGAGGAGCCTGGTGAGCTACAATGAATACGGCTGCAAAGAGTTGGACACGACTGAGTGAGTAAGCACGGCACAGCACAGGTAGGATGAAGAATTTATCAATACGTTTGGACCTTTATTTTTTAAGAGACACTCTTGCTAAGGAGAAAAACGTATATAGAACACAGACCACTTTACAGGCAATCTCATATTTGTCAAAGAAGCCAATGGAATAATGAGAAACAGATAATGGACATTTGGCCAGTGAAAATCCTATTATACAAAACACACTTGAAGACTTCCTGAGAAGGGTCACTGATGGTAGCAGCCCCACCTTCTGCATTGGTGCAGTGGCTCACAGGTGTGGCTTGCCCTCACCCGAGGCACAGCTGGGCCGACCTGCAGGGATGGTGCAGGCTTGGCTCTAGAAACTATTTTCAGTTTCAAGATATACCACAGAATCCTGAATCTAAAAGGAACCTTGAAAAGTTCAGTCTGACACAGGCTTGCACAATATTTAAACATCCCTAATTGACCACAGGCTTCAAAATACCATAACCCAGCATTTTTTTTTTTATTAGCCTATATCCTTCAGTTAGTTATCCCGGATTTCCCCTCTCTCAAAACAGTCGGTGAAAACACATTTATTTGGAAAACAGGATGATAGGAATAGATAAGGTCAGAATTAGACAAAACCATGTCTGAGTCAGTTAAAAATATAAAGTGTTGAATATTTTAAAATCACCACTATTGAAAAGATTCTTTAACAAAATTCTGTTCCTCTGACTCTTCCACTCCTGACCAGCAGGGCCAGAGTCCTAACTGAGGAGTTAAATCACTTCTAGATTCTGGAAATATCTGGAACCATCTTATCCTGCCTACCATCTCTCTCTCATCTCCCCCTTCTGTCCACTCTAACTTGCACCCACAGACCATGTAATTCATTCTGACACATCACTTTCACTGGGCCACGACTCACTTTCACAAACCAGGGATTCTTTAAGCAGAAGCCAGAGCAGCATTCATGAGAGATACAGAATGAGGGACTGGGCACTGTGGAAGCACGAGTTCCCCTGAGCTAACTGCTCCAGGTCTGACGCAGGCCATACTGCAACAGACTCAGGTGGGGTGCTTGTTTAGAAACGTTAGCTCTTCATGAATGTTCACGGCAGCATTGTAATAAATGCCAAGAACAGGAGAAACAACCCAAACATTTACCAACTTCAAGATAAATAAATATGGTATACCTACACAATGGAAAGTTATTTGCAATAAAAAGGAATGAGATACTGACACATGACAGAATATGAATTAACTCTGAAAATACTATGCAGAGGGGGAAAAGCCAGTCCCAGAGGGCCATGTATGGTATAGCTTCCTTTTATGAAATGTCCAGCACAGGTGAATTTTTAGAGACAGAAAGTAGATTGGTGGTTGCCTGGAGCTTGGGCAGGGGTGACGTAGGGGTAAGGGGGATGACAGAGTGACTGCTAATAGGTAGTACAAGGTTTCTTTTAGAAGGTACAAAAATGTGCTAAAATGTGATAATGTTGGTAACTGTACAACCTTGCCAATACGCTAAAAATACATATATATTGAAATTGACATCTTAAATGAGTGAACTGTATGATGTGAATTTTTTCTCAATAAAGCTGTTTAAAAATCCAGATCCTTTGATTCCACCTCAGAACTACTAAATCAGAATCCCCAGGATTCCATCGACCTGGATATCTTCCCTCTGAATAAGAGCAGGTGATGTGCATTTTCAGAAAAGTCCTAAAATACACTATACCATGTCTTAGATCTTTCCTAATGCTATATATAGAGGCTAGGTGTCATATTCTGTAGCTCAAAAACACGTTTCAGGCCAAAAAAAATCCTCTACAGTCCCCTGCCTATATAAGTGTATTTCCTACTCTGTCCACACAACGCTCCCTCTCACCAGTGTCAAGACTGCCCGGGAGCAGGTGATGGCTGAGACTGTGCGTCACGTTCCTCTCCTCCTCTTTCCTAGCACATTTACCTTTGGCCCAAGCCTTCAGTTCAGTCGCTTGATCTTGTCTGACTCTGCGACCCCCACGGACTGCAGCACGCCAGACCTCCCCGTCCAAGGCTTATCTGCTGCTTAACGCTACCTCAAGGTTGCTCCAGTTTACAATGACTTCCACTAAGAGCTCTCTTTGGGCCTTCCTACCCTCAAGTGTGAAAGGACCAGTGATGGACTGCTCGACTTTCTCCCATATCTGATAGCTGAGACTCGCTGAAGACTCAAGAGACACTCTAGGCAAGCAAATTTTCCTCATTCGCTATTACCTCCAAATAATGTGTTTTGGGCAAACTTCTCCCTGACCTGATGTATGAGGAAGTTAAATAACAACTTAAGGAAGATTTTTTTTTTTTTAAGGCGAGAGAATAGGCACCTGTTAAAAGGTTCTCAGGATACTGGTATAGGACCCTGGCAGGTGGTAGTGGCTCAGATATTTGATGCATTCCTTGATACTCAAGAAGTTACTTCTTTAGCTTCAGTAGATTCAGACTTCCAGGTTTGCTGAAGTACTACAAAGATCTTCCGCATCCAGGAGACTTACATTCTGTACTGCTCCTGTGTGACATATGAAGGTTGCTGTTCTTCTTTGCCAAGAGGACACAATCAACCCTTATCAAAGAGATCTGTAATATGTGTTGGTCTTTCTGCCAGTGATGATGGCTTATGAAAGCATTTGAAAGAAAAGCTGTTAAGGTTAGAGGTGCATGCCATGGTCATGAAATGAACAAAGATAACTGGGCCATCTTGTGATTAATCTGCAATCTTATTTTCTGAAGCAGTAAAGTCATTCATCACTGCCCCCAACCCACATACAGAGCACAATGTTAGTGAAATGCCAGAGCACTCCAGCTGACGTTCCTGGAAGCAACACAATTTTGAAAATTGCTCTTCAGTGACTACTTGTGTCAAGATGAATAAACAAAATTTCACATGTGTTCAAATAAAAGCCTATTATTTGAAGAAGCTAACAACTTCTGTGTTACATTTTATCAGTACAAAATGCATTCTTATATTCCCAGTAACTGTAGTAACAAAGCTTCATAAAGCTGAAATTTAAATGCTCCAAAACAAATATACATAAACACATACATATATGTATACATACATGCATAGATATATACTCTTTAGAAAAAGCACTAGGAAATTACAGAACCCATAATCCTATAATGCCTACTTCTAAATCTACAAAATATCAGACTCCTGTAATATGTAATACTTTTTTTCAGATGTTTACAAATTAAGGGAAAATGTATACCTCTTCTTCAAACCGTACTATCTCTTTTCACATGTTGCTGCTGCTGCTAAGTCGCTTCAGTCGTATCCAACTGTGCAACCTATAGACAGCAGCCCACTAGGCTCCTCTGTCCCTGGGATTCTCCAGGCAAGAATACTGGAGTGGGTTGCCATTCCCTTTTCAGGGGATCTTCCCAACCCAGGGATCAAATCCACATCTCCTGTGTTGGCAGATGAATTCTTTACCATCTGAGCCACAAAGGAATAGATAACTAATAAGGACTTACTGCATAGCACAGGGAATTCTATTCACTACTCTGTAATGGCCTATATGGGAAAATAATCTAAAAATGAGTGGATATATGTATAACTGATTCACTTTGCTGTATACTTGAAACTATCAACATTGTAAATCAACTATACTCCAACAAAATTTCTAAAATATTTTCCCCAAGTTCTTCAGAAAATTTTATTTTATTCTACTGCATTGCCCCAACTCCTTAACCCTAGTCTTATTTTAGTAAATTATTTCCCCAAATTCTTCATAGCATTGAAGAGAGTACTAAAATGAAAACTTAAATTAGCTCTATTATTTTCAGTATCCAGATAAGGTAAAGAATGGTTTAGTTTTAATCTTGTGAGCTGGAGCATAAGTAAGGATATCCTTCAGTTAATTTTCACAATCCCATCATGTTAGATGAGAAAACAAAGTGCTAAGGAGTACTAACCCTGGAGAATCAGAAAACCTGGGTTATTCTGATTCCACCAAGAACTCTGTGTGTGTTTTAAGCACAAATCCTTCTCCAGCTCCTTAACAGGTGCTATTTGGTGAGAACCCTTGAAAAAGTTGGCTTAAAGCTCAACATTCAGAAAACGAAGATCATGGCATCCAGTCCCATCACTTCATGGGAAATAGATGGAGAAACAGTGGAAACAGTGTCAGACTTTATTTTGGGGGGCTCCAAAATCACTGCAGATGGTGACTGCAGCCATGAAATTAAAGATGCTTACTCCTTGGAAGGAAAGTTATGACCAATCTAGATAATATATTCAAAAGCAGAGACATTACTTTGCCGACTAAGGTCCATCTAGTCAAGGCTATGGTTTTTCCTGTGGTCATGTATGGATGTGAGAGTTGGACTGTGAAGAAGGCTGAGCGCCGAAGAATTGATGCTTTTGAACTGTGGTGTTGGAGAAGACTCCTGAGAGTCCCTTGGACTGCAAGGAGATCCAACCAGTCCATTCTGAAGGAGATCAGCCCTGGGATTTCTTTGGAAGGAATGATGCTGAGGCTGAAACTCCAGTACTTTGGCCACCTCATGCAAAGAGTTGACTCACTGGAAAAGACTCTGATGCTGGGAGGGATTGGGGGCAGGAGGAGAAGGGGACAACAGAGGATGAGATGGCTGGATGGCATCACTGACTCGATGGACGTGAATCTGAGTGAACTCCGGGGAGTTGGTGATGGACAGGGAGGCCTGGTGTGCTGCGATTCATGGGGTCACAAAGAGTTGGACACAACTGAGTGACTAAACTGAAATGAACTGAACTGAACTGGCTTTTTTCTCAAGCCCACTCAAAGTGAATGGTACTCGCCTGGATTACAGTGTTAAGAAAGCCTCACTGCCCCAGGCCAGTGAGAGTTAAGAGATGGCTACCAATGTAGTGAGACTTAAAAATGGAGAAGATCCATGCCACATATTTGCCATCCTTTGTGCACTAAAGCTCCCTCCACTTAATCATTCTCAATCAGAACCGAAGTAGTAGAAAAGAAAACATTATGTCCAATGCTGGATAAGCTTTTCAGACAAAACCCTGGTCTCCACCTCTATTTTGTTCAACATTTCAAAGAAAACAGTAATGCCAGAGAATTTTAAATCAACTGTTAAAAATTTTAATAGACACCTAATAATTAACATATTAGAATTAAGCACACTGACTCAACTTATTTAACAGACAGTCGCATCTGATAGATTACCATAATCAGAGCACTACTACAAATGAATACATGTTGAAATCATATGCATGACTGGAAGTCAGATAAAGGTGAGTAGACAGATCTGGAAATTTCTTTCCTTAGTTTTCAAACATTTATTGGGTATCTTACGTGCCTGGCACTATACAAACACTAGAAATACGGTTTTACACATTTGGCTAACTTTGTAAATGAGCAAAGATTTAAAAAAAAAAAAAAAGACACCTTCAAATAATGAGAGTAAGATTTCTCAAACCTCCATGTCCTTGATCTTTACAAAACAGTCTTATTGGAATCTTTTTTTTTTTTAATGGTCCAAGACCTTTCTGTCAAAGGTATTAAGATATTACTATGAAATTATAATCTGGAAGGATCATACTGCTGAGGGTTCAGTAAATCTGACATTCAACCTGTGTGTGGTGTGTGTTGCCATCTACCCACTACCTTCAATCAACTGAGGATTCAGGCCTGATCATCAAAGGGAAGGCCCCCAACCTTGGCAGACGGCTGTGCTGCGTTGTTGCCTGCTTCCAGAGCTCACGAAAGAATTCTTACTGTTTTTTCCTGGGGTCTAAGCAGTTCCTGTAGTAGAATGTCTTGCCCCAATCTTATACTGTGCTCCTGTAACATACATTCTGAAACACATTTTCAATACATTCTAAAAGATGTGTTCACATTTCTTGATTCATAGATTTCATTAGAAATGAGAATTCATAAAGGAGATATTTGTTCTGAACTAATTTATACTTTACAAAATCCTATGGGTATTAGTTACTGTGAGTTTAAAAGCTCACAGCACATTGAAAATCCTACTTATTCAAAACTAATTCTGTGAAATTCAACACCATGACCAGTCAGTTCTCTCTCAATGCCTTTTCTGTCCATAAGAGAGCTAATTTCCCTATCACTTAAACCAGAACCCTGAACATTATTTGGCCACTGTCTATGCATCTTTAAAGTCTTATTGCTGGATACATGAATAAAAACAGTTCTTTTTTATACCCTCTACACAATCTACTTGTTTTAAGCATCACATATCCTTGGAAGAAAAGTTATGACCAACCTAGATAGCATATTCAAAAGCAAAGACATTACTTTTCTCACTAAGGTCCGTCTAGTCAAGGCTATAGTTTTTCTTGTGGTCATATATGGATGTGAGAGTTGGACTGTGAAGAAAGCTGAGCGACAAAGAATTGATGCGTTTGAACTGTGGTGTTGGAGAAGACTCTTGAGAGTCCCTTGGACTGCAAGGAGATCCAACCAGTCCATTCTGAAGGAGATCAGCCCTGGGATTTCTTTGGAAGGAATGATGCTAAAGCTGAAACTCCAGTAATTTGGCCACCTCATGCAAAGAGTTGGCTCATTGGAAAAGACTCTGATGCTGGGAGGGATTGGGCGCAGGAGGAGAAGGGGACGACAGAGGATGAAGTGGCTGGATGGAGTCAATGACACGACAGACACGAGTCTGAGTGAACTCTGGGAGTTGGTGATGGACTGGGAGGTCTGGCATGCTGCAATTCATGGGGTCACAAAGAGTCGGACACAACTGAGCGACTGAACTGAGCTGAACTGATCCTTAGGAGGATGCCTTCAACACAAATAATGAGATTGCACTTGTACAGCTACCTTTTGTAGAATTTATTTTTAAAATGATTTCTAAATGATCGATTATATTTCAAAACATACTTGTGAAGACTCAATTTTTCAAATTTGCTGTATGTATACTATTGATACATTTCAATTTTTTAAAGCATTTCACAAGGAATTCTAGCACTGTACACACTGCCTGAAATCTACATGATATGAGAAAAGAGGATCTCAGTGGCAATCTAGAAACTTGGTTTAATTTATTTTGTTACAAATGCCAGCTGTGCGACTTGAGTGTCTCCAAGCCTTTGTTTATCTGCAAGGTGATGTGGCTGGACTAGATTATCTGCAAATTTCCTTAGAATTCTAAACTTTGAGATCCTAACACAGAAATTTCACTAATTTGGGATGAGAGTCATAAATAAAATGCCACTTAAAAGATATTTCCCTAGGACCTCCCTTGGTCCAGTGGCTAAGAATCTGCTTGCCAATGCAAGTAACACGGGTTTAAACCCTGGTCTGGGGAGATCCCATGTCTCAGAGCAACGAAGCCCACGCGTGGCAACTACTGAGGCCCCGCACCTAGAGCCCCGCTGCAGGAAGAGGCCGCCTCAGTGAACAGCCTGCACACCCCACAAAGAGCAGCCACGCTTGCTGCAGCTAGAAAGCCCAGCGCAGCAACAAAGACCCGGCACAACTCAAACACTTTCCCTAGAAAGCACTTTTTTAACCACATTATCTTTGAACAAAAATTACAATAGCCATATAACACTCCTCCATGCCACACCTTGAATGATATGCATTTTTAGGCTGCAGACTTCTCAGGAACTAGATGTGGCAAGTACTTCCCTGGTTCTAATTAATTCCTTGAAAATGTGAATGGCTGAGGCGATAAATGGTAAAAGCTTCAAGAGCCAAAGGCAGAAGTGAATATACTATGTTACTCTTCCTGCTGTGGACTACCATGTGTCCTGTAGATCCCTGAATGAGGTCAACCCAGGGCTCTCAAACTCTCCTGCAGCCCTCCTGAGGTACAAAAAGATTACAAATGGAGAGTCATTTAATTCTTGTAGCCCCTGGCAAATACCAAAGATTCCAAATCATATTTTTACATCAGCATAAACTTTTCCACCATGAGAGTTTCATTTCCCTTCTAGCATGTTACAACCTATACTAGTTTCAAAAACACAACCTCAGCATTTAAATTTTGCAATGCAATTTTTAAGGTTTTTCTTTTTTTTTTTTTTTTTAACATCAGCATCTTTAGGACTATCTAATCCAATTGCTTATTTTTTAGAGGTCACAGCATTGATTAAGAGTCAGGTCTCCTGCCTCTCAAATTGTTTCAAATTTCTACAAAAATGTTCTACCTAATTTCATACAGGAAAACTAACCAACTTATACACTCTTTACAACACCCACACACACATACACCCATTCTAACTTACTAAACTCCAAAATGTTAATTATTCCACTGTGTTTCCCCTAGTCCATCAGGTTCTCTGCAAAGTCCCAAACCAGGCAACTAGTGAAGCTCTCAGAGAAAACAAGTGTTACCTACACTTAGTAAGTCTCCAAAAGACCAACAGCACAAGGAAAAGATAACCACACTTAAAATGGTCATTTACAATACAGGCATGGGAAGTTATGTGTCTTAACCAGAAGCATATGACCTGAAAAACAGGAAATCAATATAGATACATTTGTTCTCCAAATAAAAGAAAGACCACTCAAAACTATCCTCTGCATTCCATCTGGATTCTACACTAAATTTTAACTGCCCTGGAAGTGGCCTGATAGAAATGTAATTGCAAGTCCAATGAAAGGGGAGGGGAAACATTTACACCTATACGGAAACAGGGACCAAGTACATGTATCTTTTTTCTAAATCCAGTCAGGTGATAATTTCCAAATTATACACCATGGAACATTTAAACTTCATGCTAACATGCCTTATGTGAAAAAGGAACACTATCAAGTAAGTCTGAAAACTGCATTGAATAGTTAGAGGTTCTTTAATGCTGGACTTCAAGAATATGTTCTGAGAATGAGTACAACTTTACCCAAGGGCTGGTGTTTATCAGATAATGATCTTTTTGGTAACACTGCTCTAGCTACTTAATAATGTTCAACTCTAATGAAATTATATGAAATTCTACTTTATACAGATTAATGATACGTAATGATATGTAATGATATAACATCTCACCTAGTTTCTCTACCTAAAAGATTGGGCTCGTTCTCAGGTAAAGAGTCAAAAAGAAGGCTTGATCTAATGGTTAATCCTATGCAATTTCTGAGTCTAAAGCCTGCACAATCTTATTTGCCCATACAATGTCCAAATATAAGTCACATTTCCACATTAAAGATGTTTTGAAACTGTTGCTGCTCCTGCTACTAAGTCACTTCAGTCATGCCTGACTCTGTGCGACCCCATAGACGGCAGCTCACCAGGCTCCCCCATCCCTGGGATTCTCCAGGCATTGGAGTGGGTTGCCATTTCCTTCTCCAGTGCATGAAAGTGAAAAGTGAAAGTGCAGTCGCTCAGTCGTGTCTGACTCTTAGCGACCCCATGGACTGCAGCCTACCAGGCTCCTCCATCCATGGGATTTTCCAGGCAAGAGTACTGGAGTGGGGTGCCATTGCCTTCTCCGTTTCAAACTGTCTAGTTGTTTTGAATTCCTCTAGGAAGAGAAAACCATTTCTTCTTCCTATTAAAAAGAGATCCAAAGCTCAATTTTTCAAGTCTTTAAGGTAACAACAAATCTAAAATATTCACTATTCCTGGATGAAAGGAAATCACTTTTCCAAACAACAAAATGCTTTCTAAATCTTTTGCATTTCCTGCCAATATTAGAAGCAGGAAGAAAAAAAAAATCTCCTCAGGAGACAGGAAATAGTACAAATAGAGAACACACACCTTTAGGGCCCTTCTAATGCTGTACCTGAACACACAGCAATGTGGCCATGCACTTCAAACATTTAAACGAATTACGCATCTACAGTTCAACAAAGGAAGCATTTTCTCCCCAGACTCACATTCCATGCTGCCACTTGTACAGTCAAAACAGTGAAGTTCATTCCTCTAAGTCTGAAGCACTCTCTTCCCTGTTGCATATTATAAGCACTCACAGATAAAATCATAAAAACTAGAGAGAGGTAGAGGTTTTAAATAATCGTAACATCAAGGGGCTGTTGATGTCCAAATGGCTACAAGAGCCAAGAAGGGGAATGTCGACGAGCAAAGTGGTTTACCTTCCTTGCTTCTTGCTGTGGAAACATGGCCATGAATAAATAACTCATATTTACATTTTTTATATATTTTAAAAATTAAAGTATGCACATGATGGCAAACAACAGACGGCCTCAGTATCTAGTGATAGAGGCCCCTGCAAGCAGAGCAGACGCCTCTTCTAAACACGGCGCTGACACCATGCTGACAACCTTCGCTATCCTGCAAGAACACAGGTCCATGCTGCCAGGTTTTCAAGAGAAAGCAGAAACCTTGTTTTATGGGAAATCCCTTTATTTTCAAAAGCTGCCTCCAAATTTTAATAAACACTGTGCATGCCACATCTCCCAGCCCAGTTTAAAAATTCAATCTCACCCTATCAGATGAAAGAATTGGCATTATCCAGAGGTGTCCAATCATTTGCCCAAAGCTAGAAATATCATCTAAACTCAGTCTCATCAATGTATAGTACTAAGTATACAATATACCACATGTTGATTCACTTAATCACCAAACTTACTGTGGACCTACTAGGGGTTAGATGCTGTTCCAGACCAGTAATTCACCAGTGCACAGGAGAAACACAAGACAAAACCCCTTGCTCTGATGGAGTTTACATTCTAGAAAGGAGAAACTTGGGTCTCATTGGAAAAGACCCTAATGGTGTGAAAAACTGAGAACAAGAGAAGGGGCGACAGAGGATGAGATGGTTGGATGGCATCACTGACTCAACGGACACAAGTTTGAGCAAACTCATGGAGACAGTAATAGTCAGAGAAGCCTGGCGTGCTAGGTCACAAAGAGCCGGGCACGACTTAGCAACTGAACAACAACAAAGGAGAAACAACGATCATACCAAGTTAGGTAGCAGTATGTAAGACAGCGATACTCTTATATCACTGTGTGCTTAAAAAGAAACATACATGAGAAAGAGCAGGTCACGTACAATGAAGGGTACTACAGAACTACTCTCATGTCTTATGAAGGCTTTAGTTGGGGCCAAAATCTTTTCTAAGTAGGGAGAAGCCTAACACAGCTCACATATAACCAATGCACAGATTACCTTGTGCATGTCTGTTTCCTTATTCACAAAATAAAGATATTGTTTACCTGACCTATCTAATGCCCATTATTGTAAGATAATCTTCAGTTACTACTTGAGAAAAGTGAATGTATAATATTTTAATATTATATTTATGATTGTGATTATTTCTAGACATTCAGAATACCTCTTAAACATCCTAAGCACTCATTAGATTCTAATCCTTCAAAGGAAAAAGCAGCCACTAAAATCATTAACATTTCCTCTCCGCTCTAATGTTGACTGATCCAAAGGCCATAGACGTATAGCAACCACTATGAATTTTGAGCTACAGTGTGGTGAAATGTAGAAAACTTTTATTTTTTTATGCCACCTAATGCAAAGAACTGACTCATTAGGAAAGATCGAAGGCAAAAGAAGAAGGGGGAGGCAGAGGATGAGATGGTTAGATAGCATCACTGACTCAGTGGACATAAAACTGAGCAAACTCTAGGAGACAGCAGGAAACAGGAGCACAGCGTGCTGCAGTCCACCAGCCACAAAGAGTCGGACGTGACTTAGTGACTGAGCAACAACTCAGCGGTGAGGGGGTGGGGGCGGGATTCAAATAAAAAGTACAATGAACTTTCCTAATAATTTTTTAAAAACCCTTAAGGCCACAGTGCAGTGAAGAAACAGAGCTAAACCTAGGCCTGGGTCCACATGGCAACCACTTTCATTTCACAAAAGATGTTAAGGATTTAACAGTGTAGAAACAAGATTTATAATCCCTGATGATTTGCTTCTGATATCATTTAGAACTGACCACATCCAAAAGTAGCATAACAAGATGTCAATTTACAGAAGAAATAAAGTTCTTCATATTTTCCTCCCTTTTTCATTCTCCTGATTATCTAGCAATTACCATTTTCTTTTTCGCTTATTTTGAATTTGCTTCCTAACAGCTAGTATCTTTTACTCTCTATTAAGTTGCTAGCAATGCATTTTACTGGATCATCTTTACTTTCTAGCACAGAAGTGGAAAGAAAGTACAGGATGTTATCATTGTGAGACACTCTCCATCGGTCTCCGGTGCTCCTCCATGTCCTGCCAGGTACGCTAAAAGGCGAAGCCTTGACTATTTTGTGTCCAGGCTACTTCTCAAAGTTTTGTTTGCAATGAACAACTTTGACAGATAGGATAATGGCTCTCCTCTAGACAAATCGCCAGTTCACTCGCTGCATGCTACAAAAGTAGTGGATTCCCCAAGTAAAGTGTCCCTAAGCAGAAACACAGGGGCTCAGCAGTAAAGAATCTGCCTGCCAATGTAGGAGACTTGGGTTCGATCCCTGTGTCAGGGAAGATCCCCTGGAGAAGGAAATGGCAACCCACTCCAGTATTCTTGCCTGGGAAATTCCATGGACAGAGGAGCCCAGTGGGCTACAGTCCATGGGGTCACAAAACAGTCAGACACGACTTGGCGACTAAACAACAACACAACAACAGAAACACCGTCTCACTGTGCACAGCCCCATCTGGATGCTGCACATCACCCACGTGGGACCTGGGGGCAAGGAGGAACGGATACAAGTCCCGGAGCTCCTGCTGTTTGGTACACCCTTGGCTCTGGTCCCTTGTCTTCTGCCAACACTGGTAAGACAGTAGCGGGGTCACTATTATCTTAAGGCAAAATCAAACCCCAGACTCAACAATGTCAAATCAAGTTGAAGAATCACACATTTATTCAGATATGTCATTCTTGGTAAGCTTATATACAACACTTGCAAATCTTCAGACCCTAAATGCATGCCTAATTTCCTCTGTGCTTTATCACTGATGTACACAAACATAAACACACACTACAATAGAATATCCCACTCGGTATTAGGTTTCAGAACTAGTTAATAAGCTCCAATGGAATCCATCTGTCACTAATTCAAGACCTCCTACTTCTAAATGAAGTTAATCAGAGAGCTACATCTGGATGTCAACCTGGTGTTTCCAATCAAGTTTTCCATCCTTTCCCCCTCTGCACAGGAAAGCAGAGTAGGTTCTAGGCAACGTCCTAAAAGTCCAGATTAAATCACACATCTCTGGGCCTGAATCTGTTTACCCATAAAGCAAGAGGGCTGGACCACAGGGACTCATCTCTTTTTCCAGTTAGAATTCCGATGATTCTACTTTCAGCCTATACATGGGTGGAACATTCCTTGCTGCTTTGTTCAGTGCTGGAGAGGTTTTGAAGTGTGGTCCTGCTGAAAAGCTGGAGAATGAACTAGATGTCCTCTCAAGATGCCTTCTGGCCCTATAATCCCATGATGTGCTTATAATGGAATTTGGCTATCCTTATAATTAGAAATGTAGCCTGCTGGTCACACATCTGGATCAGATAAATCTGCACAAATAGCATTTCACCAGAAGCAGAAATGCCAAGCATATAACAGCTGTGTTGTTACATCAGCCTTGCAAATAACAAGGAATACTATTTATCCATAGAAAGCAAATGACTACAGCAGACAGGGATAAAGCTGATTTCATTCAAATTACTTTGGGGTGGGAGACATGTTTATAAAAGAAAAAAATGTTGGTTAGACTTTCAAATTTACAAGATTCGTATAGGAAAGAATTCCCATACGTAAAAGACCACAAATGCCAAAACACTACTTCCTTATTTCCTGCCATCCTAGTTAATGATGAGTTTCTTGTTATTGAACTTTTTTTTTAATGTAATAGGCTCCTCTGACTTGCATGTCAACATATCACAAGAAGCCATGAACCTAATCCACAATTAAGTATTATCAAAGTGTCAAATGTACTCTGAGAATATTCACATCCATAGAAAATAAATGTGCTTCAAGTTAACAATTTCACTCAACCAATGTGCTAGATAATATGAAACAAGAGGAAATTATTTTTCCTTAAAAGAAATAAACACTCTTCCTACCCAATTAGGTAAGCATTAACCACTTTACACTTTGAAGCTCATTTCTTAAACCCCAAAACTTAATGTGCTAATCTATTTGCTCTGAGGAACAACTGACAAAAGGCATGACTAATGGCAAACAGGTATGAATACAAAATCTGTCACCTATTACTAACCTTACCAACACGACTGCTCGCTCTTCTAATTTGCAATACTGTTAGTAATTTTATTTTCCCCATTCAAAAGCGTATTCAGCTTGTGGGCGATAATGGAGGTTTGTCAGTAGTAAGTCACAAACGTACTACGCTCATGGGGGATGCTGGTAACGGAGGGAGCCTGTGTGTGTGTTGGGGCAGAGGAGAACATGGGAAATCTCTATACCTTCTGCTCAGCTTTGCTGTGAACCTAAAACTGTTCTAATAAAGTCTTTAAAATGTATTCAATATATAGACTTTAAAAGATGAAAGTAACTTTCATATCAAGTAAATGCCCTACATTGAAATGTGTATATGAAATAAGATCCTTAGATTTTAATGTATAAAATGTTAAGACTCAGTCACTTTAAATATAATCACTTTTCATATACAAATTTTTAAAAATCCACAATGTTAGTATAATTACCATCACCTCAAAAATCCAGACTTAAGTTTTGTACAACATAAAGAAAAAAATAGAGAACAAAGAAAGCAAGCTAACCAAGACAAAAAATAAAAAAACACAAAAACTAGAGTTAACATTTCTGATGGATGGAGAAAATAGTGATGACTGGAGAGGTAAATTAACACAAAGCAAATTTACATGGTTCTTAAAGGGGAGAATCCAAAGGTAATCAGATTCTTACTTCACATTTACTAATATTAACTGAAAACTACTAGTAACAATCAGTCTTTGAATGAATCATGAAAGGAGTACAGGGATTGAAAAAAAGTTGACTAACTAGACAGATGATTCTTCGGAAGAATATAAGTCACAACTTTCAATCTTTATATATCAATTTTTAAGCTTAAAGCCTTAGACTAAAATGATACCCTATGATGGTCAGCTAATTGATTTTCTAAAGAATGTTAATCAACTAGTTCCAAACACTGGGAAACAACTTAGGCAATCGAAATTCTCAACCGATTCTAATTCCTAAGGAAGTCACTATAAGAAACTGAGTTAATACTTCAAAACCCCTAGAAGAGAATCTAACAGATGCATTATATTTTATGTGCAACCACCAAGTAGCCCTAATAGACAGAACCAACAGAAGACTCACAGTGTAAACCCTCTTGGGGCCTAAAAGACTTTGACTAAGTAAATATCAACTCTCAACCTGTGATGGGCTTATCAATGAACCACCATCAAAACACAGGTGAGAGCAAGGCCTTCTGGCTTTATGCCAAAGTGAAACATCAGATGGGCAGCTTCCACCCCTTCAAGGATACTGCCAAAACTTCTAAGGTTCGAAAGGATATCTCCAGCCTGAAGGATGGGAACTCTCAGGATAAGATAACAGCTGAGCCACACTCAACTTCTAAAGTCAACTCAGGAAACACCTCATCTTCCAAAGCCCTGGATGCAAGGCAATTAATGAAAATGTGGAGCCCCCCTCTTTTAAAATAATTCTTTCAGGTAATTGAATGTCACTGGCAATTAGGAGTGAAATATAAACTTTTATAAGGTAAACCTTGTTGGGAATGCCCTGGCGGTCAGTGGTTAGGGCTTGGCTCTTTCACCGATAGTTTGAACTAAGATCCCACAAGCCATGCAGCATGGCCAAAAAGATAAGTCTTATTTCTCTGTTTTGATTTTTTCCCATACTTCTGTTTTCTTGATTTAGGGGTGTAAACAGATTCTTAATACATATTTTTAAAAATAATGACTTACCAATCTTTTGTCTTTATCCTCTATTATTTTAATGTTATTCTTTTGTTTCATTTAGGCTTTGTGATTTCAGACTTAGAACCAAGAATCTGAGACTTTTGCACAGCCACACAGGATTTCAGTTACCAAGGCTGCCAGGCCAACAGCTAGTCCAGAAGTGCAGAAATCCACTCTCTTCTTTCAAAGAAATAGATTTTCTGCCTCCACGCTTTCCATTCCCAAGAACAATACTTCTCTCACGATAAGGAGAGACTCAAAAACAAGGGACCACATTGATCAGAGCTCAGCCTCACTCCCATCCCTCACACACACCTCACTTTTAAAAATGCTCTGGGTCCTACCTTTCCTTAGTAGAAGTTAAATTTCATCATCTTCAAGAAAGGATACTGACGATTTCCCAGATCATAGCTGTCCAGGTATTACCTACCATCTCCACAAGCTTCAGTGTAAATACAACTAAGTGCTAAAGTAAGACTTTGACAATGGCTATACAGGAATATTCCCAAGATGCCTCTGTTTTGGTGGTAAAAATGTCCTGACTCCAAAATTTCTTTCCAACTACCTGAAGTCTTTTGTATCACTATCTGCCCAATCGACTTATCCAGTTCTTCCTGGTCTCTCTTTCGAGAAAATCAGCAGGAGTACCTGGAGTTGTAGCTACCCACCTCCCACCTCCAGTAAACTACACCCCCACCCCCCCACCCGCCCCTGCCAAAGGAGAACAGCAGATATGGAAGGAGGCAGAGACCTGCTCAGGACTTCACAGGGCCTTGCAGACTCCTACAACTCAATATAGATTTCACCCCAATCAGCAAAGGACATGGGATACTGAGGCCTCATTTCAGATTCTAACCATAGAGCATAACAACATAACACTTTGCGTTCTTAATATAAAGAAACTAGTCATTTCTTCCTAATTCTAGGGAGATGTTGATTTAACAAATGTCAATCCTGGCCAAGAGTCCACAGCACACAATTTCTACAGGTATCGCAAAGGTTGTTAAAATACCTACCTCAGAGCTTAACCAAAAAGTGGGGAGGGCTAGTTTGTGTTATCCCCTGTATCAGTGTGTCCAAGAGACGTCAGGCAAACACATTCCCAAGGCCATCGTGTGACACTCACCAGGAGAATGCCCCATAAAAAGGTTGCCTTACAGGAACCTCTAGAACTTTAATGTGAACTGTCTCCCCCTCATTTTAGGAAATGCTCCTCAACCCAGTGAGCACAAGAAGGACGCCTGGGTGGTAGCCGGCAGAAAGCTATCATTAAAGTCAAAAGCATTCTGTGCAGACTGCCTTCAACCAAAGGCACCAGGGTTTTCATCTGCTGCAAACCAAATGCTTCAGTTTATTTAAATATTTACTTCAATCAACCTTGTTTGAAAGAAACCAGGAAGAAGAGGCGAGGTAGACTTCTTCACAATCTAAAATGCACCATTTCCAAACAAACAACAAATGAATACTTTCTACAGATGTTGTCATATTGTCAAATGGTTCCTCTAGCCTTCTTCTCATGCACATGCACCTACCTTCCATTAGAGTGGACACTTGTGCTCGTCTTCCCAAACCCCAGTATTTCATTTGCATGGCAATATTACAGAATTACAGTATTACAATATAAAGTATACAGTATATACAATATATAATATTACAGAATTACAGTAAGATAGTAGGTGCTGAGAGAGGGTATCAGAAGGCAGACAGACTGAAACCATACTCACAGAAAACTAGCCAATCTGATCACATGGACCACAGCCTTGTCTAACTCAATGAAACTAAACCATGCTGTGTAGGGCCATCCAAGACAGCCAGGTCATGGTGGAGAAGTCTGACAAAATGTGGTCCACTGGAGAAGGGAATGGCAAACCACTTCAGTATTCTTGCCATGAACAGTATGAAAAGGCAAAAAGAAGGGACACTGAAAGATGAACTCTCCAGGTCAGTGGAGCCCAATATGCTACTGGAGATCAGCAGAGAAAGAGCTCCAGAAACAATGAAGGGACAGAGCCAAAGCAAAAACAACACCCAGCTGTGGATGTGACTGGTGATAGAAGGAAAGTCTGATGCTATAAAGAGCAATCTTGCATAGGAACCTGGAATGTTAGGTCCATGAATTGAAGCAAATTGGAAGTGGTCAAACAGGAGATGGCAAAAGTGAGCATAGACATTTTAGGAATCGGTGAGCTAAAAGGGACTAGAATGGGTGAATTTAACTCAGCTACCCATTAATCTACTACTGTGGGCAAGAATCCCTTAGAAGAAATGGAGTAGCCATCATAATCAACAAAAGAGTCCAAAATGCAGTACTTGGATGCAATTTCAAAAATGACAGAATGATCTTCATTTCCAAGGCAAACCATTCAATATCACAGTAATCCAAGTCTATGCCCTGACTAGTAACACTGAAGAAGCTGAAGTTGAATGGTACTATGAAGACCTACAAGACCTTTTAGAACTAACACCCAAAAAAGATGTCCTTTTCATTATACGGGACTGGAATGCAAAAGTAGGAAGTTAAGAAACACCTAGAGTAACAGGCAAATTTGGCCCTGGAGTACAGAATGAAGCAGGGCAAAGACTAATAGAGTTTTGCCAAGAAAATGCACTGGTCATAGCAAACACCCTCTTCCAACAACACAAGAGAAGACTCTACACATAGACATCACCAGATGGCCAACACCGAAATCAGATTGATTATATTCTTTGTAGCCAAAGAAGGAGAAGCTCTATACAGTCAGCAGAAACAAGACTGGGAGCTAACTGTGGCTCAGATCATAAACTCCTTATTGCAAAATTCAGACTTAAATTGAAGAAAGTGGGGAAAACCACTAGACCATTCAGGTATGACCTAAACCAAATCCCGAATGATTATACAGTGGAAGTGAGAAATAGATTTAAGGGACTAGATCTGATAGACAGACTGCCTGATGAACTATGGATGGAGGTTCGTGACACTGTACAAGAGACAGGGATCAAGACCATCACCAAGAAAAAGAAATGCAAACAAGCAAAATGGCTGTCTGAGGAGGCCTCACAAATAACTGTGAAAAGAAGTGAAGTGAAAAGCAAAGGAGAAAAGGAAAGATATACCCATTTGAATGCAGAGTTCCAAAGACTAGCAAGGAGAGATAAGAAAGCCTCCCTCAGTGATCAGTGCAAAGAAATAGAGGAAAACAATAGAATGGGAAAGACTAGAGATCTCTTCAAGAAAATGAGACATATCAAGGGAACAGTTTATGAAAGATGGGCACAATAAAGGACAGAAATGGTATGGACCTAACAGAAGCAGAAGATATTAAGAAGAGGTGGCAAGAATATACAGAAGAACTGTACAAAAAGATCTTCATGACCCTGATAATCACGATGGTGTGATCACTCACCTAGAGCCAGACATCCTGGAATGTGAAGTCAAACGGGCCTTAGGAAGCATCACTATGAACAAAGCTAGTGGAGGTGATGGTATTCAGCTGGGCTATTTCAAATCCTAAAAGATGATGCTGTGAAAGTGCTACACTCAATATGTCAGCAAATTTGGAAAATTCAGCAATGGCCACTGGACTGGAAAAGGTCAGTTTTCATTCTAATCCCAAAGAAAGGCAATGCCAAAGAATGCTCAAACTACTACACATTGCACTCTTCTCACACACTAGCAAAGTAATGCTCAAAATTCTCCAAGCCAGGCTTCAGCAATACGTGAACCATGAACTTCCAGATGTTCAAGCTGGTTTTAGAAAAGGCAGAGGAACCAGAGATCAAATTGCCAACATCCGCTGGATCATGGAAAAAGCAAGAGAGTTCCAGAAAAACATCTATTTCTGCTTTATTGATTATGCCCAAGCCTTTGACTATGTGGATCACAATAAACTGTGGAAAATTCTGAAACAGATGGGAATACCACACCCCCTGACCTGCCTCTTGAGAAATCTGTATGCAGGCCAGGAAGCAACAGTTAGAACTGGACATGGAACAACAGACTGGTTCCAAATAGGAAAAGGAGTATTTTAAGGCTGTATATTGTCACCCTGCTTATTTAACTTATATGCAGAATACATCATGAAAAACGCTGGGCTGGAGGAAGCACAAGCTGGAATCAAGATTGCCAGGAGAAATATCAATAACCTCAGATATGCAAATGACACCACCCTTATGGCAGAAAGTGAAGAGGAACTAAAAAGCCTCTTGATGAAAGTAAAAAAGGAGAGTGAAAAAGTTGGCTTAAAACCCAACATTCAGAAAACAAAGATCAAGGCATCTGGTCCCATCACTCCATGGGAAATAGATGTGGAAACAGTGTAAGACTTTATATTTTGGGGCTCCAAAATCACTGCAGATGGTGACTGCAGCCAGGAAATTAAAAGACACTTACTCCCTGGAAGAAAAGTTATGACCAACCTAGATAGCATATTCAAAAGCAGAGACATTACTTTGCCGACTAAGGTCCATCTAGTCAAGGCTATGGTTTTTCCAGTAGTCATGTATGGATGTGAGAGTTGGACTGTGAAGAAAGCTGAGCACTGAAGAACTGATGCTTTTGAACTGTGGAGTTGGGAAGACTCTTGAGAGTCCCTTGGACTGCAAGGAGATCCAACCAGTCCACACTAATGGAGATCAGTCCTGGCTGTTCGTAGAAAGGACTGATGTTGAAGCTGAAACTCCAGTGCTTTGGCCACCTGATGCGAAGAGCTGACTCATTTGAAAAGACTCTGATGCTGGAAAAGATTGATGGCAGAAGAAGGGGATGACAGAAGATGAGATGGTTAGATAGCATCACCGACTCATTGGACATGAGTTTGGGTAAACACCAGGTGGTGATGGACAGGGAGGCATGGCGTGCTGCAGTCCATGGGCTCGAAAGAGTCGGACATGACTGAGCAACTAACTGAACTGAATCACAGAATAGCTACTTTCACAGATCTTAAGTACACAGGGAGAGTAAATTTTAAGAATTAGTATAAAGCGTCACCTCATGCTAAGGAATGTCAAGTGGAAGTTCCCAAAGAATTTAAAATAGATCTGATTTGCATGTTTGCCTGAAATCATCTAATTAGACATGTTCTTTTCTGTCTACTTTATTTAGATTACTTTTTTGATTTTGAGGCATCATTTTACTCTGAAGATGAAAGTATGACTTTTTTTTGAGGTGACTTTAATACAAGTTGTCCAAATACTTTTTCAGTCCACCTTTGAGAACTCAGCACTAGGCAGCTTACAATGTATTCAAGTTTTCTTGGGCGGGGGTGGGGGGGATCAAGCATCTCTATAGTGAGAGTCTTTCTACATGACATCAGAGTAGAGAATTCATTAATTCTCTCTCGGGCAAGTACACTGGAGGCCAACATCTTTGTGCAGAGAAGGGAGACAGCATTCATCCATTAAGTGCAGTATTGTTCTAGGGCTTTGTTTATAAATCCAGCATAGATTGCCATCTGTTAACTTAGGCTGGAAAGCTTTAATTGATCTTTATGCAGTTCAGGGTAAAGTAAAGGAGGAGGCCTGTGTGAAGATGCTAGCCTGTAAACACTCTCACGCCCTGGCTCAATCTATTCTGACTGAGTTAATGTCATGTTGAAGGCTTGCTCCCCTGTTCTTTCTCTAAACTTTAGCTTCTCAAGTTAGAAAGATATTCACAATCTTCTACAAAAATTCCTAAGTTGTTAATTTTTCAAAGGGGAAGAAGAAATTCTGACTAAAGGTAAATAAACTGCAACTTCACCTATGCAGTTTTTCTCAACTCTCCAGATTCCTTATGCTACATTCAACTTAGAACAAACATGATCTTTTTATCACTCCATTTCTGTCTACTTCAAATTCTAGGTCTCCAAGTATTTGTTCTTGATTAATTTTACTTACCTATAATCATATTCAAGGTGTACTTAAATGGCTTGATCACCAGTTTATATACAGCTTCAAGTATGCAGATTTTAACTCGAATACAAACTTTGAAGACAAGAATCATATTTTTATTCATTTCATCCACTCAAAGCTCTTCTCCACTGACCCCCATCCTGAGTAAATTACTTTATATACAGCAGACACTTTAGTTAACTTTTTAACAACAAACTGAATTTGTCCATGCCAAAGTCACTCTAGAAATAGTTACAATTTTATTTAAAAATACTTCATTGTCCCCCAAATTAAAGGCCCCTCTTGATGCCTTTGTGACATGAACGGAATTTATAGGCTTTCATCAATATTAAAGAAGCATTCAGTGTTCCTAAAACCACTCTGAAACTCATGAAAAATAAGTTAGTATCCTTGTGCTTTGATACCCTTCTAAAACTCTAACTTTGACTTAACTTTTCTTTTAGAGAATTAACATTTTTTAAAGCTTCATACATGAACTGCCTCCCTAGAAGTGGACGTTTCAACTTTGCCGATATGTGCACTCAAGTTGAAAGGCAAGAAGAGCTCACAATTCAGAAGGGAAATACCTAACAAGCATGCAACAGCCATACAAGACCACGTGCAACGGGGGCGCTGAAGGAGAGCTCTGTGGGCCAGGGCCTGGCTGTGGCTCACCCTCACGCTCCCAGCAGCCTCACCACTCTCTACAACCATGCTCTCTGAAAGCAAAGGCTGAGGTGTTGCTCCCTGTTGTATCCCCAAACATCAAGAAGAGTCCTAACACATAGCAGCATTCAGTAAATGCGTAGAATAAATATTTGTAGAAAAAAATGTGTAACACACAGTAGACATTAGTAGGAAAGGAAGTAGAAGGAAGGATTGGCATAGTTAAAATTTTATTTTGAGACTGTACTTCCTCTGTTCACCATGACTTTAAGAGTGATGCAAACTCTAAATATCTAGGGACAAGTGACCAGGACGGTGGTGAGTCAAAACATCAAATAACACACTGAAAAGCTCTGAACAGTGGGGACCTGCAGCTGTGGAACAGAAGGTAGTACTAAAGGCAAATGAGCTGTCCAGAGCTGAGTGTGAGGGGTTGTCACATGAAAGAAGAAAACAAACTTCTTCTAGGTTGCTGTGGAGTTGCATTTTTTGAACTATGGCTCATATAATCAATTTAATGGGTCACTGACTGGCATTCCTTTAGGTAAAGCAGAATAGTATAGAACTGGGTCACAAAGATTAAAGGCAAAGTATTGATTTGATTCCAGTATATATATTTAAGATTTTTGTGTATTTACTGGACTATATGGCAAAATGTATCTCAACATGCATGCCAGTCAAAATTTGTGGATAAACAGTGCCCAGTTTTCACCATGATAATCTGGGTTCCATATAAACATGAGAGATGTTCAACAACAACAAAAAAATTAACTGACTGCTTCTTAAAGAAACTGTTAGTGAACAGTCAAAGGAATCAAGAACTTCATTAACCATGACGGTAAAATACCCAAAATCAAACTGGTAAATAGGGGGCAGAACCAGGCCTGAAGCCAGTCTCCAGCACCCCCTAGTCTAACTGCCTTGCAGCGGATCACAGTCCCTCTCCACAGGCTGGCGACCGTGTGTCAAGATGTTGCATACACGGGTCTTGACACCGGTTGGAACAAATAACGAGATGACCACCTTGGTGGAGACTGATGAAAACCTTTGATGTAGGGGCTTCCCTGATGGCTCAGTGGTAAAGAATTCGCCTGTCAATGCAGGAGACAGGTTCACTCTCTGGTCTGGGAAGATCCTATGTGCCTCGGAACAACTAAGCCCACGTGCCGCAACTACAGAAGGCCAAGCACCCTGGAGTCTGTGCTCCACAAGAGAAGCCGCCTCGATGAGAAGCCATGCTCTGCAACTCAAGAGAGCCCACGTGCGGCAAGAAGACCCAAAACAGCCGCAAACAGAATAATCTGTTTTTTAATCTTTGATTTAAAATTACAAGTACTGCTCTTATCTTTTGATGGTCAGATCTGTAAATTATCAGGATAATGAGATAATGCGGACTTCACCTACATATATGTCATTATTTAAAGAGCTCAGGACTTGAAACATGACCAAACACATTAAGGAAAAATTAAAACAAAGCCCTCTTCTTTTGAAGTTTTAGAAGACACAAAGACAAGAAAAGAATACCACTTTGACAAAGAAAAGTATTAGATAACCCTTAACGAAAAGAAGAAATACGACCTTGAGATGTTATAAAACTTAAAATCTCTGAAATTGGAATGCCCCCTTGCCATGTTTTCCCCTGAGACCTGTTCATACAATTCCCTACCAGTCCAGTCTCACACACAAACCCTCCACCTTCCTTTCATAAGAGAACAAAATGACTCCTTATAGTAAACCCCTCAGGAAACAACCCACTAACTTCCATAAAAAAATAGCAATGAACATTTAAAGTCTATATTAGCTCATGTTTTTAAGTCACTGTCCAAGTTTTAGAGGCCTATCTGTCCCTGTATTTCTTTCAGGCCTCCAGGTGGCTCAGCGGTAAAGAATTCCCCTGCAATGCAGCAGACACAGGTTTGATCCCTGGGTTGGGAAGATCCCCTGGAGGAGGGCATGGCAACTCCAGTATTCTTGCCTGGAGAATCCCAGGGACAGGGGAGCCTGGCGGACTACAGTCCATGGGGTCGCAAGTTACACACAACTAAGCATGCACACACAGAATAACACAGTCTGGGGCAGTCTTTCCCTCTTTCTCGTCACTAATGTGGTAAGAAGAAACCCATTGGTTTCCCAAAGATAAGCAGTGGGGAAGTAATGGAATTATCAGTTTCTCTAATGCTTTATTAAAATTAAGAAGTTAAAAAAGTTCAAATAGTGGTGACTGGATCATGATTCAGTACACGTACATAGAATCACAAAACTTTCACACATGCAAAGCAAGAAACTTTTGTTATTGGAAGAAAGTTGGCAGGACAGGGTGAATAGTTTAATACTGATGACAACATCAATTATGTCAGATCTCGATCTGCAATAAGCTAGCTGTAGGTCCCCAACTGGTAATCAATCATGTGACTGTGGCCACTAATGGACTTGAGTTCTGCCAAGTTTCACATGCCCCTAGTTACAAAATAGCTTCCTTTCCATGTGTCTTAAAACAGGCTTAAATCACCCTATTTCCCCTCCCTCAACTCCCCCAGCCTTTGAAGCATGCCTCGTGGTACGAAGCAGCAAAATTAAGATCCTGCGACATCCTCCCAGTGAAATCATCCTTTATAGCTAAGAAGCAGGATTTCATAGCCACAAGCAAAAAATTTCACTGACTTTAAGACAAATTACTCAAAAGAAGAAGCACAAAGGGATGCTCTTAAAAATAATTAATAGGATATCTTTACATTAGTAAAGTTTTAACTTTGTGCTACTTTTTCCTTTTTTAGAAAAGTTCAAGACTCAACTGTCACCAAGTCCTTGGTGCAGGCTGCTCTAGGAGTGTACTCAGATTGATCAGATACACATGAGCACACGTTTCTGAGTTATGGGATCCACAGGATTTGTAGAGAACTAGATTTGAATACTGGCCTGGTGGACTTTTGGAACCGCTGCTACTTCTTGCAGGGCAAGAAGGCCACCTCAGTGTTGGTTACAAGAGTCGCAGGCTATAGGGCAGCACCAGTACACCATCAACCGTATAAAGGCATCTTTCAGGATAGACACCAACTTTCGATTAAGTGACCCAAAAACAGAGTCCCATAGATATCAGAATTGGAGACGACTGTGTTTCAAATCATCTTCTGCAAGATCCTAACCAGAGAAAGTTTTCATCCAGAGTCATCATTCTGTGATACAACCCCTGCTTGAAGATGCAATGTAACATCATCCTAAGTTCATGTCAGAAGACCTGGCTTCCAGTTTATATGGGTCATACAGTAAGGAAAGAGGCCAGGAGGGGAAAAGCATGAAAGGAAAGGAAATTTTACTTTTCTGGCTAAAATAACAACAGTCTCTCAGTGAAGAGGACACAAAACACAGTCAGTTAGCAAACTTAGTTAAGCTATAGAAGCACTGACCCATCAAAAGGCCAACTCAGTTCTAAAGATTCAGTGAAAAAGGTAACTCCAGAATATACTGTATGATCACCTGCATGAGCAAAACTCATTTCAAGTGCCTTTAGGTAACGTGCACCTGCTCCTAAGTGCAAATGGAGAGTTTACTGGCAACAAGGCAGTGAGAGTAAACATGAGGCCTCACTCATCATAGCCACATTTCATTCTACAGTTAAACCATAATTCTCCTTTCAAGAAGTCAAATCATTCTCTAGTGATGTGTGGTTTCCCGTCCTGAAAGAAGTTTATGAAGTGGAGATGTCAAAGGTCACAGCAGTTAAATGATTTGCCCAACTTCAGTTAGAAGCCAGGAACCCAGTATGCTTCAATACTTTTTGCCTTCCAATCCCACTCCACTTTCACATCCAGTCCTGGGTCTCTACATCCTAACTTTGCTACATTTGAAAATTACCAATAAGAACTAAGCCAACAGGACCTGTTGAAAACACCCCATGGCCATGCAAATTCCTCATTTTTGATAGAAACTTCTCTCCATACAAACTTTTCTAAGCAGACTTCCAGATCCAACGTGTGGCTGACTTTTAGCATCTGGCTATAGTACTTCAGGTCCTTCACGTAAATGCTAATGATAACAGTTCAACCCCATAAACAAAGAAAATGTCTGTTTTAGAACTACTAAATGAGGGGACTGCAGACATGTTTAATTATGTCTGCTGGGTGGCTAAGGTCCAAAACCCACCACCATCTGGAGACTTAATCTTGCCTGCATTTCAGATCCCCACCATTCCTGATGGAAACAACCACTCTGGCCCTTTTCATCAACATAAAGAAAAGATTAAAATAATTAGGTTTAAGTGGCTCATAAAGGCTTAGATGAAAGCACATTATAGGAGGTATGATTTATCAACTAAATCATAGTTTATATGGTCTCATTTGAGATGAAACCTAGCTTCATTACCACTGAGTTTTCTTGCTTTATTTTCATATACGGGAGCTCTGTCAACGCAATTCTACTGGGACAGGCTGGAGGAGAAAATGAGCTAAATGCTTGCTTCTTCAGGGCTGCTTTTGGTCCACAAAGGCCATTTTACTATTTTATTATTACTCCTTGATGTTAAGCTTGACCAAGGAGCTGGACTCATTACAAAGCAAGAACTTCCCTCCAAGGCTAAAAAGCAAAAGGAATGTCAAAGCAATTTTCGCTACATAGCAATTAACAAGGGGATGCCTCCAGACGTGGTAGGCTGATGTTATGTTGGTGATCAAACAGCATCTTGTCGTCAGGCATTAAGGTTTTAAACATTCAATTATCTCATTTGTAAAAATATTTTCACTCTCATTAAAATCATTACTATTTAATGATACAACCATTATGGTTGTACCCTAATGAGGTGGATATACTGACAGTCATAAAATGTCAAGATGTTGTTATTACCCCAGAAAAATGCAAACTATAAATTCTCCCAGGTTTCTTGGACTGTTAAAACTGCAATGTCCCTTACAGAAGCTACCTGTGACTATTTAAGTTAATTCAACAAATGGGGTTAAAAGCTTTGTTCCTTAGTCACCTTAGCCACATCTCAAGTGTTCAGTGTTGATTAGTGGTTATCCTACTGGATAATGTAGACAGAATATTTCCATCATATCACAAAGTTCTAATGAAGAGGACTTCTCTAAAATGTCATATTCTCATTGATGAAAAGGCAACAAATTTTTGCACAGGAACTAGTATTTCCCCTTATAAGCCAAGTGGGGCACTTGAGTGTCGTTGTTAAGATCCTGCACTCTGGAGCCAAACTCCCGGATTCTAACCCAGGCTCAACCACTTATTAGCCCTGGATTAGGACCAGTTACTTATCCTCTCCATGCCTCAGTTTCCTATCTATAAAACAAGGATAATTACAACACCTATCCTCATAGGAGTGTGGTAAGGATTAAATGAGTTAGTTAAGTGCTCAGAACAGCAAGCACTAAGCAAATATTTGCTGTTATTATGCCCTAAGTATGCTTCAAGGCCTTAAAAATGCTCATAGCCTTTTCCTTGTTGCCTTTTCTAGTTAAGGAGTATTATTTTGTTCCTTTTAGTATGTGTGACTGCCTGTAAAGCCACTCTCCATGCTAAAAGATAAAATTCATTGACCACCTTTCATAGAACTTCACCTTGAAAGGTTAATTTTATTATTTATCTTTAATTAATCAGTTAACTGACTGTATATATGTATAAACCAGGTTAGTCTTTTCAAATAAGGTTAAATCCACAGTATTATGGTATATAAATATACACACTTAAAGATAACTGAGCCCATAAATTCACTCACTTGAACTATAAAACCTTCAGAATTCTCTTTGTTAACCATCTCCAACTAGCAAATATGTTCCTTGACTAGAAACCTGCCAAAGTTATATTCAACTTTTAGGAAATTCCAAATCAATAGTCTAAATTAATGAACACATAAGCTTATAATACACTAAAATTCAGTTTGTTTGAAACAGCTGGGAAACATAAACATTGAAAAGACATAAAACTGAAGAGCATTATGATTCTGCACTCAAGTTTGAAAGCTTCTGAAACACACTAAATTTTTTAAAAAAAAGTTCAGTCTGAAAAATAAGCTGATTTTTAACACTAATGAACACTCCTTGTTTATTACTATGAATAACTTTTTGGCTGTTTCAAAAAAAAAAGTTTGTGAGACAAAATAAAAGTCAACTTGAAAAGCAATAATTACTTAAAAATTTTTATAATATCAACCAATTTATATAGCAAAAATGCCAATATTTTATTTGGCAAACTTTAAATTAGAAAAAAAAATTCTTCCAAAAGAACTTACCTGAAGAAACACACACACACACACACACACACACACACACACAAATATTTAGAGATTAAATGATAAGAGGTCTGGGGTTTGCTTCAAAACAGTACATCAGGGAGTGGAAAATGCGTAAAGACCAAATCAGTCTGACCATGAGTTGACAGATGTTGAAGGTGGGTGACAAGAACACAGGGACCTACTACTATTCTCTACTTTTGTAGTATGTGTTGAAATTTTTCATAATTACCATGTTTAAAAAACAAACTCACCTAAATATAAGGGGTTTTGACTTAAAGTGAAAGGTAAAGGCTAAAGGTCATAAATGTGCACCACAGCCAGAGTGCCACAATTCTGCTTTTCCCCTACCCTCATCAGCCACTACAGGGAGTAGAATTTATGATCATCTCACAAACTGTATGCCCAGAGGACTGCTCACTTTTTCATGTGACTTATTCTTGGATCTTGTTTGTCTCTTTCTTCACCAATTCCACAAAAGAAAACCAGAAGGTAAATTAGCTAACACACTTCAGAAATAGCCAAGAGTCTTATTTTAATGTCATAATTCTTGACTCCAAGATGTGCCTTGTTTTTTTAAAGGCTATCAAGAGGCTGCATTCTGTTGCTGTATCCCAGTTTAATAATAGAACATCTAAAATTACACAATTATGGTAACTTGAGTGATTTCTAATTTTATTCTCCATTTTTATAAAAATGAATGTCAAAATATTCTAATTAAGAGTCTGGGAAAATGTAAGCACAATGTAAATATTTTAATGTTCATAGTTTTAGTAAGTGAAGATGTGCACCTACAGATTTTCAGTTAGAGGTCTGCCAATTTTGAGACAATAAAATGCAATGGGGGAAAAGAGAGAGGGAATCAAGAAATCAGAATTATTGCCTGATTTTCCCTTCATTTGCTGAGGCACCCTTAGGAAAGGGGCATCCTTAGGAAAGGAAGTTTTCTTATCTCTAAACTGAGACAATCCTCACTTGGTTCACATCACAGGGTCCTGTGTAAATGACTCCAAAATACGTAGAAAACTGCTTTTTAAATAAACTGCTATTTAAATAAAAGTCATGCACTCATAACTACTTCAGTTCAGTTCAGTTGCTCAGTCGTGTCCGACTCTTTGTGACCATGAATCGCAGCACACCAGGCCTCCCTGTTCATCACCAACTCCTAGAGTTCACTCAGACTCACGTCCATCGAGTCAGTGATGCCATCCAGCCATCTCATCCTCTGTCGTCCCCTTCTCCTCCTGCCCCCAATCCCTCCCAGCATCAGAGTCTTTTCCAGTGAGTCAACTCTTTGCATGAGGTGGCCAAAGTACTGGAGTTTCAGCCTCAGCATCATTCCTTCCAAAGAAATCCCAGGGCTGATCTCCTTCAGAATGGACTGGTTGGATCTCCTTGCAGTCCAAGGGACTCTCAAAAGTCTTCTCCAACACCACAGTTCAAAAGCATCAAACCATTTAAGTAGCCCCTCTAAAAATGGCTTCAGGCTATTCCCCTTAGAATTTGAAAGGAAAAAAACAGTCAATAAATGAAGAGGACTAAAGGGAACTGCCAGTTGGATTCCACAGTGTCCTTCCAGTAAAGGTGAAGCATGAGCCACCTGGCCAGAGTATCCAGGTACCGCTAGGTGAGGCCACCAACGGACTGTAAATGGGAGCTGAAGGTCAGAAACTGAGGTGGGCCAATCCAATCAGAGGCACATAAGGATGACTTATTACAATTCACTAATTCTCTGAAGGCATCAACCTGTGCTTCATAGTGATAAATCCTGTATCTGCTTGCTCTAGCCACATAAAAGCCAACAAACATTTCTGAAAGACATTTTGCTTAGTAACATAAAATGAATAAATAAATACAAAGGAAATTTCAATTCTCATTAAGATACACAAACCTGTCAACCTCAAGCGGAAGGAGCAGCCAACAGCAAGGCCAGAATTACCCTCCCACCAGCAGCAAATCGTAATAGACAGGTACCAAGTCAGGGAGGGCAACAGTGAGGTTTCTCAGCAAAAGCACAAGAGGTTGACCCAAGTAAATATAAGAGGAATAAAGTAACATGGAGAAGACTGACAGAGGAATACGCCCTTTCAAGGAGAAGATATTATACCGTCTCCTATCGCACACACTGCCTGGGTTCCAATCTTGACGCCACAACTTACTAGACTTTTAACTGCAAGCAAGTAACTTGCTCTCTCAGTGCCTCAGCTTCTTCATTCACAAAATAAAGATAATATCCAGGAAGGTGTGAGGGTTAAATGAAGAAATGCACATAAAGCACTTAAAAAGAGCTTACATGGTAAGCATTCAATATTATTATTACTAAACATTTTCACTCTTGCTATAAATGAATACGCCTCAAAACACACTGTCGCCCAGATACTTGATCAACGGTTTGAAAGGAGAGAACCCATTCTAATTCAAGTAAAGGGTTTGAGGAAACAGAACGGATGAGTACTCTGGGAGCTGTGCTCAGGCCAGTAATCACTGACTTATTTTCTTCTTCCATCGGCCTCCTTCCTCAGGGGCACAGCATCAGCCCTGAGCCTGGAGATACTAAAGGGGAACCTCCTATCCATCCAGAGGAACCCAAAGCCTGAGTTCAGCAGGGAGGAGACAGGTGGCTAATGACAAAGCAGAAGAACCTGAAAAGAGCAATGAAGGCTGTGGAATAGGTTCCCATAAGACAGGTCTGAGTATGAAGAATGGTAGAGCTAAAATCTGTGCAGCCGCCGTATACCTGAGAGGAGGCCCCCGGGCGACGGGAACACAGATAGGTGAGGACACTGAGCAGCGTGATTTCTGGTGTTCCTGGAGTACCTGGGCACAAGGGCAGTGGGAGAAGATGCCCTGTACGTTCTCTGCTCTCCGGAGCCTTTGGGTAGAAGACCACGCTGCACAACCTGGAACAGTGGCAACACCACACCCTCTATGTGAAGATCTTTCAATAAATATTTTATAGTTAATTCTCAGAGGAAGGCTCTTCAAAACGAATGGCAAAGAGAAACCTCTGAAATATATTCAGTAAGTCATGAAGATAAGTAGTAGGGAAAATTACTGGTATCCCAGATCTGAAGGTCAGTTCTGGAGTACTAAACCCGGGCCCTTAAGGCCCTAAGAAGATATAGACTTCTACAGACTCTTACTAGGTCTCTTCAGTAATTTTTTTCCAAGGATGATGACATTTCACTCCCTGATACAGACATGATGACTGCACCAAAAATCCACTAAAGACTCTCTCATATAAGAGACTCTTGATGTAATTGTAGCTTTATGACTCATGGTAATTGGCTTTTTTTAACACAGAAAACACTAAAATATATATCTTTATTTTATGATCTTTTATAAAATAATAGCATTAATGTTTCATTCATAAGTGTAATAAAGCAACAACAAGAAAGCCTACTCTGTTGCCTTTGTGCATGTGTAAAAGCCTCAGAGATCAGATTTAAATTAAACTGGACTAACCCCACCTCCACTCCACTTTGATCCTTTTTCATCACAAAGGCAGCAAGACTTCAAAAGCACATCAACCAGAACGAGATGTTCTGCAGTTTAGGACGCAGTCCCAAAAGAACTCGTGAAGTAATTATAGCACCATACAATATGTATAGAAAAATAATACTGTCTGAACACTATCTGGACAGTGGAGCTTTTGAAAGAAGACAAAATAAATGAAGCAGAATAACAGTGTAGAGGAGGATTCTGGAAGCTCCTGGAAGACTGCTGGGGAAAGAAACTGCTGATTAAGTCTTAGGTCTGCACAGGGAAGTACCTATTTGTGAAGAACACAGGTTCTTTACACTTTTCAATAAAAGGGCTTCAAACAGCCATCTACCATCAAGCACCTAGACAATCAACTAAGAGTACAAGAGTCAAAATTAACAGCGTTTTTCATTGTTTTCAATTTATATACCACCATCTCAAAATAGATAAAAATTCCTTCCTGGGGTATGCAACTTAATGTCACTTCCCCATGTGCTAGATTTTCTTCGAAGACATAAAAACTTTGTTAATGTTCTTCAAACTCACCAAGTTACTCAATAACCACAAGGGTAACAGAAAGCAGTGTGGGAGAGCAGCAGCCTGTAGGTTAAGGTCTTAAATCTAAGCCTTGTGACCAAGCTTTACTAAAAGCTCAGCTTGAACAAGGCACAAGTTTCCCAGAGGAAAATGAGCTTTATTTCCTGAAGCCTGCAGTCACCTCTAACCTGAGGGGGCAGGAGACTTGTAATAAATTTCTCCAAAATTGTATGTGAGCAGGTAGCCAGAGTTACCTGGTTATTCTTTGAGCCTATTATTGCTCTAAATCTGTTTTCTCATCTAGAAAATAGGAATAACATCATTCGCCTTCCAAGGTTGAGATGAAGGCACATAAGGTCATGTGTAGAAATTAAGTGTTAGTGCCCGAAAAGCAAAGTCTGGGAACTGCTATTAACACCATAACCTTTCCCACCTCCCACCTCCCACCCACACTGGACATCTACACTTCACCATTGCCCAACTGACCACAGAATCATGGGGAAACATGAGAAAAAAACGCAGAATGCCCAGCTCCCATCAGAGATGGGCCAACTGACTGAGGAAAGCCACTAAACAGCAGTTGTGGGCTAACAGCCAGTTTATCAGAGGAGCACATACAATCCAAATGAAGCTTATGACCCCCATTTCAAAATCACTTAGAATGGTCTTGGTGTATCCAATGCTTCACGCGGCCTTTGTAAATACTAAGTACCAGAGGTACTGAGGTTAACAAAGCAACTCTATGGACCACATGCCATACCTCTACATCCCCATAACAAAAAAGGTTTTCCAAGTATTAGATTCCATAACTCCAAAGCAGTATTTTCCTCCTCTTACTCCCTCAGGTTAAAAAAGAAAAGAAAGACTGTACAGAGGGATCAAGTGGGAAGTCCCTGTTCTAATATAAACATGGCAAGCACAACTCTATCACTGCAATATACTCTTTAACTTCAGCACAAAACTCTTTTCTGACCATCTGGAGCAGCTCTAGGCAGGAGGCCAAAACTTTGTAATTCCTTTTCAAAGTAAATGACAGATCAGTAACTGCCACGTTGCTAATGCATAGCCAAAAGGGAGCACCTCTACTCCTACTCAATGCTCCCTGGAGTTTTACGCATGCAGTAAAAACAAAGTGCTTCCAAATAAATCTGCCCACTTATCAATATTCCAAACTGAACAGTGATCATGTCACTTCTGAACAAGGTGGCAGTTTCTCGGATGTGATCCTATCACCTTATCTCACAGGCAGGAAGGAGGACCTTCTGCAACTTTCACTAAAAACAGCCTTTTCTGATCTAGAGTGAAATTTGTATGTTTTGATTTACATTTCTGTTTGCCAAGAATGAGACATGGAAGTCTACCAGAAATTTTAAGAGCCTGTCCCCTATAGTGACTGAGACGTCTGTTAAGTTTTCAATAAATTTGAAGTCACATAACACAGAGGGCAATAGGAGCCACAAATGGTGATCTTGGTGAACACTTTAAAATCCCACTGAACAGCAGAATCACCTTCTTTGTTTATTCAATAAAGCAAATGGAGAGCCTACTTATGTGCCACGTACATACAGTGACAGTGAAAATCAAAGTTCCCATTATCTCTGCCATAAATACGAATCTGAAAAGTTCCAACTTCACGCAATATACCACTGATAATAAAAGCCACTTGAAAGCTCACAGGTTTAAATTTAGTGAGCTTTCTCTGGAGCACAGGTAGAAAGAGGTCAACCAGCAATGGCTATAGATTTCCTACAAATACTTAATTTTTTAATTTATTAAATTTTAATCTAATACTCTTTTTCCAGATTTCAAAGACATGAAAGTTATCTCTGAAGTCACAATTTCCACTGAAGAACTATCTTCTCTTTTTAAATAAAACATTTTAAAACTGAACAATCTGAAATTTTATCTGGTAGCAGACTTTCTTACAAAGATAAGTTTAAAGGGATTTTACAGATGAGCAAATAGTAGCTAAGCTCTGATTACAAAATTAAACCACAGACAGAGTACAAATAAAAAACCTAAAAGGGGGAATGATGGTTCTTCCCTTCTGATGAACTCTTCCTTGAGGATAAACTCACAGATTGAGAAAAGTGAGCTAGAGAAGTCAATAAGGGTCATCCCATTCTGATTTTACCCAGTTCACCTTTTAGAGAAACTGTTTTGTTGCCTTCAAAGCCTCATGTAATCATTACTAAATAAATGGTATCTGAGTGTCTGGAGCCAATTCCAAATGCAATGCTTGTGTCCTACCCGGAGCTCAGGGAAGAGATGGGAGATCTTATCAGGTGCCTTCCCAGGAATTCACACCCTGGTAAAAACACGATAGCAGAAACCCCAGATTCCTCAGCACAGGAATGTAAGGATTCTTTGTCCTTTGCCTTTTGGAATAGAAGAGAAAGAGAAGTGAATGCTGACAGAACTACCTTTCCTAAAGGGTTTAAGAAGCTCAAGTACAAATTCCAAGGCAGGTTTCACCGTCAGAGGAAACTGCTGAGAGGAAAGAAGTAGAAGAGGTATCAACTGCAAGATTCTGAACCAGAAGAAAAGGCACAAGCAAAAGCAGGACTTTACGAAGATGGTGGTAAGTCGGTAAATGGCAAAACAAACAGACCATAAGGAAAGATGACATTTTAAAGAACTGTGGAACACGTGAAGAAAAAATGGGGAGAATCTACAAAAACTGAGGCTTGCTTCCAAAATTCTTAAAAAAAAAAGAAAGTATTTAGCAAGGAAAAAGCAAAAGACACAAGCAAACAGGGAATGGCAATGGGCCATTCAAAAGAGCAATCTTAAGAGAGTAAATGTGACTTTGCAGCAGCAGCTCATATAGCAAGAAGTGCACTTCTTTAAAGGAATCAGACAGTTCACATTTTAAAGAGAGAAACTATGCCCAAATTGTGCCCAAATTCACTTAATTCATTTTCTTTTCAATGTGACCTCTATTAGTTATTTCCTTACTTAAGATTATATTTTCTCTCAGTGATATATGAGCTTCAGGAAATAATAGAAGTCAAAATGAGAGGAGGATACATGAATGAATGAATGAATAGGCAGGCAAAGTGTGAAAAGTACTTACAAAAAAAGCGGGAGGGGGGGGGGGGCTCTGCTCAAACTGCAAATTATCAATCAGAATGCTTAAAGAAACATCAAACATGAACCTCCCTGGAGGTCCAGTGGTTAGGACTTCGGCTTCCAGTGCAGGAGATGAGAGTTCCATCCCTGGTGGGAAATCAAAGACCCCATAGGACTCACAGTCAAAAACCAAAGCATAAAACAGAAGCAGAATTGTAAAACATTCAATAAAGACTTTAAGAAATGGGCCGCATTTAAAAAAAAAAAAAACTTAAAAAACAAAATCAGCAAATGGTGATAAAGAGAAAAGTTCTACTTTCAGGAAAGAGAAAAGCAGGAGATAACTGGAGTTCTGAGAGACAGGTACCAGGCAGGAGCAAGGAGTCGGGGGAAGAAGCAACCTGCCAAACCCAGAAAAGAAAAACAATAAAATTTCCAAACAGCCTGCAAGGGAGGATGTGGAAGAGAGAGAAAAGAAAGGCTGACTCTTCCTGGTAAAGCCAATGGAGAACCAGCTTCAGGACACCTCCTTTTTAGCAGGCATAAGAAACTGTTAAGAAGGAAGGAAAACTGCACAGACCTAATCTCACAGCCAGCCTGATGACCTCACGCATCCACTTTCCTCAATATCCCTAAACAGGCAGCCATTCTGATAGCAAAAATCATAATTTATTTTACCTAAGTGTCCCCCAGTAACCTGGCTTATGCATCATCTGTAAGCTTCTGGATCCAAATAGTTAATTCTGCAGAAAAAGATCAGAGACTTCTTTGGTTCCTTGCTCCGACTTAGTTAAGATTGTGTAACTTGTATAAACATAACCATTTCCTGCCCACTGAACAAAGCAATTAATGGACTGGGCACAGTTTCTGAGATGATTTAAGGGAAGAAATCAGCCAGGCCATGTCTCACTGCAATTCATTTTAAAGAAACAAGACACAGGAAAATATAGATTATCATTATTTTGATGAAACAGTGGTCATTCTTTATATAACTTTCCTCCCACAAACTGACTAGAAATGACACTCTGGGAAAGGAATTTGCTTCAAAGTGGCTCTAAGATAATATTTCCACCATCTATACCTTCAATTCATTATTAGAAAGCATGTGTAGACTGGCATTTTGGAAGGAAAAATAAAAACTGATAAAGTATATGAGTTTACAAACATCCAACATTAATGTAACATGGACTCTACAGAAGAAGAAGTATCAAAGAAAAAAGGAAGAGAAAGAGGAAGAAAAGCAATCTTGGCTCCAAGACCTCAGGAGGTCCAAGGACACTACCCTCGTTTCCAGTGACTCCAACCTTTTTTGGTGGGAGGGGGAGGGGGTTTGAGCTAGTTTGAGCGTTTCTGTTACTTGCAAGACAAATAGTTCTTCACTATCACTGGACACTCAAAAATTTTCAATCTTCACTTATTTTCAGGTATCAGTTATTGAAAATTCCATATTTCTTCCAAGAATTGGAACAGAGTTTTCAAACTGAAATCAAACAGATTTTCTCCTGGTTCAAACACATGTTATATCAGTGTCAAAACAACATTGTTTTGCTCAGTAATTAAGCCATTTATTCAATAACTTATTAAGCACTTGTTATCTGCCACTGCACAAAGAGAAAAGGAAAGACATGGTACCTGTCCTCATGAAATGTCTGTAACAGTGGACATGTAAGGGGAATTAGCAGTCTCCTTGTTCCACACATTGCTACACTGCTGCTGCTGCTAAGTCACTTCAGTCGTGTCCAATTCTGTGCAACCTTATAGACGGCAGCCTACCAGGCTCCCCCGTCCCTGGGATTCTCCAGGCAAGAACAATGGAGTGGGTTGCCATTTCCTTCTCCAATGCATGAAAGTGAAAAGTGAAAGTGAAGTCGCTCAGTCATGTCCGACTCCTAGCGATCCCATGGACTGCAGCCCACCCTCCTCCATCCATGGGATTTTCCAGGCAAGTGTACTGGAGTGGGGTGCCACTGCATTGCTACACTGGCTAGAGTCAAATACACACACGCACTGGTTCTAACTGAACTGAAGGGTCTCTAAGTTTCAGGTACTAGTTTATGCAACTCATCAGTTCCTACAACCTTCTACTGCTAAGGAAGAAATGAAAAGTGTGGGGTGGGCCACTAGAATTTTCTCTTACCAAAGTGGGCAGTCAGCCTCATCACCAGGGAGGAAAGCCTGGATGTGGATTTAACTCATCAGTTCAGTTCAGTCGTTCAGTCATGTACAGCTCTTTGAGATCCCATGGACCACAGCATGCCAGGCTTTCCTGTCCATCATCCACTCCCAGAGCTTGCTCAAACTCATGTGCACCGAGTTGGTGATGCCACCCAACCATCTCATCCTCTGTCGTCCCCCTCTGGTGCTCCTCCTGTCCTTCACCACTACCAATTCTTCTCTGAAGGCACCTGCAAGTGTGAAAGCAGCACCACCACCTCCTACCCCAGGACAAGGGCTCACCAACATCCAAAAGAAGAGCCATTTCAACTCAAATGTACCCTCTTCCATCGCTTACACTTATTCAGGTTTACAAGATTGAGTCATGAGAATATTGAGAGAAGATCAGAGAACTCAGTGTCAACTGGTTCTCTACAACAGTTCACTATGAGAGTCCCCTCTTCATGATGGAACAACAGTTTGCAAAAAAAACAAGTATTTAGTAAACACCAATCATTTGAGGCCCAGGCCCTTTCACAGCTAACAGGAACTGATTACCTGGTTAAATCTTCACATTCTTGCTATTCCAAGTATGTATTCCTTAAAGTTGAAGGCTGGAAATTTTAGGTCAAAAGATGCCTAACTGGTTTGAACCATTTCAAAATGAAGGCTCTTAGTAACTAAACCACTAAAAAGAACAACCCTAGGAATAAATGATACACACCCTCTATTCCTCTAAAGGTTTTAATTCACTGGACTATAGATAAACATCCTTATACGCAATCATCCGGTCAGCATCCTGGAAAAAATATCATTAAGCTGCAGGTTAAGTAAGTTTATACAGGCTATCAGGTATAGTGTTTTCAGTGATTACTTTTCCATGGCAAAAGATGAACTGCATTACTGACTTAGAAAAATAAATAATAACGCCTAACTTGTATCTCTGCCCTGATTTCTTGCCAAATTTAAATATACCAGATATACTTCAAATAGTTTAACCAGTCTATAACAGATCCCAGCCAGCCAGTTAACAATCCATAGAAACATTTCAAACTTAAATTCCCAATCAAATAAATTTTTAGATCAAGACATCTGACTCCCAGTATCACATAAAATTTTCCAAAGCCCTTTAAATTGTTTTTATGTGTAAGTTTCAAATTCCCCACACCATGGGGTGCAATTACTGTCATGAGTCTCAAGGAAGACTAATCTCAAAAAAAAAAAAAAAAAAAAAAAACCCCACTGGGACCCTTATAACAGAAAAGGCTACTAGAAAGTACCATTTCTTTTAAAAATGAAATATAAACTTGGATTTTAAAAGTCCCCCAAATATGTACCTCATGCCAAAATATATTTTACAAAACACACATATAATATCATGGTTAACTACAAAAACTGAGGATACCATGCTTTACTTCTTCTTGTATGATGGTGACAAACAAATGAGGAAAATAAACATTATGAAAATGTTCACAATGATGACAACCTGAAGCAAAACGTCAGAGGCAAAATGCTCACCACTAGAGGCAAACTGCTAAAGGTCTAAGAATTAAGACAAAAGGACGATATTCATAAAAGCTCCCTTGATTCACTGGTCTTTCGCTATGCTATGCGGATGTTAGAAACAAACTCCTTTCCAAATTAGCATTTCAGGAAACAAAGAAAAAACTCTAAGTGTACAGTCAATGCAAAGCAAACACAATGACCTGAGGTAACACAAGAAGACCTGTTCATACGAATTACAGATCCATTAAAACAGAAGGGTTTCTATTACCTTCTCTGGACACAAAGACTGAAACGCTTGCTCTTCTAGTACTGGCTACTCCTGTGATTTTTAAACAAGTCCCTTCAACTTAAGGGACTCATTATGTATTTCCTGGGAAAACCTGACATTGTCTTAGAAAAATGAATTATATACCAACTGAGAATCTGGAACAGAGCATCCCAATAAATCAAATATCAAAATGGTAATAAAGACATTCTAATTCATTAAAAAATGTAAAGATATAGGAGGAATATCATCAACCTGCTTTAAAAAACACAAACACTTTTTAAAGATTTCATTTTTAAGCAAAGGACACCAATCAGTGAAAACCAAGAAAGCCACAAGATTAGTCAATGCAACTCTGAAAGGCAAGGAGAGGCACACTTTCTCTGTAACATTACCTAATACCAATTTTTTCCTTCCTGCTATTGATTCTAACAGAGTAACTGATTGCCCTAACGAATATACAAATATCTCCAAAATGAATGTTGGTTTAGAAAAAAGCAAATCAATCTTAAAAACAACAACTAACCCAGCAAGTTTCCAGCAGCCAGTGGGATATGTGAGAACTGTGCAGTCTGCAAAAATGTGGTTAAAAAAAAAAAACAGAACTGAGCCAGTTCTGACAATATTCAGAAAGATTTTCTACACACATAACCTGCATACAAGTCCATTCATGATTTCAATGTACATACATTCCTATAATTGAGATTAAAAACATCAAGTTCTTTTTTAATAACACTGTTCTTATTCTAGTCCCCCAGTCAACCTCTAAGCAGCGCTGCATGATTTTTTTTTTCCTCCTAGCTAGTTAGAAAATTAAATTTTCTTCATTTTCAGCCAGGGGCCACTCAAACAAATCTAATGGGTGTAGACAGCATTTCCTGCTTACTGCAAGAAAATAATAGGATTGCCATTATTAACATGGCCTGGGGCATACACTGAGGTGGGGCACTGAAGGAACTGACCTTTCATTTTCATCAGTTAGCCTGCAATGACTGCCTGATTTTTGTTTTTGTTTTTTTTTTAATGGTGAAGGTTGTTTTTTTCCCCCAACATTAAGGTCTAACACTGCCTCATTCACTCCCATCGAGCAACACAGGCTCCAGTCCCTATTATCCTTTCCATTCAACTATGTTTATGTCTAAGACAACCTGCCAATTCACAACTAGCTAAAATTCAGGTTTTTCTTCTTTTATGTTTTTGGAGCTAAGCTCCCAATTTATAAGAAGTTGGTGAGGCTTAGGTACTGCCAAAGCAGAGAAAAACCATTCTAGTCATTGACAACTCTGCCAAATATTCTATGTTATTTTAAAGAAATGAGCATTGAAGCGGTGAGCAACAAAGGTGGCTAAGATTTAAAATATGTCGAGGTCTTACTTAGCCTGCATCGTGCTATTCCCTGCAGTGGTATCTCTATGCCATTGTATAGAGATGAAGAACATCATCTGATGTAAAGACCCAGAGATGAAAGGCAGGTCTTGGAGCCCCATGGTTTTGCCCACTAAAGTCAAGGCCCAATCTTCTCTCTTAAAAAGTTAGAGCAACATCCACAAAAAAAACGGGAGAGGGAAGGGAGCGAGTTAACTCTCCTTTATTACAACTTTCCTTAGATCCCAGACTTTGGAGAGGAAGCAAAACTGATGTATATCTACTTAAAAAGAGACCACCTTTCTTGGAGTGGGCAGGGAAGAAGAAAAATACTGATAGAAATAGCACTTTTTAAAGTACTTTTCTTGGCATTGTGACATGCTACCTCCAACCCCCAAAAGTGCTTCTCACATACGTTATTTCATTCTATGCTCACATTCCCTTTTAAGCTCAACAGCTCAAGCATGATTTTGGAGATGAACTACAAAGATGTCACTTGAGCAAGAACACTCAAGGAATCAGGGGTAAGGCCAAGACAAAACTAATGGCTTGTATTCATATATACTTTTATTAAAGTAACAGGGAAATGATTTTAAATAACTATCATCCCATTAAGAAGTATGTCCAATGATTAAATGTCTGTAATCAGTGAATAAAATAATAAAATAACAGCTCTCTCTTGCTTAGCACTTGACAAAGCATCATATGGAGCTAAATAGTTCTAACAATTCCTTTTAACAGACAAAGCCACCAAGATGCCGTAGTTAACCAAACAGAGTTACACATCTGCTCCTACTACTACTACTACTAAGTTACTTCAGTCGTGTCACCCAAACAGTTACACACCTGCAGAGAGCTGAAACTCTGGGGTCTCAAACTCAGGGCTCAGTTTCCAGAGCACGTGGGCTCAGTCCTCCCACTACAAATGATGATGAAAGATTTACCTCCTTACCAAAACTATTAGGTCCAAGTGATTAGCTTCTCATGCCCCGCAAATAAAAAAATTACATGTGATACTCTATTATTTACAGACAAGAACTAGAGAACTTCCAAAAGAGTGGTTTCTCTAAAAGATGTTTCCTTTTCCTCCAACCTATCTTCTGATTAACCTGCTATAAAGTTATTAATATGCTTTTTCCTGAAAAAATGGTATGAAAAAGTTATTTCTTGGCCAAAATGGACACTTAACTAAAAATATACAAATACAGCAATCTGCATTAAAAATACTTTAAAAAAAAAAAAAAAAGAGGTTGTTCATTAATCTGCCAAGCAGAACATCTGACAGCAGACAAAGAATTGCCCCTCTACTGAACTCACAGATGACTCAGTGGAAACTAGAATTTGGAAAACTTATCATCCCACATAAAACATAATAGAGACAAACTCACTCACCTTCATTGGCACTACATCCTTCTCAAACCTGGCCTACTTTCCTCTACTCCCTTCTACAATCCCTGCTTCTCACAAAAGCAAGAGAGGAAAGCCTGCAAAAATAGAACGTTAATGGCAAACACTCGGGGCCTAAAATTACTCCAAACAAAATGAAGCGAAGGGAATCTAGGGGAAGATTTATTTGTACCCTCAATTTTCTCTTATTAGCCAACTACTATGCTTTAATGGGTTTGCACTCTGAGAAAACTGAATTAAGAGAATTGGAAAGTAAAACATAAATAGGAAATGACATTGCTTCCACAAATCTAATAAACAAATAGAAAAATCTAAAAGACTAGGTTTTCAAATTATCAGAGTGTCCCAGGTATCATTAAAAGACAGTTAAAGCTACAGTGCAGTAACCACATAGCAAGATTAGAATGTCAAAATCAAATAAACTTGGAAATGACTCTACTGCATTAGTAAAGAAACTCTGCATTGAAGATGTGTGTGTGCTAAGTCGATTCAGGCGTGTTCAACTGTTTGTAACCCTATGGACTACAGCCTACCAGGTTCCTCTATCCATGGGATTCTCCAGGCAAAAATACTGGAGTAGGTTGCCATGCCTTCCTCCAGGGGGATCTTCCCAATTCAGCAACTGAATCCACATCTCTTATGTCTCCTGCACTGGCAGGGGAATTCTTTACCACTAGCAACACCTGGGAAGCCTAAATTAAAGATATCTGTTGCTAATTAAAGCCTGAATTAAGACACAAGCCTTAAAAATTATTATCCATTTCTTCTCCCTGCTCCCATAAGTCTCTTAATAATAAAAAAAAGACAGCAGGTAGACTAAGTTGGAAATGCCTGTGGGAATTAAGGTAAAGATCTATAGTTGAATACATTGGTCTAGAATTCAGGGATATAATGTAGCTAGGGGTTGGGAATTATCAGTCTTCATTTGTGGCATAACAAAAGAACATTCATATCCAGTATTTTTATGTGCTAAGTATAAATAATGAGACATATTCATTAAACAGCTAAATAATTTTAAAAGGGCAGCATTTTAAAAATTGAACTTCCGTTCTAGGAGGCTTAAAGCTGATTTCATAGTTTCCTTGAATATGAGTGTACACATGGGCAATTTCAGTATCTTTTATCCAAAATTAATTATATATCAATAAATCTCCACTTTCAGGTGAAAATGGTGAAAGTGTACAAAGGGTTAGATAGGTGAGGATCCAAGCAATTTAAAACTTAAGACAACAAAGTGCCCAAATTCAAAAATTAAAACATATTCCCTTTTTACAGTGCTTAACACTGCTTCCTTTACACCTTAAGGTCTAAAATAGATGTTTTAAAATTAAGTGCTCTTAAAAGTTAGTTCAATCACTCATACTCCTGTATACAAAACAGATAACCAACAAGAACCTACTAGGAATCAGACTCAACATTCTGTAGTAATCTATGATGGAAAAGAATCTGAAAAAGAATAGATATATATACATACGTATACCTGAAAGTAACACAGCACTGTAAATCAACTATATTTCAATTTAAAAAATTTTTTTTTTTTTTTTTTAAATTTTAAAGTTAGTTAGATCCTGTAGTACTCTGTGTCATGAAGACCACCACCATCAAGCTCTGAAAGCCTGGTTACAAGGCAAAGGCTTGCCAGGCCCGAGCTGCACTGAGGGGGAGGGCATATAGGCAGGCCAGCATCAGGGAGCCCCTCTCTGGGGTGGCAACGGGTCATGGACATTTTACCATTTATAGCCTCCCTCCTGGACAGAAGTTTTGAGAAACAAGACAAGGTTGTTCTCACAGTCCTCCCCATTCTGCGGACACACAATCCCCAGAGAAGCACATGGCTCCTTCTGGACCATGAGCATTCTTGTGAAGGAGTAAGCAGCAGTGTTTAGGTAATACCGCCGTGGGCACTGCATCTTCATTACTCTTCATCCACACCGCCCCCACACAAACACAGCGAGAGAAAGCAAGTCAGGTCCCACTTCAAAGCCTTGTCCTTAACTCACCTTTGGTGAACTCACTTTCTAAAGATGGAGTAGGGAGCGCAATAATTTCTAACAAAGGAAGCATTTAGGGCTGCCAGCTCCCCAGGTTTAGCCTGGGCCGTCTGGAAAAGCAGAGGGCCTCTCTGAATCCTGAGGTCACCTTTATACACCACTGGAGCTGCTCTTGGCGTCTGCAGAGACGAGACACGTTCTAGTCAGTTCTGGGCTCATCCCACCCCTGTGGCTGCCTTCAGTGCAAAACCAAACACCACAAACTATTAGCCTTAAAAGGACAGAAAGGGTTAGTATTAGGAATGCGAGGCCTTGCTTTTCCAGGTGCGGCTTGTAAGTACAGGATCTTACACTATATAAATTAACTTAAATGAAAGGCACCAGGGAGAGAGAATGCAAGATGAACAAAATGGTGTTGCCACTGAGTGAAAAGGACTCTCTCTCACAACATTTTTCTCATGTCTGAGTCAGGTAAAACTTCACTACCATTTCTTAATCAGCTGCTCTAGATTATTCCCATTTACTATATTGAGTTTCTGATATATTACTTTCTATGAAGGATACTTTTATTCTCTGGTTTCTCTCATTCCAAGGTTCAGTTGCTATTACAGAAAACAATCTAGGAAAATCTCCCTCTTGGGAGATGTCCAGAATATTATTATTGTTTCAAAAGTAAATTTTAGGTTTCTGGACCATAGACAGGTTGAACACATGGAAGGCATTCAACCAGTACTTAGGCTTAGCATTCAGCTACCTGGGAACACAAACAGACCCTGTTCCAGGTCTGGAGATACAAAGAAGACATTTAATGTGAACTATTAAAGCAGCAGTGTGATATAGTTGAAAAAAAGTTCTGGCGTCAGTCCAGGTGATCTTTTAACCTTTTTGAGAATATCCTCTAATCTTAGTTCACTGACATACATTTACAGCACACCAGGTATGATTGGGCTTCTGCGGTAGATAGTGGAAACATAGAAAAACAGAAATCTTTTCTATCTTCCATAGTTTTATATACATGCAAGTCCCTGATACGTGGTATATACTCAACAATTGCTGGTCACTGTTTTACATCTGGTGTGCAGTCCAAATATTTGGATTTAGTGCACAAATGACAAGTGTCCTCGTTTCCATATTAAACCACTAAGGGTGGTTATCATTTTATCCCAAAGAACATGACGCTAAACCCCTCTGAGGAACCCTTCAGTTCTGCCCTGGGTCCTAACTAGAGTCCTCTGGTGTCCCTTCTAAGTACTCCTCCCACCTCACCCCTTTCCAGGCAACAGGTAAAAAACTTGAAAAGGACAGATTACCTTGAAAGGATATAGCCAAGTTCCCAAGTCTGGGTTTCCCAAAGTTGTCGGATCACAGAATTCACCTGAAACACCTCATGAAGATTTCGGATCCCACCCCAGATTTCATGAGTAAGGGCACACATGCACCTTCTGCCCCATACATTAGCCCTAGAATGCTCCGAGAGAGTCTTCTCTTCTCAGGTGTGCTTACCTCTCCCTGCTAGTGGCTGAGGTCAGTCACCTCAGGTTTCCATGAGACACTCTCTTACCTTTTCTCCATGGCTTAGTTTAGCACTAAATACTCTGGCCTCCAGTCTAGCAGAATCAACTCTCTCTGCTGGACCCCCAACCACTTAGCAAGACACATGTTGGGTTTTTTCCTGCCCCCTCAATGTCTCCGTTCTAGAGTTTCCCTATAAGAAGATCATTTTAAACTACCATAAATCTTTGAAATGTCACCTTTTCCCAAAAATAATGTTCTTAATTTATAATTCCCAAACAGACTCCAATAGACAAGCAGAACATACATAATCGAGGGTCGCATTTTTAGAGAAAATAAGCTATTTGTTCTATTTGTATTTTCAAAATCAATCAGTGATATGAAACAAACATGGGGGGAAAATAATCCATGTACTCTCTGGAGAAGTTTGTTTCTTTAAAATAGCAATGGATGAAAGGCTAGGTTTGCACTGAAAGTGACTCATGCCTTTAATTTAATATTTTTATTAGATCCCTACCGTGAGAAAAAAAAATTTTCAGGAAAATCGTGGAAACACAATGCCTATAATATTGCCCATGCTTCAAAAGGATCTACTTCAGCAGAGAAATAATGACTTGAGTGTCTGAGAAGAGGTACTAAGTTTAAATGGCATATTTAGCCTAGGAATTCATCCAACCATCCATCCAATAAGCACTTACTATGCACTCTCAAAAGACATTAAGGTAAATAATCATTCCTACACTCAAGTAAGGAGACAATCGGACAACACTGAAAAGGACAAGTGTTCTGAAAAGTATAGAAATAGTGCCAGAAGAAATTAAAGAAAATGATAAATTACCTAAAATCATGGCTCTGGAGCAAAGTCTTTCCATCTGGATTTTTATCTGATATTTTCAGTATTCATAACATGCACTTTATGCTGGATGTTTAAGCTTTATATCCAATCACTTAACAAAAATCCTGCACCATCATTTTATAAGTGATCTACCTAAACTCAACATCTGTATCTCAGAAGCAAAATAAAAACCAACACTCAGAGAACAGTCACCACTATGAAATTAATAGGTGCTAGAGATAAGTTCAGATGAATAAAATACTAAATATTTGCTTTCTCTCACTCTATTCCCTCTCAGTAAGTTTTAGTCTAACAAACTGAGGAATGCTTTTCCTTAAATGCTTTTCCAGCACTAGTACTGAGATGACTTAGACTCTTTCTCTAAGTGGAAATCAAAGTTTTCCCTAGAGTATGGAAGATGACACAATTGAAATTACAAAAAATGTTTAAAGGTTAGAAAATACGACAGGTCTAATTGTACCTCCCACTCCCTGGACGACTCACAATAAAACTCACGACAGACCACCTTTGTGTGTCTACACAGTCTGTGGATATTAATAAACTACCTGGCTCATCTAAATGTTAAAATATCTTTTTTTCCTCTCTCTCCAGGGATCTCCTACTTTTAAATAGTCTCCTCTTAAATTCAAGTCAGTTAATAAAATAAGGAAACGCTGACCTTCAAAAATGGCCTAGGGGAAATCACCCTCTCCACTGCACTAGGCAATGGGAAGGGAGGGGGAGCACCTACATACCCAGCAAGGAGTAGACCAAGGAGGAGCAAACAGAGGCAAGCTGAAATCAGGTGGAAGAAACCTCCTCCAATTATTTTTTCAGTTTTTTACTGTGATAAAACATACATACCATTTGCCATTTCAACCATTTTTAATCACACGGTTCAGGTACATGAAATGCATTAACAATACTGAGCAACTATCACCACTGTTCATTTCCAGAACCTTTCATTATCCCAAGCAGAAGCTCAGGACCGATCAAATATAACACCCATTCCTCTTCCCCTACCTTCTGGTAATGTCTATTCTCCTTTTCTTCTCTATGAATTTGCCTATTTCAGGGACCTCACATAAGTAGGAACATGCAATATTTGCCCTTTTGGGTCTGGCTTATTTCACTCAGCATAATGTTTCTAAGGCTCAACTCTGTTGTCGCATGTACTGGAATTTCATTCCTTTTTATGGTTGAATAATATTCCACTGTATGTATAGACCACATTATGTTTATCCATTCATCTGTGAATGGACATCTGGCTTTTTTCACCTTTTAGATATTCTAAATAATACCAGTATAAACACTGGCATACAAGTATCTGTTTGAGTCCCTGCTTTCAGTTATTTGGGGTCCATACTTAGGAATGAAATTGCTAGGTGATTCTATATTTAACTTTTTGAGAAACCACAAAACTATTTTCCACAGCAGCTGTGCCTTTGTACATTCCCAACAACAATTCAACATATTCAAGTATTCTCTGATTCACTAATTCAGATTAACATTTACCTTTATTACCCTAAATTGGATTTTTTTTTTTCTGGTACAAGAAAAACAGAAAAATGAGGAACAGTAATATCTAATGACTTTTAACATTTTTCTCTTAAGTGACTTAAATAATAGAAAACATAAAATGTGTTTTTAATTTTTTTCAATATAAGATAAAAAGGAGCATAATACCCTAAAAGCATATTGAGGATCATACATTTACCTGTACCATAAAAACTGGTCAGTCTGAACTCTAAAAAGTCAAATATTTGAAAACCTCATGTCTGAATAAGTCTATATAAATATTTTTAAATATTTTTAAAAGAAATTTACTTTTCTTGGGGGTCAGTTCACAAAATACCTGGAACTAAGCTGTTCAGGAAGGCCTTGCTTTCGTAAAAGTAGAAGGGAAAGATTTATAATAAACTTACCTAAATACCACTGGCAGGGTTTCCACAATTTTGCCCAATCCCATACGGAGGAAGAGATGGGCAGTTAAAAGCAATAATGATGTTTTTAAGCCTTTAATACCCGCTCTCACCAATCTGCCATCAAGTGCTTACAGGAGGAGACAACAAGTAGCAAAACAAATATCAACAGAAAACATTCAAAGCAAATCAACAGGCATATTGGGGACTCTACTGGTGGGAGTGAGATGAGATATGGGGAGGTGGACATTTGCTTACTGTTATGACTTATTTTGTATGCAAAAATATACTTCTAACTATTCCTAGTTCATGTGACAGTACTGAATAAATTGCCATTTATTCCATGGCAGTCCCACATCTCTATGAAAAAGCCCAGTCAGTTCAGTTCAATTCAGTCACTCAGTCGTGTCCGACTCTGCGACCCCATGAATCGCAGCACGCCAGGCCTCCCTGTCCATCACCAACTCCTAGAGTTCACTCAGACTCACGTCCATCGAGTCCGTGATGCCATCCAGCCATCTCATCCTCTGTCGTCCCCTTCTCCTCCTGCCCCTAGTCCCTCCCAGCATCAGAGTCTTTTCCAATGAGTCAACTCTTCGCATGAGGTGGCCAAAGTACTGGAGTTTCAGCTTTAGCATCAGTCCTTCCAAAGAAATCCCAGGGCTGATCTCCTTCAGAATGGACTGGTTGGATCTCCTTGCAGTCCAAGGGACTCTCAAGAGTCTTCTCCAACACCACAGTTCAAAAGCATCAATTCTTCGGTGCTCAGCCTTCTTCACAGTCCAACTCTCACATCCATACATGACCACAGGAAAAACCACATCCTTGACTAGACAGACCTTAGTCGGCAAAGTAATGTCTCTGCTTTTGAATATACTATCTAGGTTGGTCACAACTTTTCTTCCAAGGAGTAAGCGTCTTTTAATTTCATGGCTGCAGTCACCATCTGCAGTGATTTTGGAGCCGAAAAAAATAAAGTCTGACACTGTTTCCACTGTTTCCCCATCTATTTCCCATGAAGTGATGGGACTGGATGCCATGATCTTCGTTTTCAGAATGTTGAGATTTAAGCCAATTTTTTCGCTCTCCTCTTTCACTTTCATCAAGAGGCTTTTAGCTCCTCTTCACTTTCTGCCATAAGGGTGGTGTCATCTGCCCAGTAGTAGAACTGCTTTCAACCCATACTGCAGTTTTACATTGCTTTCAAATAAATTGATTTTTCCAAGGTGCTTAAAGTGGTTTGTTCTCCCAATTAAGTAAATATTCCTCTTATGATCTATTTAAACTTGTTACAGTAAAACCTTTTCATACAGAGTAGTAAGCCAAACTTTATCTTAGACTTGCCTGGATAATTGCAAATTCCTAATTAGTTACATCTAGAACAATGAAATTATTTTTAACAGAGACCCTCTCCCACCAGCTATGGAGAAACTGACTGCGCCCTTAAGAATAAATTAAAATGGGTTATTTCCTGGGATTTTAGAATCTTCCATTATTTCTCAAACATACTACATTTGCTCATGTATGAAGACAATTTTCCAGATAGTTATTTTAACAGAAAGCTTTTCATAATTGAACACTGTGAGTCTGTATTATACCAACTTAATTTAAACAAATTTTTCTGACTAGTTGCCTTTAGGAAAAAAAGTTCATCTTCCAAAGTCAAAACAAGGTTGTATCAAAAGCCTTTCATTCTTATATAAATTTAGTTTTAAACATAGCCTATAGGTGCTCCAATTGTTAACATTTTTCAGATTTCAGATAGGAGCAAAGGACTAAATTATCACATCCTGACCTAGCAGTCTGGTGGCAAAAACAGCTCCCTCTACAACATCTCAAAAATATGAGCAAAAGACCCCTGTAAGTAAACAGAAAAATGTCCTGAATTTGCAAAAATGTCAGAACAGCATAGAATATTTCATTAAGCACCTAATTTAGAACTCAATAAGTGCCTCCTGAGTAATAAACAAGTGAATGAAATAAAATTACATAATTATATTTTAAACTCAAATATAATCATTTAATACAAAGGACATTTTAAATGGAAACTTACTAGAATCACAAATTATGCTAGCTTTGGCTCAACACTATTAAAATCTTCTCCCTCCAATTATATGAAAACTGACAAGCAGTAGTAATGTTACAGAAACAAAAGATAACAGGGGCCAGTGACTGAACCAACGGTGAGTTCGGCAAGGACCTTTCATCAGCCAATGAAATTACAATCCAGGTGTTTTTATATCTCAACTAGGGACTAATAAAAGAGATTCAAGGATTGATACATTTTTAAATTAGGAAACTTCCCCACCTGTAATAGATGATCACTATAGTCTTATCTTATTCTTGGTGGTTTAAAAACCTCCCAACTTCCCCTCTCCTTTTGGGTTCCAACCCCTACCCCCCCGCCCAACATACCTCTGGTCTCCAAGGACAGATCCTTGGCACTAAACCCACACCCTCACACCACAAACAATTCCCCTCTGGGTAAGCTTGTGACTAGGGACCTGCTTCTCATTGGCTGTACCCTGCAAAGAGTTCAAGTACGTGCATGCTCAGTTGTGTCCAACTCTTCACAACCCCATGAACTGTAGCCCTCCAGGCTCCTCTGTCCATGGGATTTCCCAGGCAAGAAGATTAAAGCAGGTTACCATTTCCTTTTCCAGGGGATCTTTGCAACCCAAGGATCAAATCTGCAGCTCCAGCATTAGCAGGCAGATTCTTTGCCACTGAGCCACCAAAGAAGCTCAAGTACCAACCATCAAGCCATCCCCCAAGTGAGCCTGTACTTTGCTTCAACAGAAACCTGCCTCTGTCTAGCCACAGTGACTGAAACATTCTCTGCCTTTTAAAAAACACATTAATACTATATATACAGTATTGTGTATTTTAAGGCCAAAAAAAATGTGCTTACAGATATTTTCCTATATTCAAAGGCATTCAGTGTCAACTAAAGAATAAAGTTTCTCCTCAACTACCAAGGGGCTTCCCTGGTGGCTCAGGTGGTAAAGAATCTGCCTGCAATGTGGGAGACCTGGGTTCAGTTCCTGGGTTGGGAAGATCCTCTGGAGAAGGGAAAGGCTACCCACTCCAGGATTCTGGCCTGGAGAATTCCATGGGGTCACAAAGAGTTGGATATGACTGAGCAACTTTCACTTTCGATCACCCAAGTGCATTCTCAGCAGCTGCACAAGGATGAGAATTGAGGTTTACTTGAAAATAACAGGGTCACAGTTGAGCTATTTCAAATCTCAAAAACATGATGCTGTGAAAGTGCTGTACTCAATATGCCAGCAAATTTGTAAAACTCAGCAGTGGCCACAGGACTGGAAAAGGTCAGTTTTCATTCCAATCCCAAAGAATGTTCAAAGTACCGCATAATTGCACTCATCTCAGTTCAGTTCAGTTCGGCCGCTCAGTCGTGTCCAACTCTTCGCAACCCCATGAATTGCAGCACGCCAGGCCTCCCTGTCCATCACCATCTCCCGGAGTTCACTCCACACTCACATTCGCCGAGTCAGTGATGCCATCCAGCCATCTCATCCTCTGTCGTCCCCTTCTCCTCCTGCGCCCAGTCCTTCCCAGCATCAGAGTCTTTTCCAATGAGTCAACTCTTCGCATGAGGTGGCCAAAGTACTGAAGTTTCAGCTTTAGCATCATTCCTTCCAAAGAAATCCCAGGGCTGATCTCCTTCAGAACAGACTGGGTTGGATCTCCTTGCAGTCCAAGGGACTCTCAAGAGTCTTCTCCAACACTACAGTTCAAAAGCATCAATTCTTCGGGCGCTCAGCCTTCTTCACAGTCCAACTCTCACATCCATACATGACCACAGGAAAAACCACATCCTTGACTAGACGGACCTTAGTCGACAAAGTAATGTCTCTGCTTTTGAATATACTATCGAGGTTGGTCATAACTTTTCTTCCAAGGAGTAAGCGTCTTTTAATTTCATGGCTGCAGTGACAATCTGCAGTGCACTCATCTCACACGCTAGCAAAGTAATGCTTAAAATTCTCCAAGCCAGCCTGGGTAGTATGTGAACCGTGAACTTTCAGATGTTCAAGTTGGATTTAGAAAAGTCAGAGGAACCAGAGATCAAATTGCCAACATCCGCTGGACCATCAGCAAAGCAAGAAGTTCCAAAAAACATCTACTTCTGCTTTATTGACTACATCAAAGCCTTTGTGTGGATCACAATAAACTGGAAAATTCTTTAAAACATGGGAATATCAGACCACCTGACATTGCCTCCTGAGAAATCTGTATGCAAGTCAAGAAGCAACAGTTGGAACTGGATATGAACAACAGACTGGTTCCAAATTGGGAAAGGTGTACATGAAGGCTGTATATTGTCACCCTACTTATTCAGCTTATATGCAGAGTACATCATGAGAAACGCTGGGCTGGAGGAAGCACAAGCTGGAATCCAGATTGCCAGGAGAAACATCAATAACCTCAGATATGCAGATGACACCACCCTTATGACAGAAAGTGAAGAGGAACTAAAGAGACTCTTGATGAAAGTGAAAGAGAGTGAAAAAGCTGGCTTAAAACTCAACATTCAGAAAATGAAGATCATGGCATCCAGTCCCATCACTTCATGGGAAATAGATGGGGAAACAGTGCAAACAGTAGAAAACTTTATTTCTTTGGGCTCCAAAATCACTGCAGATGGTGATTGCAACCATGAAATTAAAACACACTTGCTCCTTAGAAGAAAAGCTATAACCAACCTAGACAGCGTATTAAAAAGCAGAAACATTACTTTACCAACAAAGGTCCATCTAGTCAAAGCTATGGTTTTTCCAGTAGTCAAGTATGGATGTGAGAGTTGGACTATAAAGAAAGTTGAGTGCTGAAGAATTGATGCTTTTGAACTGTGGTGTTGGAGAAGATTCTTGAGAGTCCCTTGGCAGGCAAGGAGATCCCACCAACCCATCGTAAAGAAAATCATTCCTGAATACTCACTGGAAGGACTGATGCTGAAGCTGAAACTCCAACACTTTGGCTACCTGATGCAAAGAACTGACTCATTGGAAAAGACCCTGATGCTGGGAAAGATTGAAGGCGGGAGGAGAAGGGGATGACAGAGGATGAGATAGTTGGATGGCATCACCAACTCAGTGGACATGAGTTTGAGTAAGCTCCAGGAGTTAGTGATGGACAGGGAAGCCAGGCGTGCTGCAGTCCATGGGGTCTCAAAGAGTCAGACACAACTGAATGACTGAACTGAATTGAATGTCTTACCACAAAAACTCTCATTGAATGTATTAACTTCACTTCGTTAAAGAAGAGGCAATGTGATTTCCAAAGTGAAAATTCAGTAGGTTGTAAATATTTCCCTATACAGAAAATTATTTTTCCCCCCATTCTCAGCTATAACTGGGCTCCCTGGTGGCTCAAATGATAAAGAATCTGCCTGTAATCCAAGAGACCCAGATTCGACCCCTGAGTCGGGAAGATCCCCTGGAAAAGAGAATGGCAACTCACTCCAGTATTCTCCATCCTATTCCCAAAACTTCACCCCACCCAGAACCTGTTCTGGGGCTTCCCAGGTGGCGCTGGTGGTAAAGAATCTGCCTGCATTGCAGGAGATCCCCTGGAGGAGGAAATGGCAACCCACTCCAGTATTCTTGTCTGGAGAATCCCATGGACAGGGGAGCCTGGCAGGCTACAGTCCATGGGGTCACAAAGAGCCAGAAGAGACTGAGCATACCCTTGGCACGCAGCTGTAATTACTGAAAGCTCAAATAACACGCTTACTGAGATACCACACTTATGCGAAGAGTGGACTCATTGGAAAAGACCCTGATGCTGGGAGGGACTGGGGGCAGGGAGGAGAAGGGGACGACAGAGGATGAGATGGCTGGATGGACGTGAGTCTGAGTGAACTCCAGGAGTTGGTGATGGACAGGGAGGCCTGGAGTGCTGCGATTCATGGGGTCGCAAAGAGTCGGACACGACTGAGCGACTGAACTGAACTGAACTGAAGATACCATACAGGGACTGAAGCCCATGCCTCTATCATTCAATTTTGGAAGTTCCTCGAGGAGACTGTCGTTTTCCCCTCCACCTCAAGAATGACTCTCAATCAAGCTGACTGTCTTGTCCACTTCAGCAGTGCTAACCAGCTATGGACCACATGTAAGGAAATACAACTTTTGAGAGGTCACAAATCAACTACAGCATTAAGAATATGGACAAAATAAAATTTCAATCTAAAGATTGAAATTGTATTCATTCATCACAAAGAAAAAAATCAATCATTTTTCAAAGTGTGCAAACACGAGGTCTCTGAAAACATGCAAACTAATTCCCTAAGAACAGCTCAGTTTTTAAACTTTGCAATGTAATAAACCATGGAGTTTGTACAAGGATTTGCTAAACACTTTTCAATACACTGACTCATATTAACCCCTTGTGACAACCACTTGAAAAATGGTACAGGTAAGATGTTTTCTCCTTATACTAAAATGAAGAAACAGACTAAGAGAGTTTCAGAAATCTATCAAGGACACACAGCTAAGAAGTAAATTAAGTCCCTGACAGATTATTCTGATTTCAAACTGATACTCAGATGTGGCCCTAACTAGGGGATATAAGATTTGGGAGGCCCATGAGATCTCTAATCTTTGCCTATCATTTCAATATCTTTTAAATTATGTCTCATTTGTATCATTTGGACACCTTGATGTCCAAAAGATGGAACTATGCATCCTGAGTTAAATCATGTTTCCAGTATTTGTCACACTCACTATAACACCAGAACACTATAATCCTATTTACAACATGGTTCTTATGTTGGTTCTTTGACAATAACTATGATCCCAATAGTCAGGAAAGGGTATAGAAAGGCTTTTCAGCTATCTGAATGGTCTAATTAACTGATGCCTCACCTTTAGTTGAATTTACAATTTTCAGAGCTGGAGGCCACGCAATTCACACAACGCTAAAATAATATAGAACAATTTAAAAGCTGACTTACTAGTGTCTTTCAGAATCACATTAATATTCTAGGGTCAGGATTATGAACTGCAATTATCCCTGAGCAGTACAATAACTATGAAAGATAGAGCAGCTTCAGATTATTTATAACAAATATGGAAGTTACTGTTTTTAAAATTCTAATAAAAGATTATTTTGTCATGTCTTTTCCTGAAAGCAGTAGGCAAAAAAAAAAAAAGGAAAGAAAAAGGTATTAGGTTATTGGATATTTGTGGATGAAATCCAGATAAATGAATGCTTATTTTAACATGAGTTGGAATTTTCAATATTTCATATATTAATAAGAAAGTTGTTGAAATTCCTTCTACCAAATAAATTCTAAAATGTAAAAGATTTAAATTAAATCCACTTATCAGAAAACTATTTGACCATATGCCACCAAGAGAATCTTTCTTTGGTATTAAAGCAATGATTTTAATTCTTCAGGTTAATCGTGCAGCTAGATGAGGAAAAATGAATGCTGATTTGGTTATATTATTTACCTGAATAAACACATTTGAAAAAAAAAATCACCCAATGAACAGATAAATGGATATTGGGGGTAGTTTTTTTCAACTTATTTGTGATTTTTTCATACCATTCCCTACTTATACTCCTTTATTATACTGAAAATAAAACAATTCCTATAAGCAGTTATTTCAATCAAACAAAAATGTCATTTAAAGTTTTTGTCTATCAGTTTTTACTATGACAGGCAAGTATTTTTAAAGCAATTATTTGCTTGTTTTTGAGCTACAGGTAATCTGGTATTTGAATTCCATTTAAGAACTAAATTTAAGCATCTTCTGGTGGTATGGAAGAAAGAAAACTGAACGAGGCAATCTTAAAAGGAATGAGATCCAGTTAAACATAAATAGATTTGAGAGAAAGTTCTACTTTACCGTCCCCAAAACCGGGGTACCTAACCACTGGCCACAAGTAGCAGTTTAAAATAATTAAAAATAAATACAATTTAAAATGTAGTTCTCCTACCGAACAGGCCACATTTTAAATGGTTCAACAGTTACACGTGCCTGGTGACTGCCATACTGGACAGCAGAGATATAAAACCATTTCCATCACCAAAGAAAATTCTATGTGATCTTGTGCAAGTTACTAAATTTCTATGAACTTCAATGCCTTGTCTATAAAATGTCCTTAATATCACCTAAATTGAAAGACTATTAGAATTTTAATGAGATAATGTTAAAAAAAAACAACCCACCACTATATGCAGTATTTAGTACACTTTAGATATCCAAAAGAATAAATATTAATCTAGTATTGCATTTTAATCTAAGATCACAAACACAGAACAAGTCATTCCCCCTCACTGGGCCTCATTTTCCTAAAACTGAAAAGTTGGGAGGGTCTTCAGGTTTTCAGTTCTAAGGACACTATCAAATGTTGCCACTTTAAATGAAATGTTAGGCAAAACTCCTACTGAGTAAACTACTACCTAGGCTCCTGGAGCCAGCTTCCTAACTAATCCCAACCATTCCCTCCAGAAACCCCAGAAGACTGGCTCTCCAATATAGCCCATGGTCTGACGTGAGCTATTTATAAAGTCTGTCTTAAAAGGTTACTGGAATATCTTTCTGAAATTGTACATACTGTAATTAGAAGCTACAACCTCCTATTCCATGATGATATCTTACAGTTTTAAGATCTCTTTTAAAATGAACACTATCTTTATGTAGAATTCTTTCCTCTTAGGAGCATATAAACCAAAACACTTTAAAAGCGCATACGAGTTTAAGTACCATTTTTAGTGACTTTTTCCTTCTACCAAGTATGCCTCATTCTTGGCCAGCTTGTGCGTGACCCTCTCGTGTCTAAACAAAGTGAGAATTTCCATATGGTGGAGGGAGGCGAGTGACCTTACAGGTGAGGTCCCTTTGCAGGACCAGAAAGCAAGCCCAAAGACTTTACCGTCATTAACAGCTGCTCCCCGGGAGCCAGGAAATTTACAAAACGCCCGTTCCACAGAGGCAGCTTCCAACCAGGGGAAACCACTGGCCCCCATACAAGGCACAAAACCAGGGCTACAGGCTGCTCTCGGCGTGGCTGCATGGGCTCTTCCCCGGGCGTAGTCCCGTCCCCGTGTCACAGCTCTTAACTTGAGAGTAAAGAGCAGCTCAGGCAGTAGAAATCAGAACAGAGCATTTTTGCCAGAGGCCAGAAGCCTCAAAAAAAAAAAAAAAAAGTGTTATTCCAGAGCAGATTCCTTTTCTTCCGGGTCTGTCTGCTCCCTCTGACTCTTTGCCCACAACCACCGTGCCTCCCCTTTCCCAATGCCCCACCTCTCTCCACATTAAAAAAAGAAGAAAAGAAAAAAAAAAAGGTGGCGTATTCCCTCTTCCTTAGCTTTCCCTACGAGAGCCTGGAAACTGGAGGAAATTCAAATCAAATTAACTGCACATCAAAAATAAACAGACAAGCAATCAAGGGGGTGCCCATCCAACAAAAGACCTCGCCCGTTCCAAAATATGATTAAGCCTGGGTGAAAGAGGGGGAGGGAGACTAGAAACCAACAAGGATGGAGAGACCAACGTATGAATCTGCGGCCCCGGCGTCGGCCCACTGCGGCCAAATTCCACATCTTGTTTCAAGAACGTGCTGGACTAATGAGAAAAAAATTAAAAGTTTTAACTTTTAAGGCGGTCCGCAAACGGCACTGTCTAGATAAAATGCCATCGCTTCCCTTAGTCAAAGATAGAAGGGTGGGAGTTGAGATTCGAAAAGCTCCAACTCCAACCGCGCACTCCTGAAGCTTCCCCGCCAACTGCGCCGCCGGGCGGCCCTGCCCCGTCTCCAGGGACATCAGGCCCGGGTGCTCGGGCTCCTATGGGGCGCGGGGACCGGACCTTTGGGAAAGTTCGCGGGCACAGCCCGAGGCCCCACTTTCCGACCGGAGTGACAAGCCCTTCCCACGCCGGCCGGCCCCCGCCCAGCCGCGGGCACCAGACGGTCCGCGCGGCCCCCTCCCGGCCGCCTCGGGGCGCGGATTCCGCCGGGCCCGCCCCACCCCGGCCCGGGAGCCCCTCGGGGTGACCGACTGACCGGAGCTACGCTGGCCCACACACCGGGTCGCCCGCTCCTTCCCGCCGAGCCCCACTCCCCCGCCCGAGCTTCCAGCCGCCAGGCTCGCCGGAGTCCGGCCGCTGCCGCCGGTTACCGCCCCCAGCCCGGGGGAGCCCGGGGGCAGGACGGGGAGGGAGGACGTGGCGCGCACTGAGGTGGCCAGCGGCGAAGCGGGGAGTGTCCCTGAGAGGCCTGGCCTGGGCAGGGGGGCCGGCTCGGGCTTGGGACCCTCCCCGCGAGCATCCCCGGGTCGGAGGTCCCGGCCCGCCCCCGCCTGGCGCGGAGAGGCGGCCCGACTTCAGCCCCACTTCGCACACCCGCCCTCCTCCCCTCCACCATATGGAAATCTACGGCCTCAGAAAGTGACACGTCGAAGATTCCTCGGCCTCTCCTCCCGCCCTCCCCCTCCTGGGCAGCGTTCCTGCCGCGGAGATTCCAGGAGGGGGAGCGGATTCCTCGGACAAAATCTGTTGGGAAGGCTGGGGAGGACGAGGGGGAGGGAGAGCCCGGGAACCACTGCCCAGATTTTTTTTTCCCCCATCAAGAAAGAATCTACCCGTTTTTTTTCCCTCCTCCAGACCTTGGCCCGCTGTGTGGATGAGCGGGGGCCGGAGCCCAGTAAGACGCGGCCCCAAAGCAGAGGCCGGCACCCCCACACCGGCCCCCTGTTCCCGGGGTGCCCAGATCAGCGCAGAGCGCCCCAGCACTCTGGCGGCAAGTTTTCCTCGGGAAACCCGGCGCTCCCGAAGCGCTCTGGGACAGGCAGGCACTTTGTCGGACTCTGCGTCCGGACGGGGCTTTCCAGCGCGCCGAGACTGGCAGCAGAGACTTGGGATCCCGGTCCCCTCCAGACTCTCGCTCCTGCATCCCTTACCTTCCCTGGGGCTGAAACGCGGGGCTCCGGGCGCGCCACACACCGGGTCTCCCACGCCTCCCCAGCCGACAGCCCCGAGAATCCCTGCCGCCCCTTCGCTGCTCGCGCCGCCGCCGCCGTCCCCACCGCCGATCTCCTCCTCCTCCGGCCGCCGCCGCCGCTCAAATAACTACCAGGAGGGTTAGATGGGGGATTCCGCCATGTCAATGATGTCGGGACCACATGGGGATTTGGGGCCCGCCCACTGCCGTAATCTGCGGAGTATAACCGCCTCCACAAGCTCCGATTCGCAGGAACTGTGGGATCCTCCGTTCCCGCCTAGTCCTGCATAACTATCCAGAAACTCCTTTTAGTTCCGCCAGACTTTAGTCTGAGGCTTAAGGGAACTAGCAACTCCTGAAAGGCGAGGAGTTCGTTCTGCCAAGATCGCCAACACCGGTATAAATGCGGGGTTTGCTATGTAATTATCAGAGTTAAGAATATGACTTTTTCATTTGCACATATATGGACTGTGAAGAAAGCTGAGCGCCGAAGAATTGATGCTTTTGAACTGTGGTGTTGGAGAAGACTCTTGAGAGTCCTTTGGACTGCAAGGAGATCCAGCCAGACCATTCTAAAGATCAGTCCTGGGTGTTCTTTGGAAGGAATGATGCTAAAGCTGAAATTCCAGTAATTTGGCCACCTCATGCGAAGAGTTGACTCACTGGAAAAGACTCTGATGCTGGGAGGGATTGGGGGCAGGAGGAGAAGGGGACGACAGAGGATGAGATGGCTGGATGGCATCACTGACTCGATGGACGTGAGTCTGAGTGAACTCCGGGAGCTGGTGATGGACAGGGAGGCCTGGCGTGCTGCGATTCATGGGGTCGCAAAGAGTCGGATACGACTGAGCGACTGAACTTTTTAAAATCCCCACAACCTTGTGAGCTGTTCTGTCACCTCCTTTCTCTATTTCCCTCAGCACTTTGTTCATACCATTCACATAGCTTTAAGAGATTTTATTAATACCAAAGTTACAATGTCTGTTTCCCCCTTTCGGTGCCCAATATGCGCTCCTGAGAGCAGAGACTGTTCCTCACTCCTGTATTTCTGTATCAAACAGAGTATAATGCATAAGGCACAGTAGGACTCATTAGGTAACTGCTGTGTTTATACTAATTAAGCCAAATGTAATGTATCCTGTTGTATAGACTTAAAATGGTAAACTGACTGCATCCCGTGTCACCCCTCAAATTACCCCGGCAGACAAGTAAGTAGAAGTTATCCCAAAGAGGCCACTCGCCCTTTTAGCTTCCCAGGTATTCTAAATAATTACATTTAGCCTCAGTTATTAGGCTGCATTGTTATATAGGCTGACTCATTGGAAAAGACCCTGATGCTGGGAAAGATTGAGGGCAGGAGGAGGAGATGACAGATGAGATGGTTGGATGGCATCACGGACTCAATGGAAATGGGTTTGGGTGGACTCTGGGAGTTTGTGATGGACAGGGAGGCCTGGAGTGCTGCGGTTCATGGGGTCAAAAGAGTCGGACTCGACTGAGCGACTGAACTGAACTGATTAGGCTACAAAGCAGGACTAGGTAGCAACCAGATGCAACATACTACTTTCATTGATCTAAAAATACATAAAAACCATTTTTTAGATAAAGTTATTGTACATAGTACTGTATTAAAGCCTGAAGAACATAAAAGAATACCAAGAAATAGCTCCTTTTCTAATGAAATTTGTGGTTCTTTTTTGCAGGGAGGAGTAATGATGAGTCTATGCACTGGGGGCCTCGGCCCTGACTGACTTCTTTTCCCAAATTCTCCCAAAGGGTCTTTGAAGCCATCTTTCTAGAACAATGTTCCAATCCTAAATCGAAGTCCTGTATTGGAAGGGAAAAAAAAAGCAGAGATTCCCCAGCTCCTGCCTCAGCTTCTCTGGCTTGCCCCTGAGCCATGGCCTCCAGCCCAGCTGAACTCGCCTGACGTCCAAGCACCTCTGCCACTCTCCACATGCCTTCACTCTGTCTGGAGCATACTTCTTCTTTTCCCCTATCTGAAGAGCATTTCCTCATCTTTGATCACTCCCTCCCTCCCTTCCCGTAGTCTCACAGCTGTTTTCCCCACAATCTCATAATCCTTTTCCGTTCTTCTCACATTGCTCCGAAATTATTGTATATCTCTTCCACTTGACTGGTCTTGTTCATTTTTGTATCCCCACCATTAACCTAGCATGGAGCTTTGAATACAATACCCCCCTTATAAATGTTTGTTGAATAAATTAATTTTAAAGGATATGGAAGAATCTGAATGACTAGGTAAATGGCCAAACTTCAGAGGGTGGAAGTTTGACTCTAACTGTAGAAAGACAGGCTTAGCAAAGGAGGTAAAAGCAAGCAAGAGAAATTCAGAAAACAGAATCATTTCTCCTATTTTCTACCACTAGATTGAATGTGTTCTAATTAAGAAGAAGAATCAATGACACAAAATGCCTTAAAATTTTAAATGCATTTTCATATATATAATCTCAGTGTTTCATTTGTCTTCTTATCCTAATGCCTAACATCAGTTTTGGCACAGAAGAGAAACCCAGTCAGTGTTTGTAAAATGAGAGGAAGTATGGTGTAGGGGAAAAAGCATGGATATTATAATTAGACAAAAGCCAGTGACGTTAGTCAAGCTTTTAAAGTTCTCTACGCCTGGGTCAGTTATTTAACTAGTGATATTGCCTTCCTGCTAAGGGTGTAAGGAATAAAAACCTCTAGCACCTGATACTCAATATATAAATATTGCTTCCTCCCCTTGAATCAATGAATGAAGATGCCTTTACTACCAGGAAATTTTTGAGAGGGCTCCCAACTACATGTTGAAGGATTTAAATTTAGTACAATGAGAAATCACTGTAGGAGTATAAAGGCATGAGGTGACTGAAGGAGGTTTCAAAGTTGATTATTCTGGCAGTAGGATGTAGAATAAAGTTCATATCATAGAGGTATGCCCTGAACCTATGTGGGAGATATAAAGTCTTAGCCCAGAGAGGTAGTTCTGCAAATGGGAAGGAAGATCTCAACTTAAGGCAATGAGTACTACTGTCTGGTGCTGACAACCCAAGTCATCTGCCACCCTAGGTCCTAAGTTATAGAACTATAGTCATAACTTTGCTCCAAAAGCAACTTAGGACTTGTTCTAGTACAAAAATTAATATCCAAATGAGATGCCTAGACGTTAAGGCCTATATATAACAAAATATACAGACTTAAAAACCCTTCCATCACCCATTGTAATGTGGGTTGAGTTGTATTTTAAAATTTAAAGAAAAAATTCAAACTTCCTGATCTTAGATAACTTACTTTATAACAAAAGAAATGCAACTTTAATATATTTGAAACTAGCATTGAAAAGGTCTCAAGGTGTTAAACCTATAATACTTCTCAGCCTAAGATTTCTAAATTCACTGCCTGATCACGTTAGCTGCTGCTGCTGCTGCTAAGTCACTTCAGTCGTGTTGGACTCTGTGCTACCCCATAGACAGCAGCCCACCAGGCTCCGCTGACCCTGGGGTCACATTAGCTAGTAATACCTAATATCTAGAAGACCCACCCAGGTTCTCAGTCTTCACATCCTACCTCTGCCTGCAGCTAGGGTTGCTAGATTCTCATAGGCAAGCTCAGTCTTGTCTCTTATCTTGAAATATAATCTTGACCTTAGAGGGTACTAACTCTTTGCATCTACCTTTTGCTCTAATATTCTGAGCCAGATCTGATGTCAGCTGCAATACGAATATTGATGAAGAGCCAATTAATCCAGTTTTAAAGACTTAGGAATTCACTGGAGTATGAACTAGACTAAAGGATAGCTGGCTCAGTCAATAATAAAATCTAAGAGCAACGTTGCAAGTTTACATTTCTCCAGAACAGTTTTACCAGTCAGCCTGTAGTCTCACCCTCCTTACTATTGTTCATTGCAAGACAAGGGAAAATTGTAGCCCTGTGTGTGTGTGTGTGTTTGTGTGTGTGTGTGTTTGAAGTAATTTCAAACAAAAAGATCTCATCCACAGTTATCAGAACTATTCAGGTAAAAGTTGAATAGCTGTCAAGGCTCATAAAATCACAGGGTTGATAGTGAACTAAAGGTTTTTGGCCTGCTTGCTCCCAAAGCAGAATCTTTGCTCCATATCAATGACAGCTTAGCACTGGGCACCAGACTGGGCACCACCAGGAAAAGGAAAAAATGCTTCTTGCCAGGACAGCCTTTTATCAACAACTCTAGACCTAAACTAAGTCTTCAAAAACCTGCCTCCTTAAAATTTGCCCACACTGATCCTTTTTCTGCCCTCTGGAGGCAGGTAAAGTAACAACAGTCACCTTCCACATGACTTCCTGTCAATAAATTGACTATACCTGTCACACCTGTTCTCTTTTCCTGGATAAACTTACTGAACTCCATCTCATCCACATAGCTTCCAGATCTCTCTTCATCCTTTTCTTCCACCACCTCTAGTTACCTACTTGTTCAACAGCTCTGAAAGCTGGATATTCAGATTCTATCTGTAGTATTTCATGTATGATCAGTACACAGTCACAAAGTGGTACCCCTTCTGGCTTTAATTTAGATAAAATGCTTGTACCATTACAGTTTAATATTGTGTTAACTTTCTTAGCAGACTCTTTGTTCTGTTAACTTGTTCTTTCTTCTTCCATAAAAAGTTGTCAACCTGAGCATTTATCAGGAATACAACTGACTTTAATTGATTTGAATTAACGTTAAATTGTTTAATATTTAAGTTAATTAAATTTCATTTTTAAGTTTAATTATTATGTTCCAGCCTATAGTACTTCCTGGACATTGAGTCTATCATCACAAAACCTTTCCCAGCTTTGCCACATTAAGTAAGTATGACAAGCATGATTTCTATGTTCCCATTCAAGTCACTGAAAAAAGCACAAAACAAGGCCAAGAACTACTAGTAATTTTTCTCAGACTGAAACAAAAAAGCTATAAATCTGTCCATCACACTGACTTACTCTGAACTCTACACGACAGGGGAGCCAATTGGGTCTGACTTCCTTCATAGTCATTGTTATCACTCTTGCTCACACTCACACCTGATTTATTCCTATGATCACTGTTTCTTCCTAAGATGTCAAGACTTCAGTATGGCACACGGGTCTCTTCACACCAGGTGTGCTGAATATTATCTTCCTCAAACAAATTCAAAATTTGGCCTGGATAGAAATACATGTAGATATATTTGTCCTTCACAGAGAAATGAAGCAAAGAAATATCTTTAGCTCAGGCTGCATGCCTCAGATACAAACCATTGTAGTCAAGGAAAGATCCTGAGATTTGACCAGAAAGCAATGAGGTGGAAAAAGTAAACCCACTGTAGAGCCTGCTGGGCCCATTCTGTTTGTGAAGAGCTAGATATCATATTTGAAATTGTTTCTTGTCTTTTGTGTATTTACTGTAATATTTCTTTTATTAATAGTTATAAGAAGCATATTTATTGGAATTTCACACATAATCTGTGTACCTCAGAACTCAGTGTAACTCAGGGGGTAAATCACATATGGTATTCATTAATACCCTTTGTCTGACTCTGACAACCACGATTATTGCAGGACGTCTCACTACCTTCATACTCTTCCTGGTTCTTTCTAGAAGTTTCCTGTGAGTTTACGAGCACATTTTTTCAGCTTTCTTCAGTAACTTATTAGCGCTGCCAGAGCAGCTAATATGGCATGTCCCACGGTACTGAGCTTTCTGCTGTGGGTGAAACCTGAACAGCCCACCCCGCTTACCCCATGAGGCCAGCACCACCCTGGGACAGGGCTTCCCTGCTGGCTCAGATGGTAAAAGAATCTCCCTGTAAGGCAGGAGACCCAGTTTGACCCCTGGGTTGGGAAGATCCCCTGGAGTACGAAATGGCAACCGTCTCCAGTATTCTTGACTGGAGAACTCCATAGACAGAACAGCCTGATGGGCTGTGTCCATGGGGTCACAAAGAGTCAGAACATGACGGAGCAGCTAACACTTCACTTCACCCTGGGATAGACTCAATTCTCTTTCTCTCTCTGGACAATGTATATAATTAACACACAACACTGTCTAAGGTTAAGGTGTGTAGCATAATTATTGGATTATAAACATCATGCAGTGATTATCAGCACAAGTTTAGTGACCATCTGTTATCTCATACACAGAAGTACAGAAATAAAAATGAAATTTTTCGTGTGTTGAGAATTCTTAGGATTTAGTCTCAACAACTTTCATATACATATACATTTCATATATTTATCATGTTGTACATTACATCCCTATTTATCTCACAACTGCAGATTTGTACCTTTTGACTGCCTTCATCCAATTCCCCTTCCTGCCTCTAGTAACCATGAGTCTGATTTCATTTTCTATGAGTTAGCTTGTTTGTTTTTAAAATATAATTGACCTAAAATATAGATGACCTATAATTCTCATTAAACAACATAGTAAGTCAACATTTCTATACATTTCAAAGTGATCACTAAGATAAGTCTAGTTATAATATGTCACTAAAAAGATATTACATAGTTATTGACTATATTCCCCACACTGTGCATTTCATACCTGTGATTCATTCATTTTGCAACTGGAAGTTTATAAATCTTAATCTCGCTCACCTATTTCTTTGCTCCTCCCGCACCTCTTTCCTCTGACAAACACTTATTTGTTCTCTGTATCTATAACTGTTTATATTTTGTTATATTTGTTTATTTGGGGATTTTTTTCAGATATCACATATAAATGAAATCACACAGCATATATCTTTCACTGTCTGATTTATTTCACTTAGCATAATACCCCCAAGTTCTATCCTTGTCAAAAATGGCAGAGTTTCGTTCCTTCTCGTGACAATAATATTCCATTATATATATTAATATATTGTTGTGAACAATGCTACAAAGAATATGTGAGTACAAATATCTGTTCAAGATTCTAATTTCATTTTTTTTTCAGGATATATACCTCAAAGTGGGATTGCTGGATCATATGGTAGTTCTATTTTTAATATTTTGAGGAACCGCCATACTGTTTTCCATAGTGGCAGTGCCAATTTACATTCCCACCAATGGTGTTGAAAATTCCCTTTTCTCCACATACTCACCAACACTTGTTTTCTGTTGCTTTCTGATAATAGCCCTTCTAACAGATGTGAGAGGGTAATAGCTCACTATGGTTTTGATTGGCATTAATTCTTTTTTAATATTTGGTAGAATTCATCAGGGAAACCATATAACCCTGGGTTTTTGTGGTGGTTGTTCTTGGGAGATTTTGATGATTGATTCAATGTCTTTACTCTTTATTGGTCTGTTCAGATTTTCTATTTCTTCATGATTCAGTCTTAGTAAGTGTATGTTTCTAGGAGTTTATTCATTTCTTCTGTTATCCAATGTTAGTATATAAATGTTCCTAGTAGTTATTCCTGCACTCTGCTGCTGCTGCTAAGTCGCTTCAGTCGTGTCCGACTCTGTGCGACCCCACAGACAGCAGCCCACCAGGCTCCCCGTCCCTGGGATTCTCCAGGCAAGAACACTAGGGTGGGTTGCCATTTCCTTCTCCAATGCATAAAAGTGAAAAGTGAAAGGGAAGTTGCTCAGTCGAGTCGACTCTTCGAGACCCCATGGACCGCAGCTCACCAGGCTCCTCCACCCATGGGATTTTCCAGGCAAGAGTACTGGAGTGGGGTGCCATCGCCTTCTCCGATTCCTCCACTATCTGTGGTAATGTCTCCTCCTTCATTTCTGATTTTATTCATTTGAGTCTTCTCTCTCATCTTTTGTTAGTTTAGCTAAGGATTTGTTGCTTTTATTTTTTTCAAATGACCAACTCAGTTTTATTGATCTTTTCTATTCCTTTTCTTATCTCTAATTCACTTATTGAATTAACCAAAAATTTCCTTTGGTTTTTAAGTAAAAATAAAAGACACTTTTTACTAAGAACTTTATGGAATAACATATTCACCATTTTGTTCTACCACTTTCTGCCATTTTTCAGACAACTTCATAATTCCATCTTCCTAGAACTTTTTATCTTTTTGAGCAAAGAACTGTTCCAGGTGCCTTCTATACAGTTTTCCAGGGAATTGAATTTTTTTCCATTAAGAGAATTTTGTAAAGACCTAAATAAATGAAATTCCAAAGCTGCAATGTCTGGTGAATACAGCAGATGAATCAGAACTTCCCAGTCAGGCTATAGCACTTTTTGCTTGATCATCAAAGAAACATGAGGTCTTGTGTTATTCTGATGGAAGATTACGCATTTCTGTTGACTAATTTCAGAAACCTTCATTTGATTTAATTGGGGCAGTACTTGAAATTAATTACCTGGTTTTCTGGAAGGAATAGAGGACTCTCTTCCAATCCCATCACATACACAGCATCACTTTCTTTGGATGAAGACTGGTCTTTGGTATGGTTGGTGGTGGTTCATTTTGCTTGCTCCACAATCTCTTCCATTTCACATTATTGTTAAGTATCCACTTTTCATCACCTGTCACAATTTGTTTTAAATACAGAACGTTTTTTGTTATGTTTCAGTAGAGAATTGCAAGCGGAAATACGATCAAGAAGGTTTTTTTCTGCTTATGTATAACCCAAATATCAAAGTGATTAACATGTCAGTCTGGTGCAGATGACTTTCAACACTTGATTTGGATATTTTGAGTATCTTAGCTGTCTCCCATGTGGTATAACATCAATTGTTCTCAATTAATGTATCAATGTAATCTCTATCAACTTCAACTGATCTACCCAACTGTGAAACATCAAACAAGAAATCTCAGCATGAAACTTCACAAACCACTTTTGACATGTTCTATCAGTCACAGCACCTTCTCCATACACTGCACAAATCTTTTTTGTGTATCATTTGGATTTTTACCCTTCTTGGAATAATAAACTATAACATGCTGAAAATGTTGCTCTTTTTCTTCCATCTTCAATATTAAAATGGCTACACATTTATTTAACTTACATGCAGAGTACATCAAACGAAATGCCAGGCTGGATAAATCACAAGCTGGAATCAAGACTGCCGGGGAAATATCAATGACTTCAGATATGCAGACAATATCACTCTAATGGCAGAATGTGAAGAGAAACTAAAGTGCCTCTTGATGAAGGTGAAAGAGGAGAGTGGAAAAGCTGGCTTAAAACTCAACATTCAAAAACTAAGATCATGGCACCCAGTTCCATCACTTCATGGCAAATAGATGGGGAAACAATGGAAACAATGAGAGACTTTATTTTCTTGGGCTTTATTTCCTTTGGGCTCCAAAACCACTGTAGATGGTGACTGCAGCCATGAAATTAAAAGAATTCCTTGGAGGAAAAGCTATGACAAACCTAAACAGTGTATTAGAAAGCAGAGACTTCACTTTGCCAAAAAGTATACATAGTCAAAGTATGGTTTTTTCCAGTAGTCATGTATGGATATGAGAGTTGGATCATAAAGAAGGCTGAGCACTGAAGAATTGATGTTGCTGAACTGTGGTGTTGGAGAAGACTCTTGAGAGTCACTCGGCAGGCAAGGAGATCCAACCAGTCAATCCTAAAGGAAATTGGTCCTGAATATTCATTGGAAGGACTGATGCTAAAGCTGAAGCTCCAGTACTTTGCCCATCTGATGCAAAGAGCTGACTCACTAGAAAAAGACCCTGATGCTGGGAAAGACTGAAGGCAGGAGGAGAAGGGGACGACAAAGGACAAGATGATTGGATGACATCACTGACTTAATGGACTTGAGTTTGACCAAGCTCCATGAGATGGTGAAGGACAGGGAGGCCTGGTGTGTTACAGTCCATGGGATCGCAAAGAGTCAGACATGACTGAATGACTGAACAAAAACAAAAACCTGACATATCTATAGAATAAGATGACATCTTAAGTCACTTTAGCTCTAACTTTCTTTGATTCTATGAATGAATTAATTAATATTTTGGTAAACAAAACATATTTCTACTTTGTCCGTAAAGATATCACTATATTTGTATCTAGACTGTTCTGCTAGTTTAGTAATCATATCAATAAGATTAACCTGGTATGTCTTATTTGAATGAGCTTATGTGGCTCCTAGTGATTCATTCTCAATTCCTCTCACTGCCCAACTGCAAATTATTCAATAGACTAGAGCTGTAGCAGGGATTGTTACATTAGACTGGGAGACATCTCTAAATTTCATCATATTATAAAAAGGAAGAAGGTTTTTCAAAAGAAATGTTATCATATATATTTTATCAGAAGTATATATGGCATATACAAGGTCAGCCCTATGAGGAGATAGCCATGTATTGGATTGTTACAAATTAAGGGGAGTTAATTTGGTCTCCTCTTCATTTGTAACATATGAATCAGACCACCTTGAGCTATTAGTCATAAGGTCATAAATGAAAGTCTAAATGAGAGATAGGTCAAAATAACATTATTGTTGGAACATTACAGTCAATATGATTTTTTTAAAGTATGAATGAATTATATTGATATCTATAATGCAAAGGAGGCTGATCTTTAATGAACACATTGATGTTCTGTCTACAACAGAGAGATTTTCAGGATGGTAGAAATCAAGAGCATAGAGGGTATTTCAAGAGTGTAAAGTGTCTTTGTATGCACCTCAAATTATTCCATCTACTTAGCTTTTGATTCCTCCCTATATGGCAGTAATTGCAATGGGCACTTTCCACTCTTTTTCCTTAGTATTAAAATTCACAAAGAAGTAAATGGTGTGTATGGTGGCCATGAAAAATAACCCTCTCAGATCTCCTGCTCTAGGAAGCATAGTTGACTGATAATTCCAGCTGCCTTGACCCTGGATCCGCCGCCACGTTCTATGAGGCCACATTTTCTCCAGGCTGCTTACAGTGAGTGATTGAACATGTGAAATGAAGGCATAAAATCAGAGTATGAAGATTCCTTCAGGGCATGGGGTTTTATAATGAGTAGCTTTGTGGTTTCCCTGGTGGCTCAGATGGTAAAGTATCTGCCTGCAATATGGGAGACCCGGGTTAGATCCCTGGGTTTGGAAGATCCCCTGGAGAAGGAAATGGCAACCCACTCCAATACCCTTGCCTGGAAAATCCTGTGGACAGAGGATCCTGGTAGGCTACAGTCCATGGGGTCGCAGAGTTGGACACGACTGAGCAACTTCACTTTCTTTTGGGCTTCCCAGGTGGCACTACTGGTAAACAACTCACCTGCCAATGCAAGAGACGTAAGGGATGCAGGTTTGATCCCTGGGTTAGGAAGATCCTCTGGAGGAGGCTATGGCAACCCCCTCCAGTATTCTTTCCTGGAGAATCCCCATGGACAGAGAAGCCTGGTGGACTACAGTCCATAGGGTCACACAGAGTCAAACACAACTGAAGCAACTTAGCATGTCTGCAATGGTTCAAAGACTCCTCTTTGGGCTGGCCAAAACTTTGTTAGAATTGAGATATAGTCTTGAATCTCTTTGTACCCAGTCCTGCTGAATCCTTTCTCCTCTCCTTTCACAGGTATCAGACCTGCATTGCAGTCTGAGGCTTTCCTTACCTACACCTTTTTCTCCTTTATTTTTCACAGGAGTTTCCCCCAGTAAATCTCTTGCATGTCTAATACTGTGTTCACCTCTGCCTCTTAGGGGATGTTATTTAACATAATATGGAAAATTAAGAACTTCATTAGCTACTATCACTGAAATTTTTGGAAATAAATTAACCGCCCTCCTAGATATTTTGGTTTTACTGTAAGAAAAAAAGAATTTAAGCTCATTGAATACATTATTTTGAAGAGGATAGCAACTGTATTTCATTTCTTACTAATGCCAGTGTTGGATGTTTTCCTCCAAATCTACTCTCTCCCTTCCTCTGTGTTTCCAAAGGCCAGCCTCATTCACTGGGCTCACATCAACAGGCTTTCTTGCTCTCTGGCTTCTGGCTGGGTTTCACCATAAGAAATGCACATGAATATGGGAGAATGGGAAGATTGTGTGGTTGTGTTTTTATTTTCCAGGCTCCCTCCATGTTAAGCCACAGGCTGGCATTAGTATGCTCTTCTACCAAAGGCAAAAGCTCTTATCAAGATGCTGAAGGTGGTGACCAATTCTCAAATACTTCATCACACACTTGCTTCCTAACTTGCCCACACGTTGTGGTTAGTCCCTTTGTTAAACTCTCTTCTGTTTCCTGCTTGTTTTCTGCTAGAACTCAAGGTGATATTTAAAAACTCCCTGGTCCTTCTGGGGGTATAAAGCAGGTAATGACTATTTTTACAAGTCCTTTTCTCTATTTATTTACTAGATTACATTTTCTATTTGGTATGCTATCTCATCTTTGTTTGCTGGGTTTATATCTATTCTTAGGAAGTAGAATACCAATGGTGATACCGTGTTGAAAACATAGTTTATTTTTACTGTTGCTGAGATGTAAAATGATGTAGATTATAATCATAACATTATACATTTTATTCACATTCAATCTTTTTCCACGTAAAATCTATATAGATATATTTTTATTTATCATTTATGAACTTTTCTGTGTTATATTTAAACAGAAAGTTTTTTAAGTCTTTATGATATATGCTACATTACTTGCAGAAGTAATAAAAAGAAAAATAAGACTTTATAATTAAATCACTATCTGACATTCATTTAGGCCTATGTACTTCCCCATGAAAATTGCTTTAGTTGCATTTAACAAGTTTTGTTATGGAGCAATTTCATAGGAATTTAGATCTAATTATTTTCCAGTGTCTATGATTATTTCTTAATTAATATACAAATTATTCAGAAATATATTTTGAAATTTCCAAATACAAGGATATTTTATCTAGTAAATGATCTTTAACTTTTTGTGAGCTAGTATTTGATATATTTCTTTTTATTAGTGCAAATATAAGAAAATATGTATGTCTAATTACTGAGTACGTGGTTCCAAATATGTATTAGATCAAAGGCATTTGAAATGTTTTTGAAACTTCTATATCCTTATTTATGTTATTCTATTATATCTATCAGTTGTTGAAAGAGATACCTTAATATCTACATTTAATAACTAAAGAATAAATCCACTTTATTCTTTATTGTTGTACAATAAACTATTTTGTCCATCTAGTATTTCTCAGTGTTTGTGGCAGATTTTCACCATTAGCTTTGTCCACTGACTTTCTGGAAGTGAAAACCTCTGCAACTAATATGTTTGTATTATTCCTGTTTCACTAATGAGGAAACAGAGGCATGGAAAATTCAAAGCATTTGCCTCATGTCATACATGTAGCAAGTGGCATTTCCAGGAGTTAAACCTAGTGGCCTTTAGCCAAGTGCTCTATTGACATCATTTATCATCATCACAGTATTTATAAATTATTCTGCCTACTATCTAATAATAATATAACTTAGTAGTACTAAAGTATCCAAGTCTGTGGTAGAGGGAATTAGAGTGAGTGCTGACTTTATTTTTTAGCTAGTTTCCCTCCTGGCAGCAAAATGCCTCCAGCACTTCTAGACCACACAGCTCCACATCGCATCGCCCAGGAGAAGAGGGAATCTTTTTCAGGAGGCCCCAAGAGAGAACAAGGAGGTGTCTCTTTCCAAAAATCCCTAGTAAATGCACCCTAGCACCGAGTTGGTTCTGAGTAGGTAATGTGTCAATTCTTAAGTCAGTCATGGTACCGTAGGCAAAGGGATAGTGTGATTGTTTAAATCAATTTGGACACATCTTTAGAACTCAGAGTGGAGTCAGTCTCACCAAAAACAGGGGAGCAGGCTTCTCAAAGGAAATATGAAATATTCCCAGAAACAGAGGAATAGATGTTTCACAGCAATGGACACTAGGTAAGCAGAGAGGATGGGAGGGTGTTCCAGCAATAGATAAGCAAAGGGAAAGTGTGAAGTGAGCATGATAGATAGAATGTTAAGAAAGGTCTGCAGTAAATGTATTATTGTTATAACACAGGAAAATTTTCCACATAGAGAGCCAAGCTACCAATCCTTTCTGATTTTTCTTCTCCTCTAAAGAGAACATATTTTGCTCTTAGAACAAAGAATGTGCTTCAGAGCCACAGTCTCTGGGATCACAATCATTCTCTCATCCTTAATTTACTGCAATCAGACTTTCCTCTCAGCCCTCCATGGAAATGTTTTCTGATTCCCAATCAAGGCCTCCCAGGGATCGAAAGAGGTCAGAGTACCAGAGTTGTAAACAAGGGGGAGCAAGAGCAATAGATCAACCCCTAAAAATATTCTTTCCAAGTGGTATCCTTGGATGAAAGTTCTTGGTAGAAGCAGTGTGAAAGAGAAGCCAGTGAGTTTCTTATGCTTACAGCAGTGCTCAGGTAATGAGCCAAATGGCAAATAGGGAAGTAGGAAGGGGTTTTTAATTTAACCATTTTAATACAATGGTTTCCTCACCAATCAGTGGTGCAGCTTTAGTCCTTAGATCAGGGTTGTCTTCAGATTTGTACCATCTGATGGTAGAATCTAGCTAACTGTGGGAGTGTTTCCTTTCTTTCTAAAAAAATATTTATTTGGCTGCACTGGATCTTAGTTGTGGCATCTGGGATCTAGTTCACAGACCAGGGATTGAACCCAGGTCCTCTCCGTTGGAAGCTTGGATTCTTAACCACTGAATCACCAGGGAAGTCCTGTGGAAGCATTTTCATGTGAAGATTTCGGTATATTAAAAGTTCAGTTCAGTTCAGTTCAGTCGCTCAGTTGTGTCTGACTCTTTGTGACCCCATGAATCGCAGCACGCCAGGCCTCCCTGTCCATCACCAACTCCCAGAGTTCACTCAGACTCACATCCATTGAGTCAGTGATGCCATCCAGCCATCTCATCCTTGGTCATCCCTTTCTCCTCCTGCCCCCAATCCCTCCCAGCATCAGAGTCTTTTCCAATGAGTCAACTCTTCGCATGAGGTGGCCAAAGTACTGGAGTTTCAGCTTTAGCATCATTCCTTCCAAAGAAATCCCAGGGCTGATCTCCTTCAGAATGGCCTGGTTGGATCTCCTTTGCAGTCCAAGGGACTCTCAAGAGTCTTCTCCAACACCACAGTTCAAAAGCATCAATTCTTCGGCACTCAGCTTTCTTCACAGTCAAACTCTCACACCCATACATGACCACAGGAAACACCATAGCCTTGACTAGATGGACCTTAGGGATAACAAAACAGTTCACAAAAATTGGGGGTTATTTTATCTAGTTACACTTAACAAATTAATGCTTTTCATACTCAGAAATATGCCCATGCCACATGGATGTGTGTCACCAGACTATAAGGTGGGAATATGTCAGGATTATTCAAGGACTAGCAAGACGATCACTATATTTACAGGGTAGCAAGCAAGGGTAGGTTTTAAGGGCCAGTACTTCCCTGGTGGCTCAGATGATAAAGACTGCCTGCACTGCAGGAGACCCAGGCTCGATCCCTGGATCCGGAAGATCCCCTGGAAAAGGGAATGGCAACCCACTCCAGTATTCTTGCCTGGAAAATTCCATGGACAGAGGAGCCTGGTGGGCTACAGTCCGTGGGGTCACAGAGTCCAACACGACTGAGCAACTAACACTTTGACTTTTCAAGCAAGGGGTAGACGAGTAGAAGATAAGTTTGGGAGGAGGACAGGGAGCCCAGAGGGTGGAGGGTCCTGGAGGCACTGCTTGAGTGAAATGCGGAGCTTTTGGTGGATTTGGAACAGAGCACAAGAGTAGCATGAACTGACTTGGGTTTCAGTCAGTCTAGCTTCTGTCAAGGACAGACTGTTGGAAGCAAGAATAGAGGCAAGGAGAACAGACAGGAGACTTGCTCTGGGTGTGAGATGATGGACAAATGTGGGAGATGGGAAGATTCTGTTTGTATTTTAAAGGCAGAGCAAATAGGATTTGTTGATAGGTTAGAGATGGGGGAGGGTGTAAAAGAAAGGGTGGTGAGATGATTCCAAGGTATTTGTCCCAAGTAACTGGAAGAATGGTGTTACCATCAACCAAGACAGGGAACAGGATCCAGGAGACAACCAGAGTTCAGTTCAGGGCATATTGAGTGTGAGATGCCTGTTATATTTCTGGATTTAACTGGTTGTCTGATCTGAGGGAAGCCCCTTAACTTCTCTAGGCTTCATCTGCAAAATGAGACATTTGGGCCAGAAAAACTTTAAAGTCCCTCCAACATTTATTTGATTCTAAATTTCACTTAGCTAAGTTGATTTTGTGCTGTATTTGAGAGTAAATTTTAGTTTTGCAATTTGAAATAGGGAGGTCAGAGTAAGCCTCGTTGGAAAAATCACTTTTAGACAAAGGAAATATAGAAGCTAACCATGAAAGAGTGTTCCATGCTGAGAAAAGCACCTGTGCATGGGTCCTGAGGTAAGAGTGAGAGTGAACCCGTTCATAAAATGGTTCAATTTGAGAAATATGGGTTAAATACAAGGCACACACTGGACCAGTAAAACCCACAGAGAGCAGAAAGTCTATAATGAGAGGAAAAAGAGACATTAAAAAGTCTTAAAGGATTCAAAAGCTAGTGGAACATCAAACAGCTTTTAGAAAAACAGCAGTTTGATGATTCAAGCATAAATGAATCAGAAACATAAGAATTACTTTTCCCCTTAAATTGCTCTGAATAAAAATTTAGACATAAAAGTCTTGGCAAATATGGTTTAGATGGTTTTGTAACCCTTTCCTCCTCTTTGGAAAACTCAACATTTTAAAATTTCAAATTAAGTTTTTGTAAACAATCTTGAATTGAGCAATAATGAAACAATTTTATGTTTGAAGAAGTAATGTCAAGCACATCAAAGAACAGGATAACTACTAAAAAAATAATACAAATCATGAAATAATGAAATTTCCAATTATATTACAATTCTTTTAATACAGTTAGTAGCTTTAAAATTTAATAAAAGCAAGGACGATTTCACCATGAAATAGACAAAATCTTTTTGCTTTTGGTATTGTCCAGAATGTAGGCTAAGTACATTTTTTTTTCTGTTCCCCAATCAATCTCTGTTGATATTTAACACAAACCTGACAAAATTGGGAGAGATACTTTATTAATTTAGATGGAATGTGAAACCTTTCCTCACCTTCCTGGGGCTGGAATAACTGAAATGTAAGTGGGAAAGAACAGAGAAGAGAATGTGTCAGATGAGGAGTGCAGTCACAGCCTGCGTGGTATGCAGGTGGAATATAGTTATCATCCAAGGAGAGAGATTTCAAGTCTCAGACCCTGGCCCTGTGGATAGTAATAACAGAAAAACCTTATAGGGCACTTACTATGTGGCAGGGCATGCCTTTTACACACATGAAATAGTATCTTTCATTTTGATAAGTATATAGCAACTGGTCACAGGATTTTTAATTTAAAAATGTATCCCACTGCCTTCTAGCTTCTAGTGTTGCAAAGGAAAATTTTGCTGCCAGCCTGTTTCCCCTCCCTTCCCCCACCCTGACCCCCTTTACAGATAACTTATTCATTCTGTCTGGAAGCTTATAAGACTTTCCTCTATATACTTAGGCAAATAGTAACAGAAAATACTTAAAGACTGCTTACTATGCACCAGTAAATATTCAAAGCATCTTACATATATTAATACATTTTATCATTGCAGTAACACTTTGAAAGCATTTCTGTGGCTATCCTTAGTTTACAGGTGAGAAAACAGAGACGTTGAACAAGCTATCCAAGTTAAATAACCTGCACACATTTGAGCCAAGAGAGCTGATAAATAGAAGAGAACACAAAAGACAAAACCACTGTAAATGCTGTTCTAAAGGCACTGTGCTTCATAGAGTGCAGGAAATTTTAAAGAGAAATCTTATCAAAGATGACGGAGCTGCTGAGATTGTTAGTACCCTGGTGTGTGCAGCAGGGGAAAGTGATTGAAGGAAATTCTCTGAGCCCAGCACCTGGAGGCTGCCCTCAGTTAGATCACATCTCTTCTCTTTTAAAACATACTTAAGAGGAAACAAAATCTTGACCATGACTTACGTGGCCTTGTGTGATTTGGGCCCCTGTACACTTTTTTCACTATAAACACTTATATTTTTGTTTGCTTTGTTTTGGTTACCCAGCCCTCGGAATACTCTCCTTAGCTTGGGAAATTCATGACCATTCCAGATCTTGCCTCTCTGTTGAAGGCATACAGCTTTTCCAGCTCCACTTTTTATCAAGGTCAGAAACTATATCAAATGTGAATGACTGAAGAGCTGGCAATGTTTAACCTGTGGGAGAGGAGACTTCGGTGGGGGTGGGTGGGTGAGTGAAGGAAACCATTGATAGAGACCTCTCCAAATATTTGGAGAGCCGGCAAATGAAAGAAGGCTGTGACTCCAGAGCAGAAATCAGGAGTGGAGGAGGAGAAGTCAGGGGAGAAAAAGTGAGATAGCCAAGCAGTGGGAAAACAGCTCCAAACATATTCTCCAAAACGATTACTTCTGTAAAATTTTGTTTTTATTAACTTTATTGAGGATATAGTTTCCATATAATAAAAATACATCTATCTTCAATGTACATTTTTAAGAATTTTGAGAAACAAATTCACCCATGTAACTAATCAAGATACCACACATTTCTATCACCCCACAAAGTTCATTTTTGCTCCATTCAAATCACCTACTCCTGCCCCTCCCCTAGCTTACCACTGATCTGATATTGGTTACTAAATCTAGAATTTCATATAATGTAATCATACATTTAATGTCTGGCTTCTTTCACTGGGCACAGTGTTTTTGAGATTCATTACTGTTGTAGCATGCATTTGTTCGTTTCTATTTATCTCTCTTTATAGTAGTAGTACGTGAGTCTGAGTGAACTCCAGGAGTTGGTGATGGACAGGGAGGCCTGGCGAGCAGCAATTCATGGGGTCACAAAGAGTCGGACACGACTGAGCGACTGAACTGAACTTAACTGATAGTAGTAGTCTATTGAGGAGCTATACCAAATTCGTTCATCCATTCATTTGTTGATGGACATTTGGCTTGCTTCCAAATGTTTGTTATCTTGAAGCTGCTATAACCATTCATGTACAAACGTTTGTGTGGATAACTATTTTCATTTCTCTTGGGTAAATACTTGAGTGAAATTGCTAGGTTACATGGTTAGTGCATATTTAACTTTTCAAGAAATTGCCAAGCTTCTTGCTAAAATATTTTACATTCCTACCAACAATGCATTAGATTTCCAGTTGCTCCACACCCTTGCTGATATTTAGTGTTTTAAGTCTTTAAATTGGATCCCTCTCATTGGCCTTTGCTGTATATCATCACAGCTTTAACTTGCACTTCCTGAATGACTAATGATTTTGGATGCTGAGCTTTTTTTCATGTGTTTATTTGTTATTCCCATAGCTTCTATGGTGAAATGTCAGTTAAAATCTTTTCCCCATTTCTCACAAGTTGTTTAAGAGTTGCAACATTCTTTATATTGTCTGAATAGAACTCCTTTATCAGGATTATGTTTTACAAATATTTTATCAAAACCATGGTTTGAATTTCTTTGCAGTCTTTTTTTTTTTTTTTTTTTAGCAGTCCTTTTAAGAGAAGAAGTTTTTAATTTGATGAAGTCCAATTTAAGCTCTTTATCTTTGGTTCATGCTTTTTGCATCCTATCTGAAAGAATCTTTGTCTAACTAAAGGTCACAAAGATTTTCTTCAAGATGTCTTATTATTTTAGCTCTTACACTTTGCTCTCATGTCTAATTATTATGTGGGCTTCAGTTGTGTCTGACTCTTTGTGACCCTATGGACTGTAGCCTACCAGGCTCCTCTGCCCATGGGATTTTCCTGGCAAGGATACTGGAATGGATTACCATGCCCTCCTCCAAGGGACCTTCCTGATCTAGGGGCTGAACCATGTCTCCTATATTGCAAGCAGATTGCTTACCATTGAGCCCCTGGGGAAACCCGTCTGATCCTTACACTGGCACCATAATCTTGATTAATGTAACTTTATAGTAAATCTTGAAACAGGTAGTATAGCTCCTCAACTTTGTTCTTCATTTTTCAAAATTGTTTTTCCTGTTTTACTATTTTTGCATTTCCATATAAAATTTATAATCAGCCTAATTTCTAAACAAAAAAAGTTTTCTGGGGTTTTGCTCAACATTGAATCTACAAATAAATTTGAGGAAAACTGACATCTTAATATTGATAAATAATATTGAACATAGTATATCTGATTGTGAAGGCCTTCCTTAATTTTCTTAGCAGTCTTTTTAGTTTTCAGTTTTTAAGTCTAGAACAATTTTTTTGTTTAAACTTTCCTTAAGCATATTATGTTTTTGATGCTGTTGTAAATGGTGTTTAAAACGTTCAATTTCTAATTGTTTGTTGCTGATATAACAATTGATTATTGTATACTGACATAGTCTCCTGTAATTTTCCTAAGCATACTTGCTAGATCTTTTAGTGTTTTTTGAGATATCTTAACCATGTCCACAAAATGACCATGTTCTCTATGAGCAAATCAGTTTAACTGCTTTCTTTACAATCTTTCTGTACTTTTTCCTTTCCTGATTAACATTCCCCCTGTACAGTGCTGAATAGGTGTGGAAAGACTAGACATCTTTGCTTTTTATCCAGTCTCAAGGGGAAGGCATTCAACCTTTCACCATTAAGTGTGATGTCAGCCAATGAGCTGTGAGCTATATGGATCCCCTTTTCAAGCTGTAGAAGTTTCTACTTGTAGTTTGCTTAGAGTTCCATTTTGTTTTCTTTTATTATAATATAGAGAAAGAGTATTGGGTTTTGTCAAATGCTTTTTCTGTATCTATTGAGATGAACATGTGGTTTTAAACCAATCTTATTACTATGTCTTATTTAATCAAAAAGGAGACAATAAGAGTCAATGAGGATGTGGAGAAGGTGGAACCCTCATGTATTGCTGAGGGGACTGTTTAACAGTATAGACACTCTGGAAAACAGTTTGTCAGTTCCTCAAAAAGTTAGACAGAGTTACCCTATGACCCTACAATTCTATTCTTGGTATATACTCAAAATAAATGAAAACATATGTCCACATGAAAAGTTATGTAAGAATGATGACAGCAGTGTTAGTCGAAAAAGTGGACAACCGTATGTCCACCAAACTGATAAATATATAAGCAGAATGTGGTACAGCTGACCCATTAGTTCGAAATGCATGGGTCCACTTACAAGCAGATATTTTTCAGTAATAAATACTACAGTGCTACTTGGTTCATGGTTGATTAAACTGTGGCTCTGGAGGAACTGTAGGGCCAATTATATGCAGATTAATCTGTGCATTGTTCAAGGGCCCACTGTATATCCACACAGTGGAAAAGTATTTGGCTGTAATAAAGGGATTAAGAACCGATACATGGTACAACCTGGATGAGCCTTGAAAGCATTCTGCAAATTGAAAGAAGTAGTCACAAAATACCATGTATTACATAACTCCATTGATATAAAATGCCCCAAATAGGCAAATACTTAGAGATAGCAGATTAGTGGCTTGCAGGGACAGGGGAGAAAGAATTGGGTAGTGAATACTAACGGATACATTAGTATGCATATTTAAGGTGATTAAAAATATTCTAAAATTAGATAGTCATGATGGTTACACAACCTTTGAATAGACTGAATTATTAAACACCATTGCACTGTACACTTTAAATGGGTGAATTTCATGGTATGTGAATTATATTTCAGTTCAAAAATAATAAAACAAAGCACAGCTACTTTACATTCCTGGATTACAATGTAAGCATTCCTACTAAACATTGCTTGGATGTGACATATTATCATTTTTAATTTGACATACTAAAATGTTGTTAAAACTTTTGTATCTATTGTTATATAGTCATTTTTAGCAATGCCCTTGGTTTTAACCTCAGCATAATACTATTTTCATAAAAGCAACTGTATTGATATTATTTATTTTTTAAATGTATAGTAAAATTTACCTGTGAAACCATTTGAACCTGGAATTTCTTTGTGAGAGGTTTTTAACTACAATTCAATTTACTTTTTAGGTGCAGATTGTCTATTTCTTCTTGAATGAGTTTGGCAGTTTGTATTTTTCTAAAATTTTTCCATTTTGCTCAAGTTGTCAAATTTATAGGCATGAAGTTGTTTATAATAATTCCTTATTTTCTATTGTCTGAGGATCTAGATGATATTCTGTTTGCATTCCATATATTAATAACTTATGCCTTTTGATTAATCAATTCTAGTAATTCTTTTAAAAGAAACAATCTTTTGTGCCATTGATTTCCTTTATTTCGTTGACTTGTGCTCTTAGCTTTATCATTACTTGTGTTCTGCTTACTTTGGGTTTGATTACTTCTTTTTCTAGTTCCTCAAAATGGAAACTTAGATTATTGGTTTGAGCATTTAAAGTTATAAATTTCCCTCTACATTCTACTTTAGCTCTTTCCCATAAATTCAATATATTGTGTTTTAATTTTCATTCAATTATTCTAATTTCCTTTGAGATTTATTCTTTGAATAATTTATTTTATTTTAGCCACACCACACGGTGTGTGAGATTTTGTTCCCCCAACCAGGGATCAGCCTCGCCTCCCCTGTAGTGGGAGCATGGAGTTTTAACCACTGGACAATGAAGGATGTCCCTTTTGAGTAATTTAGAAATGTATTGCTCAAGTATTAAATATCTGGGTGGGGGGATTCCTGGGAATTTTTTTCTTATTGATTTCTAATTTAATTTTGTGATTGAGAATATACACTGTATGTTTTCAATGCTTTTAAATTTGTTGCTACTTCTTTTAAAATCTAGATTACAGTTGATATTTGTGAATGTTCCACTGGCATTTGAAAAGAAGGTGTATTCTATTATTGTTTGATGGGCGTTTAAATAGAATGTTAGTGTTCAAGTTGTTAGTATTGTTAGTGCTATCTACTTGTTCTATCAATTACTGGGAGAGGATTGTTGAACTCCCCAACTACAGGCATACATAGTTTTATTGCACTTTGCTATATTAAGCTTCACAGATACCTGGTCTTTTACAAATTGAAGGTTTGTAGCAACCCTATGTTGTTAGATGATTCAAATTTTAATTTTTAAAATTAAAATATGTACATTTGTTTAGATATAATACTATTGCACACTTAATCAACTACAGAATAGTATAAACATTACTTTTATACACACTGGGAAGCCAAAAATTTGTGTGACTCACTTTATTGTGGTGGTCTAGAACCAAACCCACAATATCTCTATTCAGTTCAGTTCAGTTCAGTCGCTCAGTCATGTCTGACTCTTTGCGACCCCATGAATCATAGCACGCCAGGCCTCCCTGTCCATCACCAACTCCCGGAGTTCACCCAAACTCATGTCCATCGAGTCGGTGATGCCATCCAGCCATCTCATCATCTGTCATCCCCTTCTCCTCCTGCCCCCAATCCCTCCCAGCATCAGGGTCTTTTCCAATGAGTCAACTCTTCGCATGAAGCGGCCAAAGTATAAGCTTGTCTAATTATAGATTTCTTTTCCCCTTCCATTTTGATCAATTTTTGCTTCATGTAATTTGAATCTATTTTAAAGTACATGAATACTTAAAATTGTTATATCTTCCTAATGAATTGACCTGATTAAAACTGTGAAGTATTCTTTTTTTAACTCTTGTTCTGAATTCAAGTTTATCAGATATAAATAGAGCCATTTCAACGACCTTTTAATTAATGCTTGCATGGTATATCGTTTTAATTACTATTTTAAAAATTATCTGTGTCTTTATATTTATTTATTTGTTTTGGTTTTGCTTTTTTATGTGCATGTGTTTATATTTAAAATGGGTTTATTATAGGTGGCATATGGTTGGGGTTTTTCATTTTTAATGTAAAATGTAAGCAACATAAAATGACATGGTATTGTATGGTAAAATGTATATAACATAAAAATCTACCATTTTAACCATTTTTAGGTATACATTTCAGTAGCAGTAACCATATTCATAATGTTGAGCAATCATCATCACTATTCATTTCCAGAATTTTAAAAACAAATTGAAACAGAAATTCTGTAGTACTTGGGCTTACCGGGTGCTACAGTGGTTAAGAATCCACTGCCAATGCACGGGCCACAGGTTCAATCCCTGGCTGGGAAGATTCCACATGCCATGGGGCAATTAAGACAATGCGCCATGACTACTGAGCTCACCAGCTGCCAACTACTGAAGCCCTCTCACCTATAATAAAGCCCACGCTCTGCAACAAGAGATTCCACCACAATGAGAAGCCTGAGCATCATGACAAAGAGTTGCCCTCACTCATCTCAACTAGAGAAAATCTGCAAAGCAACAAAGACCTAGCACAGCCAAAAATAAACTAGTTAACTATTAAAATGAAATAAATTCTGAAGTACCTATTAAACAGTAGCTTCTCACTCCCAGCAACCCTCAGCTCCTATTTTACTTTTTGTCTTTGTGAATTTCTTTCTTCTAGGTACTTCATAAAAGTAGAGTATTTGTTTCTTTATGTCTGCTTCTTTCACTTAGCACAGTGTTTTTATGATTCATCCATATTATAGCGTGTATCTGAATTTCATTATTTTTTATAGCTAAATAATATTCCATGGCATTTGTTGTTGTTGTTCAGTTACCAAGTCGTGTTTGACTCTTTGCAACCCCATGGACTATAGCACACCAGGCTTCCCTGTTCCTCACCATCTCCTGGAGTTTGCCCAAGTTCATGTCCATTGAATCAGTGATGCCATCCAACCATCTAATCCTCTGTCACCTCCTTCTCCTCCTGCCCTCAATTTGTCCCAGCATCAAGGTCTTTTCCAGTGAGTTGTCTATTTGCATCAGGTGGCCAAAGTATTGGAGCTTCAGCTTCAGCATCAGTCTTCCAATGAGTATTCAGGATTGGTTTCAAGACGGACTGGTTTGATCTCCTTGCTATCTAAGGGACTCTCAAGAATCTTTTCCAACACTGCATTTTGAAAGCATCAGTTCTTCAGTGCACAATCTTCTTTATGGTCTGGCTCTCACATCCATACATGACTACTGGAAAGACCACAGCTTTGACTATATGGACTTTTGCTGGCTAAGTGATGTCTTTGCTTTTTAATAATTGCCATGACATGCATATACCATATTTTGTATATGTGTGTGTGGTCTTGTGGCACAGCTTGTGGGACCTCGGTTCCCTTACTAGGGATCAAATCTAGACCTCTGGCAGTGAGAGCAATGAGTCCTAACCATTGGACCATGAGGGAATTCCAATATATCACATTTTAAAATATCAGCTGGGTTTTGCATTTCTATTCTGTCCCAATCTCTGCTTTTTATTTGGAACATTTGGTTCATTTATCGTTAATGTAATTATTTAAATAGTTGAGTTTAATCTACCATTTTCCTATTGGTTTGCTATTTCTTTCAGTGTTCTTTCTTCCTTTTTCCTATTTCTTTGGGATTCTGTTTTTCAGTATAAATTTTATTTACAATGTCATAGAGACATTATTCCTACCTTTGTTATTTCCTATATTTCTGTTGTCTCATATATTTGTGGTGATTTATAATTTGTGAGTACATGTTTATAGTAGCTGTTTTAGCATTTATATCTGCTAATTCCATTATCTATCTGTTATTTCAGAATTTGTTTCAATTTATTATTTTTTCACCTGGTTATGTGTCACTATTTTATGGTTAAAATAGGTTATGTTTCCTATCTTTTGTATGTCTGGTGGTATTTTAATTAGATAAAGAAGATTATGAATTCTACATTATTTGGTGCTAGATTTTATTGTGAGTGCCAAGTTGCTTCAGTTGTGTCCAACTCTTCACAACCCTATGGACTGTAGCCCACCAGGCTCTTTTGTCCATGGGATTCTCCAGGCAAGAATACTGGAGTGAGTTGCCATGGAGTTGCCATGTCCTCCTCTAGGGGATGTTCGCAATCCAGGGTTCAAACTCTTGTCTCTTATGTCTCCTGCACTGGCAGGTGGGTTCTTGTAGTCCTTTAAATAATATTAAGCTTCTTCTAGTAGGCAGTAAGGTTACTTGGAGATTAGGTTTTACCAAGCTTTTTAGAAAGCCTCCAGAATACCTTCAGTACTAAAGCTAATTTAGCCTCACTTCTAAGGCAGAAGAACTCTTCTTAGATCTCTGTTAAATGGCTAAGTATTCAACCAGATTTCTCCAATCTGGATGGAGGGAATTCAAACATTTATGGTCATATGTGATTTCTGGGGATTGTTCACCTTATCACTTCTCAGTAATTATTCTTTCCTCTGATTTTCATGCCCAACAAAAAGGGTTTTCACTTTATGTGCATGCAGATTGATATTTAGCAAGAACTCGAGGAGACACATGTTTCTGTGCCTCTTCCTCTGCCTAGCTCTCTCTCTCTTTTGAACTCTGCTCTTAAGATTATAGCTGCCAGGCCACCCCAGACTGATCTGTTTCTTCGACTCAGCAAGATACTAGATTCCTTTTCCCTGTGCTGTGCCTTTTCAAGGCAGTAATCTGGGATAATCATAGGGATTCTTTCAGGAATCTAGTTCTACACTGCCAGATGTCTAATGTCTGAAAACTGTTATTTCATATATTTTGCCTGATTTTCAAATTGTTTATAGTGGGAAGGCAATTCCTGTTAGCAGTTAATCCTTTATAGGTGGAAATTCCCCTCTCTAACATTTTAAAGCCATTTAATCAACATAGGAGATAAGACTGAGGAAAAACTTTAGAGGAAGCAATGTGAAAGTTGAGATTGAAACATCAGAAGGCAGTTTGTGAAACTTTTAGGAACTAAAATCAAAAGGTAGCACCATTTTGAATATTACCCACCTCCATTCCCAGCTTCACCCACAAGTTACCAGGTCTTCTTCCCCTGCCGGCTGTAGAGTACTTCTGAGGCCCCTTTATGGCCTGAAAAAAAATTTTAATGCCTTTGAATCAAAAAAAATTAATGCCTAAATGATATCTTGTTAATGACAAAGATTAGTGGGGTCTTCCAAGTCCATTTATCTTCTTTTTTTTTTCCTCTCTGGAGCACTTATGCTACTATGAACTTGGTGAAGATATTTCATAATTGCTTTAAAACTCAAGAATCCATAACTAAAAGCAATTAAAAACTGATCTGTACATCACGACAATAAAATAAATGAAGTTTTTGGCTCTCCACTTAGTGTACTGTATTGTTTTTTTGGATCTCTGGTTCATTTGGACTTGACTTGTGAAAGATAGTATACATTCAGCATTAATTCCCTTGTTATACAAGAGCCATCATTCTTCTGTAAGTGTAAAACAGCAAAAAGGGATTTTTTTCCCTTGTCTTTGTGCTAAAGGGAGTGTTGTGGTTTTTGCTACGTTCACAAGCTGACAAAATGGACAGTACATTTTTCACATTGTTTCAGCCCATGTAAATTTTTCAAAATAAGTGGTTCCTGCTTGCCAAGCCTCAGTGAATAACACTGACTTTTTCTCAGTCTACAAAGCTTGCCACATGGATTACATGTATGCATTACTCACACAGCACAATCACTGGCCCATATGCCAGACTGAAATATGATTTTACAGTTGCCTCTAGAGCACACATTTCTAGCTTTGGTTCCACACATAAGGAGACAGATTTGCAGTTTTTGTTTTCTTACGGTTTTAAACACATTTGCCTCAAGCAGAAGTATATGCTCCATAGGGTAGTTCTTTTCATTGTAGGATACTTGCTTCTTTTCAGACAATCTGTCACCTATTTAAAAAACAAAGAGCAACACCACACTATTCACTTTGTTAAAACTTAAAACAGGTCCAAAGGAAAATGTGCCTTGGAAATCCTTCACTGATTTGTTTTTGTAGAACAGCTGGAGGTGAGGCCCACTGTATTAAGTACGTCCAGTTGCTGCTGGTCAAATTGCACATTCAGGAAATTCATAATTAGGTGGTTATATCCCCTGAATTTCCCCTGAAGCACTCTTTATAACTCTTGATTTGTCTTCTTCCTTGTCATTCAAAACAATCAGAAAGAGAGAGAGGGAGAGACAGGAGAGGAAAAGGGAAAAATTGAAATAAAATTCTAAGTTGGGCTTCCAAAATAAATTGTCTATGACTGCTGGCCCTCTTTAAAAAGAGCCAGAGCCTGTGTATATATTAATATATGTGTGTGTGCGTCCTTCTCGAAAATACTCAAAAAGGGTTAAAAATATTTTAAAAGGGTATTTGCCTTAAAAATTATGCTCTGAAGTGTTCATCTGCTCATGTTTTGATTTCAGAGTGTGGATTTAAGATTAACAGGTACTATCTAGACTTCAAGGATTAAATTTTAACATTTCATGTAAATAGTGTATGTTTCCTTGCTCTATTTGCTTCTCTACACTCCTCCAAACCTCGGAATTCTTAGGTAATTAATACAATGCAAGAATTTGTAGCTCAAGTGTTTGTCAATCTTTTGTTGATTATTAACAAAACAGTTCTGTATCAGAAGATCTGCCTTCTAATATATACTATATATATATCAAGGTTTCTAGGATCTTTACTTCTTTATTAGTCAGTTTTACGGAAAGCAGGAAAGGAGAAAATATACTGTGAGCCAGACTGCAGTGAGGAATATGTATCATTAGTTTCCTAATAATCCCACAGGACTGTTAATTCATTGATCTAATGGAAATAAACAGAGGTTAAGTGCCACATGCTAATTAAGCAAATTAAAGCCAAATAGAACTCTTCAAAAAGTCAAATATAGAATTACCATATGATCCAGCAAATCACTTCTAGATACCCCCAAAATATTGAATACAGGCACAGAAATAAGTACTTGCACACAGAATTTCATAGCAGCACTGTTTTCAGTACCTCAAAGGTAGAAATCATCCAAATGTTCAGTAATGAATGAATGGGTAAATAAAGTGTGATATAGCATACAATAGGATAGTTTCAGCCATAAGAAGGAATAAACTGATACATGATACATATGGATGAATCTGGAACACAAGCTAAGTGAAAGAAAGCAGACACAAAGTCACATATTGTATCATTCCATTTATATGAAGTATCCAGAGTAGGTTAATCTATAGACACAGAAAGCAGGTTGGTGGTTGCCAGTGGCTGAGGAAAGGAGAGAATGAACAATAACTGCTTAATGGATACAATGTTTTATTTTTTTGGTGATGAAAATAGTTTGGAACTAGATGGAGGTAGTAGTTACACAACATGGGGAAGGTACTGGGTTATGCAAATGCCACTGAACTGTTCACTTGAAAATGATTAATTTTATATTGTGTGAATCTTACCTCAATAAAAAGGTAAAGTTAAAAATAGAAAAATAATACATGTTTTCTAGAAAGGCCTAGTACTTCTTGGAGGCTACAGAAGTTGGTATTTCTAACAGAGTTTTAGGTAGGATCACAGTCTAGCAAAACAAAAGCTATCTGTGCTTCACTTTTTCCAAAAGTCAATTTAAAATGTTAATTGATTATTAAAAACAGACTTGTAAACATGGCAATAATCATTTCCCCATGTTTTCCTCTAGAAACAAGGCCTTACATGAACTATAGGTGCATTCTGGGCTCTCCTTTCAAATTCTGCACCTCATCTTTCTTTCAGGTACATGTTAAACTAATATATTCCTGAGCCTTCCTGCACAATAAATTTGACATTTCTCAGTTATTAAGTGGTAATTCTTCATATTATATAGAACCTCCTCCTTTCCCAGGAACTTTTCTTCCCCTCTTTAATTTCTCTAAATGTAAATTGGTAGCAGAGGAGGGAGTTCTAGTGCAGTCTTTTCTTACCTTAAGGAAATTGGGAGCTTAGAAGCAGAAAGAAAAGGGCAGTGGCATTTCAGATTAAATCGCTTTTTGAAAACATACAAGTAAAGTTGTAGAAAAGAAAATACACAAAAGAATAAAAAGGGTAAATTCGGCATGAGAGATTGTCCTCAACCAAGGACGTGTACATGTTCTTCCCAGCCCTCAGGTGCAGCTAGAGCTGTCCGAATCATCTCTCTCCTGAAAGCACGAGAAGGCAGGGTGCAGACAGCCTTCCCCTTGCTGCCTTTAAAGGCACTGACCGCTTGTCTGATGTCACATGTGCATCCTCGGGGTAGAGACTTCCGGGCCATTCATGGAACTGTCACTGCTTGACATATTCCAGCAGCTGAAGCGGAGCTCTCATGAGCAGATCACTCAAGACCAAGCAGCCAGAGAGAACAACAAGCTGACCATTCAGAACAGGCTATCTATGAATTAATATTGCTGGAGGGCAGAGAACATCACTTAAATGTGGACGGAAAGAATAATAGAACTACCTAAGGAGGAACAAGGACTACCCAAATAGACTTCCTTGATTTAAAACAATAACAAAAACATGATTTTTAAATATAAAATTTACTACTGAAGAAAATGGTTACTACTGAAATTCAACCAGTAGCCTGGAAATTGGATGCAAGAATATTACAAAGCTCAGAGGAAAAAATGTAAATCATGAATACAGAGACTGAAGAGAGGTTTAAGGACATTGATATGAAACTATTTGGAGTTCCAGAAGGAGAAGATGATGCACAGGAAGGAAAGGATATATTTAAATAAAACAAAATGAAGCATACAAACAAAAGATATTTCCCTGGATTGAAGAAAGGATACCAAGTTTCAGGGAAGAATGATGAGAAAAGATTATATCTATATCTATGTTTATGTCTACATCTATCTTTGTCATCATATATATAGTTATAGATACATACACATATCTGTCTATATCTATTTATATATATTTTTTCTTTTAATGTGTATATATATACATGACTAGGTATATCCTGGTAAAAATTTTGAACTCCAAAGATAAAGAGAAAATCATATTCTTTCTGTGTAGAAACGTTTAAGTTGTTTTTAAAGGAAAAAAATTAGGCTGTCATGAAATTCTCTTTTTGCAACACTAGGAAGCTAGAAGACAATGGGATATATTTTCAACTTAAAAATATTTTTCATCTCTTAGCGTACAAGAAAAGTGTTTGCAGATACATAAGGATTCAGAGAAGTCACACATCTCATTACTCATCTGGTAAAAATACTAGAAAAAGACTTTTTAAAAACAAACCAACAACAAAACAGACTTGAAGAGGAGAGAAAGCCACAGTGAGCAACAAACTTGTGATAGTTAATTAAAAATAGGTTGACCAAGATGGACTGAGTATGTGTAACTATTATAAATAGAGAGCTTAGAAATAGAGAAGTGTACTAAAAAGGAAAATTTAATAATAATCTGGAATTTAAAGAACTAAACCACCTCAGGAAAACTAAAGAATTGTGGTGAGGAGAGGCATGAGAAAGAAGGAAGCAAAAATATTCCCAAGTCGTCCTCTCTTGGGAGGAGAGTAAGGAGGAAATTTCAATTGAAGTCTTTTTCAAGCTGAATATCATGGGTGGGGAGTGACAGTGGAAAAGCTAGGGAAAAGTTGGCATCTACTTTTCATGAAATACTAGGGAAATATCTGTCTGATTTTATATGAGAGCTAGAGAAGGACAAGTGACAATGAAATGTAAAAGGAGAGCAATGTTTTAAAGCAGGCATGGTGTCATTGTACCATGGAACATGTAATTTAACTTCAAAATCTCTAAACAGAAAAAAGGGGGATATTACATAATAATAAAAAGCATAACTTATAAAAACAATCTTGTTTTATACATGAAACAACATAAAAGCTAAACAAATTTTTTAAATTATTATAAACACATTTAAATAAAATATTATAGTAAAGGACTTGAATATTAGATTTGTCCAGTCCTGATAGCCAAATAGATATAGGTAGACAGATAGAAAAAGACATAGAGGAATTAACACAATCACAAAGCTTGTGGTACTTGGGGTATGTGCACGTGCTTAGTCTTGTGCGACTGTCTGCCACCCTAAGGACTGTAGCTCACCAGACACTTCTGTCCATGGAATTTTTCAGGCCAAAATACTGGAGCAGGTTGCCATTTCCTATTCCAGGGGATCTTCCTGACCCAGAGATCAAATCCATGCCTCTTGCATCTTCTGCATTGCCAAATGCATTCTTTACCACTGTGCCACATGGGAAGACCAGAAATAAAATAATACAATCACAAGACTTGTGATAGTCATCCTCATTATTTGTAGATTATGTATTTGTGAATTTGCCTTACCAAAATGTATTCATAACCCCCAAATCAATATTCTCAGAACTTTTCTCTCACTCACAGACACATTCAGAGTGGTAAAAATTCAGAGGTCAAATAAAGTGAAACTGCCTTCTTACATTTCAATTTTTATTATAGACATGTCCTTTCTTCAGTCTATTAGTGTCAGAATTTGGGCCTTTGTGGGCTTTTTGTTGCTGATCTCACTGTTTAAAATGGTCCCCCATGCACTGAAGTGCCTTCAGGTTCCTACATGCAAGAAGGCTGTGATGTGCCTCATGAAGGCAGATGAACTTCATCTAGGCAAGAGCTACTGTGATACTGACTGTGGATTCAATGTTAATGAATCACCAGTATATATTCAATAAGTGTCTTTAAACAAAAACACACATAGAAGAAGGTTATGTATTGACCGGTTGACAAAAATGTTGTAACCAGAGGTTTAGAGGAATCTAACCCTGTATATCCCCCAGGAGCAAAGGTCCAGTCTTCAAAGTATCTTTATATGATTTAACTACTAGGAATACTAAGAACCAATTGTACATAGAATCAGAGAGAACTTGTTCCTCAAAAAATTCCTTTTTAATATTCCATGGAAGACTTCTAAAAATTACTTGTGTGTCTTTCCTTAAAGAAATCCTCATTATGCTTTTCTGATCAGAATCCAATAAATTTAAAAATAAGTAAAAAGATACAGAAACTTCAATTACAATGGAATTCAGAAGTATATATCTATATATTCCCTGAATTTAAAGAAATGTTAAAAACTGTCAAAAAAGCAATGGTAAAATTAAAATTACCTAGAAATCAATGAAAATAACATTTCTGACTAAAGTTTATGGTACTTTGTAAAAGCTACATTCATGGAAAAAATTATAACCTTATATTCTTTATTATTAAGGAATAAAGATGTCAAAATATAGAAGCTTTATAATCACTTACAAAAATTAGAAGAACCAAAAAAACTAGGAAGGGGGAATTAAGGGAAAGAAAACATGAAATTAAAGAAATAGAAAGCAAAAACAGTATAAAAATGAAAAGCTCAAAAATCACTTCATTTGAATAACATGCAAAAGGAGAAACCACCTTTATTTGAGTTAAGGAAAACAGGGAGAGCAAAAAACATACAAGATTGTGAATGAGAAAGAGTACATAAAGACAAATACCAAAGAGAACAAAAGAAATAAAATAAAACATTACATGCAACTCTATAATAAATTTGAAATTTGAAACCTACATGATTTGCTAGCAAACAATATGTGTAACAATCCAAGTAAAGAGAGGAAACTTGAATAAACCACTATACAAGAGTTTTGGGGTTTTTTTTTAGTGATTTAGATCTAGCACTTACAAAGGCAACAGGATCAAATGTCTTCATATCTAAATTCTAGCAAAATAATGTAAGTAATTGCAAGATCTTAGAAAAAAGTATGAGGTACTCCAATTCATCTGATGAAGCCAGGAAATTTTAATACCAAAACCCAATAAAAAGAGTGTCAAATAATAGTCCATGTGATCAGATAGGATTTACTCCAATAGCAGGCTGTCAGGAACTCTAACAACATAATTTTATTCTTTTTCATTTGTGTGTGTGTGTTCAGTCATTCAATCATGTCCAACTCTTTGCAACCGTATGGACTGTAGCCCTCCAGGCTCCTCTGACCATGGGATTTCCCAGGCAATAATACTGGAGTGGGTTGCCATGCCTTCCTCCAGGGGATCTTTGAGACCCAGGAATTGAACCTATGTTTCCTGTGTCTCCTGCATTATGGTTGGATTCTTTACCACTGAACCACTGGAGAAGCTACCTTTTTCATTGGAAATCATGTCAAGCTCACAGAACAGAACAAGAATGGTACAAAGAACTCTCATGTACCTATCACACAGAGATACTATTTGAGTTTTGCCATCTCTCCCAGTAATGTTCTTTACGGGAAAAGGCTCCATCCAGGATCTTATGTTACAACTAGCTTTGTCTAGTCCCTGGGTCCTCAGCCCTTCCTTGACTTTCAGGACTTTAACATTTCAGAAGGTCACAGGCCAGTTACTTTGCAGACTCTCCCAGTCTGAGCTTGTCTGGCTTGTCTTCACAGTAACATGAAGATTATGGATATTGGGCAGGAACCACAGAATAATGTATGATGTTGTATCCCCTTGACTGGCACTTGTGGATTTGCCCCATGCCTGGTAGTTCATTCACTAGAGTAAGGTAGTATTGCCCAGGTGTCTCCACGATAGAGTTTTCTTTTTCCCTTTGTCATACTTTGACACTAGTAAATATCCTGCCCCCTGTCCAACTTTCACTCCTCGCTTCCCTGTAATGCTTTTGCCTAAATTGTTTATTGCTATTGGAAGGAATGATGCTAAAGCTGAAACTCTAGTACTCTGGCCACCTCATGCGAAGAGTTGACTCATTGGAAAAGACTCTGATGCTGGGAGGGATTGGAGGCAGGAGGAGAAGGGGACAACAGAGGATGAGATGGCTGGATGGCATCACTGACTCAATGGACGTGAGTCTGAGTGAACTCCGGGAGTTGGTGATGGACAGGGAGGCCTGGCGTGCTGCGATTCATGGGGTTGCAAAGAGTCAGACACGACTGAGCGACTGAACTGAACTGATGCTGGTTAAAATGGAGAATTCTAATATCATAATTTCTTCTACATTTGTTGGGTGGCATTCTACTGGAGAAGGAAATAGCAACCCACTCCAGTACTCTTGCCTGGAGAATCCCATGGAGGGAGGAGCCTGGTAGGCTACAGTCCATGGGGTCGCAAAGAGTCGGACATGACTGAGCGACTTCACTTCTTACTTATTCTACTGTAAAGAAAAATTTTCTCTTATTTATTTGTTTGTGGACTAAAGCATTCCTATTTTATTCAGTGGGTTATAATACTTTACTATTGTTATTTATTTTGATGATCCAAATTTTTTTCCCATATTTTGGCCAGTGGGCTCATCTGCAAACTTATTTCTAAGTCCTTCTGGTAGATCTCTGTCTTTCTGTGATCATGACCTTGCTTTCTGTCACAGCAAGATGTTCTGGATTTATCGCTTACTTTCCCTGCCTTGGCCTTAAAAACAGCCATTTCCAGAAGAAGGCTTGATTCACCTTAAGAGAACATGTATTTGGACCCTAGGTCTGTCTTTGTTTCTGTAACCAAAAAGTGTCTTTACACATGTAGCATTCTTACACAGTTAAGTTTTGAGATGAAGAGATCATCCTGATTTATTCAGGTGGGTTCTAAACTCAATGACAATTGTTCTTATAAAAAGGGCAGAAGACAATCTGAGAAATGGAGGAAAAGCCAAAGACACACACAGAAGAAGGCTATGCAAATACTGAGGCAGAGATTGTGCTGATGTGGCCATATGCCAAGAATGTCAAGGAATGCTGACAGAAGTTGGAAGAGACCAGCTAGATTTTCCTCTAGAGTCCCTGGCCAGGGGCGGGGGGAGAGGGGTGGCAGGCGGGATGCAGCTCTGCAAACACCTTAAGTTTGGACTCTGGCCCTCAGAACTGTGAGACAATAAATTTCTGTTGGTTCAAGCTACCCATTTTGTGGTAATTTGTTATTACCCCAGGAAATGAATACAACCTCAAAAACATTAAGCTAAGAAAATAAACCAAAGACCACATATTATATGATTTCCTTTATAGGAAATTTTCAGAAAAGGCAAATCTATAGTCATAAATCAGATTGATGGTTGCCAGGGACTCAGACAGGAGAAGAATTGGACTAAATGGCCATAAGGAACCACTTTGGCATGATGGAAATATTCTAAAACTGAATTTTGTGGTGATGGATGCACAATGATATAAATTCATTGAGCACATTAAGCTGTTCATTTACACTGGGATATTTTATGGTATGTATGGTTATACCCCAATAAAACTGTTAAAAGTTAAAAACTAAAATATAAAAATATTAGAAATAAATTTAATAAGGAAAACAAAGAACATATATAAAGAAAACTGGTAAATCATATTTTTCCTTCTATGGGAGGCATTCTTAACTAAGATGGAAAATCTTAAGGTATATTTATGCATATGGACATATATTTATGTAGAAAATTTTAAGACTTTTATGGCCAAAGATGTCGTAAGTAAGATCGACTGGAGAAAATAACATATTTAATGAAAATTTCAGTGGATGACAAACTATGAATATTTTTAGTAATATTCAGCTCAGTTCAATTAATCAGTCGTGTCCAACTCTTTGCGACCCCATGAATCGCAGCATGCCAGGCCTCCCTGTCCATCACCAACTCCCAGAGTTCACTCAGACTCACATCCATCGAGTCAGTGATGCCATCCAGCCATCTCATCCTCTGTCGGCCCCTTCTCCTCCTGCCCCCAACCCCTCCCAGCATCAGAGTCTTTTCCAATGAGTCAACTCTTCTCATGAGGTGGCCAAAGTACTGGAGTTTCAGCTTTAGCATCATTCCTTCCAAAGAACACCCAGGACTGATCTCCTTTAGAATGGACTAGTTGGATCTCCTTGCAGTCCAAGAGACTCTCAAGAGTCTTCTCCAACATCACAGTTCAAAAGCAACAATTCTTCGGCACTCAGCTTTCTTCACAGTCCAACTCTCACATCCATACATGACCACTGGAAAACCATAGTCTTGACTAGACAGACCTTTGTTGGCAAAGTAATATCCCTGCTTTTCATATGCAATCTATTAGGGAATCTTAGATAATAATGAAATGCAAAAAAATATTCGGTAGAAAAATAAACAAAGACTATGCAGAGCAAAGACAAATAGTCAGTAAATATATATTTTAAATGCATAAACTGAAGAATGATGAGAGAATCCAAATTAAAGTCTTGATAAAGTATTACTTTCTACTCCAGTGTTGGAAAATTACAGAACAAAAATACTACTGTTGTGGGAAAAAGATAAAATAATAATAATCTCATGTATTTCTTATGGAAACACTATGAACAGTTACCTCAGTTGAAAAGTAATTTATATATTAATATGTTACTTTAGATAAACATTTCATCCACTCTAGGTATTAATTTCATTGGTGAAAATACCCAGCCATATGATATACACACAAGTATGCTCAAATATAGCATTGAGGAGGCAAATTGGGAGTGAAAAATTAAATGCACCTCAATGGAGGAATTGGTTCAATAAGTTACACTATATTCACAGCCATGGAATGTCTTCCAGTCATTGACAAGAGTTACAGATATTATATTAAATAGAAATACTAGTTAATTTGGAAATTCTACCACCTATTACTGTCTGAGAAAGCAAGTTGAAGAGGGAGGGGTTGGGAAAATGAGTGAAAGAGGTCAAAAGGTCAAACTTCCAGTTTTAAAACAAGTCATGAGGATGTAATTGTATGGCCACTATAGTTAGTAAAACTGTATGACATATTTGAAAGTTGCAAAAAGATCTTAGAAGTTCTCATCACGAGAAAAACAATTTTTAATATGTACTGTAACTTTGTCATTACAATACATTGCCAACAAAGTTCTGTCTAGACAAGGCTATGGGTTTTCCAGTAGTCATGTATGGATGTGAGAGTTGGACCATAAAGAGGGCTGAGCACCAAAGAATTGATGCTTTTGAACTGTGGCGTTGGAGAAGACTCCTGAGAGTCCCTTAGACTGCAAGGAGATCAAACCAGTCAATCCTAAAGGAAATCAATCCTGAATATTCATTGGAAGGACTAATGCTGAAGTTGAAACTCCAAAACTGTGGCCACCTGATGCAAAGAGCCAGCTCATTAGAAAAGACCCTGATGTTGGGAAAGATTGAAGGCAGGAGGAGAAGGGGACAACAGAGGATGAGACTGGGGCATCACCAACTCATTGTACTTAAGTTTGAGCAAGCTCCGGGAGATGGTGAAGGACAGAGAAGCCTGGCATGCTGGAGTCCATGGGGTTGCAAAGAGTCAAACACAAATGAGCAACTCAACAATAATTATAACTAGACTTATTTTGGTGATCATTTCATAATATACATAAATATCTCATCATTATGTTGTACACTAAAACTAATTCAACCATTTTATGTCAATTTTACCTCAAAAAAAAAAAAAAACAAGAAAAGCAAGTTGCAGAGAAGTGTGTAAATTTTTAAAGGTTATGTACTGTTTCCCTTGTAATTAATAATAATAAGTAGGATGCATCTTTGAAGCAAAATGAATGTACTGTTTTCCAACTAACTTTCATCCAGATTTGCATCCTTGCCTAATTCAATTTTAACTTCGAGTAGTTGCAAATGAATCTTTTATTATGATTTAAGATAAACTTTGTTGAAGTATATCGAATCACTTAAACCCATTTTGTTTCATAGCATGTTTTGAAGGTTGAATGATCTACATAATGGCTTCCTTTCTCTTTAACTTGGCCTATGTCGACACAAAATAAATAGGCTTATCTCATGCTTGGTCATTGTCTCCATGAATACAGCTGACATTTTCTGTTTTGTTTTAGACCATCTGACACTTCTAGAAAAAAATTTTATAACAAATTAGCCAATGAGAAAAGTAAGTTACACTTTTGATTTTGGCATTTGCATCAGCAGCATTAATTAGTAATACTTATCAGAAAAAAATTTTATTAATCTAGTCTCTAGTTTTCTGCACTTGACAGTTGCTTTTTGAATTTTCTGCCAAGGTTGGTTCAGTGATATTAACTACAAGTAGTATTTTTGTGAATATGACATTCAAAATCTGACTCCATAAAACAGATGAGAAAATTTCACAATACTGCATTTTTTACTGTCTTGTTTATGATGTTAAAAAGTAGAGACATTACTTTGCCAACAAAGGTCTGTCTAGTCAAGGCTATGGTTTTTCCAGTGGTCATGTATGGATATGAGAGTTGGACTGTGAAGAAAGCTGAGTGCCGAAGAATTGTTGCTTTTGAACTGTGGTGTTGGAGAAGACTCTTGAGAGTCCCTTGGACTGCAAGGAGATCCAACCAGTCCATTCTAAAGGAGATCAGTCCTGGGTGTTCTTTGGAAGGAATGATGCTAAAGCTGAAACTCCAGTACTCTGGCCACCTCATGAGAAGAGTTGACTCATTGGAAAAGACTCTGATGCTGGGAGGGATTGGGGGCAAGAGGAGAAGGGGACGACAGAGGATGAGATGGCTGGATGGCATCACTGACTCGATGGACATGAGTCTGAGTGAACTCCGGAGTTGGTGATGGACAGGGAGGCTTGGCGTGCTGCAATTCATGGTGTTGCAAAGAGTTGGACACAACTGAGCGACTGAACTGAATTGAACATAGATTATTTGAAAATAAACTAGACTCTTTTGAGTACAAGTGACTACTGCAATATAAATTTATCTCAGTTTGAATTGCATCATCCAGAGTCATTTTTCCAAAAAAATCACCATGCACATGAAAGAGCATTAAAGTTTGTTCAAATGATTAAGTTTATGTTTTATTGTTTATTAAAGCCTTATGTGAGAAGAAACAAGCAAGGAAATGTTTTGTTTGGAATGAGAAGAATTAATCCAAAATCCCGTATTCCTCTATTTCAGAGTTATTTTTCTGAGTAAAATGAAACTTTTAGCACAACATAGACTCCTTAGTAACCAATGAAAACAGAATTAAACAGTAAACTTTTTAAATTAATTTTTATTGAAGTATATTTGATTCAGTGTTGTGTTAATTACTGCTGTACAGCAAAGTGATTGTTATACATATACATACATTAAGAAATGTTTTTTCATTATGGTTTATCATAGGATATTGAACATAGTTCTTTGTGCCATAAGTAGAACCTTGCTGCTAAAAATTAAACTTTTAATTAGAAAGTGTCATACCCTTTTATCTATTTAGAAGATTAAGAGATCTCATTGAGGAATTAGATGAGCAACTCTTTGGACATTCAGAAAAACTTCTCACCTTTGAACTTAAGATGATTTTATAGTTACATAAAGCAAATGCTTCATACAGTAGGGTATTGTAGTAGATAAAATGAAGAAGTTGTTTGAAGGCTTGAATTTTAATCCCAACTTAGCCCATGGTTTGCAGGATCATAAGAAGAGGTAGTTGAATAAAGAAGAAAGATTATAATCTCCTTTGTGCTTACAACTCTATACCAGATCAGTAATGCTGTGTACTCGCCAAAAATGGCAGCATATAATTAATTCATCATTCAAAAATATACAGTAAGCACATTACATGCGCCAGGCATTGTTCTAGGCACTGAGAATACAAATGACTTACCTTCTAAAATAAGGAAGCAGCAGAAATATATCCTTTTAATATAACAGGCATTTAACAAATCTTAACTTATAAGTATGCTATATTCATTCAATAAATTGTACTCTTGTCCCCACCATTCCACTGAAGCTACACTCAATGCTAAGAAAACTAATCATCAGTTCAGCTTTCATCAGTTTGATCTATTGATAGCATTTGACCCAGTTAGTTGATCATTCCCTTCCCCTTGAAGCATTTTTCTTTCTTGGTTACCAAGACACCATTGCACTGTTTTGCCATCACAATAGCCACTTCTTTTCAATTTTCCTTGCTGTTTCTATCCATCCCTCCTGATCTTTAAATATTAGCTGCTAAGTCACTTCAGTCGTGTCCGACATTGTGCGACCCCATAGACTGCAGCCCACCAGACTCCCCCGTCCCTGGAATTCTCCAGCCAAGAACACTGGAGTGGGTTGCCATTTCCTTATCCAATGCATGAAAGTGAAAAGTGAAAGCGAAGTCGCTCAGTCATGTCTGACTCTTAGCGACCCCATGGACTGCAGCCTACCAGGCTCCTCCGTCCATGGGATTTTCCAGGCAAAAGTACTGGAGTGGGGTGCCATTGCCTTCTCCGTTAAATATTACAGGTCTCCAAAATTAACTCTAGGTCCTCTTTTATTCTCTAGTTCCATTTACTCCCCAGGTAATTTTTATTAGTCGTATAGCTTTAACTATACTTTGGCCACCTGATGCAAAGAGTTGACTAATTTGAAAAGACCCTGATGCTGGGAAAGATTGAAGGTGGGAGAAGAAGGGGACGACAGAGGATTAGATGGTTGGATGGCATCACCAACTCAATGGACATGAGTTTGAGTAAACTCCAGGAGTTGGTGAAGGACAGGGAGGCCTGGCATGCTGCAGTCCACGGGGTTGCAAAGAGTAGGACATGATTGAGCGACTGAACTGAACTGAACTGAACTGATAGCTTTAACTACTCTAACAACTCCCAGATTCAAAGCCTCAGACCCACTTCCCTCAACTGAGAATCACATGCATGCTAAGTCACTTCAGTCATGTCCAACTCTTTGCAGACCTATGGACTGTAGCCTCTGTTCATGGGATTCTCTGGGCAAGAATATTAGAGTAGATTGTCATGCCCTCCTCCAAGATATCTTCCCAATGCACAGATTAAATCTGCATCTCTTATGTCTCCTTCATTGGCAGGTGGGTTCTTTACCACTAGCATAACTCAGGAAGCCCCATTTGACAACTGTACTTGGAATAAAATCTAAATGTCATTATCTCCTTGCTCACTATGACTCTGAGATTTGTATGAGGAGATTTATTGAGGGTATGTTCAGGACTCACACTTGTGATGGTTGAGAATGAAGGAAGCAGTATTGAAAAATGGAAGATGTCAAATTGTTGATACAGTTACAACAAAGGCCTCAGCTGATCCTACAGGGAGCTCTGGAGCTGGAGCCTCAGAACTGTTACAGTTGAGGCAAGGGAGATCAGTTTCACTGCACAAGGTGATTATCAGATGTAGGCTAACCCCAGAGAGGAGGGTAATCTTGGGCAAGGCAGCTTCCTCCTATCAAGAGCAGGTCCTAGAGAGGACTCAGCTATGACTCCGTTGCCAGCTTCTGTGGCAGCTGGGGGAATGAGGATCCCTTCCTGAAGGGAGATCTTGGTGAAGCCAGCTTCTACTATAACCATCCTGTATCTGGTAGTGTCTCATATGCATCACTTTCCATCCATTATGCAGCCTAATCTTTTTATTTTCTCTCAAAGTATACACAGTGTGTGTTATTTCTTTGTTGAGTATTACCTACTAGAATATAACATGGGCTTCCCTCGTGGCTCAGATGGTAAACAAACTGCCCACAATGCAGGAGACCCAGGTTCAACCCCTGGACTGGGAAGATTACCTGGAGAAGGGAATGGCCGCACACTCCAGTAGCATATAACACAATAAGAGCAGAAACTTTTCCTCTTTCTTCTTTATTTCTATATCCCCAGCATTTAGAAACAGTAGGAACATAGTAGGTACTTAATAAAAATAAGTCAATGAGTAAACAAATGTATCACATGCTTACTTTATACTGGAAACTATGCTATGTTCCAGGAATACAGAAAGAAGAAGATAGTCTCCATCCTCCTGGAAATGACAATCTAGTAGAAATGATATACATATAAAGCACACATAGATAAAATATGCATATATAAACAATATTTTAAAAAGTGTAGTTACAGCCAAATGCTGTTATCTAGTATTTTAGGAATTTATCTAGATTCAGTACATCTGGTGGTCGAGCATACAAAACTCTTTATTCCATGACAATGTCAGAGACTAAAAAACACAGGATATTTTAAAGAGCTATTTACTGTTCCTGCTAGTTTTTGGAAAGAAAAGTTAGAACTCTAGGACACATATCTTTTGCCCAGTTTGGGAGGAAAGAACAAAGAACAAAATAAGACAAAGTAACTCAGAGAAAATGAATATGTACTCACTTAACTGGCATTTTTATTGACCAACATCCTGTTTTCTAAACTGCTAGAGAGCAAGGCTATAATTGTACCTAAAGAGACAAGGGGTAAAATGCTTGTAATGAATGGATAATTCATAGTCACATTATATATAAAAGTATAATTTTTCTATTACTGTACTTTCAGTGACAGTTAAAATGTAATAAGGACTAGGAAATAACATTTCAGCTTTTAAGTCATTGTGGAATCACAGATTTGTCTTTTAAAAAGCAGTTTATCTTCTGAAAGCTATGTTTTCTGCTTTCTATAGAATATTTATTTCCATTCACAATCAACCAAATGACTTTGCCTTATAGAGCTTCAGCAAGATGAATCTTGTTCCCTCCTCTGCTTGTTTTATTTGAAACATGAAAGTCTTTCACTCTGTGTTGTCTGTGTGGTAGTGAACATGACAACCAATATTTCAATTCTTGGGTTATCTTAAGTAAGATACTTCGCATTTCTAGAATAACTTGCATGGGGAATCTCAATTTGCTCTGTATGTGTGAATTTGCCAGTCTCTTTGCTTCCTTGCACATTATTGTCACAATGCACGAAATATAATCTGGGGCTGAACAGGTTTATATACCCATTTTCTATGTGCTAGTTCATCCTAGAGCAATGTAAGCCTCAAGAAGATTCAAGCCTGTTAGAACGTCTACCTTAAAAATGAAAAAGGGTTTTAATGTTCATGGGATAATAAAACCAATGACTCCTAATATTATTCACTCAGTTTGTTATGGTCCTCTATTAAAATAAATTTTAGATTTCATTTTTTAAATAAAATAGATACACACACACACACACATATATATATACACACACACACACTTTTTTTTTTTTTTGGCTGCATAGCTTCTGGGATTTTTTTTCCCTAACCAGGGAGACGCAGTGAAAAAGCAGTGAAAGCAAGTCTTAACTACTGGACCACCAGGGAATTCCTACATTTTATATTTCTGATGAATACCTTAGTTATCAATTTTACATGAATTTACTGAAATGTCACCTCTATTCTTGGATATCTTTTGGAAAAGAATAGCTGATTACTAGCCTGGTATCATAGGAGAAGGCAATGGCAACCCACTCCAGTGCTCTTGCCTGGAAAATCCCATGAACGGAAGAGCCCGGTAGGCTGCAGTCCACAGGGTCGCACAGAGTCGGACACGACTGAAATGACTTAGCAGCAGCAGCAGCAGCAGCAGCCTGGTATCATAGTGTGCAGACACAGTCTAATTATATCATTTCTTTGATGACTAATAGGTGGCAAGGTCCTTACAGTGGTCTTTCAGAGCACAATAAATAGAACTCTACAAATTATCCTTGTTGATAATTAATTAAACCTCCACTTACAGTTGGAGAAGATACTTGAGTCCCTCTAAGCACAAAAGGGCTGCTGCAGACCCTCAGTTTTAGGGCTGACAGTATTTGATAAGATCAGTCATGGTTGGTTAAGTGGTACATAATTTTACAAAAAGAAGTAACAGAAAATGACCTTTTACTCTGAACTCAAACGTATGTCAGGTTATTACAGAAGCAGCTCGAATGTGCCTAATGCCTCACGTACTACTGCACGCATGTCTGCCTCACTGTACACTGCCTCGCTGTCTCTGTTCGTCTCTCACCATCTCATTCTTAATCTGCTTTTTTGAGCTTCCCTACTTTTTTCCTTGTCTTGTGCATTCATCTTCTTTTCCTGGTCCCAGATTGTTCATGTAAATTAAGCAGAAAGTATATTTCAAATGTATACTTTATAGTTTCTAATATTTTTCCTACAAAATATTTATCTTCCTATTGACTGTGTTAAAATGAGAGAGTAAATTTAAAAACTTTTTCTTAATTTTAAACCTCTTCAATTATATGCAGATCATTTTCTGTTACTTCTTTTTGTAAAATTATGTACCGCTTAACCAACCATGACTGATCTTATCAAATACTGTCAGCCCTAAAATAGAGGATCTGCAGCAGCCCTTTTGTGCTTAGAAGGACTCAAGTACCATCTCCAAATGTAAGTGGAGGTTTAATTAATTATCAACAAGGATAATTTGTAGAGTTCTATTTATTGTGCTCTGAAAGACCACTGTAAGGACCTTGCCACTTATTAGTCATCAAAGAAATGATATAATTAGACTGTATCTGCACTTTAATGAGTTGTAGTTTAAGTTGAAAAAAAAAAGATTACTTACTTCAGTAAATAGTGTTCTAAGACTAGAGCCTTGCCCATGTACATGTCCAACAAGTGATTTTGGGATAAATGCTCAATACGCAAATACTCAAATTCTTGCTGTTTAGTTGCTAAGCTGTGTTCGACTCTTTCACATCTTCATGGACTACAGTCCACTATAGGCTCCTCGGTCCATGGAATTTCCCAGCAATAATACTGGAGTGGGTTGCCGTTTCTCTCTTACTACAGTATTCAATAGGTAGTTCTGTAGTGTGCAGCATCCTCCAGACACAGATAGGAAGGTATTCATTAAAACATAAATTTCCAGAGGTACTGCTTATCTATTTTTGCTCATCTTAATAGCAAAATCTTGACAGTAAGGGTTCAAGTTCACCTGGATGAGATGTCTATGTGTAACTATACCTGAAGAGGTTCTTTAATTAAAACTCTTATGAACACTCAAAATTGTTGAGAACTACGTGTGCTTTATCTGCATGCTTCTGTTTAATGAACTCCAAAACAACGCTTCTTAAGCTGTAGTGTGCATACGATGCATGCACTTGCAGACTCTGGTTCAGCATGTCTGAGCCAGAGCTTGAGATGCTGCATTTCCAACAAGCTCCCAGGTAATGCTGCTGTGGCTGCATCACACTCTGAGCAGCAAGGGGCTAAAGGTAATGGGGCTTTGTATCAAAATTTTTGCTGTTACCCTTCAGTTCCTTTTCATTAACTGTTGATAAGCCTCAGCTAGCGTGGGTCTGGCCTGTATTCTCTTCTGTCATCTGAAATCCAGTAGGAAGATGAAATATTCATCTTTTGGGAACCTCCTTAAGTCCCTACACATCCACAGATTTATTTTTCTTTGGTTTTTCATTGACCCACTACAATACCTGCCCTCTTCTCTAAAGATTTAACACCAAGTAAAACTTGAAAATCTTGACAGTGTGTCAACTTCAGTTTGAGGAAAGTTATTTCCTGGCTTCAAATTAAAGTGGGAGAACAGAATAGATAAATGGAGAAGTAGGAGCAAAATAAAAATGAGGATAAATGCTAAGAAATGGGATATTTATCTTCCTCTCTGGTTTTCCTCTTCTTCCTTTCTTTTTGCACTCTACTGTGGAGAGGAAGCAATTTTGTAGGTACGTAGAACCTCAACTCCCACCACTGTAGCACTCATTAATGTTTGAGATCTTTGTCACACTTTATTAAGAAGCAATTTTTTTCTCATAATAGTCAATGGTCACGTTATTTGAAGTCTAGGTATCTGATATTGCTCATTTTGCCATTTAGATACTATGCTTTGGGGTGACTGAATGCCCTGGGGATTTTATCTAAAGGCAAATGAATTGGGTATTTGCATTTAATGTTTTCTTTTACTTTAAGGGAAAAAAATCAGGTAATTGCTGTAATTACTGCATTGATGCTTCAGTGGGGGCAAAAATGTAATCCAGTACAAACTGGAAAATCTATTAAAAAATAAAGGTTTAACAAATTTCTTTTTAAACTTTCCTTTAGCTCTCTATTTTGTGAGCAGGTAGGATGGGGTATAAACTTGTCAGTTAAAAAGATTTTTAATACCTCTCAGTTTAAAACTGACTACTTGGCTCCTGGGCCAGGCATCTGTATTCAGTGAACAAGCTGTGCAACCACTAAGAGTGGCCCTCAAAGAGAAGTTAGGACCCAAGTACTTGAATGCTTCCTTTTCTTCCCCTTATGTTCTCACCTCTTCCCCAAGGAACTGCTACTTCCCCTTTCGCTTTAAGTAGGCACAAACTTCCTTTACATCATATCCTGAGTTATTACTTCCATGACTCATTTTAAAACTCAATGGACTGAGTCTACTGTATCTGGCTATCAAGTCTAGCCTTGCCCTGAACTAAATTACTCCCCTAACTTAGCAACTTAAAACAACAGCTGTTTAGAATTTCACATAGTTTCTGAGGGTCAGGAGTCATGAAGTGGCTTAGCTGGGTGGGTTATACTCCAGTTCTTCAGGACTAGAGTCTCTGAAGACTTGAGTGTAACTGAAGGATTCGATTCTAAGCTCAGTCACATGGGTACTGGAAAGAGGCTTCAGTTGTTCACTTGAGGCCCTTTCTATAGAGCTGCTGACCACAGGGCTTCCCCCAGAGTGAATGATCCAAGAGACAGCATGACCAAGATAGGAGCTGCAATCTTTTATAACCTAATCTCCAGAATGACTCACTTCTGCTATATTCTATCCATTACGTAGATCCATCTTAGCACAATGTGGGAGGGACAAGACAAGGGTGTGAATACCAGGAGGCCAGGATCGATGGGGGCTTGTCTGGAGGCTGGCTACCACATTTTCTGCCAGCGATCCTCAATGGGAGCCGCACTGCTTTACATGGCAGGAAAATTCTTGCTTGGGTGGGATGGTCCCAGGCACTGTTGGACATCTAACATCCCTGACCTTCACCCCCAGCAGCACTTCATAATCAGTGACAATCAAATATCCCCCTCAATATTTCCAAGATGGCCAGTATTCATGCCCCATTGATAACCTATCCAGTGTGTGAGTCAGGAGGACTATGCTTTGGGGGTTACTTAGAGTAAAAATATATATTATTTTCAAAACTATGACAACTGTGGCACTGTCCCTCCTCCCCGGAAACCTGGCTCACTCTTGAACTTTGTGCTTCTGCTGCAGTATTTTCAAGTTGTGTTTCCATCAGGAATTTCAGGCAAACCTCTTCCATTCTCAGCTGTCTCCCTTCGTGGTGCTCAGGGCTGGGGGCACTGCTGGAAAAGCTCATCCACCTCTTGGGAGGGGTGTGCTCCAAATTCACTCCTACAACATCTGGGTCATTAGCACAGCCCCAGAACTCCCGCTTCCCTGGTCAGCTGTGTTCCTTCAGTCTCCACGGCATCTTTATAAGTCTCTTCCTCCATTTACATGAAACCTTCTGCTCCTTTTCTTCATACTTCTACCTCACTCCAACTGCAGATGACCTTGTCCGCTACTTGAAGCTGCAGACAGGAATGCCCATACTTTCCTGCCAGCCCTCCCCCCTCCCTCACCTCACCTGTCTTTATACCTGTGCATACCTTCCCTTAAGACTAATCTCTCTACCTGTACTTAGGTTCTCATCACCTTGGGCCTTTTCAAGCACTTTCCTCTAACAATCACCCTCCTTATATATTTCAACATTGATATTTTCATTAAATACTTCCCATTTAAGTATCCTTGAGACTCCCTTTTTTTAATCCTCCCTCCAACTCTGCTTTCCCTCCCTGTCCTTTTTTTTCTTATCCTTGTTTTCCTGCTCACAGCCCATGTTCTTGAAATAACTCTGCACATTTTCTGCAGCTTCCTCACCATCCTTCCCTCTCAACTGACAATAGTGTGCTTTGGCCCACACCTCTCCTCTGAACCTACTCTCAGGTCACAAATGGCCACCTTTTGCTAAATCTCATGAACATTCTCATTTCTTATCTGACTTGACCTCTCAGCATTTCACACTGTCCATCTCTCCCTGAAAAAGCTGACTTAAAACTCATTCAAAAACTAAGATCATGGCATCTGGTCCCATTGCTTCATGGCAAATAGATGAGGAAAAAGTGGAAACAGTGACAGATTTTATTTTCTGGGGCTCCAAAATCACTGTGGATGATGACTGCAGCCAGGAAATTAAAAGACACTTACTCCTTGGAAGAAAAGCTGTGACAAACCTAGACAGCATATTAAAAATCAGAGACATCATTTTGCCAACAAAGGTCCATATAGTCAAAGCTATGGTTTTTCCAGTGGTCATGTACGGATGTGAGAGTTGGACCACAAGGAAGACTGAGCACTGAAGAATTGATGCTCTTGAACTATGGTGCTAGAGAAGACTCTTGAGAGTCCTTTGGACAGCAAGACGATCCGACCAGTCAATCCCAAAGGAAATCAACCCTGAATATTCATTGGAAGGACTGATGCTGAAGCTGAAGCTCTAACACTTTCACCATCTGATGAGAGCCGACTCACTGGAAAAGACCCTGATGCTGGGAAAGATTGAAGGCGAGAGAAGAAGGGGACAACAAAGAATGAGATGGTTGGATGGCATCACCGACTCAATGGACATGAGTTTGTACAAACTCCAGGAGATAGTGAAGGACAGGGAAGCCTAGCATGCTGCAGTCCACGAAGTCTCAAAGAGTCAGACACCATAGCAGCTGAGCAACAACAACAGTCACTCCCTTCTCTGCTAGAATGCCCTCTTCCCTTGTCTGCTATTCAACCACATTCTCGTAGTTTCTCTCCTGTACCTGCCGCGGCCCCTTCTCAGTCCCCTTTTGGACGTGGTTTCCACTGCCCTCCTTATAGATCAGTGTCCTCAAGTCTCTGACCTTGGTTCTCTTCCCTTCTCCCATTACATACGTTGTCTCACGTGATTCTATCCATTCTCTTATCTACAATGAATGTTTACATGCTAATGACATTTGAAAGCATGCCAGTGACTCAGAATGCACTCTTGAGCCTCAGACCTATATTACAGAAAGTCTCCTGGATATTTACACTTGGATGTCCCACCGGTATCTTCACTCAGTCAGGCCACATTTGAATTCTTCTCTTCATTTCTCCTCTAAAACCTGCTCTTTCTCCTTGACTCTTCCTTTTCTCTGACCCTTAGAGCCAATCAGTAGGCAGATCCTGAACACTGTGCCTCCCCCAAACAATTCTCAACTCCAAGGGCTCGTTTCCAGTTGCACTGACACTAGTTGAGTCTGGGTACCCTTTACTCTTCGGATTACCACCAAACCTCCCAACAGGTCTCTTGGTTTCTAATCTTCACACTGAACCCACAGCAGTATTTCTGAATCTGTAATCATATCCCTTCCCTCAGCCCTGTTTAACATTGTTTATCGACTCCCTTGGTCCACAAGATATAAAGCTTTTTCATGGTCTGGTCTTTCTCTCTCTCACATGTCTGACTACCACTCCTTGCAGCATACCCTTCAACTACACTGAACTATTTGTAGTTTTATAAGGTCGCTTGCTGTGTCTTGCCTCTGGACTTTTGCAAATACTTTTCTCTGTTTTTTTCCCCTTTTTGTGGGTTAACTCCTAGTGGTGACATTTTTAAAGGTGCTTTCTATGGTCTTCTTGTAACAGTGTTAGATGTTCTTCCCTTCCTCTACCATATTAGAGGTTTGCCTAATCATAGCACCAACCATACTTTGTTTATCCACCCTTAAACTTTAGGGAAGAGGCTCTTTCTTCTTTGTGGTTTTAACCCTGGAGTCTAGACAAGGTCTGTGAGTATTAATAATAAATAGCTATTAAATAAAAGGAGTAAATCACTCTATTAATATGTATCACATGAATGGCATATGATGGAAACATATTGATTGAATCCGAATTTTGAGTGAGGGGAATATTAGAAAGTTAGGAGATGAATTTAAAAAGGATAAAGAGCCAAAGAGATATTCCTCCTTGTATCATGTGTTGGGGCCAGAAAGTCAGATGTTCCTTTATTCTCACTCTTTATCTCCTTTGGCAAGGGGAAAGCATCTGCCACTTAGAGAAGCCACTGTTGACCTTGGTGTTGCCATTTCAAAGACAAGATTAAAAACAAAGGCTGAGCCAGGATAGGAAAAAATAAGTTCTTTGGTTTCTTTTCACAGTTCAGGTGCAAAAGAGGTAAAGGCTCAAACAGAGGAGAAAACATTTTAAAAATGCAGCAATTTCCTGGGCTGAAGTCTAAGAAATATTTACGGTTTAGAATTTTTAGTGTTTATTTAGGTGGATATCTTGAAACAAACAGGCTTACTACCTTATCCTGCAAGTTCAAAAAAAGGCAAATCAATATATTTTCTGATAGTAATGTCCCACCTGCCTTATTTATTGAAGAAAAGAGTGTACATTTACTAGCAACACCCACACATAAGTAAATGAAACACTGTTATGCAAGAATCTGAGGAACGCCAACTAAGAGAGCAGCCTGGTATTAAAAGATAAATAGAAACGACTCCCTCTTTTAGTTGTACTTTCCCTTGTACCTCAGATCTCCAACAGATTTAATTTCTCTCTTTTGTCTTTAGAACTGGGGAGGAGAAATCCTGGATTTGGCAGGCGTTGAACTTGGAACCCACACTGACTCAAGCCGTGCTGTTGGTTCAGATGATCCTTGAGGCCAGAAACACTTCCAGCCCCAGGGAAACCTCTATTCCAATTTTTTCCCTCACTCCACAAGGGAATTCTTTTGCAAAAGGCTTTGGCTGTTCTTAAAGCTTTCTCTCATTTTGTCTTTTAAAAAGTTTTGTGGGGTTGGAACATTGCAGGTTTTTCCCCTCCCTCTTCACCCAGATGTTTCTGGTTCTCAGGATGTACACCTGTGAAGCTGGGTCACTTGGGACAAATGTTTGAGTTTTATTTACAGCAGAGAAGAACGTGGTCTTCACGTGCAAATGTTCAAAATGGTCATTTTGTTCTCAGGGACCAATGGTAAGACCTACTAAGATAGCATGTGTAGGGACAGAAAAAAAAATCACATTAAGGTCATATTATCTGTTAAACATTTTTTGAATGTCTACTTTGGTTACCCAGCACTATTCTATCTAGGTGCTGGGAATACAGCAGTGAGGAAAAAAAGGAAGCAAAAGAAAGAGACAAATCTCTACCCTAATTGGGGAAGGAGATAAGTGAAGATGGATATATTAAAAAACAAGAAAATATAGAATTTGTTAGATGAAATTATCCTGAACTTTGAAAGATAAATTTATATATTGACATGCCAGCATTTTGCCATGAAAGTGGTCTCCTTGTTTCAATGAAGGATGATATATCTGAGGTGTCTCATATAATATCTGACATGTAGTAGGTGCTCAATAATATTAGTTTCTATTCTTTTTACAGCTCAAACTACCAATCCATTTAAACTGTCTTTGCACAATATGTTGTAAGACTCACTTTTAGCAAAATGCATCACTTAACTTCAAACTAGAGAGACTACGTGCAGCCATGATAGAATAATTCATATTATCAAAAGTTACTGTTAGTCAGCTAATTCATTCTAAATCACTTTCATAATAAATATTACCAAGAAGCTACTATTTATCAAGCCCAGTGACAGGCAATAGGAATACAGAAATTATAGAACCATCATCCCTGCTCTCAGGAGATTAGATAGGGTAGCAATAACTCTAAAGTAAGGTGGTTGTTGTTGTTCAGTCACTAAGTCATGTCAGACTCTTTGAGACCCTGTGCACTGCAGCATGCCAGGTTTCCCTGTCCTTCACTATCTCCTGGAGTTTGCTCAAACACCTGTTCATTGAGTTGGTGATACCATCTGACCATCTCATCCTCTGTTGCCCCTTTCTCCTCCTGTCCTCAATCTTTCCCAGAATTAGAGTCTTCCAATGGATATTCAGGGTTGATTTTCTTTAGGATTGTCTGGTTTGATCTCCTTGCTGTCCAAGGGATTCTCAAGAGTCTTCTCCAGCACCACAATTCAAAAGCTTCAGTTCTTCAGTGCTCAGCCTTCCTTATGGTCCAGCTCTCACATCTGTACATAACTACTGAAAAACCATAGCTTTGGCTATATGGACCTTTGTTGGCAAAGTGATGTCTCTGATTTTTAATATGCTGTCTAGGTTTATCATAGCTTTTCTTCCAAAGAGCAAGTATCTTTTAATTTTGTGGCTGCAGTCACTGCAGTGAATTTGGAGCCCCCAAAATAAAATCTGCCACTGTTTCCACCTAAAGTAAGGTAGCATAAAAGTTCCATGGACAAATGCAGTCTTCTGGGGAGCCCAAGGAAGGAAAAGATATGTTTTGTATATGGGGGGAGAAAGGAGGAAGAGCATGAAGAGGGTCTTCAATAGGTAGATATCCTCTGGGATGAGCCATCCAGAACTGAAGAGAGTTTGCTTGGCAGGGTAGGAAGCCAAGAAAGCCCATAGAATATCTGGGTCTCAGGAGTTGTCTGGTTTGTGTAAAGCACAGAATACGCAATGTGTGAGATGGACCTGGAAGGGAGCTTGGGATCACAGCATGAGTGTCTTCAATGGCAGGGGAACGTCTACTATTTCACAAGGATGGTACTGTGGCACATTTTGAGATTTTTTTAAATTTTTATTTTTATTTATTTTTTATTGAAGGATAATTGCTTTACAGAATTTTGTTGCTTTCTGTCACACCTCAACATGAATCAGCCATAGGTACACATGTATCCCCTCCCTTTGAACCCCCCATCCATCTTCTTCCCCATCCCACCCCTCTAGGTTGATACAGAGCCCCTGTTTGAGTTTCCTGAACCATACAGCAAATTCCCATTGGCTATCTATTTTATATATGGTAATATAAGTTTCCATGTTACTCTTTCCATACATCTCACCCTCTCCTCTCCCTGAAGAGTTTATTTACAGGGCAACAATAGAGAAACAGACATGGAGAATAGACTTATGGACATTTGAGGATTTCTGAGCTGAGAAATAACACGATCAGCTATGCATCAGACAGCAAGCAAGCAATGAGAAAACCAGTAGGAGGTGATGGAGGATCTTAGGAAGAAATGAGGATTTTAAGTAGGGCATAGCTGTGGGAATTTATAAAATTTTCTATCAAAATAATCCTGTTTTACTGTCTTTGTGGTGCTTGCCACTATTTGGAATTACCTCGTTCATATGTTCATTTGTTTATGGTCTTTCTCCTTCACTACGTTACAAACTCCATGAGAGCAGGGACCTCGTCTCTCCCTCTTTTTGCTGCCTTCCTGGTGCCTACAGTGGTTTCTGGTCCACAACAGGGACTCTATAAGGCATGCTGAATGAACAAATGACTCATGTGGAAATAGAATTGATATGACTTGAAGAACAACTGATGCAGAACAGGTGGGAGGCAGAAGCATGGAGATGCTGTGAAGAGAGTTTCCACCTTGGCCTCAGGAAGAATGTTTAACGTACAGCTGGACTTATTTCCCATATATCAACTTATTTTCTTTTGCATTTGTATATCTTTAAGAGACGACGCTTTCTTTATAATGATTCCTTGTTGTTATTGTCATCGCGCATTTGTTTTGTTTTATGGTTTTTGGTTAAAGTCTTGGCAATGAAGTTTGTTTTTCATTTTGCATCATGAGTGCTTTCAGAGGAGGAGACCCTTTCCCTCTACCATTAATAAATTATCAGGGCCCCTGGAGAAGTATACCACAAGTTGGAAATGTTTGTCTACAATCAGTAAGAAAAGAATCTTGGGCTTGGCTGGCTGCAAATTCCTACATGAAAAGAAGCTCTCAAGTTTTGATAAACACTGCTTCCAAGACTTGAAATTTTTTTTTAAATGAAGTGGTATATTTTCTGAGTTACTGTTATACTAAAAGCAGAGACAAAGCAAGGATTTTAAATCTGTTATAGAAGGAAAGGGTAGGTCAAAGAAGAAACTTGGTCAGAGAACTGGAAAAGATTAAAGAACATGTGACTTGAGGTTGATTGTTGATAAGTGAATTTGTAGCCCCTAGGAAAGTGGAAAATACAAGGAATTCTAGGGCCAAGAATAATGGAGGCAGGAACTAGATAGAAATGATTGCCATCCATCTGCTATGTGAGGGGCCTTGTTCTACCTGGGGTTGAGCTAAAAGATAGTACCTGCACTGTGAGGATCCAGGGAAAGGATACAGTGGAGAAACATTCTCTTAGAGGAATTTCATGATAAAGGAAAATGGTGGTGGCAGCAAGTTCTAGAAGAAGCTTGCTCACGCAAGACCAAGCTGTTAGATATGTAGAGAGACTGACAGTGCTAACTGGTACAGCGGGGTGGATTATGATTACCTCTATATATCACATTGCACAACTCTAGGGGGCACTACTCACTTGGTAGCATATGTAAATGGGATTGTGTTCCAAGGAGCAACAGTCACATAGAAACTACTCCAATCACCTAGACAATATTCTCCATTGAACTATTTCAGAATGCCCCTCCAGCCTCCTGAAATAGTTCAATGAGGCATACTGTCTGCTAGGGAGATGGACATCTTGGGTTTTGGTGTTAGGATTCTTTGAGTTTCAAATAGAAACTCAACCCAAATAGCTTAAACAATAGAGATGATGCATGGGTTCACTGCTGTGCATTCTGGGGACAGAGCTGGCTTCTGTTTCCTCTCTTGGCTTTGCCTTCCTCTGGGTGTTAGTATCATTATCTCCTGTTTCTTGGTTTCCTTGTGCTTTATGTGTGTGATGAGAGTAGGAAGAGGTGTGTTTGTGTGTTGGGAGTGTCTTCGTGTGAGTAACTTTCTTTGGCAACATCCCCTCCCCCAAGACCACATGAAAAAGTAAAGAAAAGCCGTTTATTCTAGGGAAGGGATATTGTTATCTTCTGGATTATGGAGGATGTGAAGATGACATATAAAATGTGCATGAATGAACTTGAACAGGACTGCAGGTGGGCCATTAACTATCACATCTGTTAAGCTGTATGTTAAAAATTACTTCCTTAAAACATTTTTTTTCCTTGTTGTGAAGTAATTCTATTATATTCTTAAAGAAACCTGACATGAAAAATTCTGTTTAAAAGTCTTCTTTCAAGGTCAGTTTGCAGACTTAATTAATATGGGTTGGTGAGTGATTATGCAATTCTCCTAGAAACAAATATTACTGGATTAGGTTATAATGAGTATTTTATAGAGAAAGTCAATACACAGAGTGTGTTTTCAGTCTTTGTCATCTGGTTCTAGTCTCTGTTTGGCAACAGGATTTTATACGTGGCTCTGTTAGTGCAGCCAAAAACCTTGCATACTTCACAACTTGCCATTCTTTTCAAAGATTTAGTTAGAGACTGAAGCTTATAGCACATGCTGCTGGATTAAGCATCTAAAGTGAGAGTCTCATGGGCCTAAAATATCTCTTGTACCCACACATTTCCTGGTAGGCTGAACTTTACAAAATAAACATAGATGACCTCTCATCCATCCAGTCTTCCGGAAAGTTTAGAAATGATGCAACCTTTTGGCAATATGACATGACACATTGCTTTACTTGCGCAGAGCATGAACTTCCTTCATTCTGCACAACCCCAGACAAACAAGCATTTACATTAGCACTGCCCGGATTCTGAAACAAAATTTTATCGACTTTAATGAAACTAGACATTAAATAAACGGCCTCGCTTTGGGAAGAATGAGTTGACATGTGACAACAGGGGAAGTCTTGTGGTTGCTTCATAGTGACATCCAAGACTTTTGAGAAAGTAGAAGCTAGTTTTTCTGTCAATACCTTGGTTTCCTTTCCTTTCTTCATCCCGCCCACAACCCCCCTTCACCACCTCGTGTGCAGGAATAACAATGTCTGGAATCAATATAGTGCTCTGCTTCTGAAAGGTTGAGCAGGCTGGCTTGGCTCTTTCCCTCGGAGGGAGAGTGTGAGCTACGAGATCTCCTACTTCTCCTCTGCCTGACTTTGTCTCTCTACCATTAACCTAGCTCTCAACTCAGTTTCTCTTTCTGGAATGGCTTATTCTGGTTTCTCTTATTCAACAAATATAAATAAATTGTTGACTTTTGAATTAGTGTGCCATGTGTATCTTTTAACCCTTTTTGATGATTCCAAGTATTTTTCGTTGCCTCCAAGAAGGGATAGTGATGCCCTCACTGTTTCCAAGGAGTTTTTGTTTTGTTTTTGAAGATTTTCTTTCCTCTGAAATTGCCTGAGTCCTCATTTTCTCGACTCCTAAGAGATAATCTATGTTTAGAAGTGTCACAGTTTCATTCATGGTATATAACCTAGATAGAAATTGGTCAAAGAACTCTGGATGAAGATGATTTCAAACTATTTTACTTATTAAGCTGTTTGCACTCAGTTCCCAACCCATGTCTCCAGCCTGTTACTCCTTGTAATGCATCCCATATGACAATACTTCTCAAATTTTAGAAAGTGAAGAACCTGCTGTTTTCATTTCCCATCTGTCAAGGCCAGCTATGGAGTCCTACTGTGAAGGACTAGTGTGCAGTTTGGACGACCTATCTTACACACAAACATGATCACCTTTGCTCTATATCCCGACCAAGGACTGGAGGCCAACAACCACACAATGTTAGGTTGCTAGCATTTCTACAGCACACTGTCTCCTTCTTTCCCTGTACCATCATAGATAACAACCCACAGCCCACTGACTACCTTTTAGCAGCACAGCCGTTCTACCAGGTTCTTAGCGTAACACAGCTTGATTTTTATTGCTTTTGAAATTTGACCTAGGTGTTCTCAGTCCGGGTACCCTCATTCTCCTTGATTTGCCTGGCCTGTCCCTACTTGTCTTTGAAGGTTCACCTAAAAATTTTTTATGAAGAAATAATTCATATAACATTCACCATTTTAATGTGTGAAATTCAGTGGTTTTTAGCACATCCTTAATGCTGTGCAACCATCACCACTACCTAATTCCAAAACATTCCCGTCACCCAAAAAGAAACTCTGTACCTGTCAGTGGTTAGTGTCTACTCCCCTCCCGCTTTCTCCCAGCTCCTGACAACCACTACTTTCTGTGTGTATGGATTTTTCTATTCTGGGAATTTTGTATTAATGGAGTCATACAACACGCAGCCTTTCATGACTGACTTTTTCACTTAGTGTAATTTTTTCAAGGTTCATCCAGATTGTAGTGTGTATCAGTTCACTCCTTTTTGTGACTGGTTGGGCTTCCCAGGTGCCTCAGTGATAAAGAATTCATCTGCCAATGCAGGAGACTGGGGTTCTACCCCTGGGTTGGGAAGATCCTATGGAGAAGGGAATGGCAACCCACTCCAGTATTCTTGCCTGGAAAACTCCATGGATAGAGGAGCCTGGTGGGCTACAGTCCATGGGGTTGCTAAGAGTTGGACATGACTGAGCATGTATGCAATATTTTATTGTATGGCTACACCACATTTTGCTTTTCCATAACAGCAATTAATGGATATTTGGGTTGTTTCCACTTTTTGACTATTACAAATAACTCTGGTAACTACAGACACTGTCTTTATTATGGACATATGTTTTCATTTCTCTTGACCATACATTCATTTCTCTTGACTTGAAGTCCAATTGCTGGATCATATGGTACCTCTATGTTTAACATTGTTAAGAAACTGCTAAACTCTTTCCAAAGTGTCTATACCATTTTACATTCCTACCAGAAACATGAATTCCAATTTCTCTACATTCTTGCCAACACCTATTATTTTCTTTATTTTTGAAAAAACTATAGCTCTTCTAGTGGGCACCATAAATATTTTTCTTCTGGGATTGCATCTCTGATTCTTTCTCCTCCCAGGAAAAATCAACCCCCTTTTCCACTTGGCTCTTACAAGAATAACCAGTTTTGGAGACTGTGGGTGCTAGGTACTATGCTAAGTACTTTACATGTGTGAGCTCATTAAATCTTCACACAGTCTTTTAAGAAGTCAGTTTTATTATCTGCATTTTACAGATGAGGGATCAAGCAGAGAGAGTAAATTGTGTAAAATCACACGCCCACAAGAGTGAAAGCTGGGATTTGAACTCCTGGGCATATGCGACCCCAGAGCCAATTCTCTTAACTCTTAGGCTTTCTATAAATGGAAATTACTAGCATTACATTCTCTATTTTAGAGCAGGCCCATGCTGTCCTACTAGAACTAGCAATATTTCATTTCTAAAGATTTGGTGGAACTTTAGTTTACTCAAAAGAATTGCAGCAAAGTACTGTCAACAGTTCTCACTTTTCCATTCAGAATCGTACAAGATAAAAAAATAAATTATCCCAGTCCTAAAGTTTACATCATACCCAGTATCTAAAACCCTGCAAAATGTCATTTGTTTATCCCCAATCATCTACCAATCCTATCATACAAGTGAAGACATTTGTTGCCATTTGAAGCAACATGGATAGACCTAGAGATTATCATATCACAAATATGTGGAATCCAAAATATGATACATACTTATTTACAAAATAAAAACAGACTCACAGACATAAAAAACAAACTTATGTTTACCAAAGAAAAGAGGGTAGAAAAGGGATAAATTATGAGTTTGGGATTAGCAAATAAAAACTACTATATAGAAAATAGATAAACAATAAGGTCCTGCTGTATAGTACAGGGAACTATATTCAATATCCTATAATAAACCATAATGGAAAAGAACATATATATATTTAAAACTCAATCACTTTGCTGTACTACAGAAACTAACACAACATTGTAAATCGACTATACTTCAATAAAAATATAAACAAATGAAGACATGTATTGATTTCATCTTTGAGTTTGATCTTGAAGACTAGTAATATGTCTTCACCAGTTGATCTATGCCACTAAGACATTCTTTTTCTCTCTAATGATCTCCTCCTTCCCTTTGGAAAATAAGAGGATTCAAGACACCACTTCACTACTAGGAAAACCTTTGTCATCTTTTGCTCTTATATTTTTTTCATCACACACAAGCCCCAATTATTATGTTACTGAATGTTTCCTGATGCATGGGCATAGGTTCTACGTCTTATTAGAGGGATGTAAGTATATGTATGTGTGTGTGTATCTAATGTCTATAGATCCAGCTGTATTCTGCAGTTATCACGATAATAATTTAAGGTGTGTTTTACTATCACTAATTTATAGGAAAGGCAATGGAGGTATGGAGAAATTCAGAAATTTGCCTAAAATCACAGCTATAATAGTAAACTAAATCTTATAATAAAGGGCTTATTTTACTTATTTGATCATCAAAACCTTCCTTCCCCACATTAAAAAACATTCTATAAATAATTCAGGAGTCTGTGTAACACAATCTCCCTTCCCCCAACTTTTGTTACCCCCTGTGAAGCCTTCCCAGAAGGAGTTAATCACTTCCTCCTCCTTCCTGCTTTGGTCATAGTGTGTCATAGCATTAAGGATGCTGTGTTGTAATTTATTTGTTTACATGTCTAACTTTTTCCGAGGGCAAGGGCCATGTCTTATTTTTCTTCGTATCTCCAAAACTAAAAAATGCCCAATCAATGTTTATTGATTCAAATAAATTTTATTGCTATCTGTCACAGTCATATTTGACATGCAAAAATTACTCAGAACCCCTGGCGAGGACAGCAACGCACAGTGCTCTGAAACAGGGAAGAAGGAAAATAAGCTCAGCACATTTCTGTGCTTCTTGAGATGAAAATCCAACATCCGTAAATATCTTTAGTTAAGGAGGCCCTATGGTTAGTGTGGGCTCTGGATTGGCATGCATTCTCACCAGACGAATCTGCCAAGATGAAGATTCAACTTATTTGAGTGAGCATATGCCAGTATGACTTCAAAGAAAAGGCTATTATGCCATTCTGGTCTGTCCATTTTTAAAAAAATTCTTTTCTTTCCCAAAATGCTTTGTTTTCTTCTCATATTTTGATCCAGGAGCAGAATTACTGCTGAGTCCTTGCAGTTGTGTCTGACTCAGTGTGACCTTATGGACTGCAGCCTGCCAGGCTGTCCATGGGATTCTCTAGGCAAGGGAGAGTGTTGCCATGCTGTCCTCTAGAGGATCTTCCCAACCCAGGGATCGAACCCAGGTCTCCCGCATTGCGGGCAGATTCTTTACCAGCTGAGCCATGAGAGAAGCCCAAGAATACTGGAGTGGGTACCCTATCCCTTCTCCAGGGTATCTTCCCGACCCAGGAATCGAACCGGGGTCTCCTCATTGCAGGCGGATTCTTTACCAACTGAGTTATGAGGGAAGCCCTCACTGTCCACACTGTTCTTCTGTACATGGGTCCATGACCTGACTCCCTTCCTCCTCCAACCTCTGACTTTTCCTAAGTCCATTTCTATGTTTGCTCTCCAAACACATTCTAGGTCACCCTTCTGTTTTCATTATGCATATCAGCTATGCATGTTGCTATGGATTAATACAATATCTTCATGAAGAAGGACATTTCACACAAGTCAACTGATATACCTCAGATTCCATAGGAAGGTGAAAACTAAACCCAGAATCCAGATTTCCTGACCTATATTTCCCACTAGTTTTCACTCTCACTGTATTTTTTATTGTTGTTATTGTTAAAACTTCATGTGTTAACACCCCACCCACCTCAACAAAACTTTATATATGAAGAGAAAGACATGAAAAGTTCTCTTTCCACAGACATTCATGGAATGGAAATTGTGAAGAAAACTGTGAAAAGTCTCCAAGTTATATTCGTTATTTGTCCAAAGGGCTAGGCTAGGTTAAGTACACAGGAAAGGGTAGGCTTCTTACCTCCTGAGGGTGGACCCAAGTCATCTGAAGAGGCCATTCTCTGGCCATCCCTGAAACTCACGCAGGTGGTGATCTCATCTTTCTCTAAGCAAATGTGGCCTTTACTAAAAGGGCAGACATCCCCCAGGGAGCAAGCAGACGGGCCAGGATGTGGGGAGGGTGATTCAGCAGGTAACAGCAGTTCCTCTCAAGCCTCCCTGTAGAAACACCCAGGAGGCTGACCCTCTCAGACAAGTTTCAGGGGAGAGCCCAAACTCCTAGCTGAACGTACTATTTCCCTCAAGGTGAATTCTCTGTTTGTCCCTTTCAGAGAAAAGTTTCCTATCTTGAGTCAGACAAATCTGAAAATTCCTTATGAATTTGATCACTGTAATCTGGTTCCTTTTCTTTTCTTATGAAAAGGATTGGTAGTAAGCCCCTTCCAACTTTATTCTGGAGTGCTTCCCCAGTTGCTCAGTGGTAAAGAATCTGCCTGCAATGCAGGAGCCGCAGGAGACTCGGAGTCAATCTCTAGGTCAGGAAGATCCCCTGGAGGAGGGCATGGCAATCCACTCCAGTAATCTTGCCTGGAGAATCCCATGGACAGAGGAACCTAGCGGGCTACAGTCCATGGGGTCTCAAAGAGTCAGACACAACAGAAGCAAGTGAGCACGTATGCACACATAGGTTGGAGAACCCCAATATCCAGCATGGTATGGGGCCCACATCAAGGGGTTGAGATACGTTTGTTGAGGAAGGGAGGAGAGAAGTGGGAAATACTAAAAGGATCTCTTCTTGAATTTCCTTGCTCTATTCTGAGTGTAAGAAGCATATAAATATGATGCTTTACCAAAACTCTAAATGTAGCTATTGATATCCAAAAGCTTGTAATAAATAAAATTAATATGAAATGACTTGATGTTTTTTTCCTTACTGCAAGGCACTTGGATCACAAGAATTGAAATTTTGTTCCCTTGAAGCATATTTTAAAGTATGCTTTTTCCTTTCTCAGAGCATATTTTTAGACCAAGCATTAACATGCAAATTATATGGATAAACCCTCTCCTCTCCATAGCCTTCATAATAGCCTGTGAAAAATCAGACCACAAGGGCACAAAGACGGTCTCATTACTTTTAACCTTTGAGGAAAGCAGCTTCATCTGCTACTCAGAGTTTGCTTGGGTATAAACTAAAAACATACCTATGCCTCCAAAGGGCTTGGCTGGATCACACTCCCACACATACCAAGGTGCTCTTTGGACTTTGCTATGGAAACAGCCTGGAAATCAATGACACGGGCTGAGAAGGACAAAGAGAGGGGAAAGGGGTTTCTGAAATGTCAGGGACCCCTCCTGCTGACACTTTCCCAATGACTTGCCAGGGGCTTTTCTCTGTGGTACTGGAGCTGGGCTTTCCCATAGGTAAACTGGACATTCAGTGTGCACCAGTGGCTCCTGCTTCTCCTGGAGGCCCTAGAGTGAGAGTGGAACCCAGTTGGAGGTTGGAGGTGTCACCCGATGTCAGCGACTTAAGGAGGAAGGTCCTGAGCTGGTGTCAGGCATTGATAAGGGAGGTGAAGTTCAGTGTCTCCAAGGGTTTCTTGGCCCCAGCCTGAGAAAGGAACTGGTTTAGGTGCTTTCAAAGCCACTTTGGGCCTTTGCTACCCATAGGCAAAGTCTGAATTACAGCATATAGGATCATCTTAAAAAACTGGCTCTAATTGACCTGTCCTCTCTTCTTTCTTGACACTTGTGACTTGTCTTGCCCAAGGACCCTACATTGTCAGCCACTGCATATCTTTGCTGGTCTCCAGAACACTCAGTGCCACTGCACAGGCTCTCCTCCTTGGCCCACCGGCTCCACTGATTATAAACTCATCCTTGGGAACCATTCAGCTGTAGGCATCTTAAACTCCCTCCCAGACCTGTTTAAACATCTCCATTGTGATGTTTATTCCATTAGCGGGGGAGATTAATTTCTTAAAATTTCTGAATCTTCTACCATACTAGCAACTCCTTGAAGGCAGGGACTGTATCCATTTTTCTTTGAATTCTCATCTTCTACCAAGGTCCTGGTGAGGAGAGTTATTTTAGTGCAAGATGTACATTTCTCCAGGGGATCTTCCCAACCCAGGGATTGAACCCGGGTCTCCCGCATTGGAGGCAGACACTTTAACCTCTGAGCCACCAGGGAAGTCACATACATTATTACACTCTGGTCATATTCAATCTGTTCCTGTTCTGAGGGCAAATAACTAGGAAGTGGCATGACTCCTGGGGGAGTCAGGGCCTGCCAACCTTCCTATAAACTCTGATTGGGACTTTATCTCCCTCAAAGGTAGGAGTTAAGGTTAAATATATTTTCCTTTTGTAAACAATTCAAATCAGAATGCAACTCTGAAGCAGAGACTGCTGGAATGAGACTTAATAAAATTGGATTCTAGCCTTAGCTCGGATACTAAATAATTGTGTACCACTGGGGAAATTATTTGGCCTCTCTGACCATCAGTTTCTTCATCTATAAAATTCAGAATTTGATCTGGGTGATTTCTAATGAATATCCACAGTCTCCTACGGGGCAAAAATTTTCTGGAGGGGTTTGAAGAAAAGGCAAAGTGAAAAGGACCAGAGCAATACAGATTTTTAGATGCAAGCTGGTTTGTGAAAGCACAAGCCTGTGCACAGAGAGTCCTCAAGAGAGGAAGGGTCTATTTCTCCCTAATGACTTTATTTCTATACCTTGTGGTGCCAGGGAAACCAGACTTACCCTGTTTATCCCACTACCCTGATCTAGAGCTTCATCTCCCTTAAAATGTTGCATTTACCCCCTCTACTGTGGTGGGTGACCTTACAGGAGGTGAGCGCAATCAGTGGAAGGTGTTACGGACTGAACTGTGTCACCTAAAAAGGTATGCTGCAGTCCTAACCCCTGGTACTTCTGAATCTGACCTTATTTGAAAATAGCGCCATTACAGAAGTAATCGAGTTAAAATGAAGTCATTAAGGTGGGCCCTAAACCAATATGACTGGTGTCCTTATAAAATGGGGAAAATTGGACATAAAGCCAGACATACACAGAGAGCATGCTGTGAAGACACGCAGGGAAAAGACGGTTGTGTGAAGGAAGTGACGCATCTATGAGCCAAAGGACGCCAAGGATTGCTGGCAAACACCAGATACTTGAGGCAAGAAAAGGTTCTCCCTTAGAGCTGTCTGACAGAGCCTGGCCTTGATTTTGAACTTCAAGTTTCCAGAACTGTGAGACAACAAATTTCTGTTGCTTTAAGCCACTCAATTTCTGATTATTTTATAATAGCAGCCCTGTCAAACTAATGTAAGTTTCAAGTTGAGCTGTGTGGGCAGCTTGAGAGAAAGAGTGGTGGGGTGTGTGTGTGTGTGTGTGTGTGTGTGGTGTGTAGGTGTTAGAAGGTAATTTACATCATGGGCAGGTAGCATACGAGTCCTAGAAAACTAAGCAGACACTAACTGTCAAAAATGACATACCTATTAGCAGATTCTATCTATCCTTTCTTCTTTACTTTTCACTCTTCTTTCTTTTATTGCTTTGCTGTGGCTTCCTAACTCTCCCTTACTGCCTCTCTACAACCCTGCACTGGCTCCTTTAAAAGAGACATTTTACTCTGATGTTTACTTAGAAATGTTAGTACCACACAGTCCAGCATGGTTGAAGAGGCCTCAGAGTGAGGGAGGGAGACCAAACCCTCCTGCTTGGAGGAGATTTCAGAAGCCTCAGACTCTGGTGGCACCAGCAAAAGGAAGGCAACTAAGGTAAACTTTTTCTAGTTCGTAAATCCTCCTTGTGAAACTAGTATAATAGATGCTGTATAAGAACTCTGCTGGATTCTCCCTTTTGGAATCTTTGGGGCGCCTGACATAACCCTCACCCTCCGCACAGTGGAGGACAGAGAGGCCTCCTCTGTGTGCTCCATCACAACTTTCCACTGAATCTGGGTTTGCACTGCCTGATTTGAATGGAGGATTGTTCAATGTAGCCAGTGACTGGCAGAGTTGCCAGTTCCAACACTTAGAAAATACAGTACTGCTTTTAAAGTGGAGTAGAAGGGCGTTGAAGCAAGGATGCAGGGGTTCCTTGTCAAATACACTGCCCATCTGTCCTGGCTCTCCTTGGAGGCAGGGAGTGGGGGGTGGGGGTGAGGGTGGTGGGGGTTGAGGCTTCCCGAGGGCAGAGAAATAGTCTCCCAACCTCCATGTCCAAACTAGCAAAAATGGGGAAGGAGGCCTACTTCACCTCTGTGCTCTGGAACAGGCCATCTATTGGGCAAAGTGCTAGTTCCTGGCCCATTAGCTCACTCCCAAAGTTTGTATTTATAGATTAACAGCAGCCTAGATGGACCAGAAGTGTCCAGTATGTACTCAAAGCTAAGTGCTATGAAAGAGATATCATCTTTGAGATCAAAAAGAAAGTTCCATTCTCTAAGAAGCAGTGAAGAAATTATACACATAATTTCTCTCCTGAGATCTGATGCTGTAATTATATGGTTAAATATTCATATTTTAATTATTGGAAAGAAATATATTAATGAATTATTACTGAAATATTTTCCATATAGAGTCAAGCAGGAAAACTTAAAGATTCAGTTTTTTCCTATACTCGCAAAGAAACAAATTTCATTGTTTGCTGGGGCAGGAACATTTTTTATACAAGAAATGAAACTTTTCAGCTGCCTGAATGACCTGACTGTTACTGAATAAAACCTTGCTAGGAAGCCCAATTGCTACTATTAGTCAGCTTCCAACTTCCACAGGAGTGCTGGATGCAGAGAAAAACAAATAGAGATTCCTTAAAAGGACCACTGTTGTTACACACTAGCTCAGTAGAAGGAAGAATGGGATGGGCTTTGACTATCCTCTGGGGGTTCAGACAATTCATTTAAGAAACAAACAAAACAAATCTAGCCATTTCTCTTTCAACATCCTCATGAAGTGCTGGGGAAGGGATTCTCACATATACAAAGTCTGCTGTTTCTAGCCACTGGTAACATCATTCATTCATGAAATGGGTTGAATTAAAGTGTTAGAAATACCTATTCTACCAGTCTTCAGGGTGAAAGAAGCAATATAGAAATCATAACTATATTGACTTTCTAGATGAGCCCCAAAAGGGGTAGAAACAACATGATTTTGAGAGAACTCACCATGAATGGGTCTTGTAAAGGCCAACAAATATACCTCATTGAAAAGGAGGTATATTTTTCTATTGTTCTAACTATTTGGTACAGCAGGAAGATGGAGAATAATATTCAAGACATCTGCAAAGGAAACAAGCCCCAAAACTGCCTTATTTGGTGATTTAGTCAAAAGGACACCTGCCTCACTCACCAAATAAACAGCTTTTTTTTTCCAGCCTTTTACAAGATCAAGCCCTGCTACTCTGAGGAATGAATCAGAGGTCTATTACATTTACCACAAAAATAACTAATTGGAGGAAGTGCTTTACCTCTTTCTAATTTTATCACATTAGAAAGAGCAAAGATTATAAGATCTAATTCTTATTGCCTTATCGATCAAGTCTGAATGCTATGTTCTTGTTAAAGAAACAATGTTATGTTCTCAAATTCTCAAAATGAGAAGGCCAGAGTTACTTAATCAAATCTATAGTAGGAAGTGCAGAGCTGAACAATGCACTAGCTGGTGTGTTTTGACTTCACCGTCTCCATGGTAACATGCATGAACGAATGTTTTGAAACATATGAATGATTTGTCTTTAGGGTAGGAACCTGCCAAATATTAGTCTAATTAGTTTTTAAGTTAATGATATTTTAGATACTTAAAATGTTTTCCCAGGGATTCTCATGCAAAAAACTATTTACTGCCTTTTGTATAATTAAAACTGCATATTTTTAGAGTAAACCACTTGTGGATTGAGAGTTACTAACTTGCATAAATTAAAGTGGTTAGCATTTTAGCAAAGGTTGTATTGGTTAGAAGCCAAAACAACTGTTAAAAAGTGAAAATTTCAGTTTAGCTATTTGATATCATGTGAATCTCATTTTTTTTCATCTTAAAATACAGATATATTTTAAAATTAAATATTTATCTGATTTTAGTCCATTCATACTAATCTATGTGGACTGTATACTTAGAGAATTAACTGAAGTGCTGCTGCTGCTGCTGCTGCTGCTAAGTCACTTCACTCGTGTCTGACTCTGTGCAATCCCATAGATGGCAGTCTACCAGGCTCCCGCGTCCCTGGGATTCTCCAGGCAAGAACACTGGAGTAGGTTGCCATTTCCTTCTCCAATGCATGAAAGTGAAAAGTGAAAGTGAAATTGCTCAGTTGTGTCCGACTCTTCGCGACCCCATGGCCTGCAGCCTACCAGGCTCCTCCGTCCATGGGATTTTCCAGGCAAGAGTACTGGAGTGGGATGCCATTGTCTTCTCCGAACTGAAGTGCTATGAGGGGCAAAACCCGTGGAATCAAGGGGATGTTAAACGTGACTCTAAGGACACTGAAGTCTAAGAACTCATTCAGTATTCAATCTGGAATATCTGGAAACTGTCTTCTAGCAATGGAGAAATTGTCCTACTGACAAAGGACAAATGCCTGCTGTTTTGTTCAGTTGCTATCGTGTCGGACTCTGTGATCCCATGGACTGCAGTATGCCAGGCTTCCCTGTCCCTCACTATCTCCTAGAGTTTGCTCAAACTCATGTCTATTGAGTTGGTTATGCCATCCAACCATCTCATCCTCTGTCAGCTCCTGTTCCTTCTGCTCTCAATCTTTCCCAGCATCAGAGTATTTTCCAATGAATCGACTCTTCGCATCAGGTAGCCAATTAGAGCTTCAGCTTCAGCATCAGTCCTTCCAATGAATATTCAGGACTGATTTCCTTTAGGATTGACTGGTTGGATCTCCTTATAATCCAAGGGGCTCTCAAGAGTCTTCTCCAGCACCGCAGTTCAAAAGCATCGATTCTTTGGCACTCAGCCTTCTGTGTGGTCCAACTCTCATATCTATACGTGACTACTAGAAAAACCATAGCTTTGACTATATGGACCTTTGTTGGCAAATAATGTCTCTACTTTTTAATGAGCTGTCAAGGTTTGTTATAGCTTTTCTTCCAAGGAACAAGTGTCTTTTAATTTCATGGCTGTAGTCACTGTCCGCAGTATGAAGACACAAGAAAAATTGCTTGAGAACCAACTGCAGTCTGGGGGCCAAGATACCAATCGGTGCCAGGAATTGCACAAAGTGTGCTGGAAGCATAGGAAACCCCCCTTTGCTCTGTAAGTTCAATACATGGTTTGCTAGGGTTATGGAAAAGACGCTGGTGACGAGTCAAAAAAAAAATTGAAAAACCTAAGCTGAGTACATGGATGAGACCAGCAGAACCCTCTCTGCAACTGGTGTTAAATGACTAGAGACAAAGAAGCAATTGTCTCCGTGATCCTGAGAAAAGGATCAACAGACAAAGCAGGTCTGGCATGATGGGAAAGAAAAAAACTGCCTGAGAGAGAATTCCCTTAGATTCTCAAGGGTCTCTCACAATCAGTCATTGAGGAAGGCTGGAGACCTCGATGAAGAAACATTCTGTATATTTTACTGTGAACACACTCACACAGACTCATGCATATATGCACTGTTTACTAAACACATTCCATAGTGTATTGTCATCATTTTCAGTTAAGAAAACTTCCACAAGGTTCTTGGAAGTTCTGAACTTTAAGACAATATTTTCAAGGATACACAGCTGATCCAGGAATCTTTGAGTGACAGTTTTAGTCACAATTCTGCCTCTCAAAGTAGGCAAACTATTCATAGAGAACTTTTTACAGCACTGTGCCTGAAGCCATCCTGTACTTGAGTGTACTGCATGAGTGCCGTGGGGATGGTGACCAATCCAAAAGGAATCTGGCTTCTAGTCAGTTCACAAACCAGAAAACACTGATTCAACAGATCGACAAGACTGCAAAATGGATTTTCTTCTGGCATTGGAAACAAGGATAGAGTAATTCCTTCCTCTCATTTACAACAGTTTGAGTAGCACTTAGAAATGTAAACAAATAGTTCAAGAGAGAAGATTTAAAATTAAGATAACAAATTAGCAGTGTTTTCTAGGCTTCAGAAATTTTAAAATTACTGTGCTAAACGTAAAGGTCAGATTATGATGCTTCCAGAAGAAAACATAGAATATCATTGTGATCTTTGAATTGGTAAAAGTTACTTAAACACAACACAAAAAGCATTAACCATAAGAAATAATAAATAGAATTTCATAAAAATAAAACTCTGCACATCAAAATACACTGTTCAGAAAATAAAAAGTCAAGCCACAGACCGGGAGAAAGTATTCAAATATGTGTGTCTGACAGAATATGTAAAGAATTCATACAATCCAACAATAAAAGTACTTAATTTTTAAAATGGGCAAAAGACATGAGCAAATATTTCACAAAGGAAGATCAAAAGGATAGATGATCAAAAGGACATAAAAGATTCTCAGTATCATCAATCATTAAGAAAATGTACATAAAAACACAAGATACCATTTTGCACCCATTAGAACAGCTAAATTAAAAAAATTGGCTATACCAAATGTTGGTAAAGATGTCGAACAACTGGGATTCATACATTGCTGGTAGGTATGTAAAATGGAGCAACCACTTAAAATACATTTGGATTTTTCTTTTTAACTAAGCATAAACCTACCCAATGACTAGCAATTCCATTCCTAGGTATTTATCCAAGAGAAATGAAAACAAAAAAATTGTATAAGAATTTATAGCAGCTTTGTTGGTAACATTCAAAAACTGAAAACAGCCCAGGTGTTCATGAACAGGAAAACGGCTAAACAACAGTGGTATATTCATTCAATGGAATACATTTAGGAAGGAAAAAAAAAAGAATAATAACTACTTATACAAGCAACATAAAAAACATGGCAAGTCAAAGAAGTCTTACATCAAAGAGTATATACTATATGATTCCATTTATATAAAGTTCTAGAACAGGTAAAACTAATTTGTGATAAAAAGTTCATAATGGGTTGCCTATGGTTGAGTGGACGTGGGGACGTGGGGATTGACTGGGAAATTTCTAGCATAGTGGATATTTTCTATATCTTGATATGAATCTGGGTAACATTTGCCTGAATTCATGAAAAGTACACTTAAGATTTATACTTGTCATTGTATATAAATTCTGCACCCCAAAATCCAGAAACAAGTATTAACTATAGTTAGTGATATACATGCAGAAAAGGCAATGGCACCCCCACTCCAGTACTCTTGCCTGGAAAATCCCATGGATGGAGGAGCCTGGTGGGCTGCAGTCCATGGGGTCGCTAAGAGTCGGACACAACTGAGTGACCTCCCTTTCACTTTTCACTTTCATGCATTTGAGAAGGAAATGGCAACCCACTCCAGTGTTCTTGCCTGGAGAATCCCAGGGACAGAGGAGCCGGGTGGGCTGCCGTCTATGGGGTCGCACAGAGTCGGACACGACTGAAGCGACTTAGCAGCAGCAGTGATACACATGTTGAAGTGTTTAGCAGTAAAGTGTACCAACATCTGCAACTGACTTTAAAAAGCATCCAAAAATATAATGAATTGATGGATTATGAGAAATAGATATGTGATAAAGCAAATTATCAAAATGTTACTGGCAGATTTGAGGGTCAGGTATTGTGAAATAGCTGTCTATTGTATTATATTTATACACTGGAGTGCTACTCAGCAATGAAAAAGAATGAACCACTGATAAATACAACAAGATAGCTAAATCCCCAAAACTGTATGTGGCACCAAAGAAGTCAGAGATAAAATTCAGGAACAGGCCATCAGAACAGGTATTGCCTATGAGTAGTAGAAATTGATTCAAAGGGCCATGATATAACTCTATGGGGTGATGGAATGTTTTATACTGTGATTAAAATGATGGTTATTTAGGTATATACATAGATCAAAATTCATTGAACTACAGACTTGAGATCTGTGAATTTCTGTATGTAAACCTCATTGGGGGTGGTGTGAGGGAAAGGCTGTGGAACAAAGATACCAAATTGTAAGTATAATTGTCTTCTTGGACTACAGATGGCAATTTAGAGGCAAAAGAGAACCCTGAATAGGAGGAGGCAAAGGTGAATGTGAAAGTGTTAGTCTCTCAGTCGTGTCCTACTCTTCATGATCCCATGGACTGTAGTCTGCCAGGTTCCTCCTCTTTACTGTCTGAGCCACCAGGAAGAGGCCAAAGGTAACAGATTTCATGTCAGAAATCCAACTCTGAATAGTGGGACAGGTGTCTTCTTTGAGATGCCCTAAGATAGAAAAAAAAGGCACTCCATATTTCGAGCTGTTATAAGATGGGAGACAACAGTAATATCTTAGTTTGTGGACAATAGGAATCTCAGCCCCAACTTCAATTATACAGGATTATGGTCCCACTGGTACCTTTTCCCCTTGTTTTAGGAAACGAACAGATTAAGCTCTGGTTGGGAAACTAGACGTCAAATTGATGGATTGAAATAGTTGCCCTTTAATTCCCCCAGGCCCTCTCTCCTACTCTATTTTATACAGAAGGCAAAGAAGGTGGGCTAGCTGCTTTGTTTCCTAGCCCTCAGCAGGTTAGAAGAAGCAAATTAGGAATGAGAAGACAGTGAAATAGCCAGAGGCCATCACTCAGAGAGCAAGTGACAGCTCACAGCAGGCAGAAAAGGATGAAACGAAGGGAGAAATATAAAAACTCAACCTAAATACTCAAGCACACAACAGTAAGCAGGGGACCCCCACAGCTCAATTTATTTAAATAACTCCTCACTGTACTGCGGTGCTTTACAGATCAGTCTACAGTCTTTTTTTTAATGTCCTGAACAAAGAACTAGGAATATAATTCATTTTCTGGGAACCAGAGAATTGCTGTAGCTATGATTAGAATAGTATTTAAACATCTTGATTAGAGCAATGAACTTTAATCTTTAATTTTAACTTTTAATTTAAAAAAATTGTTATCTGTAAAATACTTGTTCCCTGACAATAATGAATAATACTCATTTTACTTCTTAAGACTTCTAGTGAAGGGTCACTCATGAAAATCATATAACATTAGATGATAACATCTTGAAAAAGAAAAATAATAGCATTTATCTCTGCTATCAAGCTGATGTCTTGAAATTCTTATTTTCCAAAAGTTCGTGAAATGTCACCTCTGTTATTCTAAAAGGGCTTTATATATTTAGACATGTCTTGGAATTTCTTTCTTCTGAATGTCAATTGTCCTACTAGATCAGACCTGAAGCAATTTTTAAGAAGTTTTGTGAACAGGTGATCATTTTGTGCATTTTATGCCAAGTAGTGTGAGGGCTGAAGCCAGATCCTTCAGAGTCTTGAAAGACAGTTATGGTATCTTTTCCCAACTCTGAGTTCAATGACTTCATGTAATTAGCTTGAAAACGGCTATGGTGGGAGTTTATACCATGAAATTAGCAAATACTATAAATCAGGACTATTCTCTCTTCTTCTTAGAGAGGTGGTTGCTAAACATTTACCAGCACAACATTGGTTCAATCAGATTCTTTAAATACATTGGATGGCCTTAGATTCAATTGCCACCACCTGTGGCTCTTTCCTTACTAAGAAATGTAAATTATAACACCTGGTCCATCTAGTCAAGGCTATGCTTTTCCCAGTATTGATGTATGGATAGGAGAAAGCAATGGCACCCCACTCCAGTACTCTTGCCTGGAGAATCGCATGGATGGAGGAGTCTGGTAGGCTGTAGGCCATGGGGTCACGAAGAGTCAGAAATGACTGAGCGACTTCACTTTCACTTTTCATTTTCATGCATTGGAGAAAGAAATGGCAACCCGCTCCAGTGTTCTTGCCTGGAGAATCCCGGGGACGGAGGAGCCTGGTGGGCTGCCATCTATGGGGTCGCACAGAGTTGGACACGACTGAAGTGACTTAGCAGCAGCAGCATGTATGGATATGAGAGTTGGACTATAAAGAAAGCGGAGCACCGAATAATTGATGCTTTTGAACTACAGTGTTGGAGAAGACTCTTGAGAGTACCTTGGACAGCAAGGAGATCAAACTAGTCCATTCTAAAGGAAATCATCCTAAATATTCATTGGAAAGGCTGGTGCTGAAGGTGAAACTCCAATACTTTGGCCACCTGATGCAAATAGCTGACTCACTTGAAAAGACCCTGATGCTGGGAAAGATTGAAGGCAGGAGGAGAAGGGGACGACAGAGGATGAGATGGTTGGATGGCATCACCAACTCAATGGACATGAGTTTAAGTAAACTCGGAAGTTGGTGATGGACAGGGAAGCCTGGTGTGCTGCAGTCCATGGGGTCGCAAAGAGTCAGACATGACTGAACTGACTGACTGAACTGAGTCTTCAACACAAATGGCAAGCCAAAAGAGCCTGTTTCGTTACTTACATTTTATTTGGAGCCTGATAATCCAGTTTAAATATTAAATTATTTGAGCACTGGTGATAAAATATATGGGAAATATGCAAAGCAAAAAAAAAAGTTGATTGTACTGCTATACAGTATGATCCTAATAATATTTAAGAAATGATATCCTTTCTTGGGTCCTTATAGGTCTTGGAAGAAATAGAAGTATCAGGCTGCTGCCTTCATATTTAGGATAGTAGTGAATCACAAGCTTCCACAGAGACAGTTAGTTGTTTTTATAAGGGAAGTTATACCCTTTGATTTTCTACATAATTGGTGTTCTTGAGATTGGTAAGCTCATTTAAGCACTCACTCCACCAGTGAGTATTTTTGTGATTAAAGAGAATTCCTAAATATTATTGCTTATATAAATCCAACCTAATGACATATAACCTATTTGGGATATGAGCTTTGGCATGTGCTGGCCTATAGGCACTTACATATTGTTGATCAGGTTTTATTTCTTTGTAACAGCCATGAAATATTGACTAGGGCCAGAGATATCATTATTAGGGGAAAAAAGTCTAATTGTTGTTTCCTCTTTAAATCTAGGAGAGAACTAGTTATATGCTTTAAAAGAGATTGACTGGCTATTCATCCCAGGCTCATATTTAATCCTGAAAAACAGCAGAGAATTTTGGATGAAAAATATCTGTTTATCTAATAAATTCTTACTTAATGCAGTCAGTTCATCAAACTCTCTGGACAGTTCCATCCAAAAACTGGAATTCACAAATGTTTATTGAATGCCTTTTCTAAGCAAATCACTCAGCTGGTCATTTAAGGAAACATAAAAGGATGGCTGAGATATGGTTCCTGCCTTCAAGGAATTTAATACATATTGAAGGACAGACATTCACCATGGTGTAATCAATCACTAATTAAATTTTTTTTTAATTATACAACACTTCTGCTCATTCAGACCCTCTCATTTTAGTTTCTTCTTCATATCTATAGTTGTGGAAAAAATTTTCTGCTAGTTTTCAGGTCATTATCATCAATAGTTTCTCTATAAATAGTAATTGTGGTGTGCCCATGAAAGGAGGTGGGCTCAGAGTCTTCCTACTCTGAATCTTCTAAAACAATTTTTTTAAATACAATAAAATATTTATCCACAAAATACTAAATAGACTATTTCATGGTCAGAAAATATTTGAGAAAGTATAGAAATGTCAGCTTCTTGAAGGGCAAGACTTTCTGTATCATGTTTTCCACTGTGCCCAGTGAACATTTATAAAGAGCATTTGGTGAATGAATCTTGTTCTCTGTCATTTTAGTAAACATCTATGACCACTGAGTCTAAAAGTAATGATTAAAGATCCCTGGAGAGTAAGATGTTAAATAAATAGATTATCTTCTAAAAGTATATGCTATTAAGTTTTCTAAAGTATTGCTTACACTTTCTTCCAATTTAGTTCAACTTTCTACAGGACATGAATATAATCTGGAGGAAAAAAGAATCACTAAGACCTGTCATAGTGTACAAAATAGCAATTCTACTTAAAATTTAAAGCGCTAATCCCATTACTTAAATGTCCTTCATTAAAATAACTAAGCTCCCAGGTATTCATAAATATTGAAATATATACAGAAAAAGGAAATCTGAATTTCGTATGTGTTTTAATAATTTGCCAACTCCCTTAAATTGGAATTTTTATCAGAAAAAAAAAATAGAGAAAACAGGAAAGAAACATGAAGTCAAAAAGAAAGCGTATTGAAATCAGGAAAAAACTTGGGTGAATCCCAAAAACGCAACTTGTGAATTTGCCAAAACACTTAAAAATCTTATGTTTTTAAAATGATTTTTTTCCCTCTTCAGTGTGATTTACTTAACTCTAGCCCAACAAATATCCCTGAGAACACAGGCACTAAATCTTTGAAGCCACAGTCACCCAGAGGCAAAGAAGCACTCCACTCCCAGGACCTCTTTGCTGCCCACTATCCACCCCCAACACAAACTGCCAGCCTCTCACTCCCACCTCCCTCCCACTCTCACCTCCCATCCTTGGGAAAACAAAACAGATTGCTTGGAGGTAAACCATCTGGGCCAGGGCTTTTTGTTATTTAATTTGCAATATGAGTGTGTCAGTCACTTCACCTCTCTGGGCCTCCATTTTCTCATTTGTGAAACAGAGGTGAAGGTATATGACCTTCCTGACTCTCACAGCTTTTCTGAGGCTTTAAAGAACTTGATAAATGAGTAAAGAAACACTAATTCCCTAAACAAGTACAGTTACTGTTATTTCAAGATTATCTATTCCTAAGTAAAGAGATTTTGGCTTATAAAATCTCATTATTACAGAGGCTTTTCCCTTAACTATATTGGGAAGTTCCAAATTTTCCCATGTCTCACCCATAAATTATGCTACTTCATTAAGGACAAGGTTGAGTGGGTTAGTGGTTAGGTTATGGGACTAAGCATAACACTTCCTGTATTCTTATCTGACTTGGTCATTGTTTTGTTATTGCTTCAGGGAAAATCTTAATGTCTTAATTTGCTGTAAAAACAAATACATATCGGGAATATGTACTTTAAAAAAGGGTCATGAGACTTTGAATGAATTCATATGCGAGGGCTTTTCTAAGTGAATTTTGTTCTTTGTAGCCAAATATTTCTAAGGCGATTGTTTAGTGTATATTCAAAATACATATGTACAAAAAAAGAACTAATTTAAAATGAGCTTTCACTTTGTCTTGAGCAATATGCTTATATTCTCATTCAGTCTATAAGCTGTACGGTATATAACACTATGGCTGTTTTTTATAAACAAGAAAGACTAGTCTCAGTAATATACTCAAAGATAACCAGCTACAGCAGACAGTGTTGGGATGAAGACTCACTCTTCTTTGATGCAAAATGCCTATTCATTTTACTAAACCTGTGCTCCTCACAATGTGCTACTGCTAAGTCACTTCAGTCATGTCCGACTCTGTGCGACCCCATAGACGGCAGCCCACCAGGCTCCCCTGTCCCTGAGATTCTCAAGGCAAGAACACTGGAGTGGGTTGCCATTTCCTTCTCCAATGCATGAGAGTGAAAAGTGAAACTGAAGTCGCTCAGTTGTGTCTGACTGTTAGCGACCCCGTGGACTGCAGCCCACCAGCCCTCCGTCCATGGGATTTTCCAGGCAAGAGTACTGGAGTGGTCTGGGGGAAAACAGCATGGAATCACCTGGATCTAGTCAGAAATGGAATCCCAGGCTCCACCCATCTGCCTACTGAATCACAGTATGCATTCTAGAAGGAATCCCACAGTAAAAATTGAGAATCTTTCACTAGACCACCTGGCCTTTCAGACAGACTGCTGACATAGTGGTTATCTTCACAGCTGACCTGGTTCCTGGATGAGCTCCCAACACCACATACCCTTATACCAGCATGAGCTCCAGGCAAAACTAATTACTGCTTCTTTTTACATGTGGCACTGGTTTATGCCACCATTATGACCTTTTTCTGTGCCACACTGTGAGAGTAATGGCAGAAAGCAAAGAGGAACTAAAGAGTCTCTTGATGAAGGCGAAAGAGGAGAGCAAAAAAATTGACTTAAAATGCAACATTCAAAAAATTAAGATCATGGCATCTGGTCCCATCACTTCATGGCAAATAGACGGGAAAAAATGGAAACAGTGACAGATATAATTTTCTTAGCCTCCAAAATCACTGTAGACGGTGACTACCTCCATGAAATTAAAAGACGCTTGCTCCTTGGAAGAAAAGCTATGATAAACCTAGACAGCACATTAAAAAGCAGAGATATCACTTTGCTGACAAAGGTCCATATAGTCAAAGCTATGGTTTTCCAATATTCCTGTATGGACATGAGAGTTGGATCATAAAGAAGGCTGAGTGCCAAAGAATTGAAGCTTTCAAATTTTGGTGCTGGAGAAGACTCTCGAGAGTCCCTGGACAGCAAGAAGATCAAACCAGCAATCAACCCTGAATATTCATTAGAAGGATGAATGCTCAAGCTGAAACTCTAATACTTTGGCCACCTGATGTGAAGAGCTGATTCACTGGAAAAGACCCTGATGCTGGGAAACACTAAAGGCAGGATGAGAAGGAGGCAAAACTAAAGGCAAGATGAGGAGGCAACGGAGGATAAGGTAGTTGGATGGCATCACTGACCCAATGGACTTGAGTCTGAGCAAATTCCAGGAGGTAGTGAAGGACAGGGAAGCCTGGCATGCTGCAGCCCATGGGGTTGCAAAGAGATGGACATGACTCAGTGACTGAACAACAATGTGAGGGTAGGATGGATCTTGTCAATTTTTGTATCCTATGTGCCTATGACTTAAATAATGGTTGGTTAAATGAACAGACTAAAGAGCACTTTCTTAGTTATCTCAGAATTTTCCCTTTGTAATCTCTTCCCCCAAAGTATTCACCAGGCCTGACATTCCTCACACTGAGAGACACAACTGCTATCATTAGGAAGAGTTGCTGGTAAGTCAGATAGGCTAGACGGTAATCCACTCCCAGAGAAACGCTACTATAGTGGGGGAAATCTCAGTCAGGAGGCTTCCCCTGTCTTTGCCATTAGTAAGCTGCATGACTTTTGGCAAGTCCCTTCAGTTCCCTGAGTTTCCATTTCCCATCAAAGACAGATGAATTTGAGTTCTGAAATAGAGGAATTTTTCACCCATCATGATCTGCTATTTGCATTTCTATCACCTCTAAATGTTCAAACCCCAAACCTGTTCTTTATCCAAAGCCCTAAGCCTAAAGAGGTTCAGGGAATAGGGAAGAAGATGAGTATGTTCCATAACTGATCTTAATTCAAAAAAAGAAGAGATTCTTGAGGAAATTCATTCACACTGATGATGATCTTTCAGGAACTTTTAAAACTATGAGCGTTCCCTGTTCTAACAGCTCTTAGGTCTTACTTCTTGGGTACTTGGATGTCACCTGCAAAAGACACTAAATTGGTCACTTGTGTGGACAACTGTGCAGTTCTGGAAAAGTTAGAGAAAGAGAGAGAGACATCTGAATATACTCTCAGCTCTCTACAGCAATGCTCTACTACACTGTTTCAATGACACGGTTTGAGGTACGCCTCAAATGGTTGTTATTAAAAGAGCTATTATATATTAAACTTCATAAATGATTTTCTTTTTTTCTTAGAAAGTACTAGATTTTATTCAAGTTTATCCCCACCACCATTACTAGTTTCTATCTCCTTGTGCTTTTTTGAATGAGAGAAAGAGATGAAGCTATCAACAGCTCTCAAGGAGTCTCCTCTAATCAAGGCCTCATCTTATCTCTGCCACAGTGCTGAAATGTAGGTATGGTCAAGGAGTTGTATGGTTCAGATACACGTGAATGTCATTTTTCTCTTGTGTCCTAGGGATAAAAGTGTTGAGATATGCTGCATTTGGGGATGTTGACATCATAGTTTTGCAAGCAGAGTTCGTTTGTGAGATTTTCATGGCGTGTTGAAGAAAGCAATGTATTGGGAAGACAACCCAAGGCTGAACAAAGGGGTGGTTGTTATATATTTAAAATGCTTTTTTTCCATTAATAAGAGAAGATTTAATGGCTCTGGTGTCCCCAACTGCCATTAGAGCCGTGACTTTTTAATTATTTTGACTATAACATACAGTAAGAAATACATTGTCCAAAGTAACTATGGTGTGTGGGTATATACATATATAATGGCTTATATACGATGATAAATAGATGGGCTTCCCAGGTGACGGTAGTGGTAGAGAACCTGACTGTCAATGCAGGAGATATAAGAGAGGATGGTTTGATCCCTAAGTTGGGAAATTCCTGGAGGAGCACATGGCAATCCACCCTAGCATTCTTGCCTGGAGAATCTCACAGACAGAGGAGTCTGATGGGCTACAGTCCCTGGGGTCACAAAGAATCAGACATGACTGAAGTGACTTAGCACGCAATAGTTTATATAAGATAGGGAAAATATATAAATAAAACTTTAAAATATCATAAAACCATGCCTACTCTTACTATGTTTATAGTTCTTTATGGTATTTTTTTGGCTTCCCAGGTGGCTCAGTGGTAAAGAATTCATTTGCTAAGCCGGAGACACAGGTTCAATCCCTGGTTCAGGAAGATCCCTTAGAGAAGGAAATGGCAACCCACACCAATATTCTTCCTTGGAAAAACCCATGGACAGAGGAGTCTGGTGGGCTACAGTCCATGGGTTTGCAGAGTCAGACATGACTTAGTGACTAATCAACAACAACAACGTAGTATTTTTTATTCTAATGCACTTTTAAAAAAATGTCAGATGCAATCCACTAAATTGATTTCATGACATTAGTGGGTTGCAACTTAGAATTTAAAGATATTGCTTCATAAGTATCTACACTTTCCAGCCTTGACCAGTTGCTTACTGCCAATTAGCCGAAAATGACTGAGCTAGCGTCCTCTTTCACAGATAAATAAAGGCTGCAGTTCTGGCCAACAGATGATGACAGCTGTCTTAGAAACACTAGATGACTGGTTTGGCCATGATAAACAAAATAAAAACACTTCTTTCCGTTTAGTGGAACTCAATGAATTCTACAAAACATTCAGCCAAGCAGCTGTTGTTAAGCCATTCATCAATAAATTGTCCTACTTTATCACAAATTTATAAACCACTACACCATTGTGTTGATCAAGTCAGCTGAAAAGAAAGCATCATCAAGGTGGAATTACACCATTATCCTCACATAAATTTTTATTAATAAGGAAGTAGTTGGAATTTTAGTGTTGTTTTCTTCTAGAAATATGCAAAATCCAATATAAAAGAATCTGATCCTCTTCAAAGTTTGTCTATTTTTGCCTCAGTGGGATTCCAAACTATAAGCTAAAAGTTTCAGTTTTCACATTTTAGAAGTTTCAAATTCTATATTATCAGAACAGTTTTTATCTGTGAAATATTTTTAATTCTAAAAATATTTCTATGTTAAAAACTGAGATTTTTGTCATTGCTGTTAATTAACTATTTGGCCTCTTTGTGATTAAAAACAACAACAACAACAACAGCATTTTACTCAAAAGGGGTTTGTAAATATTTTCTCCCATTCTGAGGATTGTCTTTTGTCTTGTTTATGGCTTTATTTGCTATGCAAAAGCTTTTAATTCGGTCCCATTTGTTTACTTTTGTTTTTGTTTTCATTACTTTAGGAGGTGGGTCAAAAGGATCTTGCTGTGATTTATGTTAAAGAGTGTTCTGCTTATGTTTTCCTCTAAGAGTTTTAATGTATCCAGCCTTACATTTAGGTCTTTAATCCATTTTGAGTAAAATATATGTGGAATCTAGAAAAATGGTACAGACGAACCTATTTGCAAAGCAGTAGAAGGCAATGGCAACCCACTCCAGTACTCTTGCCTGGAAAATCCCATGGATGGAGGAGCCTGGTGGGCTGCAGTCCATGGGGTCGCTAAGAGTCGGACACAACTGAGCAACTTCCCTTTCACTTTTCACTTTCATGCATTGGAGAAGGAAATGGCAACCCACTCCAGTGTTCTTGCCTGGAGAATCCCAGGGACAGGGGAGCCTGGGGGGCTGCAGTCTATGGGGTCACACAGACTCGGACACAACTGAAGCAACTTAGCAGCAGCAGCTATAGGGACACAGACACAGAGGACAAACCTATGGACACCGGGGGCGAGGAGGTGGGATGAATTGGGAGATTGGGATGGACATAAACAGAAATGTGTATAAAATAGATAACTAGTGAGAACTTCGGGGGGAGGGGCTGGCAAAAATGAAAGGTACAATCTGTTCATTAGGACTTAAGTTAACCTTAAAAATGCACTCCAGTATATATTGGAATACTGTTTCATTACAGTTATAGGAGGTACCTAGAATAGTCAAAATCATAGAGTCAGAAAGTATATTGGTAGATGCCAAGGGCAGAGGGGGAATGAGGACTTAAAGTTTGATGGGGAAGAAGTTTCAATTTAGGAAGATGGAAAATTCAAGAGATGGATGATGGTTAAAAGTTGCACAACAGTGTGAGTGTACTTAGTGCTACTGAATTGTACAGTTAAATATGGTTAAAATAGTATGTCTTATGTGACTTCTACCACAATTAAAAAGAAATTAAAATGTGTTTCTTTCCTGAAAGTACCTTTAAAATCCATTCTGATACAGAATCAATGGCCATATGCCAGTTCTGACTAGTGAAATTTAAGAAGCAACCACCATAGAGTGTTATAGAGAACTGGAGTGACTTCATGTAAGTGCAACAAGGAGCTCAGAGAGAACAGTGGAGTAACTAAGCTGCTGCTTTGGGGGTGGCATGTGGTTTCTGCATTACTGAGTGGAAACTGGAGATTGTGATTGTTTTTACTCAAGCAATTTCTGCTCTTGTGGAAGAAATGAATGCAGGAGATAACCCCCATACAGTGCTTGAGCGTGTATGCTTCAGTCGTGTCTGAAGCCACTTCAGTAGTGTCTCTTTGCAATGCTCTGGACTGCAGCATACCAGGCTCCTCCGTCCATGGGATTCTCCAGGCAAGAATACTGGAGTGGGTTGCCATTTCCTCCTCCAGGGGATCTTCCCAACCCAGGGATCTAACCTGCATCTCTGGCATCTTCTGCATTGGCAGGCGGGTTCTTTACCCTTGAGAAGCCCCAAGCACTTGAGCTGCTGCTGCTGCTGCTGCTAAGTCACTTCAGTTGTGTCTGACTCTTAGCGACCCCATGGACTGCAGCTACCAGGCTCCTCCGTCCATGGGATTTTCCAGGCAAGAGTTACTGGAGTGGTACATATTCTGCTCTGGAGTGTAAATTGGATAAAGCGCTACCGTGTATCTGAGATTTTTTTTTTTTTTAATGCAATAGCTGAATGTGGACTCTTTTATGTCTGAAAAATAAATGTTTATTCATAAATCATTATTTTCTTATTTGGCAATGACTAGAGATATGCAAGCAAGATTGGACCATGCCAGGAAGGCTAAGCAGACCTAATCTCACGCTGAAGAAAACAAAAACACGAAAAAGATTTAATATGGACTTGGAGAAATATCCTGGTAACTCTTGTGATTGAGTTACTGGGCCAAGGAGCCAGTCCACACCCAGGAATAGGATGCTGTTATTCTGAGGAGAGTTATCCAATCCACTGAAATACATCCTGGAGTGAGGTCAGTCCTGAGACAGGATGACAGGCAAGACTTGCATGGAAGCACCCTCCTCTCATGGGACTGAAGGGCAACTGAGCTTGGATTTCCACTGGTGGCGGTTTAGTTGTTCCAAACCATACAGGAATCTCTGGGAGCTATGAATGCTAAGGTAGGATATGGGTCCCTGAGTTTGAACATTAGCAGAGCTAGCAGTTGTTGTAAAAATGTACTTATTATTTGTGTTGCATTTTTATGAGCCCCAAACCTTTCCTAGCTTCCCTCTGAGAGCCATGGCTAGTCTCATTTGTGCTGTCGGACACTGAAGAGTCAGCATGACAGCACCTCAGCGGTATGAGAGAGAGAGACCAGGAAACGGAGAGACAGAGAGAGTGAGCTTGTGCTGTGCATGATACTGAACAAGGGTTGGTGGTAAGAGGATCACTGTGTGTGGGGTTTCTTCCTTGGGTTGTTAGCCACAGAGGCAGCGGTGTGATGGCAAGATGGGGAGCCTAGACTGGAAGTACCAGTTAGACTTGGTCAGGAAAATACATGGGGTAATTCTCTGGGAAACCCTTAGAAATAATGTAGAGACCTTCTCAGAAAGGCTAATTTCTGGCTATTTTGAAATAAAAGATGAAGGTACATAGAGATGAAACAAGCATGAATAAATCCTTTTTGTAATATTGCAAAAATATTTTCAGAATCTATTAATCACATTGGAATAAGACTGATTCTCTGTCTTTCCTAGCAATAGATGAAAAAATTCATTAGTGAAACGTGAACTCACAAAGAAAGTGAGTTTGGTTTAGCAAAATTGGTTATTCTCTGCTTCCATGTTAGAGTGCTATTTCTGGTGGCTTCCGGCACAATTATTCCATATCTTCTTAAAGATGGTGGAGAGTGGGATAAATGGACAGAATTTAAGGGTGACCTGCTAAAGATTTTTTAAGGTGAAATAAAGGTTTCTACTGTCTGCTTCCTCCTCTGTAAAACTGATCCTAGGAAGTTTGGGAAACTCCGTGCCATTTTTGCTTCTTGGACACACCGAGCTCTAGTTTAAGGTCATTTTGTAGCTGGGCCAGTTTGGAGACAATAGCAACATGAAAAAGAACAACTGAGAGCTGCAACTTATTGTCAAACGGTTTGACCACAAATATTAAAATAAACTCAATGTATATTTAATTGTATGTAGATGTGTATGCACAGAGAGAGTATAGCAGCATGTTAAACATTGGTAAATCTAGGTTTAAATTTGTTAGTTATTATACACTTGCAGTGTTCCTATAGATTTGAAAATTTTCAAACTAAAAAGTGCTGGAAGGGTGGGAAGGAGCAATAGAGAATTCTTTAGTCTTGAAAGAGGTGATAATCAGAGTATAGATATCAAATTAATAAGGTCATTATATTTTTGTATTATGCAGTATTATGCAACTTTATGTTAGACAGTGACTAGCCTAGGGCTTAGAAATTAGAAGGGATTCACTTATTTTTTGATTAGTATAGATTAAACCACTTTTCACTCCATTGTAAGAACATACCAAGGGAACCTCTGGAGAAAGCAGTGCATTCCCCTGTATTCTTGAAGCTGTATGATACCCGTGTCCACATATGTATTTCACCCTTGAGTGGCAGCTTAGGGATAGGAAGATGTACTGTACTCTACATAAAGGAAAACAACAGAATTGGAAAGACTAGAGATCTCTTCAAGAAAATTAGAGATATCAAGGGAACATTTCATGCAAAGATGGGCTTGATAAAGGACAGAAATGGTCTGGACCTAACAGAAGCAAAAGATATTAAGAAGAGATGGCAAGAATACACAGAAGAACTGTACAAAAAGATCTTCATGACCCACATAATCACAATGGTGTGATCACTCACCTAGAACCAGACATCGTGGAATATGAAGTCAAGTGGGCCTTAGAAAGCATCACTACGAACAAAGTTAGTGGAGGTCATGATGGAATTCCAGTTGAGCTATTACAAATCCTCAAAGATGATGCTGTGAAAGTGCTGATACTCAATATGCCAGCAAATTTGGAAAACTCAGCAGTGGCCACAGGACTGGAAAAGGTCAGTTTTCATTCCAATCCCTAAGAAAGGCAATGCCAAAGAATGCTCAAACTACCACACAATTGCACTCATCTCACACGCTAGTAAAGTAATGCTCAAAATTCTCCAAGCTAGGCTTCAGCAATATGTGAACCGTGAACTCTCTGATATTCAAGCTGGTTTTAGAAAAGGCAGAGGAACCAGAGGTCAAATTGCCAAAATCTGCTAGATCATGGAAAAAGCAAGAGAGTTCCAGAAAAATATCTATTTCTGCTTTATTGACTATGCCAAAGCCTTTGACTGTGTGGATCACAATAAACTATGGAAAATTGGGAAAGAGATGGGAATACCAGACCACCTAACCTGCCTCTTGAGAAATCTGTATGCAGGCCAGGAAGCAACAAAATGTGATGGAATGTTCGTTCCCCTGATATCTCTAACCTGCCTCTTGAGAAATCTGTATGCAGGCCAGGTTAGAACTAGACATGGAACAAGAGACTGGTTCCAAATAGGAAAAGGAGTAGGTCAAGGCTGTATATTGTCATCCTGCTTATTTAACTTATATGCAGAGTACATCATGAGAAATGCTGGACTGGAAGAAACAGATTCTCCTGGAATCAAGATTGCCAGGAGAAATATCAGTAACCTCAGATATGCAGATGACACCACCATTATGGCAGAAAGTGAAGAAGAACTCAAAAGCCTCGTGATGAAAGTAAAAGAGGAGAGTGAAAAAGTTGGCTTAAAGCTCAACATTCAGAAAACGAAGATCATGGCATCCAGTCCTATCACTCCATGGGAAATAGATGGGGAAACAGTGGAAACAGTGGCAGACTTTATTCTTTTGGGCCCCAAAATCACTGCGGATGGTGACTGCAGCCATGAAATTAAAAGATGCTTACTCCTTGGAAGAAAAGTTGTGACCAACCTAGACAGCATATTAAAAAGCAGAGACATTACTTTGCCGACTAAGGTCCATCTAGTCAAGGCTATGGTTTTTCCAGTAGTCATGTATGAATGTGAGAGTTGGATTGTGAAGAAAACTGAGCACCGGAGAATTGATGCTTTTGAACTGCGGTGCTGGAGAAGACTCTTGAGAGTCCCTTGGACTGCAAGGAGATCCAACCAGTCCATTCTGAAGGAGATCAACCCTGGGATTTCTTTGGAAGCAATGATGCTGAAGCTGAAACTCCAGTACTTTGGCCACCTCATGCGAAGAGTTGACTCACTGGAAAAGACTCTGATGCTGGGAGGGATTGGGGGCAGGAGGAGAAGGGGACAACAGAAGATGAGATGACTGGATGGCATCACTGACTCAATGGCCATGAGTCTGAGTGAACTCCGGGAGTTGGTGATGGACAGGGAGGCCTGGCGTGCTGCGATTCATGGGGTCGCAAAGAGTCGAACATGACTGAGCGACTGAACTGACTGACCGACCCCAGGGACTGCAGCATGACAGGCTTCAATGTCCTTCACAATCTCCTGGACTTTGCTCAAACTCACGTCCATTGAGTCAGTGATGCCATCCAAGCATTTCGTCCCATGTGGTCCCCTTCTCTTGCTTCCCTCAGTCTTCCCCAGCACCAGGGTCTTTTCCAATGAGTCAGCTCTTCATATCAGGTGGCCAAAGTACCGAGCTTCAGCTTCAGCATTGGTCCTTCTAATGAATATTCAGGGTTGAATTCCTTTGGGATGGACTGGTTTGATCTCCGTGCTGTCCAAGGGTCTCTCAAGAGTCTTCTCCGGCACCAAAGTTTGAAAGAATCAGTTTTTTGGTGCTCAGCCTTCTTTAAAGCCATATAGCTGTATTAAATGTCTCCATGATCACTTATAAGTAAATGTTAAGACATATAACCAAAATGATTTCTTAGGACTTAGTGCATTCTTTGCCAACATTTAAAAGGAGAGCTGTTTTTCTAATCAAATATAAGTACCTTATTTCTTCAAAAACCTTTTAAAAAAACGTGTGGGTGATAATGATTTTCCACATGTGAGTTAAGTATCTCCCACAATTATTCTGATCATGATAAGAGAAAAATTTTAGATTATAAACTAAAAATAGAAAATGATACTAATTAGAATGCTTTAATTAGTTAAAAAATATAGAAATATGCTACAGATTGTAAAAGTTTGCTGAAAGGTCTTCTTGACATTTATAATTTTCTTTTCAGTAACCCTCTAAGTAGAGATGATTTAAAAGTAGTTTACTGATGGTTCAAGAGTTTAGAAGTGTCCCTCCCACCTTGATTATTCTGTCACCAGAGTTGAGGAGAATAAGAGGAAAAAGGGTCCTTCTCCTATCTTCTTCAGTCTCTAGATAGGGTTGAAACTCAAGATATCTGTGGTGACTGCCTTAAGAAAGAGATAAATGGTCTGGAGCCCAAGCAAGGCAGAGGTGGATGTATTTGTAACTTGGAAATTTCAGTGAAGTTGGGAAGAAAACTGTGGGCCTTCTTCTGGATAAATATGTCCAGTGTAATTATTAAGCTTAAAAAATGCCAAAGGAAAAAGTGTGTTGGGGGAACCCTCACATTTATTTGGAGTCCTGCATCTGGAAGCTTTTTTCTCCCCTTAGGAAATACTTGTGGCTCTTTGTTCCTGTCAAGGAGGAAAATGTGCTTGTAAATTTCACCCAAGAGAAAGCATATCTTTGCATCCACTGCACCAGGAAGGAATAGACCCAACCCCACAAACACAGGCCAAAATTCCAGAAATTTGACCAAAGGCAACTAGGGGGGGGGTGAGAGTAAGGGGGTGGATTTATGCAAGAAAAGCAACCCAACCTGGCAGAAAATTTCAGTGAGGAAGTTCTCTGGGCCAAACTTGGCCTCAAAGAAAAATACTCCACCCTGTCAAAGCTGCTAAGATGGCAAGGGAGGCAGTGGCTTCATCGGCCCTGCAGACTCCCTAGACAAACGGATCCCTCTGAGACCAGCCAAAGCAAACTTCCTGTTACACACTAGACATACATCTATATGCACAGAGGTCAGTCTTGCGTGTCAGGGAGTTGCCTGTGGTGCGAGAGGAGCCAGGGAAACCATCCCTAAGTTTCTCAGACTGCCTGTCTGAGTGCTTAAGATTAAACCATTGTTGGTTCTTTCCTTTTGTTAGAATTGTAGCTCAGACCGTAAAGAATCTGCCTGCAACACAAGAGACCTGGGTTCGATCCCTGGGTCAGGGGAAGATCCTCTAGAGAAGGAAATGGCAACCCACTCCAGTATTCTTGCCTGGAGAATCCCATGGATAGAGGACTTTGGTAGGCTACAGTCTGTGGGGTCCCAAAGAGTTGGACACGACTGAGTGACTGACACTACCATTACTATACTCACTTGAGGTTTCCTTAAAATGTAAACTAGCCTGGGAGCAGGGGTAGGGAAGTTACGTATTGTAGGGTTTCATTCAAGTTTTTTTGTATTAAAACCTGAGGTTTTGCTCCATACACGTTCAAGCAGCCGCACTCTTTATTGCCACTAACTACTCTTCCTTATTCCCACTTCTTACGGCGGATGTGAAATATTTTTCCACCACAGAAAGTAAATTGTCCTCCAGGTGAGGCAGGAAAGGAAGGATGGAGATTATACGGTTCTTTCTCTGCCTTGCCTGTTTTCCAACTGTGAGAAGAAGCCTCACCTGGAATTCCTTAGTTACACCCCCAACAAATTCCTTAGTTACACCCCCAACAAGATGGTGTCCCTCATTCTGGGGGCAAAACCAGATTCTCATATGGGGGTTTCCAGATGTCAGCTGTTGCCTTGCCAGTCAGATGTACCTGGAGTCTGAGAGTGTGGCAATCCCTCTGCCCTCTTTTGAAACCAATACAAGTAATTAACATACTTTACACTCTTAAAAGGGCTTCCCAGGTGGTGCACTCTCACTCTAGTTGCTTTAGTCCTGTTCAGCTCTTTGCATCCCCATCAACTGTAGCCCACCAGGCTCTTCTGTCCATGGAATTCTCCAGGCAAGAATACTGGAGTGGGTTGTCATTCCCTTCTCCAGGGGATCTTCCCGACCCAGGGATCAAACCTGGGTTCCTGCCTTGCAGACTTTACCGCCTGAGCCACCAAGGAATTCCAGGTGGCACTAGTGGTGAAGAACCCGCCTGCCAATGCAGGAGACACAACAGACGGGTTCAACCCCTGGGTCAGGAAGATCCCCTGGAGGACGGCATGGCAACCCACTCCAGTATTCTTGCCATGGATACAGGAGCCAGGCAGGCTTCAGGTCTCCAAGAGTCGGACAGGAAGGACTGAGTGACTATCACACACACACACATACTCTTAAATCCTTTCCTGGGTGAGGCCTGGTGCTTCAACCAGAAACCTCAGCAGAAGCATTTATTGTTTCATCTTAAAGAAACATTCTTATAATGAATGAAACCTGCTACTTTGAATATTTAGTTTCTACCTTATATAATTTTAAAAATTTGTTTTCATTACCAGACTTCATGACCATCTCCTCAGCCATGGATATCTTGCCAGGTTCACATTGGCCCTTGCAAAAGGAAATTTTTGGTATTTCCCTGGCAGTACAAGTAAGAGCTCAGCAATGAAAGGTGATTGCAGAGCCTCGTGTTGTTAATTTTGTGCAGCTTGGACTTGTGGTTGAGGCCTGCACCTGTGAGACAAGCACACACACACCTACATACACACCCCATGGAATCCCAGGCCCAAAGTCTGAGTGGCACTGACTTAAGCTTCTGGTTCATATTTCAGCTTTCAAGACTCCTGGCCTCAGTTCTGCCCAGTGTATCAACAAGAACTGCCGCTCAGATCAAGTTGGAGATGCCCATGGACTGTTAATAAGAACATTAGGACTCTTCAGAAAATCTCTGTCTAGATAGACAGTCTGTTTGACCCCTTTCATCTCTTTCAGATTTCTCTGCCCAGACTTTTTCCTCTTTCCTGAGGTACCTTTCTAAGGCTTGCAAACCCCACAATCTTTAGAGACAACTCTCCTCATCACGTACAAGTAGACACCCTTGCCTCCATCTAAACTTTTGTTCTAGTTCTTCCTTGCAAGCAATATTGTAACAACTAATATTTTTGACACTTGCAGTTTACAAAACATAGATACCTATGTTGAACCCAAACAACTCTGTCCGGACTGTAAAATTATCCCCATTTTAGCATAAAAACAAATGTAAGGCTCAGAGGTTCAGTGACTTACTCAAGTTACAGGGTAATTGATGAACTTGTGGCCCTCCTGTTCTGCCTATTGGGGGCCCCACCATCAACCCTGCATGTTCTGTGACTACCTGGACCATGTTATCTTCTCTGCATCAGTCTACTTATGCTTCCCAAAGGCAGGAGAAAGCTTCTTTCTTGGAGTTCATTTCCTGAATGAGAAAGAGCAATTCTTCAGCAAGTTTGCAAGTGAGATTTTATGTATATATGTATTTATACATGCTTAGCATAAACTGGGCTTCCCAGGTAGTACAGGGGTTAAGGAATCTGCCTGTCAATGCAGGAGATGTGGATTTGATACTTGGGTTGGGAAGATTCCCCTCGAGAAGGGAAAGGGTACCCACTCCAGTATTCTTGCCTGGAAAATTCCATGGACAGAGGAGCATAGCAGATTACAGGGTTGAATATGACTGAGAGACTGAGAATGCATATTCATACACACACACTACATACATGTATTTTATCTTTATTTTCCCATCTCATGATGGCCTTACTCCTACTAGAGATAATTCAGTATCTTCTCAGCAATTTCTATATGACCATGTTCATCAGAGAAAGTAACATTTAGGCTGAATAGTGTGAACTAGCCCAAGTAGGTTCCCAATTTGAGTAATGCCCCTCTTTGGACCAGTTGATGAGCATGAGAGCAACAGTCTCCTCAGTGCAGGTTCCTTGGAGGGAGAGGGGGACCGGGAGAATAGGGGAGGAATCCTAGGATCTCTTTGCAGTCTAAGGTTCATGGAGAAAAGTATTGGGGGCAGATGCTGAAAGCATTGTTTTCACAAATGACTTCCTGAAACTCATGACACAGCAATGCTTCTTCAGGGCCCAGCTGGAAAGGTGTAAGGGAGAGGTGTGGGAAATGTAACTCCTAATTTTGATGGAAAAGAACAGACTTTTTGCAGAAGAAGGCTTAGAGGGAGCCCAGCTCATTCCTTGGAGGGAAACAGCAAGAAGGGGCACGAAAGCAGCTTTCACCCAGGACAGCAGAAGTAACGGCTCTGAATTCTAGAGGTCTGAGTGGGAAAGGACTTCAGCAAACTATGCAAGACACCCCAGATTCCCACCAGAATAACTTGGGGCCCCTTTTAGGTGAGGAAGAGACCAGGTCCCACAGTTATACAGGAGAGAACTGAAGATGTGACTATCAATGGTAATAGGGCCTCCATCACCACGATTAACCAGCCTTTGGGATGCTGGGGTACAAATACTGGAGAATCCCAACATAAATTTTGGCCAGCCTTCCAGTTTGTCATAATGTGATAACTGCACGTCTAGTTTTTGAGGGAAAAAAAGAAAGGTTTTTAATTTGTCCACACAATAATAGCAGTTACAGGCAAATGTTCATTGAGAATGACTGCCTGTCAAGGACTGACAGCTTTCTCAGTACTATGGACAATGAGGTAAGTGATAGGTGGGGATAAGTTAGCCCTACCAGCCCTCTTTTAACTGCTCCAGACTTTATAACCTCTGACAGAGTCCCCCGTGGAACAAGGGCATTTAGGCAGGAGGCAAGGCTTGGCTCATCCCTTAGAGAACTGATATGAGAACAAAATGAAGAGAGCTTTCTGTTTCTTTTTACTAGTGTATTTTCTCATTCTTTTTCTTGGTAGAGTATACATTCAGCCTGAAGATAGGGCTGTGTGAAAGAGAAAAACACTGGAGCTCAGCCAACTAGGTTGAATTCCCAACCTGTGACGTGAACAGTGGACAAACCTCTTAAACACCATTCTCATCAGTCGAGAAATGGCTCTAACTGTGGAGGGCAGGGCTACATCCCAATTAGAAACTCTGCACTCAGACTGCCCAGGTGTCACTCCTAGCTCTACTGCTCCCGTGTGACCTGGGGCCAACTATCGATATTGAACCTTTTTGAACCTCAGCTTTTTCATCTGTAAAATGAGAGAAGTATTACTACCTCATAAGTTTGGTATGAGGATGAACTGAAGGGAAAAAATACAAGATCCATAGCTCCTGGCACATTTCATGCACTCAAAAGTATCACTTATTAACTATGCATATTTTTGATGCATTTTTATTTATACCTGAGCTGTTATTTTTTAATGGGAATTTATTTTTGTTAGAGGTTGTTTTTCTTTTTGAGAAACCTCTAACTGATTTAAGACACCCACTCCTAAGCTCATCTTTGGCTTAAAGGTCTCTGCTTTGTGCTTTTTGTATGAGTACTTCTTTCACAGTACTTACGACAGTGTACTTCAGTTTGTGTGTGTGTGTGTGTGGGGGGGTTGGTTGGTTTGTATCTTTCACTAAATTATAGATTAATTGAGGGCAGGGAATTTGTTCCCAGAACATAGCACACTGTTCAGTTCAGTTCAGTCTCTCAGTTGTGTCCGACTCTCTACAAGCCTATGGACTGCAGCATGCCAGGTCCCCTGTCCATCACCAACTCCTGGAGCTTGCTTAAATTGATGTCCATTGAGTCGGTGATGCCATCTCACCCTCTGTCCTCCCCTTCTTCTCCTGCCTGCAATCTTTCTCAGCATCAGGGTCTTTTCCAATGAGTCAGTTCTTCGCATCAGGTAGCCAAAGTATTGGATCTTCAGCTTCAGCATCAGTTCCCTCCAATGAATATTCAGAACTGATTTCCTTTAGGATTTACTGGTTTGATCTCCTTGCAATCCGGGGGACTCTCAAGAGTCTTCTCCAGTACCACAGTTCAAAAGCATCAATTCTTCAGTGCTCAACTTTCTTTATGATCCAACCCTTAACATCCATACATGACTACTGGAAAAACCATAGCTTTGACTAGACAGACCTTTGTTGGCAAAGTAATCTCTCTGGTTTTTAATATGCTGTAGGCCTTCACCAAATATTTCTAGGAAAAGTGCAGAAGTGAATAGATATCTAAAATGAATTCTGATTAGCAAGGCGATAGATGCTTTTGATTGGAAGGAGACAGAAATCCTTTCCTGCAATATATATCAGAACATAAGTGGCCTGGGCTAAATTAACTGTAGGCCAAAACAAAGAGACCTGGTCCCTGTGTCTTAGCTCCTGCAGTAATGGCTGGCCCCTAAGGCTCTCCCAGACCACAAAGCTGTAAGTTTGATCTGGAAGATGTGTCCCTAGCCTCAGTATAGCCTCCCAAGAATGTGGCTACAGTCCTTGGGACTGTTTCCTAGAAAATGGAGGACTCAGCTGAGGAAGTGCAGCTGCCTGAGGAATTGAATTTGACTCCTCCCGCTGCTGTTATTTTACCTCCTAACGGTCTCCCTGGACCAGATCTTTCCCTCCGCTCTGTTCCCATAACCCTGGCTTTAGTTCAGTTCCTCATCATTTCTTGCCTGAATTAGTGCATCACCTGGCTTCCTGGTTTTTTCCATCTCATTCTCCACAGTGCTTCAGGATGAACATTCTACACGGCAGACCTTTCCCTACCACCTGCCATTTTTCAGCGTCTATCTGCTTCCTACATCCCTGAGGACAAAGGCTGAATGGGGCTCACTAGTTCTTTCAGGGTAGATATATGCATTCTGCTCATTTCTCCTTCTTCATCTCTTCCTCCCAATCTTCTTTGTATATTTGCACATCTAATCTACGTGATGTTACAGATCAGACCCCTCTCTCAAGTCCATGTTTCCATGTGCTCTAGGAAGTAATCCCTGTCTCTTCCTAAGATGGTTTACTATCCTTTCATTTGTTAGATGCAAGAAGATACCCAGATCTTTCCTTCACCAGAGTAATAATCATATTGAATTATTGTTGTTCAGTCTCTCAGTTGTGTCCAACTCTTTGAGACCCCATAGAAGGCAGCACAACAGGCTTCCCTGTCCTTAACTATCTGCCTGAATTTGCTTAGACTCATGTCCATTGAGTTGATAATGCCATCCAAACATCTCATCCTCTGTCACTCCCCTTCTCCTGCCCTTAATCTTTCCCAGGAGGAAGGTATTTTCCAATGAGTTGGCTCTGCATCAGGTGGCTGAAGTATTAGAGCTCCAGATTCAGCAGCAGTCCTTCCAACGAATATTCAGAGTTGATTTCCTTTAGGATTGTCTGATTGATCTCCTTGCTCTCCAAGGGACTCTCAAGAGTCTTCTCCAGCACCACAGTTAAAAAGTATCAATTCTTTGGAACTCAGCCATCTTTATGGTACAACTCTCACATCCATACATGACTACTGGAAAAACCATAGCTTTGACTGTATACATCTTTGTTGGCAAAGTGATCTCTGCTTTTTAATATGCTTTCTAAGTTGGTTCATAGCTTTTCTTCCAAGGAGCAAGCATCTTTTAATTTCATGGCTGCAGTCACTGTCCACAGTGATTTTGGAGCCCAAGAAAATAAAGTCTGTTACTGTTTCCATTGTTTAGCCATCTATTTACCATGACGTTATGGGACCAGATGCCATGATCTTAGTTTCCTGAATGTTGAGCTTTAAACCAGTTTTTTCACTCTCCTCTTTCACCTTCATCAAGAGGCTCTTTAGTTCTTCTTCCCTTTCTACCGTGAGGGTGGTGTCATCTGCATGTCTGAGGTTATTTGATATTTCTTCTGGCAATCTTGATTCCAGCTTTTGCTTTATCCAGCCTGGCATTTCGCATGATATATTCTGCATATAAAGTTAAATAAGCAGGGTGACGGTATAGAGCCTGGACATACTCCTCTCACAATTTGGAAACAGTCCATTGTTCCATGTCTGGTTCTAACTGTTGCTTCTTGACCTGCATACAGATTTCTTGGGAGGCAAGTAAGGTGGTCTGGTATTCCCATCTCTTAAAGAATTTTCCACAGTTTGTTGTGATCCATACAGTCAAAGGCTTTAGCATAGTCAATGAAGCAAAAGTAGATGTTTTCCTGTAATTCACTTCCTTTTTCTATGATCCAACAGATGTTGGCAATTTGATCTCTGGTTCCTCTGCCTTTTCTAAACAGAGCTTGGACATCTGGAAGCTCTTGGTTCACATACTAGTGAAGCCTAGCTTGAAGTATTTGGAGCATTACCTTGCTACAATGTAAAATGAGTACAGTTGTGCAGTATTTTGAACATTCTTTGGCACTGCCCTTCTTTGGAATTGGAATGAAAACTGACCTCTTCCCCTCCTGTGCCCACTGCTGAGTTTTCCAAATTTGTTGTTTTATTTTGTGTGCAGGACTTTAATAGCATCATCTTTTAGGATTTGAAATAGCTCAGCTAGAATACCATTGCCTCCACTAGCTTTGCTGGTAGTAATGCTTCCTAAGGCCCACTTGACTTCACACTCCAGGACTGACATAAGCTAACTACTGAACTCATTCATCTAGCTTCCATTCTGGAGAAGGCAATGGCATCCCACTCCAGTACTCTTTCCTGGAAAATCCCATGGACGGAGGAGCCTGGTAGGCTACAGTCCATGGGGTTGCTAAGAGTCGACACGACTGAGCGACTTCACTTTCACTTTTCACTTTCATGTATTGGAGAAGGAAATGGCAACCCTCTCCAGTGTTCTTGCCTGGAGAATCCCAGGGATGGGGAAGCCTGGTGGGCTGCTGTCTATGGGGTCACACAGAGTCGGACACGACTGAAGACTTAGCAGCAGCTTCCATTCATTCATTCTCTTATTCAGTGCTGTTACAGTGCCCTTACCAGACAGTCTTCTTGATGCTAGAGAGCCATGTACACGTAACTAAGCCAAGAAATAATCCTACTCTCATAGAGCTTACATTCTAGTAGAAGAAGAAAAATAATAAATACATGAACAAATTATTTTCCAATAAAAATGTGATACAAATTTTTGAAGGGAATAAATAGGGTGAAATATTGATTATATAATGTCCTGGTATGTGAGCAGGGGAGTATCAGGGAAGACCCTTCTGAGGGAGGTAATATTTGAATGAAGTCCAGAAGCATGATGAGAGGAAAACTATGCACAGTACTGGGGATGCATGAAGTCCAAGGAAACACTGAGCCTAGAGTGCTGGAGGAAGGGAAGAAGTCACTGTTCCTGGATTACATCAGAAGTCCCCAGTTGACTGTAAGCTCTCTGAGACTCTGGGCAGTATCTCATACCTTCCTATATTCATCAGTCTAGACTTATGCCCAGAAACCAACAGGTGTTAGTAAGTATTTGAATGAATAAATATGATTTTAAAATTAGATGTTCTTTGGTATTTCACTTGAAAAACTGAAAAGGTCTTATCTTTTTATTATAAGAACTTTTGTCCTAGGAACTATAATAAAATATTCTTCCCCTACCCCCACCAACTTTATTGAGATATAATTGACATATTACATGGAATAAATTTAAAGTGGACAAAGTGATGATTTGATATATTTATGCATTTTGAAATGATTATCACAATAAAATTAGTTCACTTATCCATCACTTCATGTAGTTACCTGTGTGTGTGTGTGTGTGTGTGTGTGTGTGTGTGTGTGTGTGTGTGTGTGTGTGTGTGTGGTGAGAACATTTAAGATCCATCCTCTAAGCAAATTTCAAGCAAACAACACTTTAGTGTTAACTGTAGTCACCATGCTGTACATTAGAACTTCAGAACTTTTTCATCTTATAATTGCATATCTGTACACTTTGGCCAATATCTCCCCATTTTCCCCAGCTGCCAGCCCCTAACAAACCATTCTACGCTCTGTTTGCATTTGGCTTTTTAGATTCCACACATATGAGATCATAGAGTATTTGTCTTTCTCTGTGTGACATTTTACTTAGCCTCAAATGCCCTCAAATTTCATTCAGTTGTTACAAATGGCAGGATTTCCTTCTTTTTTATGACTGAATAATATTTATTGTATATTTTCTTTAACACAATACTATTCGAAGGAAATAAATAGGGTGAAATATATACAATATTATTCTATACAGATACAATAATATTTAGTGTATATATTCTTTTTCATACCACATTTTATCCATTCATCCACTGATGAACAAGGTTATTTCCATGCCTTAGCTATTGTAAATAATGTGGCAATGAACACAGTGGGGAGGGGGTGCAGATACCTTTTGAGATAATGATTTTGTATCTTTCAGATATGTACCCAGGAGTGGGATTGCTGCATCATTTGGAAGTTCTATTTTTAATTTTTTGAGAAATGTCCATACTGTTCTTCACTCTGGCTGTACTAACTTACATTCCCAGCAACCATGTGTCATATTTCCTTTTTCCCAATATCCTCACCAACATTTGTTATCTCTAATCTTTTTGATAATAGCCATTCTAATAGGTATGAGGTGATCATCTCATTGCAGCTACATAAAATATTCTTGTCACCATTCTTGGGAGTTGTTTGAGGTTTCCTTACTGTAATCTATTCCCTTGTTGGTTGCCATTTTGGAGAAAATTGCTCCCTGGTGCCATACTGCAAGACTAGCACAGCAGGGAATGAAGTCATACTAGGGTTAATATGCATTTAGTAACCTGGCTAGTTAGGTTGTTTTTCTTATCAATATAAATAAATGCAGTACCAAAGCAGAGAAACAAAACTCCTGAAAAGGGCGAGGGAAGGCCATGGCTTCCCAAGAGCTTAAACAAAGAAGGCATTGTGAAATATGTGTATCTTAAAAAATTACTGGGGACTTCCCTGGCAGACCAATGGTTAAGACTCCATGCTCCATAAGCAAGGGGAACAGGTCTGATCTCTGGTCGGGGAACTCAGATCCCACATGAAGCATGGCATGGTCAAAAAAGTGTCTCTTCTCTCTTAACCACATCCTTTTCCAATTGTCTTCTAATCAGCCAAAATCTTGTGATCTTTCCATATTAACATGTTAATATTGCATCATCACTCACTACTATAAACAGATGCCCAGGCTGGATGATCTCTCTATTCCCATCCTCCAGCCTCACAAGGTCTTGAATATTTGTGGCTTCCTTATTCTGTAAGTTCCTTGACAGTCAATGCTTTTATTTCCTGATGGAATCCTCCTTCTGAAGCAAAACTTTTCTAGAAGAAATCAACTTATCCTTCATTCTGTTATTTTTATTTAAAAAAATTTCCTCCCACTGAGCACCTTTCTGGAACAATTTTCAAACTTGTTCTTCAATAATAACTTTTTCTCCTTCTTTCTCAACAGGAATTTCTCCTGAATTACTCTAGTTTAAAAGAGATCTATGATGATATCAATCACCTTGGCCTATTCCACTTAATCTCTTATGACTGATAATGACTGAATCAGTGTTTTAATAATGTGCTATTTTTAAAAGACCAGTTCATAGCAAATTGATTATAACAAACTTCAAGCAACACCATTTTTTTTGTATAGAGTATATGGCCTCTTTGGAGTATGAGTGCAATGTGAGTCCCATCTTGAGTCTTTGTGGACACGTCTGACCAACTTGTGGAAAGAACCCACCAGAAACCTACTTGAATGTGGATTAAGAAACATCCTGTGGAGAGACCTAATCGTAAGAGAAGAAGGAACTAGGCAAAGGAGGGGAGGAATGATTTTGAGCAGCAAAGTGGTTGTCATTTAGATTTAAACCCTGCTGGAGTGAGTCCCATAGAGAGAAAGTAGGGCTATCAGAAATAAAAACCAAGAACAGCTTTACTTACAAACACAGTGCTGAGACAAGAACCAAACTAGCTGGCTGCACAGTGGTGACAGCGCGATGAAGCTTTCGTGCCTGCTTCTCAACACAACGCTCTGAAGCTTTAAACCTTTGACTCAAAGGTCTTTATTGCCTTCACTATTGCAAAATACAGTAGGACCTTCCGATATGGTGGCTTGCAATGGTTGTCTGGCAGGTGCTGGCACAGTAGGAAATGCAACTAGCAGAGGCAGAGCACAAAGAACACACCCAGGGACATTTACAAGTGCTTGAGAAGTGCAGGAAGTTGAAGTCCTACAGAAATACCCCCTGGAAGGTAAGGTAGGAGCCCATGGAATTTAGATTTGATCTTTAATGTGACTCTATCACTGTCCTCAAGCTATGGCAGCCTGGGGAAACATGTATTAAATAAAATCCTGAGATCTCTGCTGGGGCAGAAGTAAGGAATGCCTGAATTGGAATTAAAGAACAACATGACTATGTAGTTTTCTTCATATCAAAACTGGACATTTGGTTGGAAAATATATTTAGACTACAATCTGGCCACAAGTAATATATTCTCTTTTATGTTCTGACTGAATAAAAAGCAAATCCAAGATGTCAGCTGGTGACCTAGCATCTCCAAAAACTTGTAAAGCAAATTAATTACAGAATTTATAGTTGCAAGCACATTTTCCCAGGTTCTTCTGGTTTCATGATTTTTGCTTTTAAATCTTGTTAACTTCTAATATACTTATGATGTGGATTTGTTCCTAATGCAGAACACATTTTAATATTCTTGTTTTTGGCAAGGTTTTACACAAACATGTTACTTCCAGAAAGTGACTTAATAAGAAATGTTAATAGAAGCACCTTTATAGTGTTCATAGGCATTTAGTCTTTAATAATATGTGGAAATCAGATTTTCTAAATCCTATAATTGCTAAACTTAATACATTAAGAAACTTAACTTTTATTCTGTATAGTAAATAAGCATTATAGAAGGGCATAGGCAATAAAAAGTGGATATTTATTTAAAATTCTAATTCTTATTAATTTTTTAAATTACATATAAAGTGTTCTAATTATAAAATATTTAGAAGAGTTCAGACACTTTACTAAGAAAATTAACCACAAGCCCCATCACCTCAATCTGTTGAAGATGACCACTGTTACAATTTTTTGTATTTTCCTATACATGCTATATATAATATACTAAAAGGGATTAATATGGCATGGTAGTTTTTATATCCTTTTATATTTTTCACCAACTATGTTTTCTTAGCTCATTTCTCTATCGTTTGGAAAGTTTAATTATATTTTTTTCTATTCAGTTCAGTCGTTCAGTCATGTCCAACTCTTTGCGACCCCATGAAATTCAACACGCCAGGCCTCCCTGTCCATCACCAACTCCCCGGAGTTCACTCAGACTCACGTCCATCGAGTCAGTGATGCCATCCAGTCATCTCATCCTCTGTCGTCCCCTTCTCCTCCTGCCTCCAATCCCTCCCAGCATCAGAGTCTTTTCCAATGAGTCAACTCTTCGCATGAGGTGGCCAAAGTATTGGAGTTTCAGCTTCAGCATCATTCCTTCCAAAGAAATCCCAGGGCTGATCTCCTTCAGAATGGACTGATTGGATCTCCTTGCAGTCCAGGGGACTCTCAAGAGTCTTCTCCAACACCACAGTTCAAAAGCAACAATTCTTCGGCGCTCAGCCTTCTTCACAGTCCAACTCTCACATCTATACATGACCACTGGAAAAGCCACAGCCTTGACTAGACGGACCTTTGTTGGCAAAGTAATGTCTCTGCTTTTCCATATGCTATCTATTAGCGATTACTTTTTGTTATTAAAATTTTAAATATTTTATCTGTTTATCAAGGTTAAGAATATGGTTATTAATTATTATCTGTGTGAAACGAAAATCCCGTTAGGCTTTTACTGTCCTTATTCTCTCCCCACTTCACAATTTTGATTGATGTAATCTGGAATTTAGATCTAAATCATTATTGCTATTTCACATATCACCTTTGAAGACTTTTGAAATTTGTTGTCTTGTACAATAAATATATTCATGACAGTTTTTAAGATGTTAATCTAGGTTTAAAGAGTTTCTTTTGCTTTCTATCATCTCTTTTTTTTATTGTGGCGCTTTCATTCTGTTTATCTTTCTCTATTCTTAGGTTGATTGGTTTGTCTCCCTCAACTGTGAGTATAGTACCTTCAGAGAACTGGCTTGTAAGAGAATATTAGTCTTTCCTACAAATGGTCTCTTCATCAAGTACAACATTCTTTTCTGTCCAACCCTGGGAGCCAGTCTTCATTTACTGATGGTCTTTGGTTCTCCAGGGGAAAAGTCAATGATTTCCCTTCCCTTGGGGCACTGGTTCTCAACCCTAGCTGCACATTTAAATCACTGGGTGAGATTTTTAAAAATACCAATGCCAAGGCTCCTCCCAGAATAATTAAATCAGACTGCTTAAAGATGAATCTCAGACACTAGTATTTTTAAAGGCTCGACCATGACTTTTAATATGTTGTTGAGAACCACTGCTTAAGAAATAAGCTATTTTTTTCTTGCTTGGATGCCTGTATAGGTTTTCTCCTTCTTAAATCTTGTAACATTCAACATGATATCAAGGTGACTATGCCTCTTCTTTACTGCCTCATAAACTTCAGTTCTATGAACTCAGCAGTTTCCCCTATTATTCCTTTGATTATTGCTTCCAATACATTCATTCTATTTTCTCCTTTTGTATTCTTAGGATATGTTGACTGGACTTCCTGCATCTCTCTATTTTCCTTACTTTCTCTCATCATTTTATCACTGGGTCCTTATGATGTCAGTACGTATTTCATATTTCTCTTTGGTATTTGACTTGCCGTCTATTGCCTCTAACAATATTTGTAATTCTGTGGTTTTATTTTTCATTTCCATACAATCTGCACGAACCACTGTTAGCAAGAACCTGGCTAAGTCAGCTTGGCAAGAACTCCCCCCGCCCCTTCCACATCTAATCCTGCTCCATAGCTGACAGGACTCCTCATTCTCTATCACTTCCCTGGTGGTAACTGATCATCCTGACCCGTGCTCAGCTAGACTTCTGTTAGGTCCATGCAGCCAGAATACCCCTTTACCCTGATCTTCCTTCTTAGTTGTTTTCCATCCACTGACCTCCATCCTGCTCTTTTGACCATGTTGCTAAGTCACTCCAGTCGTGTCCGACTCTGTGCAACCCCATAGACGGCAGCCCACCAGGCTTCCCTGTCCCTGGGATTCTCCAGGCAAGAACACTGGAGTGGGCTGCCATTTTCTTCTCCAATGCATGAAAGTGAAAAGTGAAAGTGAAGTTGCTCAGTCATGTTCGACTCTTCGTGACCCCATGGTCTGCAGCCTACCAGGCTCCTCCATCCATGGAATTTTCCAGACAGAGTACTGGAGTGGGATGCCATTGCCTTCTCTGCTTTTGACCATAAATCCCCACTTTTACTTGTATTCAGACTTCAACCCTCTCTTTCCTCTACCTCAAAACCCCACTGAAGTAGTCTCCCTGAATAAAGTCTGCAATTGGTACTGGTTCTGGGTCTTTTGGGGTGTCACAGACTCTTTTAAGAACTTGTTCAAGTTGACTCCTAGTCCCAGAAAAATGGCCACATCATAAGATTTGCATGCTACTTCACAGACCAACTCTTCCAGTCTCTGTGATCCCTGCAAGAAAGCTCATGAACACTATGACAGACTCCTGGTCTAAATGAAGTTCTATCTTGTTCAGTACTTTATAATCAAACAGAAGGTGAGAGAGATTGGCTCAGAAATTAGTGTGTGTTCCTGTACATCTGTGGCATCCATATGAAAAGGTGGTGCTCTCACTGTTCTAGGCTTGGTTTGATGAAACCTCTTTAAGTTAAAAGGTTTTAGTGGTGTTCTAAGAGGGTGACTGTCACTTATTATCCAGTCTTTCATTCTTGCCTTATAGGTGTAATCAGCTGTATAACAGGTAGCAGAAATCACGTGGATTTTCTACCAAGTGCTCACATATCCCCATCTTCTAAGTTTTACTTAGAAATTTAAAATACGATGATTCTATCAAGAGCGTCACTCTTTTTAATATAAATATAGAACCTCCACATCTCAATCCTGATAAATTACCAAGGTTATTTGTTCTTTCTGCCCTCTTACATTTTTCACTCCAAAGATTATATTTAGCTTTCTAGTATATATCAGAGAAATAATTATTTTCCTTCCTTTGTGGGAAAATATTTTTTCTGCCTGGATTTCCCCTCTATTTTATCTTGAAATTCAGACTTTGATCAGGTTATGTCTAGATGTAGATTTCTATCCATTTTTTCCCCCTGGTACTTAAGAGATTATGCTGATCTGCAGGTTAAAATTTACCTTCAGCTTATAAATTTTTCCTTTGTTGTGATCTTAAATGTTGTTCCTCTTCTATTTGTTCAGAAAAGCCCCATAATCCACACAATGACTCTTCACTATTCATGTATCACATCTCTTATCTCTCCAAATGCCCACCTTCCTTACCTGTTTTCCCTATCTTATTCACTAGAGGAAAATTCATCAAGTTTATCAACTGTATTAATGATTCATTTTCTACATTATCAGATCTGCTCCCCACTGTTTCTAATCAAGTACAAAATCTCAGAGTAATTAACTTAAAAATGTTCTCTCAACTAACTCCCTCCTCAACTCTGTTCAGTTTATATTTTATTTCCAAATGTATGTATATTTAAAAAATTAGTATCACTGTACAGATGCATCTAAAAATTTCTATTCCTAAACTAAAAATGTTTATCTATATATATATATAAAACTATATCTGACTGTTCTCTACCTTTTGCATGCTGTGTTTTCTTTCCTTTATACTACAAATTCTTTGTGGGGTTATGGTACAATAGGCTAGTTGTTCCCCAATATCTATTTTCCCTTTGTCCCTAGTATTATAGTAGAACTCTGTTTTTAAGCTGGTTTCCTGGCACCTGAAATAAAACCTACACATTCCAGACTCCTTTGTAGCTGGGTGTGCTCATAAAACTAAGTTCTACACAGTGGGGTTAAGTGGAAGTGCTCTGTGTAACTTCTGGGAAGTGTCTCTAATTGGAAGGGAGAGTGTCCTTCGTCATCTTTTCCTGTGGCTGGAATACAGATAAAATGACTATAGCTCTTGGACAGGAGGTAAAAACCATCAGCCAAGAATGGCAGAACAGCAAGATAAAAGGCACCCATTGAGTAGCACCAAATCAGGCCTGGACTGTCTACCTCTGGACTTTTTTTTAGGTTATAGTGAAACAAATTCTATCTTATTTATGTTACTATTATTTTGTAACTGTCACAGCCAAAACTTAGTCCTACCTGATATGGGACTTTTCTGATATTTAAAAAGTGAGTTTTCTTTACTTATCACCTCCAGAGATCAGGCGAGGAGGTTTTTTGTTTTTTGTTTTAAGTCTTAACTCTTTCTTAAAAATACTTTTAGGAACCTGTTAAATCTTAAAAAAAGGCTATGACTAGTTCCTTAATCAAACAACTTCAGCGATCAGGGCCATGTGTAATCTTAGAAGGATTCCCTTCCTTGTTTAACAGAAATATAACTTACATATCACACAGTTATGTAAAGATATATGTAAAAATGAACATACTTACATAACACTGTGCAGATCTAAAAACAGAGTACTTTCTACTATCCGTCAGGCTTCTTCCCACCCTCTCTGAGTCACAACCCCTTGCTCTTCTGACTATGCCTGCAGACTAGATTTGATGGCTTTGGACTCCACACAAGAGCGGCTGTCCCTCTGACAGCCATGGAGGTATGCTACTCAGATCTCCCTTCAAGACAGCACCTGTCACAAGGAGTACAATTAGTTGACAGTCTCCAGATGTGAGTGCCTCAGGTTCTAAGTCAAGATCTTGTTCTTTCTGGATAGTGAGAGTTGATGACTGAACACAGTGGTTCACAGGTATACCATTTCTCGCTGTGAGGCAACCTTCTATGTGTAACCTTTGTGTCGTATAGCTCCTCTTTGAGCTAGCCAAGATTTCCCCAGAACTACACTGCCGGCTGAGGCTCTTCCTACCCTTTCTTCCCTTCCTTCATTAAATGCCAGGGGTGAAGGCTTTCTCCATCCACTTCTATTCCCAGCAAATCTGCACTTCTAATTCAATCTTGGCATCTGCTCGCCGATGAGCCCAGCCATCATCCTACTCTTTTAAGTCTGTTTTCTTTTGCTTAACATTATGTTCAGACTAATTCTTTTTTTTTTTTTTTTTGCATATAGCAGTAGTTTTTCTTTTCATTTTTTGCATGGATGTGAATATTCTAAAATATATATACTTTTGACTTCATAAATATAGCTGCTTGCTGTGACCACCCTTGCACACGTATTTTGATAGATACAAGTACTTATTTACGCAGGGTATAAATCTAAAATTGGAACTCTGGGCCATAGGGTATACATATGTTTTAGTAGACACTGTTAAACATTTTTCTAAATTAATTTTAAAAAAATCAGTTTATATTCTTACCAACAATTTATGAGAGTTCCAGTTGCTCTACATCCTTGCCAACACCTTGTATTGTCAGCTACTTGCTTTTTCCTCTAATTAATGTTTATACTTATTGTTTATTGATCTATCAACTTATCTAAAGTGATTGTTAAAGTATTTTATCCATTTTTAGTTTGTTTTTCAGTTTTACTTTTATTATTTGTATAGTCTGAATATGAGTTTTTGTCAGTTAACATCTATTGCAAATATCTTCTACCAGTCTGACGTTTGCCTTGTTACTCTCTTAATGTCATCTTTTAATAAACATAAATTATTTGTTTTAATAAAGTTCAAATTTTCAATCCTTTATTTTCAGGTTAGAGTTTTGGAATCCTATTTAAGAAATTTTCTCAAACAAAAGTCATGAAGATGTCGTGTTTTCCTGGAGAAGCTTTATGGGTTCACTTTTCATGTTTACATCAATGCTCTGCCTCACATTAATCCTTATGTGTTGGTGAAAAGAAAGCAAAAGTGAAAGTTGCTTAGTCATGTCTGACTCTTTGTGACCCCATGGATTATATAGTCCATGGAATTCCCCAGGCCAGAATACTGAAGTGGATAGCCTTTCCCTTCTCCAGGAGATCTTCCCAACCCAGGGATTGAACCACATTGTGGGCAGATTCTTTACCAGCTGAGCCACAAGGGAATCCCAAGAATATTGGAGTGGGTAGCCTATCCCTTCTCCAGGGGATCTTCCCAGCCAAGGAATCAAACTGAGGTCTCCTGCATTGCAGGTGGATCCTTTACCAACTGAGCTGATATCAGGAAGCCCTGATATGTGTTGTGTGAAGGTGAGGTCAAAATTTGGGGGAAAGCCATCTAAACTTTAATTTATAAAGCCCTTTTTTTTTTTTTTTTTGTATTCTGTGAAAGAGCTATGCTATTTGACAGGCTTGGTGGTGTAATTCGTATCTAGGGTTTCTGTGGACACCACCCTCCTCTCCAAGCTCACTGCTTGTGTGTGATACAGTTGTCCAGGCCAAGGCCTCTAGCCAGGTACATCAGCAAAGAACACTACAGCTAGTGACAGACTGCCGCTTAAGGGAGCCACTTAGGCCTCTCCTTCACACTCAGTTCCACAGAGGCAGTGAAGGTCTCCAAAGCGTGGGGAAACTACCCAACAATATAATTACTGCCACTGGGCATGGGCTCTCTGTTTGAAACATTTACCAGTATTTGCTACCCTGCTACCTTCAAACTCACTCAATTTTAAGAATCACTGATGGGTCCTGCAGTCAGCCTCCAGGCCTCGTCTCTCCAGGTCAAGCTGCTCATTGGTGACTGGCAGATAGGCCCTGGATGTCCTTTAATCTGGTCCCAACTGCACAGGATTTAGAAGAAATTCTTTGAAGTTTCTGGCATTCGTATGGTTTCCTTCCCTAGCTTCCAGTACTGATTTAGGGTTTTACATATTTTAAAATTTTCTAGGTCATTTTGGATGGGACTGGGAGGCAGGTGGTTCAAATATGTGCTCTCAGCCTCCCATATTTCCTCTGAAGTATAGTGGGTCTTTCACTTTTAGCCTTGTGGGGATTGTGGGAAAAATTCTGTATGTCATGCCGCAGTCCATGGGGTCTCAAAGAGTCGGAAACAACTGAGTGACTGAACTGAACTGAGGAGAAAATAGCATTTATTATTAATAGTAAAGTATTTAATAGGGGCTTCCTAGGTGGCACTAGTGGTAAAGAACCTGTCTGCCAATGAGGAGATGTAAGAGACACAGGTTCAATCCCTGGGTTGAGAATGTCCCCTAGAGGAGGGGATGGCAACTCACTCTAGTATTCTTGCCTGGAGAATCCCATGGACAGAGAAGCCTGGCCAACTATACTTCCATAGGGTCTCACAGAGTCGGACACAACTGAAGTGACTTACCCCACATTTATTAATATTGGAAATATGTATTCATTTATTCATATTTGTTTATTATATATTTTACTCCAGTCTTTTTGCTGGGTACTTTCTGAAATATAATTGCGATCTTGTTGTATATCAAATTTTATCTTACCTATAAGACTTTTTATTGTACTATGGGTATTTCTCCATGTTATTGATAATTTTTATTTTATATATGTCTTATAATCCAATTTTTATTTGTTATATGTGTGTGCATATCTGTATTTGTTTACATAGACAAAGGAAAAACTGTGGAAAGAAAAACACTAGACTAAATGGTTAAGGGTGTGGATCTTATGTAGAAGAGGAAGAATATAACTTTACTTCATAAACTTCAATATTATTTACATTGTACCACAAAATACTTTTTAAATAAAAATGTTATTTTGTTCTCAAATTTTAATTCAATGAATATATCATATTTTATTACCCATTTTATTATGTTGCTATTTAAGCGGTTTCTGTTCTTCTTATAATGTAAATGGCTTTGTTCCTAAAGCTTCAAACATACATACATAACCCTTAGGATTTATTCCTAGAAGTAGAATTACTCCATAAGAACACTTTACAAGCCTACTTAATCATTTACCAAAATATTGTTTCACTTTCTACTTAACAAGTAGAATATAAAATTACTCTGTTTAAGTTATAATTAGGTTTGGCAGTTTAAAAAACTAACAATGGTGGGGAAAAAAAGTCACTGTAATAGTCACTTCAAAAATATTAAAACTTAAAATCTGCCCCCAAATTACATTTGCCCTAATAGCGGCTAAAATACCTAAGGTTAACAAAATATTTCTTATGTAAGACTCAAAAAACCTTTATTTTGTTAAGCCCAGAGGTAGGAATATAGGATGATATGGTGAATCACGAAATCATTAGGCATTCAGCTTCTCTGTGTGTTTCACTGTGGCTTCACATAGGGGTCATAATTGCTGGAGCTCTAGCCGCATGCATTCCCGTTCCAGAGAGCATGAAAGACAAAGGGAGACACCGAAAGAAGACTAATTACCATTTTCCAAAGGGACTCTATTTGGAAGTCCAGCAATGATTTCAATGGCTTTATCTTAGCCATATGATAGACATTAAATAGGTAATAGAGCTGTGCTCAATTGTGTCTGACTCTTGCAACTCCATGGACTATAGCCTACCAGGCCCTTCTGTCCATGGAATTTTCCAGGCAAGAATACTGGAGTGGGTTGCCATTTCCTACTCCAGGGGATCTTTCTCACCCAGAGATTGAACCCACATCTCTTGTGGCTCTTGCACTGTCAGGCGGATACTTTACTGTGGCACCACCTGGGAAGCCCATCTTAGCCATAAGTTCATAACTACAACTGAAAAATATATCCTTCTGTTAGAGCACATTACTGCCTCAAATGAAATCAGGATTATGCTACTAAGTAAAAAGTGGAGATGGACAATGTATAGAAAATTGGCAGGCTCTACTGCACCACTATATCTTGTCCCTTCAGTCACCAAGAGACATTTACTCTGATCAACCTGAAACCTTGAGTAGAGCATGTTATACCCCATATCCCTGTTCAGTGTTACTATGAGGAACTGAGTGTTGAGGCAGTAAAGGAAAACGTGGCCTTCCAGCCCACCCCCCTCCTCTGAAGCCAGCAAGGCAGTGGCAGCATGCATGATTTAGTGTGGGCTGGAGGAGATAGTCGTCCAGGAGCTTGAGACAGTGCCAAGCACCAGCGTGAGCAGAGAGAGCACCACAGCATGGTTTGGAGGAGCAATGAAGAGCATGGTGAAGAGGCAGGCTGCAGTGTGCACTGACACTAATCTGATTTGAGGCTCAAACTCTGCGGCACCAAACGTACAATTGAAACTGTCCCGGAAGGAAAGGAAGACTTCATCCTGTTCTTACAAGAACGGAGGAGAGCCAACTGGCATATGTGTGGATCAAATCAGGAACTCCTCCCCCGTCCCACTCCCCACCCCAAACACATACACAAACAAGCATTTTTAAGCCATCGGGGTACCAAATTATTGTTTTCTCTACAATCTGTGATTTCTGTTGGGTCTCTCTGTGCTCTTCCACTCTCCTTTCACCTTGTTCTCCCTGCTATTTTGCCCCCTACCCCCTTATTAGGCCAACTTGTGTACTCTCTTTATTACAGTATCACTTATTTTTACCCTAAGAAGAATGTAATTTTGATAGGAAAGAGAGTTCTCATTTGACAGTCAAATGATATAATTTTGTGACTATTTAAAGCAAGTCATTTAACCTCTCTGAACCTTAATTCCCACATCTGTGAAACTGATGACTACTTACATATTTCCCAGGCTTGCTGAGTAAAGCAATTATAAAACACTCAGCAATGTAAAAAAATATATACACACACACACACACACACACACAAAGGTTCATTCGTTAGTCTGTTTTCCACACTTCAGAACTTTGCAGTAAAGAAAACTACCGATTCCTGCTTTGAGCATTATGGGAGCTGCAGACTGGGGGATCCTAGGAAAGATCCCAACACAGAACCTGGAGAGGACACATATTTGGAGACTTTGCTGGTGTCACAAGAAGGGTGGAAGTCTACAAAAACATGTTTCTTCTAAGAAAGGAAGATATGAAAATGAGGGAATAAGAGCCGTGGCTTGGAGGATCGGACCACTGGGAGGACAGGGTGGCAGATGTTCTATGTGGAAACATATCTAAGCTGGCCTCAGCGTGGGGAAGGAGAGCCTGGGATGTTGTGCTGAGACAAGAGCCTAAACAGGATCAAATGACTTGCAATAACCTTAGAACCCATTTCCTGTATGAGGAATAACCATGTAAGGCCAAACCCTTAAAACCGGATAAACAACCTAACCTTATAAGGCTAAATGAAAAAAGTTGAAAGCAAATCTATGATCACAGTTTCATGTACTGGGGATTTTTATCATTTTCATTATTTTTCCTATATTCCAAATTTTCTATAATTAGTATAGTTTTATATAATCAGAAAAATGAATTAAAAACCATTTTATATTGGAAGCAATAATAGCCTCAAATATAGAATTGGTAATATATGGTAATTTAAGAATTATTTTAGAAGATAAAGTACATATAAAAATTTGACTATGCTATAATAAACATAAAAAGGAGATGCAGTATAATTAAAAGTATATAAAAATATAAGCAAAACAGAAGGGACTATACAGAAACATGAAAATTTTTTGTCACCAGCAAAGCCCATTAATAATTCCGAGGGACTCAAAACAGAATCCGCGTAATAAAATAAAGCCTAACCTTCTAGTCCTTTGTGATTAATCTAGTTTCACTTGCTCAAAGGGTGTTCCATGCAGCGGCCTCAAACAGGCACTTCAGACCAAGAGTTGCTCCTGAAAAATGGCGGCGCCCGACGCAGCTCGGGCAGCGCGCAGAGACACTGCGAACGAGAGCTTAATCCAAGATGGCGGCAGCCGGCCATGCGCAGAGAGGCTGCGACCCGCACCGCGACCAGAGCGACTGCCGGGAGGCACAGCTGCGCTCCTCCCAAGAACTCCCCGAGAACATCCCGGCGAGAAGGTCTCGGTAAAGCAGCCACACCCACTAGAGCGGGCGCTCCTACCTCTCTACGCCGCCCCGCGCGTAATCAAAGAAACTTCTCTTCACATCTGAGCCAAACTCAGTCCCATTCTATAGGCTCAAACAACACTGGACAGAAGAATCCTTGTTGGGGACCCATTTGGGAAGGTTTGGTAATATTTTCTGAAGGTCTTTTAAAAGAGCAATTTTAATTTTTTTCTAAATTTAAGCATTCGTCAAGATTGTTTTATTACTTTAAAGCGTAAGTATGGTACAAATGATACAACTTTTTTTTTTTTTTTTGGTCAGGGTTCCTAGGGACGGAGGGCAGGTATGAACAAAACCATAAATCCAGAATAATATCACTCACCCAGTATGCTGTGACACTGGAGACTTAGGAGTTAGAGATACCATCTACCAAGAGGAAGGAGTTTGAGATCAAGGATGGAAGTGCAGGGGATTCCCACTTTTTTCTTGGAATTCATGAAGATGAGATGGGCTATGTGATCTAGGAGTGTGGGCTGTATCTTATGAAGCTGGGAGTTTCATGTTCTCCTCATGTATTTCCTTTTTGTAATCCCCAAGACTAATAAAATCGGGTTCAAACAAACTAGCCTCTTCTGCTTAAGCAAAAAGATCTCTGTAGCCATTCTTGGGGACCATCATGCTCCATGACTAGACTATAACAGAAAGAGAAACTGCAAGATGAATATCCTGGAAGTGGAGTCAGGCACTCTTCACTCAGCTTTTCCTTTTTAAGTTGGCGGAATATCCCCCTAAGTGAGCATCTGGAAGATTCAGTGCTTTATTTTTACTCTGGTTGTAGGCATTTGCCATCAGCTGTCAGGCAGCTTGGAGGAACAGGGAGAACAGAGCCTCTGAACAGCATACTTGTGACTGTGGTCTAAAGTTGCTAACTGCAGCCACTAATTGACCAGCATTGCTTAGTGGTCTCCAGTTCTGTCCACTCTCAAAATGACACCCAAGCTGTTCAACCTCCTTTTCAAACCCCACTCCTGCATGACAAGGTGGGAGATTCTGTATCTCAATGTCATTCTCAGAGATGATTTTTTTCAACCCCAGAACCAACTGTTCTCTACATTGCTGTCTCCTAATTAGCCCTTTCATTCACCCCGAACTCCGTTCCTCATCCCATTGCCTGACTTGCTTCATGATCTTTTCCAGATTGGGCTTCCCAGGTGGCGCGAGTGGTAAAGAATCCACCTGCCAATGCAGGAGACGCAGGTTTGATCCCTGGGTCAGGAAGATCCCCTGGAGGAGGAAATGGCAACCCACTCCAGTATTCTTACCTGGAGAATCCCATGGACAGAGGAGCCTGATGGGCTACAGCCCACAGGGTCTCAAAGAGTTGGACACTACTGAGCACAATGCTCTTTTGATGTTTTACCTAGATTGTTGCAATAGCCTGGGAATTGGTTTCTCTGCCTCTGTTCCTAACAACCCCACCCCAAAACTACGAAGATATTGTTTTTAAACAGATTTAGACATGTTATTACTCATGTTATTACTCCCGTTACTCCTACTATTTCTCCATTAAAAATTCCCGTTATTTAAAAGAGACTTCTGTGGTTCTTCATTGATTACAAGATACAATCTGAATGTCTTGGTCTGAGTTTTAAGATCTACATTTCCCACGTCATTGTTTACCACTAGCCCTGTGTTCTAGCTACACAGTATTTCTTAAAGGTCCTTTTCTCCTTAGCTTTTTTTTTTCTTTCCTTCCTTTTCTCTTTCTCTCCTCTTTCTCTTCTTTATTTGTCTTAATTGAAGTAGAATTGATTCACAATGTTATTAGTTTCATGTGTACAGCATAGTGATTCAGTATTTTACAGATTAAATCACTCGCTCAGTCATGTCCAACTCTTTGCGACCCCGTGGACCGTAACTCACTAGGCTCCTCCATCCATGGGATTCTCCAGGCAAGAATACTGGAGTGGGTTGCCATTTCCTTCTCCAGGGGGATCTTCCCGACCCAGGGGTCGAACCAGGTCTCCTGCATTGCAGGCAGACACTTTAACCTCTGAGCCACCAGGGAAGCCCATTTTACAGATTATATTCCACTAAAAGTTATTGCCAGATAATGGCTATAATTCTCTGTAGCATACAGTATGTCCTTGTTGCTTATTTATTTTATGTGTGTGTTAGTTACTCAGTCGTGTCCGACTCTTTGTGAACCCATGGATTGTAGCCCGCCAAGCTCCTCTGTCCATGGGGTTTTCCAGGCAAGAATACTGGAGTGAGTTGCCATTCCCTTCTCCAGGAGATCTTCCTGACCCAGGGATCTCCTGCATTGCAGGCAGATTCTTTACCTTCTGAGCTACCAGGGAAGCCCCTCTGTTTTATACATACCCCTAGTTTGCCCCTCTTCCCTTCAGTAACTGCTGGTTTGTTTTCTATACTTGTGAGTTTGTTTCTGTTTTGCATATGCATTCATTTATACTATTTCTCTTTTTATCTTTATTTCTTAAAACAGCAAAAACAACAAACCTCAAAAACATAGGAAATAAAAATGAAAAAAAATGCAATTTAACAACACCAATACATAATTAGTTGTGTCATTTGATAGTATCTTATTATTTCTTTATGTGCATAATTTCAAGTTATAAATGTTTTTATTAACCTCCCCCAATTTGAAGATGAAAAAGCAAAGATTCAGAAAAATCATGACAAGCTTTCTCATTGTTTCTTCACAGATCTAATTTACAATTTTAATCACAGGTTAGAAGGTATGAAACTTAGTCCTGAAATGCAGAAGATAACTTTCTTCACTTTTCTCTGACTTAATATATCAATTTTGGTTTCTAATCCCATTCTTTGAGTGTAATGGAAACGTCACTTCAGTCAATTTACCACACCTCTTTCCTTTTCCCTAGGGAGGTTGCTGCAAATCCTTAATGCACCTAGCTACCTAGCATCTGCTTAGGTGTACATCACCTCAGATTGTTCCTTGAGCACCCATTGAATGCCAGCTGCTGAAGAGACCTCCATTGTAACAACACAGTGGGACGCATCTGATTTCAGGGCTCCCTCCTTGCCATTTCTGAGCATGGGGGGCGATCGTTGTTCAACTCTCACACCATGGCAGGGCTAGGGAACTCTGCAGGGCTCTCAACCATTTACCATGGCACCATTTCTTCTCTGGGGTCTTACCTCCCCTCTGGAGCTCAGCTTATAGAGCAAAGCTACTCCATAGCAGTGTCTGCTTCTCCTCCCAATTTCCTTTCCTAATTTTCTTCTTTTCTGTGCTCTAAAGGAACTAGACTCAGAAATCAGAAAAGATTCCTTTTCTCTGCTTGATGTTATCGCGACCTTTTCCTGAGATGAAGAAGGTCTAATCTGGCGTTAGATAGAGGGGAAGGCAGAAAAGGAAATACTGGAGAAAACTGTTAATATTTAAAAATACTTTTCTGAAACAACAGCATAGATAAAATTTTGTTTTCTCTTTTTTAAACTGACCACAAGCATACTGAATATTATCACATAGTTTTTAAGATTATAATTTTAATACTTGGATAATAATATATTGCTTAAATTCCATGAGGATGTGGCATCTGCTGTGTTCTTTTAGTGATGAGGGACAGTTAAATTAGCTATAATGGGGCCGGCTTCACAGAAAGTGTGACAGGATAGAGGCTTTATATCAGAGATGATTTTAGGGTCCTTAGCAGATTCTTACAGTTCCTAGTAATAAGATATTAAAGATATGAACTTAAATTTGACACATATTTCGATTTCTATCCCTTTTTATATTGAACAAAGAGGTTTTATAGTTGCAGGTTTCCCAAGAGCATGATGCTTTGTAAAGATTAACTTTGTACCCCATGTCCTAATGCAGTTTACAATTGTCTGACTCTTTGTGACCCCATGGACTATATCCCGCCAGAATCCTCTGTCCAGGCAAGAGTACTGGAGTGGGTAGCCATTCCCATCTTCAGGGAATCTTTCCAACCCAGGGATGGAACCCCAGTCTGCAGAGATGCAGGCAGATTCTTTACTGTCTGAGCTACCAGGGAAGCCCCCTATGATTGCATCCATGGCATCAAATAAAAGCCTTTTGGATACACAGAGAGCTAGAATAAATAAGTAAAAAGTCTCTGCTGTTTAAAACAATACAGTTTTCTCACTGCGATGCAATATCTAGTACACTAGATTTCAGATCCAGTGGTTCACATTCGAATTTGCATGGCACTTTTATTTTGTTTGCTTTGTATAGGATACAGTGCAAAGCAATGTCATTTCTAGAATTCCTGTGTGGAATGACTTCAGATATAGCAACCTGGTTAAAAAGAGGGTGATGGGATTAAGCAAATTATCCTAAAGCAGGGCCTACATAGCAAACACAAGATTTTTCTTTTTTTCTTTTTTTTTAAACTGAGTATTTGGGCTGATGAAGATTGAGTCTATGGGCCAGGACTAAAATCCTACCCCCAGCCACCCAGGGCACTGCCTCTAATGCTCTAATGTTAGGTACAGCATGGGATATCTGACAGAGCTTTCTTGCTATATGCTCTTGAGCAATATACTTAACTTCCCTAAGTGTTAATTTTCTCATTTGAAATGTTGATAACCATGCCTATCTACTAAGGTTGTTGTAAGGGCTTCCTTGGTGGCTCAGACAGTTAAGAATCTGCCTGCAATGCAGGAGACCCAGGTTCAGTCCCTGGGTTGGGAAGATCCCCTGGAGAAGGGCATGGCTACCCACTCCAGTATTCTTGATTGGAGGACTCCATGGACAGAGGAACTTGGCAGGATGTAATCCATGGGGTCACAAGACTCAGAGATGACTGAGTGACTAACGCTTTTATTTTCAAGAGTTACAGATAAAGTACCTGACACACAGTAGGCACCTCAGTAAAGGGTAGCTACTGTTAGTATTATTATTGCCCATGAAAGTCTGTGAGCATAAACGGGATGATAACGGAGGAAAGATGAAGTTAAAGAAAATGAACACTAGTAACAAATCACTTAGCCTATGATTTCTGACCTTTGGGGAAATTTAAAAGCTGATCATTGCTTGATTTCACGGTGTTACCCTTCCCCAGGACCCCAAAGTATTATATGACATGTTTATTTGTCTAAGTGATTTAGCTTCTTGAGACCTTAGATTTTGTAACACCCTCGGTGCTACTGAAGGTTGTATGGAGAGTTTCAAAATTAGGGTTTGAGATTTCCTTTAAAATATTAACAGAAAAGTAAATAAAGTATCTTCTTCCTAATATAACAGGATCTTCTCTTCCTAATGTAAGATACCATCTAATAGATGGCTGGCTTCATACCTAGGCTGACAATAGGATGTTATTTAACTGCCCTACCCCTGCCTTCCATCATGCTTCCTCCCCTCTCCACCACAAATAAGCACTGGAGGTTAAAAGCTGCAATTCCACTTCAAAGCAATGGTCCCGGTCCATAGATAGGACATTCCAAAGGGCTAAGCAGAGCCTGTGCTTGAAATAAGAAAAGAAGGAAAACTGAAAGGGGGCTGATAACCATAGCATTTGAGGAGTGGCTCTGGGAGAAGAGATCTTAGGGAAACCCTGAAGTGGGTATAGGAAGTGGTTGGACACAACCAAGGAGAAAAGGTAACTGAATATATTATTACCCAGCTCGCCCTCTGGACACCCTTGGGGCAGCTGGCTTCACTTAATGTCCTTCCTCCTTAAAACTTCTCTCGAATGATCTCTCCAGAAACATTAATATCAACGCCTGTATAAATGTCAATGATAAGTCTTAGTCGAGAATATTCTGGCTACCCTAGGAAATCAGGATTTCTCAGGAAATCCAAGTGCTTGGGCCAGGTCTGCTATTAGTGTTTTGGGAGAGCTCCAGGAACGATCTCTTTTCTACTTCACTGCCTTCATTTGCATTCTTTTGTTAAACAAATTTTTGTGTAGCATCAACCAGCCAGGTATAGTGAAAAATCCCAATGATAAAACAGAAATATGCTCTTTGATTTTATGATGTTTATTACATAGTGTATGGAGAGCAAAACCAAACAACTAAATGAAATAATAGAAACGATGGTGGTCCATCAAAGTGGTAAGGAAGGAACATTCAGGCCAAAGCAGCATGATGAACAGAGCCCCTGAGGCTGGTGAAATAGGTGCCCATGAGTACTGGTGGCAGAGAGGTATGCAGAGAGCCAGAGAGATGAGGTTGAGGAGGCTGCCCTGGGGGGCAATGCTGTAGGGACACCTACGAGTGGGAAGGCCAGAAAAGGAGTTTCACTTGAAGAACAGTGAGAAGCCCCTATAGGATTTTAAGTACAGATGAGATGATCCATGTTTGGTTTATGAATATTTCTACATTCCTTACTGACTATCCCCTTCAAGTAGTTATGGCCCAAGATGGCTCAGCAGTAAAGTAACCACCTGCAGTGCAGGCGGCACAGGACTTGGGGGTTCGAACCCTGGATTGGGAAGATCCTCTGAAGGAGAAAATTGCAACCCATTCCAGTATTCATGCCTGGAAAATTCCACAGACAGCAGAGCCTGGTGGGCTACAGTCCATAGGGTTGCAAAGAGTTGGACACGACTGAGTGAACACACACACACAGTCTCTTTCATATGAGAAAATACTCCAACCTAAAGAATAGCCCTTGGATTAGAAAATCACTTTCTAGGAAACTGCTGTCCCACTTCTCTCCCGTCTGCCTGGAATTTTACCCTCCCCATTGTAACAAATCCCCTCATCTGAAATTTCTTGGCATCTTCCTGCAAGTTCCATGTCAAGGAATATCACCTGTATCTTATTAACCTTGGATGAACCACATTCTAACTTGCCTTCAATGCCCTGTAAACCTAGAGTCACCTGATTGAAGCCTGTTGCCTTAGAATTCTAAACCATAATACTGCTTCTCTATGAAATCATTTACTTTCCCATACAATTTGCTTGAGAACTATTTGATAAGTTTGTTGTCAAGAAAGACAGAAGGAACCCAACAAACATTTGTGTTGTGTCCTGCATCTCCCACAAAGATAAAGCTATTCTCTCCAAATTATGGCCTCCAAAGACATCCTAAATCCTCCAGGCTTAAGTGTTTTAGGATATCCAGTGAGAACTCAGCAAACACCACATGGCAAAGAACCATAACCACAACGTCTGCTTCTAAGCAATATAACTGATGGGATCTGAGCAAAGAACTGGCCTTTCAAGACTCCATTTCTCACAGAAGTACATGTAATTTCTTCCTCATGCCTTAATTTAGCTTGGCAATATTTTGCAGTCCTTGTGCAGCTTTTGTGTTTTCCAGCTTGACATGGGTAAAAGAGAAGAGACGGCTCTAATACCTTTGGATTTTGTACGGATTGTTGGTGCCCAAAGCCAAACTTTTCCAGCAGCTGGTAAACAGCTTTAAAATTCAGGATCTCTTCTTTTGGCTCTCATTTGCCTGAAGAGCCATAAATGTCAGTCTTGTAACTTCCTCAACAAACAAAGCCCATTGGTAAGTCAGTAAAAGCAGGCGGGATGTATGCTCATGACGAGCATGTTAAGACATTTCATTACCTTCTTTTCCTAGTGGCTGTGCAAGATCAGAGCGGAGAAAAGAGCCTGCACAGCTTACTGATGAACTGTGTTTTTAAAGCTTAGTTGAAAGATATACTTAGCATTCAACTGAAACATGCAAGTCAAATGAAAGGGCTATTTTCATCAGGTTTCCTATAGTTTGAACAATTTGGAATAATTAGATTGGACCATTAGGCCAGAAATGAGTGCAATTACAATACATAGGCTGTCTTCTAAGGATGGTTATGTTTATTGAGTAGGGACTGAAAAGCAGAATGTCTTTTCTTGCCTTTTACATTTATTCTCATCTTTTCTAAAAACTCCCACTCTGCCTTTTCCTGTCAATTATGTCTAAGTTGAGGTTTTTAAAATTTTAGTCTCTTCAGAATTATCTGTTTTTCAGTTGTTGTTTTTTTTTCTCCTAGAATGTTAAGTCTTTCTGGCAAAGTCTTACAATCTCTTTTCCTTGAACCTATAAGAACCTTGTTAACTACATGATATGGAGTAAACCAAACATTTGTGTAGTGTCTGTCTGCCTAGAGATAAAGCTGTTCATGCAATGAAGTTCTGGAAGACATCAATAACCCCCTTTAGCTCTAGGCATTTTAGGAGTGTTGTCTTAAGAAAAAAAGACTGTTTTACAAACTCTGGATGTGTAGTGAGCCTTAATCTCTTGCAGTAAGATAATGAGTGTACTCTTGGGTAAATAAGTAAAGAAAAGATTGACAAAGAAATGAACATTTTGACTACTTTTATTCTTCAGCAGTAATGTAACAGTAAAAAATTTTCAAAATAAGTTATTTTTGACCAGATTTTTAAAATAAAATGTATTACTTGATCCTACATGATCTATCTAATGCAGCAAACTCTTGGTTTTTCTATTTTAGTTTCATGTGTTGAATTTTTTTAAAGAATAAAAACTAATTCATTTCAGTAAATTAATAGAACTGTTAATTTATAAGTGTCCTTAGTTTTTACCAAAGATTGTGTAAATGGCCATACCTACTTGTAGATTTTAATAGGCCATTCTTCCAAATGTCACAGATCCAAATGACTAAAATTCTATTATAAAGGCTTCTATACATCACTGAGTTTTGTTCAGAACTTTTCTCAAGGGTTATGCCCATTAGTAAATTGTTCTCAAAACCAATGACTTACTTTGAGGATTGAAATACTTTACTTAAGGTGCAAAGGATATATTTTGTGGAAAAAAATTCATCAAGAATACCATTATGATACCAGAATGATTATAAATAGTGATATCTATTGTTTGGTGAGTTCTAGTTTTCTGTTATTCTACAAATAAGTCACAATTTCTTCATTTTCTAAATTACAAACTCCCATACATATAATGTGTGGTGGTGGTGGTGGTGGTGTGTGTGTGTGTGTGTGTGTGTTTGTGCAGGGAGATAGTTAGAATGTGATATGATCAGACAAGTTTAAGTAATTTGTTTTATGTGAAATGAAAAGAGCACACTACAGCTCATGAGAAAGTCAAGACTGGAAAAGCCAAACTAGTCCTCCTCTTTTTTAAATGTCTAGAAAGTTGCGTTGGCTGTTAACAGGCATACCTCAGAGACATTGCGGATTCCGTTCCAGACCACCTCAATAAATCAGATGCTGTAATAAAGTGAGTCAAGAATATTTTAGTTCCCCAGTGTATATAAAAGTTATGCTTATACTATACTGTAGTCTGTTAGCTGTGCAATAGCATTATGTCTAAAAAGTACACAACTTAATTAAAAAATTCTTTATTATTAAAAATGCTAACCATCATCTGAGCCTTCAGCTTTGCTGGTAGAGTGTCTTGCCTCTATGCCGACTGAACAGGGTAAGGGTATTAATTGGCCTAATTTAAATATTATTGTGTCTCCAGGGTGTAGGGAAAGCTTTCCTGGTGGCTCAGATGGTAAAGACTCTGCCTACAATGTGGAAGACCAAGGTTCAGTCTCTGGGTCAGGAAGATTCCCTGGAGAGGGAAATGGCAACCCATTCCAATATTCCTACCTGGAGAATTTCTTGGACAGAGGGAGCCTGGTGGGCTATAGTCCATGGAGTCACAAAGAGTCAGACATGACTGAGTGACTAACACTTTTTCAGGGTATAGGGAGGCCCAGGGAGAGGGAAAGAGACTGAACTTTTGTTGATGGGGTACTCAGAACACACTCCCACCTGCCCCAATACACTAAGATCCAGTGCTTATCCTGCTTGTCCTCAGAAACCTTCCCTGAATACGCCAGCCAGGGAAGTTTGCCCCCTTGGTCTCTCACTTATTATTTGACCCATATCAATGACAGGCTGGTGGTGCCATTTATCTCATCCCATGTTTATGTCTTATCTGTCCAATTAAATTCAGGGTTCTTAAGAGTTACTACCTTACTATCTTTTTTAAACATTGTATCATATAAGAGCTCAGCATGGTGCTTTACAGAGTGGCATAGGTGGTCAACAAATTTGGTTGAATGATTAGACAGCAGAGAAAATAATGAATGTATTTTTCAAGACCACCTTGTTTGCTAAAAGAAAAGAAAAAAGTTTAACAATCCTCAGGAGTCAGAAATTTTTCTTTATGGAGAATCGAGCTTCAAGGTCCAAATTTGAGTGACTTCAGGTTGAAGATAATTCCATTTTTGCTGTTGTAGCAAGCCCTCCCATTTAACAGACAAAACATCCACCCAGCTGTAATATCCATTTCAATTTACAAATTTTAACAAAAGAGAAAATTTGAGGGGATCTGTGTTGAATTGGTTAAAAGGAAAGAAAGGAGTCAGTTGCTGAAGGAACATTATTTGCACTTTCATATCCCCCTCTTAATATATTAAAATTTCTTTCTTCATATTTCTCTCCAGAAGCACCATTTTTTACAGTGGCCTAAGAGCTACTTAGGACTAGTGTTCCTTCCTGCTGTATTTTTGTCCGCATCAAACTACTCAGCTTAGATTAGAAGTCAGGGGGTTATTTTGTTTTTGTATCCTGGACAGGTCTGAAAATAGACTTTGTCACAACAAGCAGCAATTACAGAGCACTTAATATTTGTAAAGTGCTTTCCAATCTTTACCAGTTTGCCTTTGAAATGCTATTGTTGATGTGAGCTACTTATCTTCTGAATTTCCAGATGGAGAAAGGGCAGAGAGGTTAAGTGGTTTGCCTGAAATTTAATAGTACGTTACTAGTAGTGCTCCAGTATTAATGCTTCACAATTCCTGAGTGAAATATCCACATTTCCTTTCTAATTTTGAAGGAAAATAGAATCCTAGAGCAATCCATTAGACACTATTGGTAGAATGGTAGAAGTATTTGATTCCTGGTTTTTATTTGTTAAGAGATTAGAAGGAGCTTTAACAAAATAAGACCAATTAGAGAACTTTTAGAGGAGGAAATGGCAACCCACTCCAGTATTCTTGCCTGGAGAATCCCATGGACAAAGGAGCCTGGAATCACAAAGAGTCGGACTTGACTAAAGCAACTTAGTAGTAGCAGCAGCAGCAGCAGACGACTTTTAAGTAACTTAGTAAATGAAGAAAACAATTTTTGTGGAACAGGACTTTTACATAGGGCAATAAAGCTACATAGGACTTTTTTTTTTTTTTTAACTTCAGTATCCAGATAGTCAAGAGCTCACGCTAAATGCTAACAGTAAAATTCTCTTTTGCTGAACACTTTTAAACTTTCCATTTTATTTGAGATAATTTTATGCTTTGAGAAAAGGAGAGATGGGATCACACTGCTGATATGAGGGTAGAGATTATTGGTGAGGGTGACCAGTTCTTCCAGTGAACTCAGTTTCCAGTGGGAAACACCAAGACCCCATCCTATGGACTTACCACTCCTGAATTCAGTGAGTGACCTGGAATGACCTGGCACCTTAGATTTTTTTTCTTCTCTAGATCCATCTAGGTGACTTGTAGACACTTCTTTCCACACAACCAAAGAAAGCCATTTGGGAATGCTATTTTTCTCTGAATAGGCCTCTTGTGTTGTGACTGGCTTTGCTCTTGGGAGATGGACTGTAAATGGAGAGTTGCAATTGTTAATAATAAAAATTTTTACCCAAGTTCATTGCTATCTGCTCATACATGCTTGGTTTTCAATTTGTTACTCACTTCCAGGTGGAGCAGGGTTATATGCCTCTAACTTAAACATCATTGATTAAGCAATATAGCAGTCTTCTGTCAGTATTTAAGTACAGGGCTAAGGAATCCACTCCTTTTTAGGCCCACTTGCCAGGAATCACCTTGACCAGGCTTCAGAGGAATGCCCTCTTTGGTGAGGCTCTGGAAAAGCTGGATGGAGAGTAACTCATATCCTCCTTCTGCTTCTCTGTGAGTGAGAAATGCTTTAAAAGAAAGATTTGCATACCTAGGAAGGTCACCATGGCTCAGATAGTCTTGGCCTCATCTTTGAAATTACTCATCAAATAGAGGTTAGGAACTCTGACATATATGGAGAAAAAAAAAATCAAGCAAACAAAGTTTTCAAAAGTTACTTCTAGAGAAAAGTGTTCTTACTTGAAGTAGCCAATCTCCTTCATTCTCTGAGAAAAGATGCTTTGGCTACCTTAGTTCACAGTAATTCTTAGATTTATTTGGAAGAGAAGAGTAAAATGAATTTTCAGCCCCTCTGATAGCTACAATCATCTTATGAGTTCATAAAGCCAAGTCTTTAGAAGAAATATGGCCTTCAGTCCCTGTTAATATATCAAAATCTAAAAGTCTGTATAGTGTTACTGTTGACTTATTTTTGATGACTACATTCTTTTTCCCCCAACATATCATTAAGGGCAGGACTTTCCTGCCCTGGGATATTCAGAGTTAAATGAAAAAGTCATTTTGGAGGTAACACTCCAAAGTAATGTCACTATGATAATCCAAGGAGAATGGATCCATAGAATATATTTCTTTTTCATTTCACAGCTGGCATGTTTATTACCTATTTATTTCAATCTATCTTTCTCTGGAAAAAGGCTTAACATTAAAGATGATTTACCTTTTTTCAAAGTATGTCTTTGGATGATGAGGAGGAAACCTGGGAACCTATGGTAGAGTATTTGGGTGTGGGTATACTAATAAAAGTCAGCATTCTCACCTCCTTTTATCAGTTTTCTAAAACTCCCTTTTATGGAGAGCCCCTAGGATAAGCCCTAGTTGAGCTTCTGAGTTAATGGCAGAAAATAATATCAGATGACATTTATTAGGTGCTGTGTGAGAGGCACTGAGACGATCAGTTTGCATATAGTAGTCTACACAACAATCCTATGATAACACCGATATAAAGCCCATGTTAATACTAGGGTATTATTCTCCTGAGTGAGCAGACAGTTGATACTGATCTTAAGATGGTTAAGGGACTTGCATGTGGTCACACTGTTCATGGGAAATAAAAATGGAAAGAATCTAGGCAGTCTTATTCAGAGCCGGGTCCTTGGCCCTTCCATGAGCTGCATCTAGCTGCTTTTTGTGGGTCAGCACCTGGGGAGGTAGGGGGAGCATCTTCCCATAGCTAATATATCGTGGTCCACTGTTTGCTCTATGTTGAATCGAAACACATAAACTCAAGAAAAAAAATGTCCACAAAATACTGTGGAAGAGAATGAAACTTAATTTATGCTAAAGAATACACACACACACACACACACACACACACACACACACACACACACGCTGATGGGCTGAAAGAACCAAAAGAGAAGGACAGAGGTACTTAGAGGTACTTATTTTGGTGGATAAAAATGACTGCTATTTGTTTGAAGCCTAAAGCGCTGGTTAGGACGAAAGTATCAGCTTGCCAGTCTCTAGAATTAGTGATAAGGAAGCACAGTGGTCTCTCCCCATCCCCTATGGAGGACTTTTTAACAGAAACTTCCACTTTATAGTCAGTAGTTTAGAAACCTCAAGAATCATATAATAATTTTAGGAAAATTGAGACTGAAGAAATAATGAATATGCTTAATGGATCAAATTACAGTGAGAATCAACATACGTACATGTATTGAATATGTATGTGTGAAAAAGTAATCTTGACCCCTTACCTCTCACAATGCCTAAAAAGCAATTCCAGATAGCTTATAGAACTAAATGTGAAAGGGTAAACAGTAAAGATTCTAGGAAATGACATAGAAAATATCTTTGTGACTTTAGAGTAGAAAAATATTCCTTAAACAAGACACAAAAAATTAAAAGATTGGCATATTGGACTTTGATAAAATTAAGAGCTTTTGTTATCAAAAGACATCTTAATTAAGAGAATAAAAAGAAAGCCACAAAATAGAAGAATATATTTCTGATGCATAGAACTCACTAATGACTCATAGTCAAAATATTTAAAGAACTTCAATAAATCAGTAAGAGATAAAACAGACAATCTAGTAGAAAAATGTGCAAAAAAATGAAATAGAGATGTCACCAAAAAAGATACACACATGGCCAATAAATATTATTAACCTTCAGAGAAATCCAAATGTAATTCCACTATACCTTTACCAGAATGGCTAAAATTAGGACTGAAAATGCTAACAGTTGACAAAGACATAGAGTAACACACACTGCTGGTAGGAACGTAAGTTGGTACAATCACAACAGTGTGGCAGTATCTTCTAAAGCAGAAAGTATGTATATCTTATTCCAAATTATTTCACTCCTAGGTATGTTCAAGGGCTTCCCAGGTGATCTAGTGGTAGAGAACCTGTCTGCCAATGCAGGAGACATAAGAGAGGCGGTTTCGATCCCTGGGTCAAGAAGATCTCCTGGAGGAAGGCATGGCAACTCACTCCAGTATTCTTGCCTGCAGAATCCCATGGACAAAGGAGTCTGGTGGGCTACATTCCATAGGGTTGCAAAGAGTCGGACACAACAGAAGTGACTTAGAACAGCACAGCACAGCACAGGTATGTACTTAATAGAAATGTATTCATATGTTTACACAAGACATATTCATAGAAACCTTACTCATAGTATCCCCAAACTGAGAACAACCCAGTTACCAAACAACAGGAAAATGGAGAAATGAATTGTAGGTATATTCCTATGATGGTCTACTTGAGAGCAATAACAACACAATGTACTGCCAACACAGGCAGCAAAATAGATAAAGCTTGTGAATGTAGTGCTGAGCAAGAAAAGTTAGACGCAGAAAAATACATTTCATAAGGTTTTATTTAAAAGAAGCTCAAAGACAGGCAAGGCTTACTGATGGCAATGGCGACGGAACTCAAGATAGTGGTTATGCTCCAGAATCTCCTCTGCCCTGACAGATATACTATCAAAAACTGATATACGACCTTCACTCAGAAGCTTCGTGCGATAGATACTCTCCTGCAATTCAAGAGAATATTGCTTGTGTTTCTATTTAAAATTTATATCATCTGCCTTGCTTAGTAATTAGCAATATTCTTCTGTTTTCCTTTAATGTCTGTTTTCTTCTTCTATCACTAACCCCCGTTTCATTGTATACAAATATACTCACAAACTACCTCATAAGGAAAATAAGGTTGCATTTCTTAAAGATACTCCTAATAAGTTATTTAAAATAGTGTTTTTACTGAAGTATAACATACATGTAAAAAAGTGAACAAATCATAATTGTAAGTGTCAATTAATTTTCACAAAGTGAACAATGCCATATAATAAACACACAGATCAAGAAATAGCACTTTTAGCACCTTCCCAAAGGTAACCAAACCCCCAAATCACAAAACAGTACTCTCTTTCTCTGAAGGAGGGTGTATTCCTGTCCCAAATTTTGTTCAGATGTCAAATTTAATAATGTCACACATATACCAAGATGATATGAGAAGGTTTATCACATTCTGAGGCTTTCTGAGGAGAGTAGGGAAGGCCTCCCAAGTTGCTCTAAAATTGGCTTGAGTGATCTGGCCTCAGATGTTTATGGTAGTCAAAGGATGGGGCCAGAGTGAGTGTTCTCTCATGTGAGAAGGCGCCTGAATGTTTTGGACCTCCCACTGATGTCAAAGAAAGGAGCACCCAAGATTTTTTTTTTTATTGTTATTCAGCTTATGCAGATGTGCAACAGAAGAGAAAGAGGAGTGGTAAGGTTTAAAAGATACCAGCAGTCCTACATCAAAAAATGGAGTCAGGCTTTTTATTCCACGCAGACAACCTATATTTATTTCTTGCTTGTGCTGCGTGTCCATCATGGGCTGAGTGGAGCCTCTGGTCCGTGACATGTTTACACTTAGGCTGTCAGGGAAACCATTATCTGGAACATCGCTAATCACTTTAATGGGGGGAAAAGCCAATCTCACGCTAAATTGTAAAGCTTCTGCTGGAAAGTGACATGTGTCACTGTACTTAAATTTCATTGGCCCAATCAATTCATCTGGAGGCAAAAGGGTAAGAAGAGTACAGTCTACCATGTGTTTAACAGGAGGAGAACCAGAAACAATGATGAGATACACTGTTGTTACCATAGGTGGATCTTAAAGGATGAGTAGGGTATTGACAGGTAAAGGAAGAACTGTGTTGACATTGAAGGAATAACACGAGCAGGGATGTGGAAGGTGAGATGGTGTGGCCCAACCAGAGATTGCTGAAGATGAGCATGTGGGAGATGAGACTAGAAAGAAAGGCTCAGTTTAGTAATAAAAAGCTTTGAAATTAAGTATCTTGGGCTTTTAGCACTGGATAGAATGAAATATTTTGAGGCTATTGAACATGTATTTTCAGTAAGAATTTACACAAATAAAAAGTCAGGAAGTTATTGTAATAGAGACGAGTAGATCGAGGTCTGAACTAGAACAGTGGCTGTGGGAATAGAAAAGTGGAGGCTGGGGTCTTTGGTGGTCCAATTGGACATGAGATGAGAAAGAATAGTGAAAAATATACCATTTTCTTCTATCCTGGATGAATGGAAGAATGGTGGAGACATTTCTAGGGCACAGAGAACAACACGGGGTGAATTAATAAATTTGCTTCTGAAAATGCTGAGTTTAATATAATGCAAGGACATTGCTATAGAGTGCATGTTTGTGTCCTCCCCTCAAATTTATGTGTTGAAATTCTAATGCTCACTATGATGGTCTCAAGAGATGGGACTTTTGAGAGATGATTAGGTCAGGAAGGTGGGGCCATTATGAATGGGATCAGTACTTTCATAAAAGAAATTCCAGAGAGTTCCTTTACCCCTTATGGCACGTGAGGAAGCAGAGAGAAGATGACTGTTTATGAACCAGAACGTGGGTCTTCAGCAGACACAGAATCTGCCAGTGCCTCCATCCTGGACATTCTGTCATCCAGAGCTGTTGTTTCTAAGTCACTAAATCTATGATATTCTGTTATAGTAGCCTGAATGGTCTAAAACTGACATCCAAGTGTAGAGAAACACTCAAAAATTTTTGTCTAGCACCTAAAAAAGAAAGAGGACAAGACTTACAGATTCTCAAGTCAACATTAGATAAGACACATTGATGAGGTTGCCCAAAAAGAGGCTGTAAAGTTAGAAGAGAAGAAGACTGAACTTTAGAGAACATCTACATTCAGGGAGCAGGAAGAATATAAAGAATGCTAGAAAGGAAAGCCAAGAAGAATCTGTCAAATAAAGAAGGAGCACATGCTTCAGGAACAGAGACAGCGGAGGAAAAGGGGAGTGACTTACAGTGTGTGATACTGCCAACAGGACGCCCAGGAGGAACATCAGCAAAGATAGGTTGAAAGGTGACGAGTGACTTGGGAAAGTAACTTTATTAATTTTATTTTTTAAGTCTTTATTGAATTTGTTACAATACTGCTTCTGTTTTATGGTTTGGTTTTTTGGCCACGAGGCATGCAGGATTCCAGCTCCCTGACCAGGAGTTGAACCTGGCACCCCCTGCACTGAAGGCAAAGTCTCAACCACTCTAGTTCCAAGGAAGTCCTGGCAGGCCATTTTAGTAGAGAGGTGGGCTTAGATGGCAGGAGGGTTAGGGCAAGAAGGAGGAATAAGCAAATATAGGCTACACTTTTGGTAAGTTCAAAACTGAAAAGAAGGTGAGTTATCTGTGGGAAAGCTTAGGAGAAAGGCAAAGTTTCTGGAAAGCTTAGCTGTATATCTTGGCATGCTGTTCTATATACTTTCTTTAGGGCAAAGGTTTTAGTTTAAAAAAAAAATTATGCTATAAATCGAACCCTTAATTCCTGGTAAATTCTAAAGTACATCACCAGTATTTTATAAGTGTGGCCAAGGAGAATTCCACAAGCGTGGGCACATGACTCAGGAGCAACCAGACAGAGTTGGCCCCAGGACTGTGTCTGGAGTGATCTAGAAATTCTTCTGCTGGGTTTTGGAAGCTGGCCGAATGTAAGCTGAGTGTGGCCAGTGGCCGTCTTTTCCATTACATGGGCTGAGACTGCCTGAGAAAGTGCCAATGCTGAGGAAACCAGAGTGACACAGACAGAGAGACAGAGTTGGAGATAGAAACCTGGCCCCAGTGGGATCCCCTTTCAGCTGGGCCTGTTCTACATCTGTACTTTTCTGATATGTAAGTTACTCAACTCCATTTTTGTTAAAACCAGTTTGTGTTGGGTGCTCTGCCATTGCGACTGAGACAGTCCTTGTATAGTACAACATCACCTGAAGCTAGGAACACACGCTCTCCACAGGTACCAATGACAGTGGTATTAAGCGTCTGCCTGCAATGCGGGAGACCCGGGTTCGATTCCTGGGTTGGGAAGATCCCCTGGAGAAGGAAATGGCCACCCACTCTAGCACTCTTGCCTGGAAAATCCAATGGATGGAGGAGCCTGATAGGCTACAGTCCATGGAGTCGCAAAGAGTCGGACACGACTGAGCAACATCACTTTCACTTTCAGCATCTGTTAAAATCTGTGCATCTGTAGTTAGGACAATGTCTGAGGAGAACTGGAATTTAACATTTATCTTTCCTTAGATTGTTGATGAGTTTCACTGTAGGAATAGGAAAAATGTAACGAGATAAACATTAACTTTTGAGTCATCAGAGTACATAGTTTTCTTTGAGATATAGTTATGGCATGCATATACATCAGATTATTATATTGTTTTCCTCAAATGGAATCTTTTAAAAGAAAGCCATCACCACCAACAAAAAGGTTACATCTTTTATCTTTTTAGGAAAAACTTTTCATCTCTGTGATCTAATTGAAAGGTTCAAAACTCTAAGACTCTTCCCCCACACTCATAGCATGAGCTGTCTTTCTTATTTGTTTTTGGATTAGTTTCCAATTGACAGCAGACATGGTAGCAAGAAACCCTTTCTCTTTTGTATGGTATCCAGCAGCATCAATCTGTGAATGGCAAATACTCAAACTCTCTCCTGAAGATTAGCCTTAACTAAATTGCTTGGGGACAAGAAATAAGTAATTTCTCCTCCATTTGCAGAATTAAAAAAAAAGAAAGAAAGAAAAGAAACTAACTTTCAGAAGGAGCAGGAAGCAGCTTGTCCACAATAAATCACCAGCAAGCAAATGTTCTGAGGACGAAAAGGTTGATATTAACAGAGGTGGCATTTTTCTTTCAGCAGAAAAGATCTTTTAGTGAATTTGGAACTGACAGCATTGAAAACCTAGTCAGCTGAGAGCTTGAATGCTATAAACTTAGGGAGAAATGTTATTGCGTTTTATGTACTTGAACATGCTTCTTCCTCTAATTGGGAGGTAGTTGCATTCAAATGTCCAAATCATCTACAGCCCTTGTAAGTTCCACACTCTTAAGACCACAGTTCACTTTTTGTTTATATGCCAAGGGGTTTTACTAATCCACTTAATTATCAGTGGGAATAAAGCATCAATGAGGATAATATTGTGGCATGACAAAGAGAAGTTCTCTGGACCCTGCTTATAATTATATAGAGATGATCTTACTGCATTATTATATACGAGAAAGAAAAAGGCAATGGCCTAGGGGGTCAGAAAACTGGTTCTTAGGGCCTGCATTACTGTTACCAATTTAGAACCATGGATAAATCCCGTAATCTCTCTGGGTCTCAGTTTTCCCAGCTGTTAACAAAGGGAGGATTCTATTGAGACATTGGTTGATGTCTTAGTTACTATTGCTATATAACAAATTATCCCAAACTGACTGATCTAAAACAGCAACCATTTTATTGTACAAACAGGCTGTTTGGGTCAGATATTCAGGCAGTGCTCAGCCGGGCAATTCTTTAGTTTTTGAAGCAATTACTGAGGTCACTCAAAGGTGCTCAGCTGGAAGATGAGATATTCTTGAAGGCTGAAGACAGCCTCACTCACATTTCTTGGCAGAGATGGGTTCAGTTTGTAGACTGAAACAGCTGCACATTGCTTGTCCAGCGTGGTAGCTTCTCCAGCCAGGTGATCTCATAGTGGTCACACTTCTTACATGGTGGCTAGCTTCTCTCAGAGCAAGCTTAGTAAGAGAACCACATAGTTCCAACCTAGACTTAGAAATGATACACCATCATCTTCACTACATACTGTTTGTCACAAGCCTACCTAGATTTAAAGGCAAAGGGTATAGATCCCATGTGAAGTAGGGAATGGCAACCCACTCCAGTATTCTTGCCCAGAAAATCCTAGGGACAGAGGAGCCTGGAGGGTTGCAATCCATGGGGTTACAAAGAGTCAGATACGACTGACCAACTGATTTCACAGATCCCACCTTTTGATGGGAGCAAAGTCAAAGAATTTGGCAGCGATATATACACATTGCTGCTGCGCTGGGTCTTTGTTGCTACATGTGGTCTTTTCTCCAGGCGTCGTGACCAGGGGCTATTCTCTAGTTGGGGTGCGTGGGGTTCCCACTGTGATGGCTTCTCCTGTTGCAGAGCATGGGCTCTCGGACACGTAGACTCAGTAGTTGTGGCTCATGGGCTCTAGAGTGCTGGCTCAGAAGTTGTGACCCATGAGCTTAGTTGCCTCATAACATGTGGAATCTTCCCAGACCAGGGAGTGAACCCATGTCCCCTGCATTGGCAGGTAGATTCTTAACGACTAGACCACCAGAGAAATCCAATAGCAGCTGTATTTTAAAACCACCACAACTACTTAGATGGTTCCAAATATTACTTTGCATTATTATTTTCCAGGATTGTCTACATTCCCATCTTTCTTTAATTCATTCATCACATATTTTAGTCCCTATTCTGGATCAGACATATTGGGTAAAATTGAAAAGCAAAACAGAAAGATGATTTCTGCTCTTACGGTGCTTATAGTCTAATGAGGGAAACACACATTAATAGAGTTTGAGTAAGTGTACAATTACAAACTCTTCTAAGTGCTACCAGAATCTCTGTGATTTCACAACAGAGAGACTGGTTCAATCAAGAGTCTGAGTCTCCTAAGCAAAGAATTTGATATCTAAAGAATGTGTTGAAGTTGGCTCCGTGAAAAGTATAAATATGTCATCACACAAGTCTTCCTCTTTTGCCATGTTGCCCCTAAATCTTAGTCGCCTAACTCAGAAGACCCTTTTTCTCTACCCTACTTCCTTACTCCTTGTTGTTCCATTGCTAAGCCATGTTCAGCTCTTCACAACCCCATGGATTGTAACACGCCAGGCTTCCTTGTCCTTCACTATCTCCTAGAATTTGCTCAAACTTATGTCCACTGAGTTGATGATGCCATCCAACCATCTCATCCTCTGCCTCACCCTTCTCCTCCTGCCCTCAGTCTTTCTCAGCATCAGGGTGTTTTCCAATGAGTCGGTCTCTTTCAGTTCAGTTCAGTCATTCAGTCGTGTCCGACTCTTTGTGACCGCATGAATCGCAGAACGCCAGGCCGCCCTGTCCATCACCACCTCCCAGAGTTCACTCAGACTCACATGCATTGAGTCGGTGATGCCATCCAGCCATTTCATCCTCCGTCGTCCCCTTTTCCTCCTGCCCCCAATCCCTCCCAGCATCAGAGTCTTTTCCAATGAGTCAACTCTTCGCATGAGGTGGCTAAAGTACTGGAGTTTCAGCTTTAGCATCATTCCTTCCAAAGAACACCCAGGGCTAAATTCCTTTAGAAGGGACTACTTGGATCTCCATGCAGTCCAAGGGACTCTCCAAGAGTCTTCTCCAACACCACAGTGCAAAAGCATCAATTCTTTGGTGCTCAGCTTTCTTCACAGTCCAACTCTCACAGCCATACATGACCATTGGTAAAGCCATAGCCCTGACTAGACAGACCTTTGTTGGCAAAGTAATGTCTTTGCTTTTCAATATGCTCTCTAGGTTGGTCATAACTTTTCTTCCAAGGAGTAAGCATCTTTTAATTTCATGGCTACAATCACCATCTGCAGTGATTTTGGAGCCCCCGAAATAAAACCACTATTTTCCCATCTATTTGCCATGAAGTGATGGGATCAGATGCCATGATTGTCATTTTCTGAATGTTGAGCTTTAAGCCAACTTTTTTACTCTCCACTTTCACTGTCATCAAGAGGCTTTTGAGTTCCTCTTCACTTTCTGCCATAAGGGTGGTGTCATCTGCATATCTGAGGTTATTGATATTTCTCCTGGCAATCTTGATTCCAGCTTGTGCTTCTTCCAGCCCAGCATTTCTCATGATATACTCTGCATATAAGTTAAATAAGCAGGGTGACAATATACAGCCTTGACGTACTCCTTTTCCTATTTGGAACTAGTCTGTTGTTCCATGTCCAGTTCTAACTGTTGCTTCCTGACCTGCATATAGGTTTCTCAAGAGGCAAGTCAGGTGGTCTGCTATTCTTATCTCTTTCAGAATTTTCCACAGTTTATTGTGATCCACACAGTCAAGGCTTTGGCATAGTCAATAAAGCAGAAATAGATGTTTTTCTGGAACTCTCTTGCTTTTTCCATGATCCAGTGGATGTTGGCGATTTGATCTCTGGTTCCTCTGCCTTTTCTAAAACCAGCTTGAACATCAGGGAGGTCATGGTTCACGTATTGCTGAAGCCTGGCTTGGAGAATTTTGAGCATTACTTTACTAGCATGTGAGATGAGTGCAATTGTGTGGTAGTTTGAGCATTCTTTGGCATTGCCTTTCTTTGGGACTGGAATGAAAACTGCCCTTTTCCAGTCCTGTGGCCACTGCTGAGTTTTCCAAATTTGCTGGCATATTGAGTGCAGCACTTTCACAGCATCATCTTTCAGGATTTGAAGTAGAATTCAAACTGGAATTCCATCACCTCCACTAGCTTTGTTCATAGTGGTGCTTTCTAAGGCCCACTTGACTTCACATTCCAGGATGTCTGGCTCTAGGTGAGTGATCATACCATCGCTGTCTTTAGCAGTAGTTTATTTTGGAATTTACATGTTTAAATGTACCCAACCTCTTAATATTCTTGTCCCCAGAACTTCTACTGGCTCTCTACTATTTGCTGCTGCTGCTGCTGCTGCTAAGTCGATTCAGTCGTGTCCGACTCTTTGTGACCCCATAGACAGCAGCCCACCAGGCTCCCCCATCCCTGGAATTATCCAGGCAAGAACACTGGAGTGGGTTGCCATTTCCTTCTCCAATGCATGCTAGATAGAATTAATTGGATTAGTACGGCACTGGAGGCCCTACATTTGCTGGCTCCATCCTAACTTCCTGGCCTTATCTCCTCCTGCCCTATTTGTATCTATGCTCCAGCCATACCAACTGCCTTGCTATTCCCAGGGCATGCATTAATTTTCACACCTCTGTGGTTTTGTTCTCACTGATCTGTCTCTGAGGTGAACTTCCCCCTGCCTCATGTCTCCACCACTAGTATACTATTCATCCACTAGTATACTAGTATTCATCTTTCCATGTCTTGCTCTAGGGCCATCTACATTAAAATCTATCCTAATTTCTAGGTATGGTTACTCTATCCTGTAAGTGTTCTCTATAGGTCTTTCTTGATACTTCTTTTCCATTCTGTTTTGTTAGCTCTTTTCTGACCCCACTGAATTTTAGGATCCTTAAAGATAGGAACCATTAAAAAAATCATGCCCTCCAAAGAGTCTGTCGTGGTACTTTTCCCATAGCAAGCATTCAATAATTGTTTGCAGAATGAACAAATGAATGAATATGCATCATTTGATCAGGTTCAGTTCAGTCCAGTTCAGTCGCTCAGTCGTGTCTGACTCTTTGCGACCCCATGAATCGCAGCATGCCAGACCTCCCTGTCCATCACCATCTCCCGGAGTTCACTTAAACTCACATTCATCAAGTCGGTGATGCCATCCAGCCATCTCATCCTCTGTCGTCCCTTCTCCTCCCGCCCCTAATCCCTCCCAGCATCAGAGTCTTTTCCAATGAGTCAACTCTTCGCACGAGGTGGCCAAAGTACTGGAGTTTCAGCTTTAGCATCATTCCTTCCAAAGAACACCCAGGACTGATCTCCTTTAGAATGGACTGGTTGGATTTCCTTGCAGTCCAAGGGACTCTCAAGAGTCTTCTCCAACACCACAGTTCAAAAGCATCAGGTCAGTGGCATACAAAGTGCAAGGATCTTTCCTACTTTTCTGTATATTCAGCTTTTAGCATAGTGGGTGGTACCCAATATTAATCTGTTGTTGTTGTTGTTAAGTCCCTCAGTCGTGTTCGACTCTTTGCGACTCCATGGCCTGTAGCTCACCAGGCTCCTCTGTCCATGGGATTCCCCAGGCAAGTACACTGGAGTGGATTGCACGTGCATGCTGAGTCACGTCAGTCATGTCTGACTCTTTGCAACCCAATGGACTGTAGCCCGCCAGGCTCCTCTTTTCATGGGATCCTCCAGGCAAGCATACTGCAGTGGGTTGTCATCCTCTCCTCCAGAGGATCTTCTTGACTCAGGAATTGAACTCACATCTCTTATGTCTCCCGCATTGGCAAGCAGGCGCTTTACCACTAGCACCACCTGGAAAGACCACCCAATATCTCAGTGTAAATAAGTGTAGAGTTTTCACTTGTACATGTTATAAAAACCACTGAATCTGTTAAAATGTTTTGCACACAAAGCTGGATACATTTTTAAGCGCTTAACACTAAATGATAAATTCTTTGAGACAGGAATTGTGTCTTCTATCTATGTGTTTTACACTCAGATATTATTTTATATATACAAATCACATGAAATAAAAGTGCTTGTAAGTCATTTCTTGAGTTCAAAAGTTATTCAGATAGTGTTCATGTTTATTATATACACATCTCTCTGCTAAGCAATATGTAAATATATATTGTATATATACACAGATATTAGAACTCTCGTCAAACATATTTGCCATGGATTTGGATATGCTATGAAGGAAGTAATCTGTCCTGAAAAGTAATAACCACTTCTAGTTGCTATAATAACTCAATAAGCCTTAAGTAGGTCTCAATCTTGTCCCTCAGTATTACTATTACAAAAATGTTGCCACTGTACTTGTTCCCACATTGGTCTTGATTGTATTTGAAAAGGGTGAAAATGATGATTATCTGTGTAGAGTGGTGGAGTCAAAAAGCTGGAAGCAGAATTGATGATCATAAAGTGACAAATAATTAGAGCTAGAAGAGGCTAGAAGACTAGTGAGTCCAGCTCATTTATTCTAGTGGTGAAGCAACTGAGGTTCAAGTTCATACTCTTGCCTTTGTATCCCATGATACTCAATTTTAGGGATTCAGAAGTTAAAAGGGTGGACTTCACAGATTAAAGGAAGCACAAAGCTTATTGACTGTTTTTCCTCAAGGGTCTCTTCCAAACAGCACTGTTTCAGAACACACCTGTTGGATCCCAGTCAGAATTTAGTAAGCACACACTTATTTAGACCACAAATGACATTATCCATCCATCTTGGAAGGCATAGTGCTCACCCTACGACCTCTCAACGGTTGCTAAGATGTCCCCTGATTTCATCGACCTCTGTATGTCTTGGTGCCTTGACCTTTAAGGCTCCCTGGTGCCAGAATGTCTGCAGCTGTAGGATCAAAGACCCACAGGGGAAAAAATCCACTTTTAACTGAGATGGAGATCGGATGAGTTATTAGGAAAAACAGCTATATACCCGGGAAACCTTGTTCCTCTGGAAAATGCCTGAACTGTAACCCATATATAAACATCAAGCCCTAAGATTTAAATACAACACAAGCCAGAGACAGAGTCTCCTGCCTACCAGGCAGGAGTCACATTTCATCTGCCTTCCAAAATGACTTGAAGTGCCCAGCACATAGTAAGTGCTTAATAAATATCTGTGAAATAAATTGAATGAATGAGGTGGCATGAAATGAAAGAAAAAGTGAGAAGTTAACATTTTTTAAAATAAGGTGTTAGATATTTAAGTGTAAGCCCTGAAAATAAATCTAAGTTCTTTTGTAGTTTACTAGCAATCAAGGCAAAATGGCAATGCAGTGGGGTTTGCCTAGTTCTTAGTGTGGAAAAGAATATGTCATTCCAGAGCGTCACGTTTTCTCTTTTCTACCTCTTGGGGAACATTAAGTTGTGTGAGAAATCTTCCTACAACCCTAAAGTGGCATTTACGTCTTGAGGAAATGTGAAGATTCTTCTTTGGTTTGCAGCCAAAGTGACTTTCAGCAACAGTTTGGTAATCCCCCTCCCAAGTGTTGTCCAGAGTCTTGCATAAAGAGAGGAACTCCATTCTGGTTATCATTCCTTCCCTGGCTGCCTGTAACTGCCGATTCTCCATTATCCTCAGCTAGGACCTACTGTTTGAAACTGAACCTCAGAGCATTCTTAAAATATTTTCTAAGCCCTCTCTCCGTACAGATGCCCTTCTTCCACTAGCCTTATGGACTGAGACGCTAGGATATTTTTGCAGTACTATACTTAGCGTGGCTTATAATCCTTGACCATGTTATCTCAGGCGCCCCCTAAGAATCCCTTAGCAAATAAAGTAACCCGAGTAGAATAAAATCCTTGTTGATTGATTGATCTGAGGCTTGCAGTGCACTCAGCCCAGTCTTGCTTTACAGCTCTCTCCTCTGGCTCCCTCTCATTCTCTTTCCACTTAGATATATTCCCATATTTACAGCCAAGCTCCATATTTTTCCTCCTGTTTTTCTCTATCTCTGTAATAGTGTCCGTCTCCTTATCTGAAGTAATAATTCAACTTTGAGCTTATCTTCTTCACGATATTTGCCAAACAAAGCAAATTGTGAGTATTTGCAACTTTAAACTCATTTTTAACACTGGCATATGTTTCTTTTAGCCCCAGAATTTGGGGACTAAAAGGACCTCATAATTAATTTTAACTCCTTTGTCTTATAGATAAGAAAACTTAAGACCGCAAAGGTAAAACAGTTTTCTTTTCAGTCCTTAGCCTGGTAAATACTGAACCCATTAAAATTTCTTTGTGGTGTTTATTTTCTTAATCATCTCTGTTTTGTGGACTAGGAGATCTCATTTCCCAATTCTTTACTCCTTGTCCTGTGGCCAGTACTCTGCATATTCTCAGCTGACAATAAATTCATGAACTAAATCAAATGATATCATCATTAATTTATATTTTATTTCACTTGAAAATAATTAATGAATTAATAAATAAATTAGGGTTCCTTTAAGATAAAAATAAAATACATAAAACCTCTCTGTCATTTAGTTATTTCAAGGCAAAGTTGATAACAGGTGAGTTTTTCCACAGTTCTACGTCAGTCTCATCATTATGGCATATTAATTACCAACACTTTTTCACCTATCAATCCTGACAACCCTTTATACTAAAAATATTTATTTTGATACTATGAATTTAAAAAGCCATCATGATTAGGTAAACAATCTATCCAGTGGATAAATTCCCTTTTTAGGATGCCAAATGGGCAATGAGAGTCTTGTTTATGAGAAGTAGATTTATAGAAAAGAAAAACAAATCAGCCTGTGCAGAAGCTTCTACAAACAGGAGATGTGAGATGTGTTCAGAACAAAGAAGGGGTCATCCTTAAAAAACACAAGAAGCTTTGATCTGTTTCCTGCCTAGAGCAAGGTGAAAGGGTAGAGTCTTAAACAAGCCTCATCTGTGTATTTAAGTTAAATGACGCTTTCAACATGTACAGGCAAGCAGAAGGGTTACTGAAATGGCAAAAATACCAGGTCTAGGCCTGGTGACTATACAAATAGGTCAAAAGTAAAATAAATTCTTTTTATTCCTCATAGGTTTAACTATAGGAAATAATGTGTCCTCAAAAGGGAGTGATCAGATAGTATAAGAATGCAAATTTGGCAGAGTACTAAAACCCCAGTAATTTCGGACATTTTACATTCTTGCCCATAATTTAAAGTTCCATACTTCTTTCTAGACTTGTTACGCTTCCTAGGCTTGTAACCACTGATACTTTTGACAGACCTTGGAAACAGTGACTCATTTACAAATACCCACGTATTTGAGAGAACACCCACAGGATAATGAAAGAAAGGTGTGACAACTATGCTTGTTTTGGCTCATCCTGGGGAAATGTACGAGCCCTTCATGCATTTGTGCGTGCTCAGTCGTGTCCGACTCTATGAGACCCCATGGACTGTAGCTGGTCAGGCTTCTCTGTCCATGGGATTTCCCAGGCAAGAATATTGGAGTGGGTTGCCATTTCCTCCTTCAGAGGATCTTACTGACCCAGGGATTGAACTCTCATCTCCTGCATTGGCAGGTGGATTCTTATCCACTCTGCCTACTGGGAAACCCCTTATAAGCCCTTCAGATATTTGCAAATTTTCCCAGAGATAGCACATTTTTCACTACAAGGTCCATCCAGTTACCATGTAATGATTTATAGATGTGAATACTGTGTAAACTGTGTCTCAGAGCATCTCTGACGTCTATCCACTCAGCTGCAGTAGAGAGCTTAAATCTGTTTGGCAAACCTACATAATATCTAGAAACATTGCTTCTAATGTGTAACTTCATCCTAATTCTAGGACTTTTCATTTCTGAAATCAGAAGTGTTTGCTATTTTGGTAGTAGAAACTTGCCTGCTCACTCTCCTCCACTGACACAAGTGAAGTAGTGTTATTAATAATTTTGTGCTGAAATGGACAAAAGAAGCATCAGGAATCTGGTGGTGTTTTTGTTTTTTTCTGTCACATCTGCAGTCTTTGCTTGGCAGATTCCACTCCCTCCCCAGAAGGATCCAAGAAGGGAGACAAAGAAAATAAAAATGACAGAAGATGATAAGGTTAGACCCTTCACTTCACTGTTTATGGGGTAGACCTATGGTTTCTAGAGGGACATGGGCATCAACAGTCAGGAGAATAGGCACTTGTTGACTTGTTTCCAGGCAGTACTCACCAGGCACTTAGCCCCCAGAACCCATGTCTGAGGCAGAAACTCAGTTATTGAACCAAATCATAAGGCCACATGTGGAGAAGCAAGGGCGATTTGATGTGGAGTCCCAGGGGACTGATCCGAGGTCTTCTTGCCTTGATCGTGTCTCTAAGCAGGTCTGTCTGCATGTAGAGCCCAGAGCAGGGTCTACCTTGTGGGGAACAGTCAGGCCGCTACAGTTATGCACATGAGAGCACCTGGCCACGCTGAACTCTAGCTCAGAGCTCCTATTCACCAAGCACAGTGCTTCACACTGCGTGTGCTGACTTATTAGAAGCACCTGTTAAAAATCCCTAAAGGACTCCGTATGTGCTTGGGTGATCCAGTCAGGAGGTGGATGTGGCCCAGAGCTCATAATTAGGCAGGTCTTCAATGCACACTTCTAGAGATATCTTTGAAGATGTTATGGGTTGGGTGTCTCTGTAACTGTAGGTATAACATCTTCAAGGCTATCTCTAGAAGTGTGAATTTGCACTGGCTCATCACTCTCTTTCACACTGCGTCCCGTTCACTACCAGAACATCTATCGCTGGTTGCGAGATGTTTGTGTGAATCCGAAAAAGGGAGATGCAACCCCTCACCAGCAACCATGGTTTGATAGTCGGAGAGTGAGCCAGATTTGAGTCCCGCTCTGCCTCTGGCCAACCTGCACTGTCACCCTTGGTGGCTCTGCCTATATGCCAGTTTTAAAATAAATCTGTAAATCATTTTGCAAGTGACAAAATTATCTTCTCTTTGCCTAAAGTATTAAATGCTGTCACAACTAAAAAAATTGCACAAGTTTTGTAATTATGTTTTAGCACATCTGTATTTTAAATATATCAGGACCGTCACTAAATAGGAGTGGCCAGGATCTCTCTCTCTCTCTCTCTCTCTCTCTCACTAACCTCTGGGAAGCCGTAGCCAAGGAACAGGAGGGAGGGTGGCAGGAGCTGGAGTGAGGAAGGCTGACACCTTCCACTGCAAGCACTGCAGCTAAAAGGCTGCTTGTCAGCTCTAATCATTTTCCCTGCAGGAAATGTCATTGCTTCATTGCATTGCAAGAAAATGATGTCATGGTGTGGGGCCCTGATCCATTTCCTGACTTTTAACCTGAATCTTGTAACCTTTTTCAGCTGTACTGCACCCAGAAAAAAAAAAAAGAAACACATTGAATGTAAAGGCCAGTGTGTCTCATTAAGGCCTCTGAGGTTCCAGGATGGGGGTGACTTCTCCATATACTTTAATGACTGAAATACAGTTTGGTTTGAGTGTTATATTCTCGGTATGGCATGGGCCCAGGACACATCTTTAGGATGTGTCTGTAATTTATTGGCAGAAACCTTTGCTATACTGAGTGAAATTAGTGAGGACAATGTTAAATTTAATTAGGAAGCCTTGCTTAGTTTTGGCTTTGTGGTGGTGGTCTTCGCTGTTAAACTCTGTGTGAACGTGAATAATGGTCCCTGAACTGATATTTAAAATTTTACATACTGCATTTGTGTCTCCGTGTCTTAGGACTGGTTACAACCCCAGCCTAAATGACATTATTAAGCTATTTCCTGGAATGTCAAGGGTTGAAATTGCCCTGTCAAGAACGACTCTGTTCTTTCAGGGTTTCAGAGAGCAGGGGCTCAGATTGCATTCTTGCTCTGTTATTGTAAGTTTTTCCCTGGCAGGAAACCACTAGATCTCAGAAAATTTGCATATATCCAATGAGAGTGATCTCCTGTATGGAGGTTTTCAAGATTGCATGACAACACTGTGGAAGAATCTCATATGGGGAAAGGGGATTTTTTTTTGCTTTCCCCAAGCCCCATTTTAAATAGTTTCCTTCCCACAAGCTGATGTGTCCACACTCAGAGTTATAAGTAACCCAGCCTATTTTCCCGCCTTGGCGCCTGCCACTAGTCCAGTAATATCAACAGCCCCACAAAACTGAGAACAGGCTGTTTAAAGTAAAAGTGCCTTATTCTTTGCACTCTGTAAAGCAAATTTTTGGGAGTGGGCATGTGATGATGAGCATTAACCGTTTAGTTTCCCCAGGCAAAGGCATAGCAAAAACCCAGTATTTTGTACATGCAAGAGCTACAAATAACCGGATATATTTCTTTATTTCTGATTAACAGTTTATACATGGGATTCCAGTTAACCTAAAATACTTGCTCTTGGCCTACTTCTCGTATGTATCCATTTGGGATCCTCAGAATTGTGCACATTTTGCTGAGAGTCACTTGCAAAAGTTCCAGGAAGTGACTATTAGATTTACCGGTCCAACAGTTAGTACTATAGGGGCTGGAACGCCAACTGTTGATAAATGCCCAGATTGTTGTTATTTAGTCGCTAAGTCGTGTCTGACTCTTTGTGAATCCATAGACTGTAGCCACCAGGCTCCTCCGTCCATAGGATTTCCCAGGCTAGAATACTTAAGTGAGTTGCCATTTCTTGCTCTGGGGATCGTCTTGACCCCAGGGATTGAACCTGTGTCTCCTGCTTGGCAGACAGATTCTTTACCACTGAGCCACCTGGGAAGTCCAGTCATACTTATACCAGTCCTAAAAATGCCCGAGTCACCTTAAATCCTTTTAGAACAGAATTGGATATAAATAGGAAAACAAAATATAAGTAGACAAGTAAGTAGCCATGGTGCCCAATACTAGCTGGGAATGCTCAATTAATATTAAAATGAATTCAGATAATATACTGATGAAGTCCCTACTTGTATAATCACCAGGCCCAGGGCTAGATACCTTATTACTGCATTAAATGACAGATAAACATGTGTTGATTTAAGAGCTACCACTGAGAAGCACCTTAAAGGCTTCCATACACCAGCAATTGAGCTGTGTATCTTTGAACATGTCACTTAGCCTCTCTGAAAGTTAAGTTTTCATTTGTAGAATGAAAGTATTTAGCATTGTTGTGTCTATGGTGTTAGGTCGAAAATTTTCTGTACTTCTCCATTCTCAAAAGAATGGACTTTTTAGAGACTTATATTCAAAGGCATGTAATAACTGTGTTGAACAATCCAATATCACTTGACACGAATTTTGAGTGCTTACCCTGTGTAAAATAGATAGCTAGTGGGAAATTGCTGTGTAGCACAGGGAGCTCAGCTTGGTTGCTCTGTGACAATCTTAGAGGGGTATGAGGTTGGATCAAAAGGGAGGAGATATATGTATACATATAGCTGATTCACTTTGTTGTACAGCAGAAACCAACACAATTTTCTAAAGCAATTATCCTCCAATTAAAAAAATAAGTACATAAAAACTTTAAAAAAATTGAGTGCCTTTCTGCTGCATGCTTGACTCATATAGTATCACTGAATTCTGCAAGTCTGGGGATAAGCCTTGGACCATTAGCTCCATTTGATTGGGGAGGAAACCGAGTCTATTGCCTAAAATGACAGAGGGCCAGGAGCTGAATCCAGGTATTTTTCATTCCTAGGTTGCATCCATTCTCAGCTACACTACACCAGTTCATCTCAAACTTTAGTGTGCTTCAGGATCACCTGGAGGAGGGCTTCCTAAAACAGAGTGTGGGACCCAACACCAGAGTCTCCAGTTATTACACATTCCCAGCTGATGTTGCAGATCTTGGAGCCACATTTGGGAACCACTGAACTATGCTCACAAGGGCTACAGATACAAGACCAAGACATAGAGACTGTGAAAAGCAGGTCTTCAGCCAAGACAAGAAAGACCTCTACATTTAGAGCCATTCAGTAGCTGATAGGGGATGCCTTTCGGAAATGGCTGAGCTGTCAGGAGCATATGGATCTTGGATAGTCAATGAAAATTTGGTCTAAAGTGCCTCTACCAAAGTGTTAGTTGCTGAGTCGTTTCCAACTGTTTGTGACCTCATAGACTGTAGCCCATCAGGCTCTTCTGTCTGTAGAATTCTCCAGCCAAGAATAGTGGAGTGGGTAGCCATTCCCTTCTCCAAGAAATCTTCCTGACCCAGTGATCAAACCTTGGTCTCCCACACTGCAGGCAGATTCTTTACTGTCTGAGCCATCAGGGAAGCCCAACTAAAGTCCTTTCTAATTAATTAAACTGTCTTAAGTGCCAAAGACTAGCTACAGAGAGGTCTGGAGGAAGGGCCATAGACCCCCTGCAGGAGACCTTTCTCATTATGCCCACAATTCAACTGTGCTTTGAAGATTTAGAATCACTTCCATAATGGCAATGAAGAAAGGCTGAAAAGTGTTTCCTTAATTTGGATAATATGAAATTACAGTTTAATGGAACATCACACAAAGAACAAGAGGAACTTAAAACATTCATTCACTTCTATTTCTATTTCAAATTTTAAAATTCTATGACAACAATGACATAATTTCAATTTTTGTATCACAGCATATAAATCAGAAAAAGGTTAACCATCAAAAGGGCTAAAATGTACAATTATTTCAATTTTTATTTTATGAGAACATAGAGGAAAAGTTTAAAGATCAAAATAATTTTAGAAATATTTCAAAATCATGGTCACAAATATGACAAATTTAAGAGGAACAGTGCTTCAAATTTATTGTCCATTCTTTTGACCCTAGGAAGAAAAAAAATGCAATACTGTTTATTTCTACAATTTATCAAGGAAAATAGAGTGTCATTTCTGACATTTAATTTAGCCTTTTTATGTCACAAGAACCCAGTGAAGAATGATGCTCAAGTAATAGCATCATGGTACCACTTAAGGATTTAAGAGGAATCACTAGAGAGAACAAAATTGGTGATATTGGTGGAGGGGGATGGCAGAGAAATATGAAAAAGAAATATGTGTGTCATAAAATATCTGGTATACACATGAACCAGTCTGGAAGAACCATTACTCTCCTGGGCAGGGGTTGTCTATGGAGTGGGGATTCTCTCTGTTCCTTGTCTCTTTTGGTCATTTGCTGTTTGTTTTGTCTGGTTTGGGTTTTTTGAAAATTACGGAAGGCTGAAGGGCACGTTCTGAAATCTTGACTGAGCCAAGAATTTAAATTTGATTAGAATCGAGGGGAAGAGAGCAAACATGTGAGGACTTGCCAAATACCATGCTCAGTGTAAGACTCTTAACAGTAATTATATCATTTCATTTTGCAACATGTGAGGTAGGTGTTATCTCCATTTTACCAACAAGGAAACAGGCTCAAAGAGGTTCAATATTGATTTGTTCAAGGCTACTCAAACAGTTGATGATACAAGAAGCCATTACCCTTCAAACTGCTTGACTTAACCAGTATATATCAGGTTCTGTGTGTAGCCTACTATTGAAAGCAACTCTTCAATAAACCACTGCTCCTTGGTTGTTGTTGTTCAGTGGCCCAGTCATGTCCGACTCTTTGTGACCCCATGGAGTGCAGCAGGGAATTCAAATCTACTTTCCTATGTATTCATTTTGGAGATTCTTCTTGGATTCCATGACCATAGCAAATTTGCCCATGACATGTAAATTGTGTTTACATTTAAAATTCTCCTGCTGTAGGTTTAAGTAAGATTTTAGCTGTGGCTAGAGGAAAAGGAGTATGTCAAGGCTGTCTATTGTCACTCTGCTTATTTAACTTCTGTGCAGAGTAGATCATAAGAAACGCTGGGCTGAAAAAGCACAAGCTGGAATCAAGATTCCTGGGAGAAATATCAAGAACCTCAGATATGCAGATGACACCACCCTTATGGCAGAAAGTGAAGAGGAACTCAAAAGCCTCTTGATGACAGTGAAAGTGAAAAGTGAAAAAGTTGGCTTAAAGCTCAACATTCAGAAAATGAAGATCATGGCATCTGGTCCCATCACTTCATGGGAAATAGATGGGGAAACAGTGGAAACAGTGTCAGACTTTACTTTGGGGACTCCAAAATCACTGCAGATGGTGACTGCAGCCATGAAATTAAAAGACGCTTACTCCTTGGAAGGAAAGTTATGACCAACCTAGAGAGCATATTGAAAAGCAGAGACATTACTTTGCCGACTAAGGTCTGTCTAGCCAGGGCTGTGGTTTTTCCAGTGGTCATGTATGGATGTGAGTGTTGGACTGTGAAGAAAGCTGAGCACCAAAGAATTGATGCTTTTGAACTGTGGTGTTGGAGAAGATGCTTTTGAACTGTGGTGTTGGAGAAGATGCTTTTGAACTGTGGTGTTGGAGAAGATGCTTTTGAACTGTGGTGTTGGAGAAGATGCTTTTGAACTGTGGTGTTGGAGAAGTGTGGAGTGGAGTCCCTTGGACTTCAAGGAGATCCAATCAGTCCATCCTAAAGGAGTTCAGTCCTGGATGTTCATTGGAAGGACTGACGCTGAGGCTGAAACTCCAATACTTTGGCCTCATGCAAAGAGTTGCCACATTGGAAAAGACTCTGATGCCGGGAGGGATTGGGGGCAGGAGGAGAAGGAGACAACAGGATGAGATGGCTGGATGGCATGACTTACTCGATGGACATGAGTTTGGGTGAACTCCGGGAGTTGGTGATGGACAGGGAGGCCTGGCGTGCTGCGATTCATGGCGTCGCAGAGTTGGACACGACTGAGTGACTGAACTGAACTGACCTGAGAGGATATAAAAATGACATTTAGTATTGCAACTTGCTTCTCTCTTTCTCTTTTGATTCTCACACTCCCAGTCTCACCTTTCTTGCTCACCTTAGTCCCTGAACTTGAGGAACTCATGTGCTCAGAGAGGAGCTGAGTCACGTGAAGAAGTGTGAAGGGGAAGGCAAGGGAATGATGCAAACGGATGTGAACTTGAGTGTTCCTTCTAGTGCCTGGTGGAGGATACTTTTAAGAAAGAGACTGGAAGTGAAGAAGTCTGAGTGAGAGAATATGGGAACCAAACCAGGGTCCCTATGGTTGGTATAGAGAAAAGAGGACAGAATAAAGAAACACTTTAAAGGTACGGTACAGTTGTCAGGAGAGGAAGTGTCATAATGTCTGGATTGGTTCCTCACCTCCCAAAACCTCCATCATGTTTCACCTCATTACTTCCTCTTTTTCTCTCCCTTCTTTCATTTGAAGAGGGGTCTCAGGCATCCAATAATTGCTGTCAAGCATTCCTGTCAATTGTCTATAAAATTTAAAGTGTCCATCCAACAATGTTGCAATCCTAAATGGCTTTGTATTCATAAATTAGCACCATTACAGTCATTCTGAAATATTCACTAGCAGAAATTGAGTTTTCTTTGTTGAAAACTGAATTTACATGATTATAGGGAATGGAGGCTTCTGACTTCTACTTAAGTTTCTGCTCTGTTATGAAATAAAAGTTTCTTCTTTCTTTTAAATCTATTTCTAATTTTTAAAACTATGACATTTAAAATTTATTAAAAATATATTTATATGAATATTTTAGATTGAGAGTAAGGAATAAGGGGGAAAGCCTATTAGAATATTTTTTATTAAATGTTTCAATTGACTGCATGTTAAAAGGAAAATATGTTGAACTCAAAACAATATGTAAGGTAAAATTCAACAGAAAGCAGTTCTCTGGTTGCTAACTCCTCCCCACCTATTGCTCCCTCTTTGACAAAATATCAAGCTTATTTTAATACATTACAATGGACACTTTAGTCTCATTTCCTCTCTTAGTAAGTTGCTATCACCCTTGGCATGGTCCCATTGATTAAATAGAAAGAAAATATCCTGGGAAAAATACTTCCATTTCTAAAATATGAGTTAATTTTGGTCTGTGAGTAACATAAGAAAAATTGTCTATGAAAAGCATGATTATGACAAGTCACTTGGAGTATGTAAAACTGGAGATACACCAGCTAAGAGGTGTGATCCAGTAGCAAGGAACCTGGCCTCCAGGCCCTGCAAGCCCTGGGAGAGAACCCTGATCTGATATGAATACTTCGACATCCTCGACTGTGAAATGAGTTCAGTGAGCTTTGGAGTGTTGTGAGGAATACAGCAAGCAAAGCACCTGATGAACAGCAACTGCACAATAAATAGCACCTACAGTTATTCTTCTATTCCCCAGTTTCATGTAACTACTATTATTATTCCAAACAAACTTATGAGATAAAAGGAATAGTGATGCCCCGAATTGTGATGCTTTTTCTAGACTCTGATTTTTCTACTGACCAATTTGAGAAGACCACACCACAGAATTTATGAAGAAGAAACACAGTGCATTCTTACAGTGGCATGATCCTGCTTGAGTTTTACTGGATCTACCCAAAGGGATTAGTTCCCAGAGGCACCAGAAAGACCTTGCTATATAGCCCAGCATGGAACCTCATACCTTTAGAAGAAGAGTCATAGATGAACTTGTTTCAAAACATTTTTCTATTGCTAATGATGCAGAGTAGGTTTGCTGGAAGATTAGGAACCAGTATATTGCTGCTAATCTGCCCTTAGTTTGAAGAAAGGAAAGTCGTCCACTTATAATCTGTCCCCATGTTTTAAATTGCATTTAAAGGGTTTACCTACCCCTTTTATGGCAAATATTTCTCAATTCATTGAAAAAAAATAAAACAATCGTATCACATAAGGGGAAAATATTTTCTTTCCCCTTTCATTAAAAAAAAAAACCCAAACATAACAATGAATAATGAAAGGAAAACAAATGAAACCATTCCATTCCCTGGAGGAGGGGCAGAGTAGCTGCAGGGGACAGCTGCAGTGTGTCTGGCATACCAATTCTTTCCTTTCTCATCACTTTATTACTTACTGAACCAAGAATGTAGACAATTTCAGCTACAGTTGTTTTGCATTTTAATTTTTCAACTTAAATTTTATGTGGTGCTCATTTGCCCCACGCACTGAGTGCTAAGCCCACAGTGTGCTAAGCCCTTCAGTGTGTTGTTCTATGGAGCCACACAAGCAGGGGACTCTCAGTCCTTTCCCAGCTCCACCCCCTTCCCATGAGGCCCTACAAATTTGGAAGGACTCACTGTCTTGGTCAGCCTGGACTGCTATAACATACAACCAGAGAATGGATGGCTTAAGCCACAGATACTTGTTACAGTTCTGGCGGCTGGACTTCCAAGATCAAGGTGTCAACAGATTCAGTGTCTGGTGGGAGCCCACTTCCTAGTTTGTAGATGGTCCCCTTCATGCTGTATACTGTTTTGGGGAAAAGAGAAAAAGCACTGGTCTTTTCATTTTCTTATAAGGGCACTAACCCCATCACAGAGTCTCTGATGACTGTCATGACCTCATCCAAATCTAATTACCGCCCAAAGACCCTCACCTCTTAATACCATCACAGTAGGGGTTAGGGCTTAGAATTTGGGGGTGATAACATTGGAGAAGGAAATGGCAACCCACTCCAGCATTCTTGCCTGGAGAAGTCCTTGGACAGAGGAGCTTGTCAGGCTACAGTCACAGTCACATAGAGTCAGACACGACCGAAGCAACTTAGCATGCATGCGCATGGACGAATATTTAGTCTGTGGCACACCATGCTTTCATGTTTGTCAAAATCATCAAACCCTTCACACCTCTTTCAAACATTTCTTCCTCCGATTTTAGTTGGTTACCAAATTGACTGCATGCTCATACACCAGCACTGTGTGACTTTCAGTAAGATGTTATCAACTGTTTATGTCTCTCCCCTCCCCAATCCATATGTTGAAACCCTAATCCCCATACTGTGATGGTATTTCACAATAAGTCATTTGGGAGAAGTTTACATGAGGTCATGAGTGTGGAGCTCCCATGATGAGATTAATGTCTGTAAAAATAGGAGACAGTAAGATTGCTCTTCTCTAGAATTGGGCCCTGGAAAAGCTAAGTGAGCACTCAGTGAGCAGGCAGTCATCCACAAGTCAGGAAGAAGGCCTCACCAAAAACCAACCATGCTAGCACTTTGATCTTGACTTCCAGTCTCTGGAACTGTGAGAAATAAATATGTGTTGGTTAAGCCACCCAGTCTAGGCATTTTTAAGGGGGGGGGGGACTGGGACACAAGATGACTTCATTTCTAAACTGAAAAGGCCGGAAGGAAGAATAAAGATGGGGGGTCGGGTGCTTTCGTGTTTGACGTTTTTGAACTTACAGAAACAAATCCTTAGGAGGGAATATTTTTCATCATGATATTGACTGAAAAAAATTTGATTTTGTTCTACAATACAACCACAATTTCCCCCAAATCCTCCTTCAAACCACCACTTTCTTTTTTTAATTTTTTATGATTTTGCATAGCTTTCTAGTTTTCTGCTGCTGCTGCTACTGCTGCTAAGTCACTTCAGTAGTGTCCAACTCTGTGTGACCCCATAGATGGCAACCCACCAGGCTCCTCCGTCCCTGGGATTCTCCAGGCAAGAACACTGCCATTTCCTTCTCCAATGCATGAAAGTGAAAAGTGAAAGTGAAGTCGTTCAGTCATGTCCAACCCTCAGTGACCCCATGGACTGCAGTCCACCAGGCTCCTCCGTCCATGGGACTTTCCAAGCGAGAGTACTGGAGTGGGGTGCCATTGCCTTCTCCAGAGTTTTCTGCTATGTACTATATTTACACAAGAGAATATTAATTTTCAGGCAGACACTTGAAAGTGAAGCTTTAAAAGCATTTTCAGTGTTTTGTTTATATGAAAAAGTGTGAATCAGCAGCATATTTTGCAATGTTTATTAGTTTTAAATAAAAAGTTTAAAATATTACTTATCCAGTTCAGCATGTAGGGAATCTAACAACACAACTACATGAAGATTCATTAAAAGTAGAGTCACTATGTAGAATTCTGTATCCCAACAAATGATCCACCTTTCCTTCTAAAAAAGTTGTCTGTTTTCTAGAGTTTTGATAAACGATCTATGTATTCTACTGCTGAAAATTGTACCTAATGTAGCTGAGATTTCTGCATGATAACAAAGGTTTGTTCAGGCTGCCCATTTTTCTTTCGGGCTTGGGCAACAGTGGTGTATTTATTAATATAGGACATCATATCCCATTATGTCAGCCACTCATCCTTGCTAATGAAATGTGATTTTCCACCCCTACAGATTAAGGGGCATCAAGTCATCCAAGAACATTCACCAAAGACATGCTTATTAAATTTATCTAAAACCCTCAACCACACTAGTACTCCATTTTATGTAAATTGTATAACTAAAATTCTGTTCAGAAGTGATGTTAAGTAAAGCCTGTGCTAGGAAAAGAATTTTCATCAGAATCTCTTGGGACATGTGTTTAAAATGCGCATTCCCTGCCTCCAAACCCAGAATTTCTGATGTAGAGTGAAAGGACCTGGAAAGGATTCTGAAACCTAGTTTCACAAGAACACTGGGTAATTCTGATGTCATTGAACCATTTTGAGTAACAAGTTGCAGTTCTACTGGGTCCTAAACTCAGCACAGAAACCACACACCTAGAAACTGTTCTGAGCAAGATGGGCAAAGGCAAAAATCTGTGAAGTCACAGAATCTCTCTCTGCTTTCAATTAATTTTCTCTCTCCAGGCACTTTAGGTGGTCTCACTGTTGGGTTTCCATGGGGCTGGCTTACCAAGCTCTGTATATATTTTTTCATTCTTTTTTCCCTATCCTTCACTTGAGGTTAAACCTCAGTGTTGTGGGGGTTATGCCTAAAATGATAGCCAGATGTCTGATTAGCCACCCATGTGAAGGAGTTATGACTGTCCACTCTTTAATGGGTGGTTCTCCTAGGCATTTGTTCCTTTTAACAAATGACTCTAGAAAGTTAGGTCATTCGCCGCAAGGGAGGGATCTCAAATACTAAACTGCTCTGGCAGTACAGTGCGGGTGGTGATTTGGTATGTTTGCCTTGTTTCTCAGAGAGTTGCTTGTAAAATCAACTCTTTTCCTAAGAATGTACAGGATTTCCTTTGCAGATTTATGAAGATGTTGAAGAGGACAAGACTGACCACAAAAGGCATCAAGAATGCCAAATTCTTGTCTTCCAGCTTTACTGGTTGGTGTTGATAGGATGAAACTAGAAAAAATTGGCTAACATAACCCAAATTTACTTGACCCCGATAAAATCCTAACTTGAATCATAAGGCCAGTATGAGTCTGTAGTGGGAAATATCTCTTTTTAGGCTGTTCAACCCACAAAACAAGGGCCCAGTATCAGCCATAGGAATTTTGAACCAAAAGTCACTTGTGCTATTCTTCCAATAAACCCACTCTAACCCTCAAGGAAGCTGAAGCCTTGCATCTTAATGGTCTGGCAGAGGAGCAGAGGATGCAGGGTGGGTGATGAGGGAGCCCAGGATAAATCTGGCCTACTGAAGAGAAATAGCTCTGAGGTCTGAATCTGGTCTTACTATCCACTAAGCTGGGCAAGTCATGTAAACTCTTTAGCTTCCATTTACTATCTGTGAAATGGACACTTACTAAATATTCAGTTTATATTTCTATTATCATATCATTAATATTATCATCAGCCCTTTTGAAAAAGAAAGCTGAATCTGATGTTGATGTAAATCAGTCTCTTGGCTGGGGTAGAAGTAGAAAGAGGGGGAAATTTTGGTTATACAAGATACACAGGTAAATAAGAGAGACAGATCAAGTATTAATATACCAAACTTTCCATGTTAGCATTTAAAATGGAACAAGAAATGTCTTCCTTGTTCTGGAAACTTACACTGACATGTCCATTCTGGATAAGTCTTGCAGAAAGTGTGATGAATGCTGTCAGGGACACACAGAGCATGGCAGAGCTCAAGCACAGGTCGAAGGCTTGCAGCGTCAGATGGTACTCTTCATAGTGTGGTGGGTCCACACAGACTGATGGGAATTTTGCATACGGAAAAGGAAAAGCAACTGCATAACCAAGGTAATCGATCCCTGCAATCCCTGAGAGTGAGTAGAAGCAATACGGGCCAAGGAGAGCAGAAACCAAGGCTACTGTAAAATGAAGTGGGCATCCCATCATGCTCAGAATCACAAAGGTGAAACTAGCTTCCCACTGAAAATAAAACATAAACAGATTATTACTTTGGAAGCTCGATTTTTTAGAAGCTTCTTAGCAGCGTGAGGGAAAAAGAGAGGCTGCCTATTAATCTTTCCTACTGGGAAATGAAGGAGAAATGGGTTACAGCCACCTCTTTAGGTCCTTTTGTTTTCCTCTTGACCCTTCAATATGGAAGAATAACATATCAACCCACTGGGGCAGAAATGAAATCAACTCCATTCAAGAAACATTTATTTATCTCCTATCACATGTTGAGAACCAGTCTAGGGTGGGAAAACAGAAATGAATGAACAATCCTTGCACAGGGACAAACAATGAACAGAATCCCTGCCTTACTCTGAAAGTGAAAATGAAGTTGTTCAGTCGTGTCCGACTCTTTGCGACCCCATGGGCTGTAGCCTACCAGGCTTCTCCATCCATGGGATTCTCCAGGCAACAATACTGGAGTGGGTTACCATTTCCTTCTCCAGGGGATCTTCCTGACCCAGGGATTCCCCAGGGATCAAACCCTGATCTCCTGCATTGGAGGCAGATGCTTTAACCTCTGAGCCACTCTAGGACTTGGTTATTCAGGGTGTGGTCCATGGTCCAGGAGAACTGACACCCTCTGGGAGCTTCTTAGAAATGGAGAATCTCAGTCTCTTGCAGATTTTCTGAGTCAGAATCTGCATTTTAACCAGATCCCCAGGTAATTCACACATAAAGTTTCAGAAGCCCTGCTGTGGCCACAGGAAGAGGAGTTATAATCTGTTCAAGGTAGTCTTTCTGTATTTGACTTTATACTGTTGAAATGCAAGACATAGACTTTTCATCCTTTTATGGGAGAAGCAGTAGAGAGAGTGGAAAGAGATCCCAAACAGGAATTGAGAACTTGAAAATGAATCATTTAAACAGATAAGACTACAGATCCATTTTTGCAAAATGTAATTCAGGAAGACTAACACTGGTTCTGTTCTTCCCAAACTATTAACGAAATACTTAAATACCATAATGACAGTAACTTGTAGAAAATGCTCGGAGCAGGTATCAGATAAAAATTAGTCATTTAAAACAGTGTTTTCTTGAAATGCATCATAGTAAGGCATAAATTAGACAAAATTCAGTTTTAATCAGAAATCACATTCTTTGTGTTCTATCCTGAACTAGTAGAGATTTGACCTTCAAACTTACTCTACCACTTTACTTGACATCTATATATTTACCAGGTATCTCTGCGTCCACTCTTTGTGAGCCAACAGTAGGAGGATACCAGTTGTGATGGCCTGTAAAAGGAACATGGTAAAACAGCATCCATGAGAGAAGGTACCTCTGGAAAGGGTTCAATCTGCTTTACAGTTTGACAACTTTATTATGAACTGGAAGAAATTGCAGATAGCTAAATGGGTTTATGGCTTTGATCTCTGCCTCATCAGTGATGCCAATGAGGAAAAGAAGCCATCAGTGTTACAAAGACACAGTTCACACAGGCTCATTTTTTAAATTTTCCGTCTTGCCATTGCCATCACAGTTCTAACCTTTACTACTGTAAGATGTCACTGCAATAAAAGCTTGGCTTTATAACCCTTGCCATATGTTTTATTCTGATTAATAGTCTATTGTTCGTCTCTCTCACAAATTGCTGAAATTACAAACAGAAGGAACTGGAATGGAAATGTGTCACAAAACTTCCTCCCCACCCCACCCCACCCCTCGCCCCCGACAAACCCTCCCAGTAGCAGCCTATCTTTTACTGTTTGCTTTCTTCAGAGATTTTGCAGGCTTGCCCTGCTGGTGGGATACAAATCCATGATCTCTATTTTTCAAGTGATAAAAATTGTCATTAGAATAAATGCATGATAGGGCATTTATGGTTCTAGGGGCAGAGGTGTCCAACTTTCCAAAAGATATTTTTTTAACAGTTTCCATTGAAGAAAAGGTCCCAAATGCAGAATGAAAATAGTTCAACAAAGGAGGGAATGGTATCATCAGAATAGAGTAACATAGTGGGGAAAAATTCTGGACTCATCTTCTATTTGGCACTGGTTCTGATGGAGACCTTTGTGGCCAGTGAATCCAGAAATTGCTTATTCCCAACCCATAAATAATTCGTCCCGTGCAAGGATTGTTTTGAGGTTGAGAGAGAAAACCAGGAAGAGATGTGCCTGAAATAAGATATAGAATGAGGACAGGACTAAAAGTAGTCACAATATAGGATTTTAACAGAGAAATAAACTTCCCTGTATGGTATCAACAAATTTAAGGAGAAAAAAAATCAGTTTTTACCAAAATGGTTTTGCGGGATGTTACTTTTTGTAGCTCCAGGTCTAGTATATTTATTGTTTTGAGAAGCAGATTTTCATCTTCCTGGCATATTCTATTTTGAATATTGGATTTAGAGAATTTGAGAGTGAGGGGGAAAAGCACACACACATACATTCACACAAAACTTCTCATGTAGCTAAGCCTGAAATTCCAAATTTGGCATCACCATCCCATTAAACTCCCATGGATAAAAACAGAACCATCTGTAGTCAAACGAGGTTGGGCTTGATTCTGCAAGAGGAAAGTTTCCAAGCGACCCTATGGAGGTTGAGCCAGCATAAATAGTACAACAAAACAAGAGAATTATTAAGAGCAACTGTAGCACTGATGCTAAGCCTGGGGCCAATCTCTGCTTTCAGAGGCAAAGCGCTCAACTGACACGTCACTCCTCCACGCATGAGAAACTCTAAAGCAAATGAAATAAAAAGCAAAGGAGCACCTCTCCTGATTGAAGCCGAAGTAGATAACTGACATTATCAGATGCTTACGTTCTAGACTGCCTTAACTACGTTGGCACAAACCATTTCTTTCCTTTCAAAAGCCGAAAAATCCTACAGAATTGCAGCTGCCTGTTATTTCTGTTGTAGCTGCCAGCTTGAATTTTGCTTTGTTTACACAAAACTTTGAAAAAGATCTTTCATGGGGGAGGTTGGTGTATAAATGCCATTCAGTCACTTGTTCAATCCACCCTGAGGATGGTGACTCAGGACCCAAGCACATCCATCTCTCTTGGTGCCTGGGTGTGGGTGGGACATGGAGTGAGGGTGTTCCCCCAAGAGTCACGGGCTTTCCCCTTGCCTCCTTTCATTACAAAAAATATATATTTTTAGATAGGGAAAAGGATTTTAAAAGGAGAGATTTGCAATTAGGGAAGAGAAGTCAATTGGGAAAAGGAAATGGTATGTTTTGAGAGGTGAAGAGTTGGGCAGAGAGGGGCAGTCTGGTGTGAGGAAAGGCAGAGGGGAGGCTGTGGTTGGGGAGGGTGTGAGTGCAGAGGGTGACCCAGCCCTGCAGCCTCTGCCTTCTTGTCTGGCTGTGGACCTGGAGAAGCTTGAGGGGCATTACTTGGGTCTGGCCAAAGTTGTTGCTCACATTCTGCATGCTAATTGTGAACCCTCCCACTAAATCTTTAAATGGCCCCTGTAAGGAGTTCTGCAGAAGCAGATGAATTGAAGGAAGCAGAGAGCTTCGCAGCGGAAATAGAAACTTTGAGAGGAATCCTTATAATATGGGTTAATTTATTCACTTACAGACATCTATTTTGGGGGTACTTGTTTATGACAGGCACTATACCGATGGAATAATGATAACAATGGGAAGTTATTGTGCACTTACTGGATACCAGGCACTCTACCAAACACTTTACAAGTGTTAATTCATTTAATCCTCACAATGAATGACCCTAGGAGGTAAACCATTTTCTAGTTTTTAACTAAGGCACAGAGAAGCTAAATAAGAAAAGCAAGCTCACCAAGCAATAATTATACAAACCATGGCTCCAACTCTCAGTGGAATTTACAGTCCAGATGTGAAAGGAAGGACATAAGAGTGTCCACAAAATGAGGCAGGAAGAGTGAGTGCTTTCTGTGTGAGAAGAGGTCGGTGACAAGATACCACTTCCCGGGGACAATCGCTGATGGAGGAGATTGCTTGAAGGATGGTTGTGATTTCAGTGGGAGAGACAGAGGAAAGGGCAGCCCGGGCAGCTGGGACCTCATATACACAGCAGGGAACATGGCAGGTGTGCTCGGGGAATGAAAGATGAGAGGAGCCTGGACCATCAGAGGGTCGGTCCCTGGCAGAGAGGTATAGGAAACCAGGCTCGAAAGCCACAAGAGGCCAGGTGGAGGAGGGCCTCGAAATCCAGGCTAACAAACCTGTACTTTGGGATGATGAAACGACACTGAAAATTTTCAAAGACAGGACTAGATGGACACAGCAGAGGTTTGGAAAGATAAGCCATCTGTTGCATGCTGGATAGGTATGGAGTAAGACCTTGAGATCTCTAAGACCCTGCTCTTCAAGCTTTTTCTTTAAACTTCTACCCATTGTAAGATACATATTTTTGCATCATGGCCAAGTTATAAATATTTTTACACGATAACACATAACTTTATTATGTGATATAACTCTTTTCTGTTTGATTCTATTCTATATGTTTAAATACTCACTACCCCACAGCTTGATTTTATAATCCACTAACACACAGATTCTCACAGTTTAGCTATCAAAGTTTCAAGGTGTAAAACCTGAGTGGGGTGGGAAGTGGTAAGGAGGTAGGTGGGGGTGTGCAGTGAGAATGAAAAAGGGAAAGAACAGAGATTTTGCCTCTTGGGAAAAATGCCAGTTACTTGGCAGTGGATTGGACATGGTGGGGTGGAAGTGGGGCTGAAATGGGCTGGATTAGTGTGTTGCTGCCCTAAGCACAGTCTTAAGATACCAGTAGTATCTCATCTCTTGGGAACTTGTCAGACATGCAGAATCTCAACTGCCCTTTAGAGTCATAGAATCAGAGCCAACATTTTTAACAAAATTGCTAGTTGATTTGGCTTTCCAGGTGGCTCATTGGTAAAGAAATTGCCCACCAATGCAGGAGACACAGGAGACACAAGTTCAATCCCTGGGTCGGGAAGATCCCCTGGAGAAGGAAATGGCAACCCATTCCAGTATTCTTGCTTTGAGAATCCCATGGATAGAGGAGCCTGGCATTGCTCTGTCAGTGAAGTTGTAGAGAGGTGGACACAACTGAGCACGCATGTGCACACTGGCCACAAGTGTGCTAGTTGATTCATATGCACATTTCAGTTTGAGAAACACTAGTGAAAGAAAGTGAAAATGAAGTCACTCAGTCGTATCCGACTCTTTGTGACCCTGTGGACTGTAGCTTACCAGGTTCCTCTATCTGTGGGATTCTCCAGGCAAGAATACTGGAGTGGGTTGCCATTTCCTTCTCCAGGAGATCTTCCCAACCCAGGGATTGAACCTGGGTCTTCCGCATTGCAGGCAGATGCTTTACCATCTGAGCCACCAGGGAAGCTAGAGGAAAGGACTGAGTCAAAATTCACTTGAGAGTTTGAAACTGAGTTCAAAGACTACCAAGTCAGAAGAAGAAATAAGTGCTTTTGGTGGTAATATGGTTACATTTTTGGACAAATTAAGCTTAAAAAGCTTAGGCTATCTAAGTGGAAAACTGACCATTGGCTGGTTGGAAATCACAAGACTGCTGACGCTGTAAGAGTCTTGAGCATTTGGTGCCATCAAGCCCCTTCTCTAATGGATGAGGAAACTGGAAATTGCATGAATGAGTCTAGCCCGCTTTTCTCCAAAGCTCCTCTCTCCAAGCAGGACTGGGTGCAGCACTGCTGCTCACTGCTGGCCAAGTCACTGGACCCTGCAGGCTTTAGGTCTTGTTTTAAAATTCACTACACTTCAGTCTCTTCATCAGAATTTGATCTACAGGCCAGGTTTTGTAGGATTAAAGTGGAGCTCAGTCCTTAAGGCACTATGATCTCCTTGCTGCACACTTTCTAGCAGCTGATACCTTTAAATAACTCACATCAGAAATCCTAGGAAAACTGCCTATCGCGTTGCCATCCAAATTGAGGTGAGAGTCTAAAAATGAATATTTGTGAAGACTAGAAAGCCTTGAATGAAAGTCACCAAACAAATACAAAGTATAGATGACTTCTAAAATTTCTCTCTTCCAATCTCAAAAGAGATATGGAGTCATTTTCAAAAGAAAATATTACTGAAGTGTAAAAATCATCTTTCCACCAAAGGAAGATATATTTCACACACAAGGTGAGAAGTGATTGGCAGAGATGGCTGTGGGATGAGTCAGAGGCCTTTTGAGATTGACCCTGATCAGACAGAGCTGTGGTTTACTATGAAAACTCACTAGGAAAAAAAAAATCAGACAGTTCCAAATTTAGATATTATTGAAAGAGTGAGCTTTCTTATTGCTTTCCTTCTCATGAGGGTTTTTTTCCCCGCTTCAGTATAAATATCAGCTGGACCTTTATTCTTTGCAATCTAATCAGAGTTCAACTGTATAAGGAGTTTTGTCCTATCAAAATGGAGAGCATGGGATTCACCACTCATTTAACACTGGCCATATCAGGCAAATATCAGGCAAACACTGGCAAATATCAGCAATATTTACTGAATATCTAGCATGATATTTACTCACTCTGTTTTAAGTATTGGACATATAGCAGTGAACAAAATAGAAAAAAAAAATCCTGCCTTTGTACAACGTATATTTGGGGGAAGGGTAACAATAAATAAGTCAATTACATTGTATATTAGATGGTATTAAGGCCTATGGGTGAAAAATAGAACAATGTATGAGAGACTGAGAATACCAATGTGGGGGAGGTTTATAATTTTAAATACAGCAATGAGGGAGGGCATCTGTGAGAAAGTGACATTTGACCCAAGAACTGAAGGAAGTTAGGGAATAAGCTGTGTGAGAAAAGGCTTCAGACAGAGAGCTGGCAGTGCAAAGGCCCTGAGGCAGACACACCTTGGAATGTGATGGGAAAGAAATGAGCTAAAAATAGAGTGGTAGGAGGTGAGGTCCAGGAGGTAACATGATAGGGAGCTCAGCATGTCACCAGGGAACAGAGTGGGAGAGTGAGGCAGGTGCAAGGGATTAGGAACAAAGGGCTTGGACAGAGAGTGGGGCATAAATCAAAAGCATGGCATTAACTAGCATTTGTAGGGCTTTAAAACTGGCAAAACTCTTTATTATGAAGTCTTTGTTCAAACTGTGTTCCTTCTCTCTGAGCCTCTTAGGTTAGACAGTTTCACATGGGCTCTCTACCTGTGAAAGTCCATGTTCTATGGGTAAAGGCAATGAAGAGCCAGCTGAATGAGGGCCCTGCTCTTGACTACATATCAAAAATGTCAAAGTCAGGCCTTGAACAAGGCCCATCTTCCTAGATCCTAACTCTCTGACTCTACACTTCCCTGCGCTGTCACTCTCAAAATCAAAAAGCCACTGACTAGTTCTGTGCTGCCATATCACTTCTCTGGGCCTGACTGGCTAAACGAAGCATGATTAGTGAAGCAGATGTTTGGTGTAGAAAGCTTATATTCAATAATTTGTGAACTAAATCAAATCACCAGTATCTGTTGACTGTATTATGATAGACCCAGCAGGGATAAGCAAAGATTTATAAGAAAGGGACACAGGGTTGAGCTATAACCATGGTTTTGTTAAACTTTGGGTCAATTGTAAAGTCAGAATTTTCTTTTTAAAATTGAATAGAAAATAGGCGAATTTGTTTCACACAGAAGCTAACGTATTTTTGTGTGTGAATCTTTTGTTGTATAAATTGAGTTATATGTATGTTTCAATATCTATCTTTTTCCCTTGAAAGATTTATTTATGTACATTTCAGGTCTTGATGTAAAATACTTTTATTACTCTGGATCACCAACAAAGAAGTTGGTAGTCATTTGTATAAGTGTAACTGTCATCTCTGCATCCTAGTAGATGTTTAATAAACATTTTCTTGAATGACTGTGTGGTTTGTGGTAGGGGTTGGGGGAAAGAGGAAAAGTTCAACACTTGGGTGGTGGTTGTAAAAAAATGTGATAAATAAAGAAAAGAAAAATGCCATCAAGTGGTTTCCACGTTCAGTTCCTTGCTCCTCCCATCCAGTGTTCTTCCATCTGCACACCACCATTAAACCCCTAGACTGCGTGTCTTTAATAGCAAGACTTTATTTTATTTTCCATTGTAACTCAAGCTTGTAGTAGGCTATCAATACATATTTATTTAATAAATAAATTAAAATGATATTTCCTAGGGATTTGCTTTTAAATGGTGTCTCCATTAAAGTTTGATTTTTTAACAAAGACAAGGGGATTCCCTTAAGGCTTCCCCTTTCAATGCAGAAGGGTGAGGGTTCAATTCCTGATCAGGAAACTAAGATCCCACATGCTTCACAGCCAAAAAGACAAAAAAACAAAAAACATAAAACAGAGGGAATATTGTAACAAATTCAATAAAGACTTTTAAAATGGTCCACATGAAAAAAATCTTAGGAAAAGAACAAGATATTGCCCCTCTCAACAGTGGCTATATTGTAAGAGAAAACTCCATAAGATCAACAAGTTTCAAAATCGAATCATCTAGTTTCCAATAATGAGTATCAGGCATCCCGGGAAACCATGAGAGGATTTGTTGAATGTTCAGGCCTGTGTAACTCCTCTTCAATCATGCCACCCTGGTGGCCACCTACTCCAAGGCCAAGTGTGTTTGTTTCTTTGACCCAGGAAGCTGAGGCACCAGTATCATCTTTCATCTGTGAGAACATTTAACAGGCAGACATTGAGCATTTACTTAGTATCCACATGTATTTGCACATGCAGGTTCAGCAACATATGAAGCTAGTGAAGCCCACTACCCAACTTCTTCAGTTATTTTCAGTGCAAACAGTTTTGTTCAAAGAAAAAGATGGGAGAACCAAGATTTTGGGCTTGCAAACTTCTTGGTCACATAAACACACCTTAGTGTTTCTAATAAAGTATTTGCCTGAAAATTACTTTACTTTGTTCATTTAAAAATTATTTTTCATGGTTTGTATTTTTTTTCTAAACTCAAATTTTGAAAGATAAATTCTAATTTTCCAGAATGTCAAGGTGAGAACAGTAAAATAAAGTAACTTTTGAGAGAACAGCATTTCATTATAGTATATCTGATATATTGTGTGTGTGTGCATGCTAAGTCACTTCAGCCATGTCTGACTCTTTGCAACCGCACAGACTGAAGCCCACCAGGCTCTTCTGTCCATGGGATTCTCCAGGCAAGAATACCGGAGTGGGCTGCCATGCTTTCCTTCAGGGAATCTTCCCAACCCAGAGATTGAACCAATGTCTCTATGTCTCCTGCATTGGCAGGCAGATTTGCCACCTGATAACTGTATACATAATTAAATGACATTAAGAAAAACTTATATTTTAAAAGATAACTAACAGAAATCAATGTTCTAAGGTACAATCTGATTTTCTGTAGAATTTTTATGTCTTCATGTTGTTGAAAAACTTTAAAAGATGTATCATTCTCATCCCTCTTTCCCCTCCCTCTTTCCTTTATTCTCTATACATGTGTAATAAAAACATTAATATTAAATATTTTCCTACCAAAACTCCATTCCAGATGGGACAAGCAATCCAGACACTCCATCCCGTGAACCAAAACTTGCAGGAAAAGACTGGGAAGAAAGCAATAACTCCAGAGAATACACTGAGAGCCCCCAAAGTAATAAGAATCCAGCCAGCAGACTGGTATAGATGCTGCATTTTCCTCTGTGACTTGGGTCCTGGGTCTCAAAGCCGTCTCGTTACCAAAACATGAGACTGTGTCAGGCCTTAATAAACAGAAGTTTCTAAGAGACAGTAGCCAAGAGGCATGTGGACTGTTGATCCACTTGGAAACAAGATTATGTTTGTTTTTAGTGAAATAATAACAAAATGGAGTGAAATAATCCTCGACATAAATTTGACCAATAAATTCTAATACTTCAGACACAGACAGAGAGATCATTCCTTGTTTTGGGCCACCGCCTTCATTCTCTTCATTCTGCCCTGTCGTGGGGAGTGACCACTTCCTGGCTTAATCAGATTCAAAGGCTTGCTGACTGAGCTAATTGTTTCTCAACTCAACCTGCCTGGTGGTTGCAGCAGAAAGCCAACATCCTTTGTGCACAATAGATCCACTTTCCCAGCACAATTTCCCACAAAACAAAGTAAAAATAAGCACTCTGATCACTTTTCATTGCATTTAATTTAAATGATTTAAAGCAAAAGCAAGACCTCTCCACCCCTTTAAAGTTCAGTTCTACTATATTATTTTTGAATTTTTGATATGAATTTATCCCCCAACAGGCACAAGCTTCATTAGGGACTTCTACATTGTTTTCACTAAACCAGCTTCACCTCAGTTAATTTATTGTTAATTTAACTATCAAGTAAAGGGCAAAGATGGAAATGTATGCAGTTATAAAATAAACTTTGAGGAGTAATCCCTTAGTTGGTTAAATTACTGATCTCCATTCACGAATCGTAATTCAAAATTTAGATGACGGGCTCATCGACATTTACGCAATCGCAGAAGTTCATCTCTTAATTTTCATGCGTTGTGACAAAGTGATTTGTATTTGCTTTTGACTCAAAGGACAGGTTTGACCATCTCCTTCAAGTAACATCTGGAAAACACAGACCACTTTCAGATGACTTGTGATTAAATAGCCTATGCAATGTTAGTACCTTTTCTCTTTTTCCTTAAATAAAATGTTGAAAATAATTTTGTTGATGAAAAGATTGTGATTTAGAACAAGGCTTTTGGAGTCAGACAGCTAGGATCCTGTCCTAGTTCCACTTGGGCCCAGGGATGCGTCCTTAGGCAAGGGCAAGTCACTTAGATCCTCTAGGACTGTTTTTTCACGTGGGAAATGGGAACACAATTAGTGTTTATCTTACCAGGTGATGGTTGTGAGGATTAAATGAGCCAATACAGGTAAAATGCTTAGCACTGAGCGTGCATGCTCAGTCACTCAGTCGTGTCTGACTCTTTGTGACCCCATGGACTGTAGCCTGCCAGGCTCCTCTGACCATGGGATTCTCCAGGCAAGAATACTGGAGTGGGTTGCCTTGCCCTCCTCCCTAGCACTGACCTCCAAATAGCAAAGATGCTTGAGAAGATACCTGTTATTTCGTCAGGATGTTCCATCTTTGGAGTTCTTTGAGAAGTAAGAGACAAAGGCACAGTTTTCATTGTTTCTCTTATCTGTCATCTTACAGACACTATGTCTGACCCTTTCTGATAGCTTGGGAAAGCTCCCAAAGGATGCTCGCGGATACAGCTGAGGAGAGAAGCTTCTCTTCTTTCTCTCCCTTTTTCTGTCTTAATCACCATTCCACTGTGTCACCCAGATTTTGAAGTTGCATTCCTAGATATATTCAGAAAACCAGCTCAGACTTTCCACTATAGCTGTTATTTTCCATCTCCTCTCAACACTGTGATTCCCCTCTAATTCCTCTCTCCCCCAACCAATGCCACTACGTAAGTTCCACACGATGAGAGGCCTAGTAAGTCTTATAAATCCCCTTGGTGTATGAGATATTGCCAACACCTAGAATCATGTCTAGCAGAGTAGATACTTAGGACACACTTGCTAAATTAATTAATGAATACATTCGACTTCCCAGCTCTGCAGCTGGGGTCCCACGGGTCTGCCTTCTTGTAGCTGTGTATGTACACCACGGCCAGTGTGTGCTAATGTCAGTGTGTTCCCTTGTTACAGAGGCAAGGAGTCTGGACTGAAGAACAACTTGTTTGGTTTAAGCTGTTTTGACTTTTTCCTTTACTTTTTATCTCAAGGTTATAGCTACATGGTATGTCAATGTACTGTGGGTCAGATCATTCTCTCCCATTTGTATGTTTGGAAAATAAAGACTGTTGAAACATTCATGTTAAACAGTACAAAGATGTCAAACAAAAGGAATAGTTTTTCTTTCAGTCTGGCAGGGGGTTGCTTTTTCAAGGTGTGTGACGCTGACAGGCTAACCCTGACTCTGCCATTGTGACCTGTAACCCTGAACTTATTAGTGATTAGAAAAGTCATCACCACTTACTGCAATAAAGAGAAGGGGGAGAAGGAGAACTAAGGATTTCTCTGTGTGTTTTCCCTGATCGAGGAAGTCTCTCCTGGTGATTTCTTTCCACACTGATTTCATGAAAGCAAGATGTGTAGGGTGGGCAGCTATTAGGAAAGAAGAGAAGTGTAATTCTGCTCCCGGCCCGGGGCTTCCTCTCAGACTGGCCATATCTCCTCTTCCCAGGGTCTGGCAGCCAGAGAGGCTCACAGGGTTGCTGCCCCTCCAAGGCCCCTCCCTTCCTTCTGCAATAACTTACTGGAAGGCGGGTCTGTAATCCCTGCTGGAGATGGTGTTTGTCAAGGTCTTCGGAGGCTGCTTTGCTGAGCCTTCCCTCCCCTTCACTGTTGTGGCTCAGGGAAGAATGGTAGACATTTCACCAAACTCTTCAATCCAATTTTGCCACTAGAAAAATAAAAGTTCCTAAATGAATTGATGTTTTGATTCCAGCTCTCATCCATCCACTCCCTGCCAAAAAAAAAAAAAAGGAGAAAGAAAGGAAATGAAATATAACCTGGAACCCTAAAGAGATGAGATAATGTCAGTGATGCTGAGAGAGAGAGGATGATTTGGACATCCTCTACTTCTTTAGGTACATTCCTTCACATATCAAGTCATGCGTTTTTTTAAAGTAGGTTTCAAAGCTGCAGAAGGGGTCCATTTTGCCAAGATGAAAGAAAATGGAGCTCTAAACAAGACATGGAGAGAAAATGTTTTATTTCCTCAGCAGCTTCAGGTTCAGTTCAGTTCAGTTGCTCAGTAATGTCTGACTCTTTGCAACCCCATGAACCTCAGTATGGCAGGCCTCCCTGTCCATCACCAACTCTCAGAGTCCACTCAAACTCATGTCCATTGAGTCAGTGATGCCATCCAACCGTCTCATCCTCTGTCATCCCCTTCTCCTCCTGCCCTCAATATTTCCCAGCATCAGGGTCTTCTCAAATGCGTCAGCTCTTTGCATCAAGTGGCCAAATTATTGGAGTTTCAGCTTCAGCATCAGTCCTTCCAATGAATACCCAGGGCTGATCTCCTTTAGGATGGACTGGTTGAATCTCCTTGCAGTCCAAGGGACTCTCAAGAGTCTTCTCCAACACCACAGTTCAAAAGCATCAATTCTTCGGCACTCAGTTTTCTTTATAGTCCAACTCTCACATCCATACATGACCACTGCAAAAACCATAGCCTTGACTAGACAGACATTTGCAGCTTCAGGTGACCAGTGTCATTTTTTTACACATCTGAGAGGTAGCTCCTGTAGCAGAAATAGCATGGCATTTAGCAGCAGAAAAACCAGGGTTCCACCTTCTTTCACTGTTGGTGGGAATGTAAATTAGTGCAGCTACTATGGAAAACAGTATGGAGGTTCCTCAAAAAACTAAAAATAGAGTTGTCATGCTGCTGCTGCTGCTGCTGCTGCTGCTAAGTCGCTTCAGTCGTGTCGGACTCTGTGCGACCCCATAGACGGAAGCCCACCAGGCTCCCCTGTCTCTGGGATTCTCCAGGCAAGAACACTGAAGTGGGTTGCCATTTCCTTCTCCAATGCATGAAAGTGAAAAGCGAAAGTGAAATCGCTCAGTCGTGTCCGACTCCTAGCGACCTCCTGGACTGCAGCCTACCAGGCTCCTCCGTCCATGAGGTTTTCCAGGAAAGAGTACTAGAGTGGGTGCCATATGATCCAGTAATCTCATTCCTGGGCTTATACTCAGAATAAACTATAATTTGAAAAGACACGTGCACCAGTATGTGCACAGCAGCACTTTTTACAATAGCTGAGGCATGGAAACAAATAATGACAGATGAATGGATAAAGATGTGATATACATATACAATGGACTATTACTCAGCTATAGAGAAGAATGAAGTAATGCCACTTGCAGCAACGTGTGGACCTAGAGATGATCATACTAAGTGAAGTAAACAGGAAAGAGAAAGACAAATACCATATGATGTCACTTATATGTGGAATCTCAAATACAATACAAGTAAATATATCTATGAAACAGACACAAAGACATAAAGAACAGACTTGTAGTTGTCAAGGATTGGGTGGAGGAGGGAAAGATTTGGGAGCTTGGAATTAGCAGATGTAAACTACTATATATAGTGTAAATAGCAAGGCCTTACTGTATAGCACAGGGAACTATATTCAATATCCTCTGATAAACTATAATGGAAAAATATATATATATATAACTGAATCACTTTGCTATATAGCAGAAATTAACATAACATTGTAAATCAGCTATATTTCAATAAAATTTTTAAAAAGACCTGGGTTCCATACTGAGGATTCCATCTGATATATAGAGAAGGAATGAAAAAGTTAGAAAATTAATAGTCTAACCTCAGTGCAGCAACTGATTAAAGCACAGCAGATACCTTTTACAATGGAAAATACCTTAACCAAGATAAAGGTTAAATCACCATCTTAACCAAGTGATCAAACTTTACATCACCAACACCAGGACAATCTGACCTCACGGCTTCCTGATAAGATTTAATGGAAGTATACATGATCACCTGTGTGTCCTTTTAGGAAAAAGGTGTAGCTTGAATCTAATCACAATGAAACAATCAAATTCAGATTACTGGGACATTTTACAAAGCAGTACCCTTGGCTCTTCAAAATTGTCCATATCATGAAAGATTACTGGTACAACTGGGGAAATTTAAACATGGAATTTCTATTAGAAAACACAAATGCCTCAGTATTAAGTATCTTGGGAGTATGACTGGCATTACGATTATGTAAGAGAAGGTTCTTTTGGTGAATTGGGTATGTTAGTGTTCTTCATGCTTTCTTCTAGCTTTTCTGTAGGTTCGAAAATTTCAGATTAAAAGATGGGAGAACAAAAAGGGGAAAACAAAGATTATAGCTTTAGTAACTTGCAAAAAATGAAAGGCCTAACTTTTACCCAGACATACAGCCATGCTGCTCAATAATCTCTGAGAATATTGATGAATGTAGATCACAGGGTAAGGAGTTTAAGACAGAAACTGCTTTGGTTCCTTCAGTACCAAGATGAACCTGTCTTCCTAGCATAGGAATGATGGACACATGTATTTGATTATACCATGAAGACATAGTATTCATGTAGACACTTTAATAGGCATCTTTAATATATATTTTGGTCTTTCCAAATATCACAGGTCCTTAACTGGATTAAAAAACGTTCCAATGCTCATTCATAATGCGCACTTCCCTCAGCTTTTTACTAGCTATTCAGCTTCAACTTTGAGTGAACCCTCCTTCTCGTAATGGCTTGGGGTTTAAGGAGAGCAAAGTTCAATTTTTATCATCCTTAACTGGGAATTGTCAAATTTAAAGACTTTCAATCTGCAAGATGTTTGGACCTAAAAAGAGATTTGTGCCTCAACTTGTACTTACCTAATTCTGATTTTATCTGCCTCTTGTATATCTGACCCTCGAATGTGTTTTGAAATCATCTGGAATTTATCAGAATTTTCCCCTGTTTTCACAAAGAAAAACAACTTAAGTGTGTCACCGGCAAACTTATGCAGCTCGCCGTTGGTTGGCTTTCCCCAGCCCTGCAGCTGGAAGGAAATGCTCTTATTGGCAGACTTGACGCGCCAGGCGGCCTCCCACAGGCTACTGTGGAGATGTCTGTCTTTCAGAGCCGCTGCTCCTATCTTGTTTTATCCTGGATGTAGAGGAGTCACAGACAGAACTGATTATGACCGTGGCGGTGATTGATGGGTGCTTTGGCCACCAAGGAGAGGGGAAGAAACTAAGAAAACAGGAAGCGAGAAAGCAGTGCAGGTGTCTGGGGAAGAGAGGTGGAGAAAAGATGGAGAGGAGAGAAGGACAACAAGAGAGGAGTCAGAACATAGAGGAAAACATTCCTGAGGCCAAAAACAGCTTCTTGCGTCACTCACAGATTCAGAGCCTGGGTCTGCACAGAGTTGATTCCGGGACAGAGGAGCGATGGGAGACATGGGCTGTCCGTGTACATTTGACAAAAGTTGTTTGTAGGGACAAAAGGGAAATAAACTGAGGGAAAGGGCAAAAAAAAAAAAAAAAAAAGAGTGAGAAAGGAACTGCTCTAAGTATCCTGAAATGTTCTCAGATGATGTTTGTTCTTAAAGTTGCTTTTAGGGACAAACCTTTAAGTCCTCTTAAATGAGAGATTTATATTCATTTGGGTCCTTTTCTTGGGATTTTTGAAAGAGGAAAGGACCAAACTGTTCAGTGAGAAAACTCAACATACTTTTTGATCCAACTATACCCAAGTGTGTAAAAGGGGAAAGGGAGGGAAGAACAGGGAGAATGTGTTCACTAAAGCCTTCTATGAGTATCTTCATTTTTCCCACTTTGCAGATGGCAAAACTGAGATTCTAGTGTTAGATAATGAAGCTTACCTAACTAATTAGTGTTGAATCCTGGTTTTGAACTTAGGAATACTTGACTCTAAAGTGTGTAATTTTTATTTTTCTCTAGTAGATCACTATACAGGTGCAGTCCAACTTTTAAAGCACATATGTACATCTGAAAAGGTACCAAAGTATATAGGGCTGGACTGAAGCCAAAGACATAATAAGAATGGAGATGATGCTGCATATGTACAGAGGAGACATTATTAGAACTTCTGATTCTACTCCCAGTTACCAAAAAAAAAAAAAAAAAAAAGAACTGAACAAAGAGAGTCCTTGCTATTTCTTTTCTAAAAAACAATTAGAACAAAGAAGGAACTAAAAGTCCATTTCTGTGTATTGATGTTAAAATCCCAGAATTCCTGTCTAGAGCATTGCTGTGGCTAGTTTCCCATCTTGCAGTGCTTCATGTGAGGATTCTGGCCCTTGATGTGGAGATGGCTTGGGATGGTTGCCGTATGGAATGTTCCTGAACATCTGCTCGAGGAGGTGTGGGCTTAAACAAATGAATATGATGAGAAGCAGTCTGGCAGAACAGACAGAGACCAGGGCTGTGTGACCTTGAGTAATTCAAAACCTCATAATCTTGTTGTCCTTCTTGGTAACATGTGGTGGAGGTTAAACTAGATAATTTCTAAGACTCCTTCCATAGCTAAGATTCCATAGCTTAAAATAAATCCCAAAGGAGCAAAAGTATGTATGTGACCAAAATCCCTGTCCCTGAGAAGTCTGTATCACTAAGAATGTTATCTCCTTGAGGACTGGGAACTTCCAGCTAGGTCCCCCTGTATCCATCTTCCAAGCAGTGGGTACGTAATAAACACTGCCTGCTGTGTATTGCCCAATTGGATTCTTGTCGGACAGATTTGAGCTAGAGTTCCTCCAAAGAGGCCCCACTTTGACCCTTGTGGCACACAAATAGCCGGTAACTGGGAGAAAACATCCACCAGCTGGACATTTAAAAACTCCAAGGAACAAACTGGTGATCTCAGCCCGGCTCTGGTGACTGTGTCATAAAATAATGAAAAGTTGTCAACAAACACAGCAGAGACGAAAAGGATTGAGGGATCACATAACCTCATCACTCTTCTTTCCCAGATTCTTGAAAGGGGATGAAAAGCTGGGAGGGAACTGGTAACAGACATTCCAGGTATGGCGTTCCAGGTGGAGATAAAGGCAGAGGCGAGAACCTATTGAGGATCCGGACGTGGCAGAGAACTTGAAAGCAAATCCCCATCCAAGAGTGACTAGATAGAATGAACCTCTTTAGTTTAGTTTCTTTTCTGTTTTGAAAGATTATTCCTTTGTAAACTTTGGGGTTGCTCTGGGTGTTCATTGCTGTTCCAGAGAGTGGGGGCTACTCTCTAGTTTGGTATGTGGGCTCCTCACTGCAGTGACCTCTCTTGAGGCAGAGCATGGGCTCTAGGTGCACAGGCTTCAGTAGCTGCAGCACAGACTCAGCTGTTGCGGCTCCAGGCTTCTAGAATGCAGGCTCAGTAGTTGCGGCAGGCGGGCTTCTTTGCTCCACACGCAGTGTGTGGAATCTTCCCGAACAAGGGACAGAATCTGTATCGCCTGCTCTGGCACGCAGATTCTTATCCACTGTACCACCAGGAAAGTCCCCTAACCCAGCTTCTGATTGGTCAGGAAACAAAGTCCCCACCCTGTTTTCCAAGCAGCAGGTAAAATATCAAGAGCCTCAATTTTCTACATATTTTAAAATATAGGAAAGTGATGTGAGCTAAGCATGGTAAAAACAACTGATTCACTCTTTTGCTTCATGGAGGTCTCCGCTCAAAGGGCCTCTCATCACAGACTATCCCTCATCAATCTTTCTCCACTCCTTCATAAATTTACTTACTACTGCCTGATTTTATTTTTCCTAGCTCTTACCATGTGTCTCAACTAGAATGAAAGCTTCACAAAGGCCAGAACTTTGTTTAGTTCACTGCTACATCCCAGAGCCAAGAGCAATAATCAATGTTTAGGAAAGTATTGGTGAATGAATGAATGAATTTATCAAGTCACTGCTTATCACAGTCTAGATGAACCAGACCATTTTTCTGTGAGGGTTAGCTCCTGAGACCTACGCTTAAAAGATTTAATTTCTTGGTGCCTTAAATCTCTCCATGAAAATCTACACAGAAACACAAGGGCAATCTTCTGGGTGAGCTCACCCAGCTGTGACACTTCCACATTGTATGTAGATATATGCGAGAGGCACCGTGAAGTCACCCACCCTGGGGTTCTTTTGGCCTGGCTGGACCAGCACGTGACATACTGCCACATGACTCTGTGTTAAATAGAGGAAGACAAGGTCACAGACTAACTGCCTGAGTCCAGCAAGAGCTTCTGCCTCTGAGAGAAAGCTCTCATACATACTTTTCTTTAAAAAGAAAAATAACTTTTTGTTTTGTATTGGGGTACAGCCAATTAACAAACAACGTGGTAGCAGTTTCAGGTGAACAGAGAAAGAACTCAGCCATACATATGCATACATCCATTCTCTCCCAAACACCCCTCCCATTCAGGCTGCCACATAACATTGAGCAGAGGTCCATATGCTTTGCAGCAGGTCCTTGTTGGTTATCCATTTTAAATATAGCAGTGTTTAATACACACTTTTTTAATCCACTGGTGATGCCAACTTTTAAAGCAGCTCATGTTCATGGTGATCTACCCAATTTAATGTTTTCTATAGATCTTTGCATATTCTAAGACTTTATTTCTTTATCTGACCGCTTTCCATAAATAACAAGTATCCCTCCCCTAATCTGCAGAGAAATGAAATAACAAAGACATATAAAACTTTAACTTGGGAGAATTTGGCTATGTAAACTTATGATCCATACAGATGATACTGTGATCTTTTCTGAGCTAGGATAACTATTATAATAATAAACTAACTATATCTTTATGACATAAGGAGTTGGGTAGCATAGTATAAATATTACCTACTATGAGCAGATGATGCTATCGTTTTTGTATACAGAGGCCCACACTTTCCTTTTTCAACAATGCAGATATCTTGCCCTGGTATTTATTTTTTAAAGAGGAGAGAGGACATTTCTTGGAACTTCCCCACAGGATTGTCCCAGTACAAAAACATTTCTATTTCTTCCTCACAATCCACACAAAGCTAATTGACTTAAAAGGTAAAAAGCCAGGCCTAAGCAAGCCTCCTTTATCTCACGGATAAATTCACTAAGAAAAATGTGAGGCAGAGAATGAAAAGTACATAGTAATAACCCAACTGGGGGATCACAGAAAGAAAGAGTCTAAAAGAACCTTAGAGATTAGCAGGTCCATGCCTGTCATTTCATGGAATAATTCCATGGTTAAAGTATCAATGAAAAGAGCCATCCAATTGCAACATTAACCTTAAATTTAATGAGCCAGTTGTGATCAATGATGTTTCTGCTATATCTGCCTTTAGCACTAGGTGTTGCTCTACTGCTATTTATAGATCAGCTTTTCTTTGATACACAGCAGGAGTTGAACCTCCAAATTTGAGTTCCATTCTGCAAATGCTGAGTCTGAGATTACTGTATGATATGTTAAATTAAACAAATTTCATTTAAAGGGTGTAGCTATTGCATACTGAATCTACTGAAACAGCCACTCTGGGAAAAAATGATCAATACACACCAGGGAAAGGCTACTCCAAAGTTAAATTTTTCAAATTGTCCTAATTCAAATATTTACTTAAACTCTGTTTTTATATTATGTGCAATACAAGGGGAATGACATTGTTAGCTGTGTGTTTCCTGGAACTGACGGTCTGCTACAAGGCCACAGATAAAGCTTGTTTATAGAAAAACAAAATATGAAAAAAAAGTTTAGCACTGTTCTATTTGGGGTTTAATACTCCCACACATACCAAGTGGGAGAAAGGACAACTTTCTAGAAGCTTTCTCTGTGACAACAGAGGTCAGAAATGCTTTAACCCCCTCTAGTGACAGATGAATCACTACTCAGATTAGCTGAGTTGTTCAAAGTTGAATGAATATACCATAGGGAGAGACAGATCATACTTCAAGAAATTTATAATTTAGGAAGAGGGCAAATTTTGAACTCACCTGTAAGTTTTAAAGGGTATAAAACTCAGCTGTTAAAGGTGACTCTTCCATATCATTGCTCGGTTCTTTCAGCTCAGATCGATTTGGTATACACCCGCTTTACAGGTGGTGCTAGTGGTAAAGAATATCCTCCTGCCAATGCAGAAGATGCGGGAGATCTTGGGTTTGAGCCCTGGGTTGGGAAGACTCCTGGAGGAGGAAATGGCACCCCATGCCAGCATTCTTGCCTGGAAAATGCCATGGACAGAGGAGCCTGGCAGGCTACAGTCCATGGGATCACAGTAGGACGTCTGAGCACAGGGGTGTTTGGTATTTACCAACAACTAATAATCAAAAAGCCAGAGATCAAATTGCCGACATCCACTGGATCATTGAAAAAGCAAGAGAGTTCCAAAAAACATCTATTTCTGCTTTATTGACTATGCCAAAGCCTTTGACTGTGTGGATCACAACAAACTGTGGAAAATTCTGAAAGAGATGGGAACACCAGACCACCTGACCTGCCTCTTGAGAAATCTGTATGCAAGTCAGGAAGCAACAGTTAGAACTGGACATGGAACAACAGACTGGTTCCAGATAGGAAAAGGAGTACGTCAAGGCTGTATATTGTCACCCTGCTTATTTAACTTATATGCAGAGTACATCATGAGAAACGCTGGACTGGAAGAAACACAAGCTGGAATCAAGATTGCTGGGAGAAATACCAATAACCTCAGGTATGCAGATGATACCACCCTTATGGCAGAAAGTGAAGAGGAACTCAAAAGCCTCTTGATGACAGTGAAAGAAGAGACTGAAAAAGTTGGCTTAAAGCTCAACATTCAGAAAACAAAGATCATGGCATCTGGTCCCATCACTTCATCGGAAATAGATGGGGGAACAGTGTCAGACTTTATTTTGGGGGCTCCAAAATCACTGCAGATGGTGACTGCAGCCATGAAATTTAAAGACACTTAGTCCTTTGAAGAAAAGTTATGACCAACCTAGATAGCATATTCAAAAGGAGAGACATTACTTAGCCAACAAAGATCTGTCTAGTCAAGGCTATGGTTTTTCCTGTGGTCATGTATGGATGTGAGAGTTGGACTGTGAAGAAAGCTGAGCACCGAAGAATTGATGCTTTTGAACTGTGGTGTTGGAAAGACTCTTGAGAGTCCCTTGGACTGCAAGAAGAGCCAACCAGTCCATTCTAAAGGAGATCGGTCCTGGGTGTTCATTGGAAGAACTGATGTTGAAGCTGAAACACCAATACTTTGGCCACCTCATGCAAAGAGTTGACTCATTGGAAAAGACTCTAATGCTGGGAGGGATTGGGGGCAGGAGGAGAAGGGGACGACAGAGGATGACATGACTGGATGGCATCACTGACTTTATGGACATGAGTTTGGGTAAACTCCGGGAGTTGGTGATGGACAGGGAGGCCTGGAGTGCTGCAATTCATAGGGTCATAAAGTCGGACATGACTGAGCGACTGAACTGAACTGAATAATCAGATAACAATGTTAATAATAGTCCTAAGTTTTTAGCACAAAGGAAAGTGGCAGCCTGAAGCCCAGAGTGAGAGAATCAATCACATTATAGAGCTTAGAGTAAAGGGAGAAAAGCAGTTCATGCAGAGCTAGTGCTGGGATCCATAATACAAACCCTTTGATCTAGTCCTAGAGACAGGGTTTCTTCTAATTTTTATAGTTTGAGCCTCAAGATAAAAAAACCACGGCCTTGGTTGAAGTTTGACTTCCTTAAAAAATATACTTCACAGCTCTCTTCCTAGCACAAACATAGCCCTTCTTTTCTGACAATTCTATTTCCTTTACATTCTTTGAGGATAAAATTATGCTTTGTGATAAAACTATGCTTTGCTTTTTATATGTTCCAATTAGGGTAAGAAACAAAACGAAAGAAACAAAACGAACTCAACTTTTTCTCCCAATTCTCTTTTCACAGAGGCTCTCCTTTCCCCCACCCTTACAGCTTCAGTCATCATGTAAAACAGTTTCCACTACTATTTTTACACTTCTTTCATCAGCCTCCATGTTAATGAGGGGCAATTTTTCAAGTGATAGGTCAAACTCCTGATCCATGTTCTTGTAAACTTGGGGTAAGAGATGTTTATGTGTTAAGAAATTGTCTATTTCCTCTGAAGAGGAGAGAGGGAAGAATTTCTGAAAGAATCTATTTTGGAAATCAATGTTTAGTGAAAGTTAAGAAGACCAGTGGCTCATTCGATAAAGAATCTGCCTAGAATGCAGGAGACCCTGGTCTGATCCCTTTGGTCGGGAAGATCCCCTGGAGAAGGAAATGGCAACTCACGCCCGGTATTCTTGCCTGGGAAATCTCATGGACAGAGGAGCTGGTGGGCTACAGTCCATGGGCCTGTCTGGACAAAGAGGCAGACACGAAGGAGCAACTGACACACTTTTACACTACGTAATTATAGATGCAGTACACTATATATTGGGCTTCCCAGGGGGCTCAGTGGTAAAGAATCCACCTGCCAATGCAGGAGACACAAGAGACAAGCCAATTCCTGGATTAGAAATAGCCCGTGGAGAAGGAGATGACAACCTACTCCAGTATTCTTTCCTGGGAAATCCCATGGACGGAGGAGCCTGATGGGCCACAGTCCATGGGGTCTAAAAAGTCAGACACGACCTCCACCAGGAAGCCCAGTGCTAGTAGATGCAAGGAAGATTCTGGCATGTCTAGTCAGACCCAGGTCTATATGGACCATGTATAGATAAATCTGTGGTATGTGTCTTGGGGGTAAGAACAGTAAGAGCTATGAAAATAGGCTTCCTGTTCACACACACACAAATTACAAGAAGCTTTCCCTTCGTTTTTTTAATGCTAAATTGACCAAAGCCTTTTTAAAAATTCTGCTATATGAACTCTTCTAATGTCACTTACATCTCTTCCATCCCTTTTAATCCTCCAAGTAGCTTTAATCTATATAATTCCAAAGAGGTGAATACGGGTCTTACTCTCCCTTAAAAATTGTTTCCAGACTAGTTTAACCACCTCTAATGTTTAAGTTCATTCCAAGATTGAGACAAAACCTCTCTATCTAAAGCAAAACAAAAGCTAAATTCCTACCCTTTTGCCTCATTTCATGTTTTATTATTCTATGTTTCCTAATAATACATTTTGAAAATATTGAAATGGGCAGAAGTTCTGTGTTCCAGAGGGAAGGCTATGTACAGTTAACACAAGTCCTGGTTCCCAGAAGATGTCCATTTCAGGCCACATGCAATTTACATTTTTCCCTCCTTTCTTGACACAGGAAAAAGAAAAAAAAATCTAGAAAATATTATAGAATCCAACTATATGCATTTTTAGGCTAATGATAAACCAAAGGCTTTTAATGCCCACAGCAGGGCCAGAGCTGGGCCTTACTGTAGCCTGGGGGTGTGTAAGCTGATGTACAGCTGTGATATTCACAAATCAGAAAATGTGGGCAGACCACCTTATTACAAGGTGCTACTAAAAAGCTTATTAAATTCTAGCATCATTAAAGTCTAGAGATCTTTGCTTAAGACCAGCTAAGCTCACACATACTGTGAAGAATTCATTTTATGTGTTTATAACAATAATAATAGAAATAAGAATTCCCCCAATCTGCTTACTTTTTTCATGTTAATTCTGGGTTAGAGAAGACAGTTATTATAAAAAAGACATTTCAAAGAGCATGTACACTTTTGTCAAATAAAAGTATTTACAACATGGATTTAATTATGTTCTTAAAATGTAATTATTTCAGTTACACAAACCTTGTGCTCTATTTCCTTAGAGAGGGGTTTGCAGCATCTTGGGGGAGTGTTTTAGTGAACAGAGGCTTCCTTTTGAATACCCACATCAGAGTAACTTGGGAATAAGTCATTGGCATGTTCTCCGTGATGCAGTAAATGTGGTATTTGTAAACAGAGGACACTCCTAGAACACAGGTGAGTTACTTTGATGGGCATTTCCTCACAATGAATGACAAGGAAACATACCTTTTAAAGTGCACAAGTTCCCTCTTCAGATTTATCTCCAGTATACTTCAAAACATCGAATCCCTGGGCCACACTAATTTCCTGTGACTTTACTCCTGCCTGTAGAATTGTAGGACTCTGCCCCAGTTCTGCAGGATAGTCTCTCTGTCTCCCTCTGGGAGCATGTTGCTCTCGCATCACATGTTCCTACATTCATTTCCTCCAGATGCCTCTAGGCAGCCCTGTGCCCTGTGCCTTCATCCAGCAGCTGAGGGGATGCTCCAGCTGCTCCACATCCTTGGCAGATGGTTGCAGCATGATCTAGCCCATTATCTTTGGACCTTGACTCTCTCCTTCCTTACGCGTCTGCTTCCCCAGGGGAGTCCTCAGTCTCATACAAATACAGCTGGCCCTGGAATGTCCTTAGACTTGTCTGAATTTGCAACAGTTTAGGCTGGCCTGGGGGCCCTCCATTGTATAGGGGTATCACTGTCAGTCATGACTGGTGCTTAGAACTGTTTGACACTACAGAAAGGAGGAAAGGGATGGAGGGACGGGGGAAGGAAAAGAAGAAAGACATTTTTAAAGGCTGAAAGAAAAGGGCTGGAAATGAAAATTCTAAAATATACATGTTTCCTATCTATAAGAAGTTTATGATCTATTGTTGATTATAATTAATTATCTCTAAATACAATGAAAATTTCATAACAAGGTGACTAAATGAGAGCATATCTAAATACCAGCTTAAAGACAATTGGCCAACCGACAATCAACATCAATAAAACCAGCCAGCAAGCTCCCCCTTCTCTGTCTAGGACCAAATCCAAGTTTATGGTCTGAGTAATGAAAGGAGAACACTTCATCTATCCATCAATCTTAATTCAACTGTGTCCTGGACTTCAAAAATTAACTGAATGCTAGAAAAATTTGAAAGTCCTTATGCAATACTTTTTCACAAATACTCTCACAGGGGAGGAAATTTCACCTTAGGGAAGTTGCATCAGACTGTCTACTCTTTGGTCGATCTAAATATTGGGTCCAAAGAAGTGTGTGAACTTCAAAGAACACCAGCAGCCCTAGCTTTGTTGCACAGGCACTGAAGAATGTCTCCCAAATTCTCTGGGAGGAGGAACATCTCTTCTTCTTCCAACCCCTCCCCAACTCAGTGGAACTGGGCCAGTTAGGGCACAAATGCACAAGTAATAAAGGTTGTCATCTAACGAGAGAATGAAGAAATATAGTCCACCTGTTCCATGTGTGACATTTTTAATAATGCTGCCTAACATCATGGTGGGCTTCCCAGGTGGTGCTAAAGGTATTGAAACTGGCTGTCAGTGCAGGAGACGTGGGTTGGATCCCTGGGTCAGGAAGATCTCCTGGAGGAGGACGTGGCTACCCACTCAGGCATTCTTGCCTGTAGAATCCCATGGAGAGAGGAGCCTGGTGGGCTATAGTCCATTGGATTGCAAAGAGTTAGATGTGACTGAAGAGACTTAGCATGCACACACAATATCATGGTAGCTTTGAGGCACTCAGGGAGGGTTCTTAGATCTTACTGAGCTTGCAGTCAACTGAAGTTCTCAGGTGTATTACTGTACTAGCTCTTCAGTCATCTCCCATGCCATATATACAGCCTTGATTTGTCGAACGGACATTTATCTTTCTTTAACTCCTTGGTAGTGTTAACCCACTTACCTATTCTACTGAAATCAACATCAATCTTGATTCTGATATTTTCCCTCAGTTTCCATCTGCCAAGTTAATGACAACAAATTTGTTTATTGCCATCTACTTTATTTGATGAAGTTATTTGGAATCTCATGGCAATCTACTGAAGGCCTTGTTCCAAGGTGATAATCACATATTATTATAAACACTTTTCAGCAAATGATTATTCAATTAATTTTGGTTCCACATGATAAAACAACATGTATAGATATTCTCATAATTTACCAGTAGCTCTATCCAAATATTATATTAGACTTGTTTTTGGTAACTAATTCCTGGGAAAACTCTTGCTGGCTCATCTGAGCCTCCTCATCTGAGAAAAATAATATTAATACATAGTTTTATGTTTATACCAATAAAAGTAATGAGGCTCTTCATTAACAGGTTTTTTAATTAAATGAATAGAGAAGAAAACAAAGCCATATAAAATCTCGCAACCTACCACTGTGAACAGTTTGGTTAATTTCCTTTCAGCTTCCTCCCTCCCTCTCCACTCCTCTCTCTCTCTCCTCTCCTGTGCACACACCTTATTCAGTTGCCTCTGACATTCATTTTCTGCCTTCCCATCCTCCAGGTCAAGTAACTGGATGATAGCTATCTGGCACTTTGAGAGTATATGGGTACAACAAAAACTGAAGCAAAGGAGTGAGAGAATTTTGATCTTTAAGGTCAAAAGTTGCAAGACTAACTCTAAAACACAAATGTCTGTATGCACACTTGTAGAGTGAATATTCTTGAAACAAGCCAGAGGAAGTCAAGGAAGACTGAGATGTAGACTTGGACTTATCATAGTCTAGAGCAAGCTGAATATAAGAGAACACAGCCCACCTGGTTCAGCCCCTTGGATGCCACGTCATTGCCCAGGTGTTTTTGTTGATGCCCAGTGGAAGCCACCAATCAGTGGTGGCCAGTCCATTGTCTTGCAAGTTATACCATTCTGTGGCCAAGATGTTTTTCTGTTTTTTAATCCGCTCCCCCCTCTCCACACCACATGGCATGCAGGTTCTTAGGTCCCTGATTGGGAAACACATCTGCATCCCTTTCAATGGGAATGTGGAATATTAGCCATTGGATCATCAGGAAAGTCCCAGCCAAGGCTTTTTTACACTCACCATAGCCCTCTCTTCAATAGTTCAAATAGTAGCAAAGGAACAGCTAACTCAACTTTATCCATTCAAAGTTCTACCTGTGTTGAATGAATTTGAGCCCCAAGTAAAACCATTGCCATCTGCCCTCCAACAAACCCCCTCAACATGTGTGTGTGTGTGTGTATATATATATATATATCTCACTAGGGTGGTGCAGTAGTAAAGACTCTCCCTACCAATGCAGAAGACATAGGAGACATGGATTCAAATCCTGGGTCAGAAAGATCCCCTGGAGTAGGACATGGCAACCCACTCCAGTATTCTTGCCTGGAAAATCCCATGGACAGAGGATCCTGGTGGGCTACAGTCCATAGTGTTGCAAAGAGTTGGACATGACTGAGCATGCAAACACACACACACATACACATGCACACACACATATATGGCTGTACTATACACTAATAACTATATACCTCTGGGTATTTGTCACCCTATGGCTCTGCCAGTGCAGCTGCCTGGTCTTTGCCAAGCTGAGATCCTGCCATGACTCTCACAGCTAGAAACCTACTGAAACTCTTCTCATCCACTCTTCCATGGCTCTGCCTCAAAGACCAACCTCCCCCACTGCTCTGAGGCCTGATGCCCTCTGCCTTTCCGCTACTTGGCAGCTAAACATCTCCTAAAACAGTGTTAAGTGAAAGTGCTAATCCACCCAAAGCTGTTCTATTCCAGTCAAACTTTTCTCCTCAGGTATACAGAAAATTTTCAACAACTTATTGTGCTTTACTTTTATATTTTACAACTTCCAATGAGGTTAAATGCTTTTTCATTTATTTACTTGTTGTCTTTAATTTTCTTTTGCAAACTGATTGTGTAGCTCATTTCCCTGTTTGTCTTCCTTTATGCGCCCCCAAATTATAAGCAAACCCTCTCCTTAACTACTGGGAAATCATCTCTTTAGAGGTCAGTTGACCTGCAGTCATTGAAGAGTCTTATTAATTCCTGCATGGAGTAAAAAAAATATATGTATATACAAGTCTAACATGTCTTCCCCTTCACTATCTATGAAATTCCCACTTTATTAAATTCTTCATCAAAATTTTGAAAAAAACTTAATAAATCTTAGTGTGCTGTGTGGCTCAGTTCACACAGTCATGGTTAAGGAATCACAGTCCAAGAACTACAAATAGCAATTTTAGAAACATCTGATATTTATATATCACAGTTTCTGATATTTATATG